>JAJJWW010010057.1:0-600000 GCA_023531295.1 Papaver armeniacum | reverse complement strand
GCTCTTAGATGCAGACATTATCTACCCCATTTCAGACAGCAAGTGGGTCAACCCCGTTCAGGTTGTTCCCAAGAAATCCGGTATTACTGTAGTCCAGAATGATAACAATGAGTTAATCCCTACCCGAGTGACCACGGGTTGGCGTGTTTGTATTGACTATAGGAAATTGAACAAGGTCACTAGGAAGGACCACTTTCCCCTTCCCTTCATCGACTAGATGCTTGAGAGATTAGTGGACATAGTCATTCTTTGCTTTTTAGATGGCTACTCTGGCTATAATCAGATAGTTATTGCCACAGAAGACCAGGAGAAAACCACTTTTACCTGTCCCTTTGGTACCTTTGCGTATAGACGCATGCCTTTCGGGCTATGTAACGCCCCTGCGACTTTTCAGCGTTGCATGATGAGCATATTTTCAGATATGGTAGAACGGTTCTTGGAGGTCTTTATGGATGATTTTTCAGTATTTGGTTCGTCTTTCGATGAATGCTTGCATCATTTGTCATTAGTGTTGACTAGATGTAAGGAAAATAATCTGGTGCTTAATTGGGAGAAATGTCATTTCATGGTTCAATCATGAATTGTTTTAGGGCATATCGTTTCTTCTAAGGGTATAGAGGTAGATAAAGCCAAAGTTGACCTTATTAAGACTTTACAGGTCCCAAAAACCGTAAAAGAAATTAGGTCATTCTTAGGGCATGCAGGTTTTTATCGTCGATTCATTAAGGATTTTAGCTTGATTTCTAGACCTCTTTGCAATTTGCTTGCAAAAGATGTTAAGTTTGTCTTTGATGATGCTTGTTTAGAGGCTTTTGAGAAGCTTAAGACTTTACTCACCACCACTCCCATAGTCCAGGCACCTAACTGGAACCTACCCTTTGAGATCATGTGCGATGCTTCAGATTATGCTATTGGTGTTGTGCTAGGTCAGCGAGAAAGCAAATTACTTCATGTGATTTATTATGCTAGCAAAACTCTGAATGATGCCCAGTTAAACTACACCACTACAGAGAAGGAACTGTTGGCCATTGTGTTTGCCTTAGACAAGTTTAGACCCTATCTCTTAGGTTCTAAGATCGTAATCTATACTTGATCATGCTTGCTTTGAAATACCTTTTGTCTAAGAAGGATACCAAACCTAGATTGATTAGATGGATCCTTTTATTACAAGAATTTTGTCCAGACATTAGAGACAAAAAGGGTGCAGAAAATGTAGTAGCAAACCACTTGTCTAGGCTAGTTGTTAGTTCGCCTAATGATTCCCTTCCTATTAGGGATAGTTTTCCTGGTGAACAACTATTCTTTGTTACCCAATTACCTTGGTATGCGAATATAGTGAACTATCTTGTTACTGGTCGAATGCCCCAACATTGGGGTAAACAAGATCGTTCTAGGTTTTTAGCCGAGGTTAAGCACTTCTTTTGGGATGATCCTTATTTGTTTAAGTATTGTCCAGGACAGTTATTAGGAGATGTATGCCCGAGAGTGACCAAATCCAAAGATTATTTCCTTTTGTCATGATCATGCTTGTGGGGGTCACTTTAGTGCTAAGAAGATCGTCTTTAAAGATATTGCGGTGTGGATTCTAATCGGCCTTCGTTGTTTAAAGACTCCCACGATTCTTGTGTTACTTGTGAACGTTGCCGAAATTAGGAACCATTTCCCGTAGGAACATGATGCCCTTGAACCCTATTTTAATCGTTGAGGTCTTTGATGTGTGGGGTATTGACTTTATGGGTCCGTTTCCTAATTCCTTTGGTAAACTATACATCCTTGTCGCCGTAGACTATGTCTCTAAGTGGATTGAGGCGGTTGCGTGTAAAACCAATGACCATAGGGTTGTGATTGAGTTCTTGAAAAATAATATACTTACACGTTTTGGTACACCGCGAGCTATAATTAGTGATGGAGGGTCGCACTTTTGTAATGGACCTTTTAGACTTCTGATGAAGAAATATGGTATTACACATAAGGTAGCTACCCCATATCATCCGCAGACTAGTGGTCAGGTAGAGGTTTCTAATAAGGAGATAAAACGTATATTAGAGAAAACAGTTAATCCTAATCGGAAAGACTGGTCGTCTAGGCTTACTGATGCCTTATGGGCTTACCGTCTTCGCGTTTAAAACCCCTATTGGAATGTCGCCTTATCGGCTTGTTTATGGCAAGGCATGTCATTTACTGTTGAGTTAGAACATAGAGCTTATTGGGCTGTTAGCGGCTGAATTTTTCACTTGACAAGGCGGGAGCCCATAGGAAACTCCACTCAATGAGTTGGACGAGATTCGTATATATGCTTACGATAGTGTGAAGGAGTATATGAACAAAATGAAACTTGTGCATGATAGAAATATTTTACGGAAGTCATTTTCTCCAGGTCAAAAAGTTCTTACGTATGATACCCGTTTGCATCTTTTCCCACGAAGCTACGTTCTCGGTGGACGGGTCCTTTTATTGTTCGCACCGTATTTCCTCATGGAGCTGTGTTGAGATCGAGACACCGGACGGTAGTAGTTCTTCGAAGGTTAACGGTCGAGATTGAAACCCTTTTTAGAGCCCTTTCCTACGGGTGATGTTGAGGAGGTCCCTGCGGAGGACCCTGTTTACCCTTGATTGACCATCGAGGTGATTGTATGTTGTATATTAGTTTTTGATTTCTCTCTTCACCCAGGTACTATCTTTCGACTTCTCTCTTTATTGATTCCTCATGTTACTTTACTTTTTGGTATTGCTCTTTCATTAGAAACATTGAGGACAATGTTAGATTTAAGTTTGGGGGTGGGGAAGAAACTTTTTGTTAGCTTTTAGTTGCAATAAATAAACTCCAAAGCCTAGAAATTTATATTTATTAAGGTCGGCACTAACCAATCTAAGTGGATGGAAGCATTTTGGTTGTAGGAGTTGAGGAACCAATCGATTAGATGGAAACATCTAAAGAGTCTATTCATAAAAGCACTGAGAGCTCGGAGTGTTAGAAAAAGAAAACATGGTAGTTTCGCCATATCCTCGTGATGGAAACATCGAAAGAATCCCGATCACTTCTTTTATTTTTCTCTTTACCATTGCTAGGGTGAAATAGAGTGACTGAGATACCCAAAAAAAAAAAAAAAAAAAAAAAAAAAAAAAGACCAGACCACTAGACCAACCTAATAAATACAATAAAGTCGACCACTGGTACCCTTGTATATGCCAAATTATGAGTTGACCTAGAGTTAGGATTATCGACCACCGGGTTCCCTTGTATATGCCAAAGTGTGTTGATATTAGTCCAGAACCAAGATCTCGACCATTAGGATAGGTTCACCTTAGTCAACATCATCCACGTTTTCTCTACATCCATCTTCTTAATCTATCCATGTGATTGGTTGACTCACGGTTTATGATGTCCGAGAAACTATCCGAGTAGAGCTCACACTTTATATGAATTTTAGTATGCTTGAGTGCAAACTCGTGTACTACAATTGGAATTTCGCATCGTGGTACTTCCTCCCGTAGTCAATAAGTATGCCAACCAAGGAGATTCTTTAGTGCCTTCCAATATTTTTTTGCGTAGATAGATAGGTGCTAAGTGTAGTCTTTTTATTTTCTAGATTAGTAAAGGTTTTGTGGGTACACCTCTAAAGATGAAAACTCCTTCTAAATACCGATTAAACCCTCCGGAGACAACACTCAAGTTTTGTGAAGTTTAGAAGTTCGCCACTTTGGGCCACCTAGCGGTTTTTCCTTTCTTAATCGAAAAAGATTCTTTTGTCTTCTCCATTTTTATTTCACGTGCTAAGTGTAGTCTTTTTATTTTTCTAGATTAGATTTGCTCGGGACTAGCAAATAATAAGTTTGGGGGTATTTGATAGACGCATTTATGTGTCTAATTTGTCCTCAATATTTTGTATTGTCGGTGTTTTCTTTGTTTTCAAGAATAAATATTTGTATTAATTAATTTTGTGTTTTTAGGCAATAAATAAAGCTCGTTTTCTATGTCCTTATTATAGTATTTTGTGTGTTTGTAGGTATTTTTTGGAAATAAATTTTGTTGGAAAATTCGGCTCGAAAAGTTGACATCGGAGCACCTCCTCATAACCCAGAGGCTAGGACACATGTTATTCGGACTCTCGTCTTTGGATAAGGGGTAACCCAATTGCTAAGGGTATAATTTATGGCACCACGCGTCTATCGGAGGATCCACAGAGCCAATGATCTCTATGCTAATCGCACCCCATCCTAAACTAAGGTTAAAAGGGGCACCTCACCTTCTTCGTTTGAACTTTGAAAATGGCGGGAAAATTTTGCAGTTTCCTGCGTAACTTTCTGTTGGATTTGTGGAGGAGTTTTAGTGAGACTCAACCACTGGTTTCGATCGGGATGGACGGGATATGTCCAAACAATGCTGGTATGGGTGTTCGTTTGAGTTCAGTTGGGCTGTTTAATCCTTGGGAAGAGAACAGGCGAGTACGTGGCCGGAGGGGATAATCACAAAATTATAACGAGTTAGACGTGTGCTGCTCGTGTTTGGATAGATATATGACTCTAAAGAAGCGTTTAGGAGTTAAATAAGGAAGATTCAGAAGCTGTAGACGCATGAAAGAGTTAAAAATAGAAAATTATCTCCGTATCTTGCATGAAAATATGACCGAGTAATGGAGGATTATTGGCAATGATGGAGCGAGATTTTTTGGTGTCTATGGCTATATAAAGGGTACTCGTGCACCACAGAAAGGTACGGAGAGATTGGGAGAGTTGCAGAGCATCAGAAAGCCAAAAAAATCGAGTTGCAGAAACTACCATTGTTGCTGCTGTGAAAAACACGAAGAACATTCAACGCACACAGAACCGTCGTTTTCGTACAGTGACAACGACTCACAGCCGTGGGTCGTAATACGGAAGACGATCTTGAAACTACGGCGACAAAGACAATTCACATTTATCGTTCTCGTAATGATCCGTTTGTAACAATTATAATCTGTTACAAATCAGGCTTTTCATCTTTTCTCCCTTGTTCATCATTTGTAAACCATTTTTGAGCAATAATAATGATTTTTGAGCGTGTTTCCAACATGATGAGCGGCTAATTCTCCCACAACCAAGGCCATGAGGAAGCTATTTACGCATGAATAATTGGTAACTATTTTATTTTCTCTAATTTATAATTAATAATTCACTCAATCACCTTTGCTTTTGCGAGTTTTAATTGTTTGCAAAATTCTTTTCATTAGTTGTGATTCAATTAGATAGGTTATGCTTGTATTAAGATAATCTATGCTTAGGGGATACAATTAATTTTTGAGAATTTGCCTGATTATTTGTGAATTAGGAAACAAGGGATTTAAAAGATAATTAGAGTTTTGGGTTATTTACCGTTATTCATTCATGTGTAATAGTGGAATCAGTGTCTTGGTTATTCTCTCATATCTTGAATCAATTTTGTGTTAATTTTTCTTTATTATTAATTTTTATAAGTCTAAAATCTTTCGCTTTCGCAAGTCTCAACGAACCTTTTCACTACAACATTATTGAGTCAGTTTCGGCTATATGATTGTATCTAAACAAGTTGATATGTTGCTCTCTTTTGGTCAGGAAGTATCTATATGGAAATTTCATTAGGATCCCACTAGTTTTCGTACCTTTGCCAATTTTTATTGACAAAAAGGGGGAGAATTAATGTGTAGTTCACACTACAAAAAGGGAGTGGTTTTCATGTGAGATGAAGTATTGACTAAGGGAGAGTGATACATATCACCATAGTATTGTTGTCAAAGTTGTGATACAATTGAACTTTGATGTTGTGTAATAATACTATGACATTGTATAACAATGATTGAGAGTTATTGTTTTCTCATTGTTATAGCTACGGATCTTCAACAACGATGATGCTGAGTTGAACACATTTGGAATCATTGGAGTACTTGGAAGTGACGAAAATTTCGAGTAATGTTGAAGAACCAAGGAGATCAAGCATTTGGATGAGAAGCTACAAAGTTTAGTTATTTTGTAATCCATATGTATTGATAGTTTTGTCACTAAAATTGACAAAGGGGGAGATTGTTAGAGCACTGCTCAGTCGAACTCGCAAGCGTTGCTATCTCAAGCTTGTTTGTCAAGTTTAGTTGCAAAAACTATAAGTCTTGATTTCTATTCTACTTATAGATAAGTCTCAGATTAGGATAGTAAGTGTAGTTGAGCTTTAGACTCCACGGAGTTCATCGATTGAAGACGAAAAACTAATCAAGGGAATTTGCGGAACTTCATCAACAAAATATATGTGGAGACTTGAACTCATGTATCACTCAAAAGTCTATCTACGCTATATCCTATTTGAGACAAAAAGTTGTATTGCTATATAGACTTCAGTTATACACATTCGCTATTTCGAGCCGAGTTTATCTCGTGTATCTATTTCTCGAAATATGTGTTGGTAAGCTTTCGCTTTAACCAAGTTCGTTTTTTTATTTTTGACGAAAGTCAAAAGACGATCATGTGAAAATCGCCTTGTAACATCTTACATGATTTGTGTGAGACAGTCATTTGATGTAGACTCGGAATGTTTTGTATTGATCATTTTATCACTTGAAAAATCGTTTGAAGCTAATAGTTTGTGTGAGACATCTATTGTCGTCTTCGAAGAATGTTTCAATGATTGAAATGAGGGTTTAGAACATACAACCATGTTTGGATATAAACATAGTGTGTATTCACGTCTGTGTAAAGTCCAAAACCAAGAAGCAAATATGCATACCCGTACGCGCACTGGCCGGTTGTTGGAAGTCCGGAAACTAAGTATGCACACCCGTACGCATACTGGCAGAAGTTCATGTTCCGTGAAAATCTGTTGGAGTTTGGAAACGCAAAACAAACTCTATCCGGATACCTAAGTATGCGTACGTGTTTGCATACTTAAGTAGGTTATATTCTAAAATCGATTGTTCATGAACTAATACATATATATATTAAGGAATGCAATCTTTTGCAAACCCTAGCTATAATGTTCATCAAATGATTCGAGTGAATTGAAATCGATTTTGCTTCAATTGTATCTTATATACTTCTATGAGAACATATACAATTGAACAACTTTATAACTAGTTTCATTTGAGTCATTTGAACTAGTTATGATAAAGATGAATTAGGTTGATTTGAAAGGGCTCATATGTCTAACCATTGGTTAACTATTGTTGAACCAACTAGGTGAACACGTTTAGGTACGGTTATCTATATCTAAATGATGGTTCATTTCATGTGTGTATACCAAGCTAAGTTCGATCTAACGGTTGAAAGATATTAGCTTGAATCTAATCATATTTTCATCTAACGCTGAATATTGAATGCTTTGTTACTAAGGTAACATTGATTGCAAACCCTGATTTGGAGACTATATAAAGGAGAACTCTAGCAACTTGGAAACCTAATCCCCACACCTCTTGTGTGATACTAGTTGCGACTAGAGTCGATTCTCCTTTAACCTTAGGTTTTTTTCTAAAACCCTATAGGTTAACGACTTAAAGACTTCATTGGAAATGTGAAGCTAGATCCAACTATTTCTCTGTAGTTGGGTGTTCTGATCTTGCTGTTTTCTATCGTGATTGAGTACTATCTTCTTTAAGATTTTCTCGATATTTATTCTCTGATGGGCAAGATTGAAAAGTAGTCACAAACATCTTCGTCTCATCGTTTGTGATTCTACAATATCTTGTTTCGTTAATCGGTTAAGATTATTGTGTGGTGATTGATATTTCTAGGTTGTTCTTCGGGAATATAAGTCCGGTATATTAATTGGTTCCTATTCACCTTGATTCAATCAAAAGACGGAACAAAACTCATAGGTATATATGTAGGAGACAGTTTTATCTATTCAATGGAATTTTCTGTGTGATAGAGATTTGTTTATCAAGTCTTCGACTTTGGGTCGTAGCAACTCTTAGTTGTGAGTGAGACCAGCTAAGGGAATCAAGTGCGCAGAATCCGGCGTGGTTCAAGAGGCGTATTGAAGGCGACTGTACCTTGATCAGTGTGAGATTGATTAGGGCTCAACTACATTTTAGACCGAAGTTAGCTTGGTAGTAATCTAGTGTCTGTAGTGGCTTAATACAGTGTGGTGTTCAAATCTGGACTAGGTCCCGAGGTTTTTCTACATTTGCGGTTTCCTCGTTAACAAATTTTCTGGTGTCTGTGTTATTTGTTTTCCGCATTATATTTTGTTATATAATTGAAATATCACAGGTTGTGCGTTGAATCAATCAATTGGTAAATCCAACCTTTGGTTGCTGATTGAAATTGATTGATCCTTGAACATTGGCCTTTGGTACCGTTCAAGTTATTTTTCTTATATTCAATCGGGCTCGCAAATTCCTATTTGTTTGATTGCGGATTGAATAGAGAAATTGAGATACGAACTCTTGGATATATTTCCATTGATTGAGTCTGACTGTCTAGTTGATTCTCTTGGAATTATATTGGAGTTTTTCCATACAGATTGCTAAGCGAAATATTTGGTGAGGTTGTTAGACCCCCCGCTTTTTCAGATACGACCCAAAATCGAAGACTTAATAAACAAATTTGTCTCACACAGAAAAGTCTATTGAATAGATAAATCTGTCTCATACAGAAATACCTACGAGTTTTGTTCCGTCTTTTGATAAATCAAGTGAACGGGAACCAATTGATATACCGGACTTATATTCCCGAAGAAAAACCTAGAAATATCAATCACCTCACAATAATCTTAACCGTATGGTAGCGAAACAAGATATTGTGGAATCACAAACGATGAGACGAAGATGTTTGTGACTACCTTTTTATCTTACCTATCGGAGATTAAATCTCGAGCAAATCTTAGAGAAGATAATACTCAATACGATAGAACAAAGTAAGATCAGAACACGCAACTACAGAGAAATTAGTTGGGCCTGGCTTCACAATCCCAATGAAGTCTTCAAGTCGTTAACCTATAATGGTTTTAGGAAAAACCTAGGTTAAAGGAGAATCGACTCTATTCGCAACAGGTATCACACAAGAAGTGTGGGGATTAGGTTTCCTAGTTGCTAGAGTTCTCCTTTATATAGTCTTCAAATCAGAGTTTGATAGCCTTGGAACTAAGCAATCAATATTCATCGTTAGATGAAATGTACCTTCATATAGATCTGGGTAACCGTACCTAAACGTGTACACTTAGTTGGCTCAACAATAGTTATCCGAAGTTAGTCATATGGAAACTTTCATATGAACCTTGTTCATCTTAACACAACTAGTTCAAATGACTCAAATGAAACTAGTTATAGAGTTGTACAGTTGTTTATATTCTCATAGAAGTATACAAGACACAATTGAAGCAAAATCGGTTTTGAGTTACTTGAATCAATTCATGAACATTATAGCCACGGTTTGCAAAAGATTGCATTCCCTATTATATAAATGTATTTGTTTATGAGTTAGCCGATTTTAGAACTTAACCACTCAAGTATGCAAACATGTACGCATACTTGGAATTCCGGACCTAGTCTGTGTTCGCCAGTATGCAAACGTGTACGCATACTGTCGTACACATTTGAACTTAGTTGAAGTTGATATGCAAACGTGTACGCATACTATAGTTCCCGAACTTCAACTGTTGAATCGGTACGCATACGGGTATGGACACTAGATTCCCGTACTTGGAATAACTTGCAACAGTTAGCATACAAGTACGCATACTGTTGTTGATGGTGGTTTTTAGTTCAGGGCCAAAGTTGTAAAACCCTGTTTTAATGTGCCATTATTCTGCAAAGAAGATTGAGCCATTTAAAAGTGATGAGTGCCCAAGCCTCTTTACTTACATATGTATTGAGCAATTCAATATATTTGGATATATAAAATTCACTCAGAATGGTGCATGTAGCAATGATCCCAAATATTCTATGAATTTTATTCTCCACTGGCATTATTCACTAATGCATGACCTGCCTAGTATTTTCCTATGCTATGTTCTCAGCCGAACTCTCAATATTGGCATGACATGACGGTTAATGTTCACTCGCAGCGGAGTAGCATGATTCTCCCGAAGTGTCAGTATTGAGACTTGCATGAAAACACTCACGTAGGCTATACCACTCTCTGACAAAGAGATCAGCGTGTTTACACACTTTTTAATTAAAAATTAGCGCGATCGAATGCGTTTAAATTCCTTAAGGAAAATCTAGACTGTCCGTATCAGTCTTAGAAAACGATAACGGCCACACGATTTGGCCACGCGATTCAATAAGCCTAGCTTACTCCTAGAGGAGCTAGGTAATCATCATCACGACCACCGGCGGGCCCACTAACATCCCAGCCGGTCAGAATCCATTTACTTCAACCGCAACACCCTCAAATGTTAGCCAGAACATGGGTGATCGCGCTGTTAAAAAAAGAGCTCAAACGAGCTAAGACCGGCAAAACCGGTCTCAAATTTATCACATCCGCCCAACTTAGCTAGCCTAGTTGGACGGCTTAGATCTTCATTCGAACGATCAAAGAAGTGCCGGTGTATTCACCGCCGACCCAAATTCATCCCTAGTTGATCGACCTGCCCATGGCAAGCCAAGAGCACGTCAAACCGATTGCTCAAAGAAGGTTGAACGCGTTGTTGTTACATTAGCTCAAACGTGCCAAGACCGATTATAACGGACTCAAAACTACCGCAACCGTCCAACTTAGCCAGCCAAGTTGGACAGCTTAGATCGTGTTTTGGACGATCAAAAAGGCGCCAGTGTGTTCACCGGCAACTCACCTTCATCCTTAGCCGGTCGAACCTCACACACAATCCATAGGCGACCGAAACGATTGCCCAAAGTAGTTGGAATGAATAAACGCTTATGCAACTGCCTCCACTCTCTCCAACTTAGTAGAACAACTTAGATCGGATTCTAGATGACCAACAGGGAATGTGATCGCCACCCTCCTGAGGAGCAATCCAACTACTTGCTCATGTGGCCTCCGGAAATGAAGTCGGGTCACGCTCCATAATAAGATGTTCAACTCGTGAATCATCTAATTTGGCTAGCCAATTTAATCTCTTAAAACAACGATGCTTCTCTCATAAGGACCGACATCGAATGTTTTACCGGAAATGGTTTGTTTAAAGATGTTCAACTCGACTAATTTGGACGAACTCTAAAACAACGATGCTTCCCGCATCAATCATAAACGATGCTTTAAAGATATTTGACCTAAAAGCACTATGTGCTGCTTTTAGCGGCGAGTCTCATGACTTGGCCTATTTACTCGAGACATCAAACACGTTACAAACTGAGGGATGCTCACTGGGGTATTGGTCTGGCGGTTTTCTGCATGCGTCGTGCAACGCGCCCATTACGAGAAAGTGTCAGGAAAAGGCAGACGGTTAACAGCAATAAGAGAGTAGTGGGTGAAAGGGTGACCGGTCTTCCCTCATAATGGAAACGTGATTATCACCACCTTTCACACAACCCCACTTTTCCACTACTTAACTGCCTCCACTTTATACGAGATCAGGGTGCGCTCAATGACTTGTATAAATAGCTTTTCAACCTATTTCAACAAAAGAACAAGTGTTATCAACACAAGTATCCAAAAACCATATTCTGATACAAGTCATAAAACAGCCACACCTTCATAATTCAACATTCTGATCTCAAACACCTTCTTCGCTTCCCTTCCTAAGATCAACCCTTCTCCTTCACCTTGTGACCGAATTGAATCTTGAATGACCATTTCTTGGTTTAGGCCAGAGTCTTACATATTGATATCTCGAATCTAAAGGTACTCCCGTGCAGTGCATTTGTTTAGGGTTTGAATTCGTTTCTCATCAACACACCCAAATTTACCAAAAACAACATAATCAGTTTTTACCCCAAAACAACTGGCGACCACAGTGGGAGATTAATCTCTCGGTTGCAAGATCAATTTTCAATTTCATTTCAATTTTCTCAAATTCAAGATGGTGGATCTTAGGTCTGGATCAGCGACAAATCCCGATGTTATTGCGCGACAACACCCCCGGGTGTCGGCGTTCATGCTTGGTGACACCAATGTACCGCCTACCAGCACGATCAACGCATCTCGTGGTACTACATCCTCAACCACCAACACCAGTGGCGCAGGAAACATTTCCTTAGGAGTGACACCTCTAATCACCGAGCGAGCTAGCGCCGCCACATCCAATGTTTCTTCGAGCGAACGCCCCCAATTGTTACCAGAACTACTGCCATTCCTCCATCAGAACGAGAGGCTGGAGGAACCAGAGGAAGCCAATACCCTATTACCATTGTTGATTTGATGAAAAGACAAGAAGTTCTCGCCAAGGCTCAGACAGACGTGGCTACGACTCAGAAAGAGGTACTTACTCTCCTCAAGACACTAACAAAGCGGCTACCGCAAGAGCCGCGTCGACCCCATGGAACCAATAAGGAGTACTTTCAATACTCTTGGCGCAAGCACTTGAGCACGGGACACACCTTTATAGATGAAGAAGCTCGCGTTGCTCCTGAACTCCCATTGGAAAGGAATCAGCAATCCAATTTCATCACACGTGAGGATATGGAACGACTTCTCCAAAATCGAGGCAAAGAAAACCCTACGGACATGCACCAAAGATTAACCTCCTTATCCTCCTCGGTGTGCAAAGAATTTTACTTCCAAGATGATATTATTCTCCCAGTTCTCCCTTTATGACGATATTGGGCGTACACATGGTACAACAACATTGCACCAAACAGCATAGCCAATTGGATTCACGCACTATGATCCAAATGTGACTGAACAACAATTATTGGAGTTGTGCATTAATAACATGGTACCTGTCTATCACGCTTTATTGGAGAGCACAACGCATCCAGGCATTCTCCGAACTTCATGAAGGCTGCTAGCGGTTGGCTACAATAGCACCGGCCTTCTTGAAAAGGAATCGGGCCCGCCAGGAATGAAGATACACGTGAGACTCGAGGAAATAGACGTCTCATTAACAAACAATACAAGACTCAACCCTCTGTAAGCATGGTGAGTGTAGTAGGAAAGAAAACTCTAGTTGCAGAACAACGACCCAAACGCGCGGCACTGATGAGTGCCAAATATTGCATTTTTATACACCTTTTTATTGGCATTTTACTCATCTTTTGTGCTTAGGAATCAGATATTATCCTAGATTCTGAGTTTTCTGTGTTTTCAAGAATAAATATTTGTACTAATTAATTCGTGTTTTAGGTAATAAATAAAGCTCGGAAACGAGGCCAAAGAGCGAAGAATTGGAGTCGAGCATCTATGGAGCGAGAAGACAGAAGCAAAGCCGCGCGCATACGGTTCTCAACCCAACAAGTAGCAACTCATCTACAAGACATGGGATTGAGCTAGACCCGACCCGTGACCCGGATCCGAGCCCGTCCTCTCCAAGCCGTTGAGATCTCACTCATCCACATCCTACGGTCGCTCCAGCTCTTACACATCATCCTTTGATACTCCGCTCAACACCAAAACACCCCAACACTTCCTCGGCCCGTTGGATCTATCCCCCAAGATCCAACGCTCGCTCCGCCTTCCTCTTGACTCCCGATGCACCCGCCTCACAAAGACACGACCGTATATAAACCCTCAACACCAAAACCTAATCTCATTCTTCTCCCTCACCCGACCAAACTCAGAAAATCCAGACACACCATCACCTTCATCTTCTCACCCGACCAAAAATGGGAGAGCCATCTCTTCCTTCGTTTCTCCCACCACCGTGCTGAGGCTTCAACTCCCAACACCGACAACGCCACAGTCACCTCTTCCGACAACCCTAATTCTACTTATCTCTCATATAGCTTCTATTCCCAAGAGGCTTTGTGAGAGATAAAGGGGATTAGGGTTTACTCTTGCATGCGACGCTGAGCCGAAGGAACAGAAGGTTTGGGTACTCGTGTAATCAATAGTGTGAGCGATTTGAGTGATATAAATTGTTATTTGATTTGGGAGAGAGAGACAGCCAGTTTTAGGGTTTATCTTGTATTCTAATTTTTAGTCATTTGATATTCATCATGTGCTAAATTTACTTAGCTAGGATTTAAGATGAAACCCTAGTTTTCGATTCTATTGTTCAACTCTATTTGACCGTCTTTGCATGTTTTAAGTATAAAAGAAATTCAATTTTAACACTTCTAAGCCTTGCTCTCATAATGGATGCCCGGTATCCATTATAGTTAGACAACACTTGCCTTAGTTGTGTTCAGCTCAAGCTTTAATCATTAGTGCTAATTCTCGATTAGTTGTGCTTAGCTAGACAACTAATACCTTGAAATATGACTCTAGGCGATAATGAGGTCTTACTTGGTGAAACCCTTTAGATAAGTGATAACCATGACACATTATCCTTATCAGTCATAGGAGAAAAACATTCAAA
This sequence comes from Papaver armeniacum, assembly GCA_023531295.1. Lineage (NCBI taxonomy): Eukaryota > Viridiplantae > Streptophyta > Magnoliopsida > Ranunculales > Papaveraceae > Papaver > Papaver armeniacum. The sequence goes on along the minus strand of JAJJWW010010057.1, from coordinate 585,641 downwards.
TTAGTTGAATCATATAACCTAAACTAGTGGTGGATTTGATAATCCTAGTACCTTAAACTTCACTACTTGTAGCTCATTGTGTTTTTAATCTTGTTACAACCTTCATCTGTCGTAAAGACACTAAACAAAATCATAAACTCATGTCACTTTCCCCCAAATCGGTTAAAAGAAAGCTTAGAATAATTTAGCATACACAAGTTCCACTGTGGAAAGACACTGTGCTTGCCACGCCTTCAAGGCTCTGTGCACTTGCGTTAAGACATAGGAAAAGCACTTTAAAGCACCTATCAAGTTTTGGCGCCGTTCTTGGAACTGGTAGTGTGTCTTTGTTTCGATTCTTATTGCTTTACTTCACTGGTTTTATTTTACTTTGTATATATGTGTTAAAACTCCCTGTTATCATCGTGATAGTATAACTTAGCTCTTGCACGGTATTGTAACTTAGTTAAAACATCTCATTGCATCTTTGTAACTCTTTTACAGCTTGCATCCATCGTGGTTAAGCTTACGTGGAAAGTGGCATAAAGTCTGGTATTTGAGCCGTAGTTTCCTTCTTTGCATCTTTTGTTACATATCTTCAGATACAATTGCATACAACATTATAGTGTAGCATCTTGTATAAATTCTGCATTTGGTGCATATCAGTGCACCAAGCCATCTCTGTAGTTCTATCTCTGCCATAGCACTCTTGCTCTTTGGTGTAACTGCAAGTTTTGAGAACTCAAATTTTCTTTTGAGAGAGCAGTACTTGTGGAGCAAAACGAGCAAACTCAAGATAAGCAAAGGAGCGACAAAACCGGGGTGGAATTGCCTAAACCAGATTCTTGCACCTGGTGGTAATGTATTTAACCTTGAATGAATGTATGTATGCTTGGTAAATGAATGATATAATCATTGCATGAACTAAGGACTGTCACATGCTAATCTTTGTTCACGACAACTTAGCAACAATTCCCATTGTCCCTCAACATCGAGCATTTGTAGCCCCGTATTGCTTTGCCTTGCTAGCCCCGAGCTTAGGCCGGCAAGCCCCCGTAGCCGCAGCAGTGTGAGCTTAATCTGTGTGAAAGTTAAGTGAAGTCAATCGAGTGAGTTGACTCCACAGAACTATGGGCTATCTTGCTATATTCAAACGGCAATTCCTTCCCAGTCGGCCTTTACTCTCCGTGAGCTAAATTGCTCTATGATCTTTGCTAAACCTTGATGCATGCTTGAACTTGAATAACCATTCTTTATAAGCTGTATTGTTAAATTGCTCGTGAAGCATTGCCTTGTGATGCATTGAATGAGAGAGAAAAGGAAAATTCCCTAGTCAACCCCTACAAAATCCAAAGACGTGTTTCAACAGGGCTCCTCTACCTGCAATGAAACTTCACATAGTCAAGCGAATGCCACACCACTCTCCCGTAGTGGTAGAATTGTTGAGAACCATGTAGGTGTACCACCATCAAGCGAGTCTACATCAGACTCCCAAGTACACACAACACCACAGAAAACATCTAATGTAGAGAAAGAACATGAGCCCATTGAGAAAACCAAGAGTCCTACCAATATAGATGTTCCTCTCTGTCAAGTCATGTACCGTTGCTCCATTCCCACAGAGGTTGGTGCAACAAAAAAGGTAGTACCTCATACAACGAGATCTTGGAAATGTTCAAAAGAGTTAACATAAACATTCCATTTCTCGAAGCAATTAGGCAAATACCTGCCTATGCTAAGTTTTTGAAGGACCTATGCACACAAAAGCGAAAGCTTCATGTGCATAAGCGTGCCTTCCTCACTGAGCAAGTGAGCTCCATAATCCAAAACAAAACCCCACCTAAGTTCAAAGACCCAGGTAGCCCAACTATCTCTTGTACCATAGGTGATCATACAATCAGAAAAGCTTTATTGGATTTAGGAGCTAGTGTGAATCTCTTTTGCCATATTCTCTGTATGTGCGTTAGGTCTTGGGAATTGCAACCCACTCTGTCCACGCTACAATTAGCAGACAGAATCTCCGTGAGAGTCCCTCGGGGAATCGTAGAAGATGTGCTAATCAAGGTTGATAAATTTTATTTCCACTGTGGACTTCATTGTGTTGGATACCCAACTTTGTGCAAAATCCTAAAATCATATTCTGTTATCTTAGGACGTCCCTTCTTGGCAACGTCAAACGCTATCATAAATTGTCGTAGCGGGATATTGAATTTGTCTTTTGGCAACATGACTGTAGAACTGAATGTCTTTCGTGTTAATTAACAACCCATAGAGTGTGATGATGATGAAGTGCATGAGGTTAACATGATAGAGAGTCTGATTCAAGACTCATTGTTTGACATCTTATCTGTGGACCCTGGGCAAGCATGTTTAGACAACTTTGACTTAGATCTCTTTGAGTCTGAGTACGTTAGTGAAGTTCACTCTTTGCTAGAGTCTGTGCCACCCATGGATATTGCTAAGTGGCAGAATGCAGTGGAACCCCTTCCACTCTCTGATACCAAATCTGCCCCACCTCTTGATACACCACCTAAGCTTGATCTGAAGCCATTACCTGATACCTTGAAGTATGCTTTCTTAGGTCCTTCTGACACTTTACCTGTGATTATTGCATCATGTTTAGATACGGAACAGGAAAGTAGACTCTTAGAAGTACTTCAAGAACATAAAGAAGCTTTAGGTTGGACCATCTCCGATCTTAAGGGTATAAGTCCCACAATTTGCATGCATCACATAAACCTTGAGGAGAACACTAAACCATCTAGGGAAATGCAAAGGAGACTTAACCCCAACATGAGAGATGTTGTCAAGGTGAGATTCTCAAATCGCTTGACGCGGTATCATTTACCCCGTCCCCGATAGCAAAGTGGGTCAGTCCTATTCAGGTAGTACCAAAGAAGTCCGGCATTACTTGTTGTTCAAAACGAGATGAATGAGCTCCTTCCCACCCGTGTGACCACCGGGTGGCGAGTATGTATTGATTATAGAAAATCAACACAATAACCAAGAAAGACCATTTTCCCCTTCCCTTCATTGACCAAATGCTTGGAAAGGTTAGCCAAACATAAGTACTACTGCTTAGATGGCTATTCTCGCTACAACCAAATTCACATAGCACCCGAAGACCAACAAAAGACCACATTTACCTCCCTTACGGAACATTTGCTTATCGTCGTATGCCTTTTGGGTCATGCAATGCACCCGCTACTTTTCAACGTTGCATGATGAGCATTTTTTCCGACATGGTCGATAAGTTTCTTGAGATTTTTATGGATGATTTTTCTGTGTTTGGATCTTCATTTGATGAGTGTTTGCATCACCTCACATGTGTGCTAGTTAGGTGTAAGGAGAAGAGTTTGGTCTTGAATTGGGAAAAATGCCATTTTATGGTTAATTCAGGCATTGTTCTAGGGCATATCATCTCGGAAAAAGGCATAGCAGTAGACAAAGCCAAGGTAGATCTCATTCAACAATTGCCTCAACCTCGTTCTGTGAGAGATATCAGATCATTTCTAGGCCATGCGGGTTTTTACCGCCGATTCATCAAAGACTTTAGTAAAATTTCACGACCTTTGTGCAATCTTCTTGCAAAAGATGTTGCATTTGTCTTTGATGATGCTTGTAAGGAAGCATGGGAGCAACTGAAGGCTCTCTCCATTGCCCTTATAGTCGACCCCGATTGGTCATTACCATTTGAGATTATGTGTGATGCGTCCGACTATGCTTTGTAGGAGTGTTTTAGGCCAAAGAGTAGACAAACTTCCGTATGTGATCTACTATGCTAGTAAAACCCTTAATGATGCTCAATTGAATTATTCCACTACTGAGAAGGAGTTGCTAGTCATTGTGTTTGCATTAGACAAGTTTAGATCTTATTTGATAGGATCTAAGGTCATCATTTATTCGATCATGCTTTGCATTGAGATATCTTTTTTGTCAAAGAAAGATGCTAAGGCTCGTCTAATTCGATGGATACTCTTGCTACAAGAGTTTGACCTCGAAATTCGAGATAAGAAAGGGTCGAGAAATGTTGTGGCGAATCACTTGTCTAGGTTGAATGTTGAATCTGCTGATGAGTCTCGTGTTAATTAGGGAATCATTCCACGATGAGCAATTGATGCTCGTGTCCGAGATGCCTTGGTTTGCCGATATTGTCAACTACCTTGCTACGGGTAGAATGCCCTTGCATTGGTCTAAACAAGACCGTTCTAAGTTCTTGGCTGAAGTTAAACATTTCCTTTGGGATGACCCATATTTGTTTAAAAACTTGCCAAGACCAAATCATTAGGAGATGTGTCCCCACTTCAACAAAGGGACGTCATCTCTTTTGTCATGACCATGCATGTGGAGGCCACTTTAGTGCCAAGAAAACTGCCGCAAAGATCTTGCAAAGCGGTTTCTATTGACCAACACTGTTTAAGGATTGCCATGCATTCTGTGTTGCTTGTGACCGATGCCAGAAACTAGGAAGTATATCTAGGAGAAACATGATGCCCTTACAACCCATATTGATTGTTGAGCTGTTTGATGTCTGGGGCATTGATTTCATGGGTCCATTTCCGAATTCTGAAGGTAAGTTGTAATCCTTGTAGCTGTCGATTATGTCTCTAAGTGGGTAGAGGCCATTGCATCCAAAACCAACGACCATAAAGTTGTTCTTTCCTTTCTTAAGGAGAACATTTTCTCCCGTTTTGGAACCCCGAGAGCGATAATCAGTGATGGAGGTAGTCATTTCTGCAATAGACCCTTTGAATCACTAGTGCGCAAGTATGGAATCACTCACAAGGTCGCAACACCTTACCATCCTCAAACCAGTGGCCAAGTGGAAGTGTCTAATAGGGAAATTAAGCATATCCTTGAGAAGACCGTCAATCCTTCTAGGAAAGATTGGTCTTTGCGCTTAAACGATGCTTTATGGGCCTATAGGACTGCCTACAAGACTCCCATTGGGATGTCGCCTTACAGACTAGTGTACGGGAAAGCATGCCATTTACCTGTTGAGTTAGAACACCGTGCATTTTGGGCTGTGAAAAAGTTGAATTTTGATCTTGATAAGGCTGGTACCCGTAGGAAACTTCAACTCAATGAGTTAGAAGAAGTGAGAAATGATGCATATGATAGTGCCAAAACGTACAAACATAAGATGAAGGTGTTTCACGACAAGCGCATTCTGCGCAAGTCTTTCACCCCTGGACAGAAAGTTTTATTGTACAACACTAGACTGCATTTGTTTCCAGGAAAGCTACGTTCACGATGGTCAGGACCATACGTGGTACGTACCGTTTTTCCACATGGAGCGGTAGAAGTTGAAAACCCAGAAAACAAGAACATTTTCAAGGTCAATGGTCAAAGATTGAAACCATTTCTGGAGCATCTTCCACCAGAAGTTGAGACCGTTGACTTGGAAGACCCCATCTATGTGGACTGATCTAGTTCACTTGTGTACATACTTATGGACTAAAAATCCATCATCTTTTCCTTTTCTTTTTCTTTTGCATAATTTTCGATGTGTGCTAACCAATCTTTTTGTCTTGCGCTCGCGATTGTTTGCTTTCAAAGCATTCATCTTTCTATGGTTTAGCAACACCCTCTTGCATCCGGTAATCTCTTTCCTTTACTCTACTCATCATAGTTCTCATGGTATGTAACTGTTTAAATTTTTCCTATCTGTTGCCACATTGAGGACAATGTTTGATCTAGGTTTGGGGGTGTGATTTGCATATAGAGTTTTCAGTCTTTTTGTTTTACTTCATCCAAAAAAAAAAAAAAAAAAAAAAAAAAAATTGAAAAACTCAAAAAATTTGCATAAAAACCTCCAACTTATAGAGATTTTAGAGTCACTAGCATGCTTCTAGCTATGTTTACATAGAGAGTCTGACCGAAATAACAAGAACTTGGTTATCAGAACATGAAGTGTTTCCTTGGTAACATATCAAAATAAGACTACTTGTAGTTTCGGTTTTGATATTGGTTATCAGAACATGAAGTGTGGAACCCTCGTGCCTAACTCTACAGGTTTGCAAGTCTATTCTGAGATTTGTAAGATTCTTTTCGTGTTGTCCTTTATGTTTTCGTTTCTTTTTCATTTTTGTGACAAAAAGGGGGAGAAATATATGGAGTAAACAGGTGATGTTGGCATTGATATTTATATTGATTGGCATCGCTATGGAAAAGAACATTGGTACTTGAATGTTTTTATCTAATGAAAGAGTGAAAGCACAGACTAAGGGGGAGTAACATGTCATATGATTGGTCTAACAAAGATGTACGGATTGAATATCTACCTATCTTCCTTAGGGTGAGTAATAGCTTTGTTATTATAATGTCAACAAAGACATTTTCAAGGATTGAATGTAAGCAGTTTCACTGTGCTGTTGAATCGAGAATCAAGCGGATTGTAATGAATTATTGTAATTTTTTTATCCATATGATGTAAGAGTTTTGTCACTAAAATTGACAAAGGGGGAGATTGTTAGAGCATGGCTCGGTTGAACCCACCAAGCGTTGGTATGTCAAGTTTGGTTGTCATATTTTAGTGAATCAAAACTCATGTTAAGAGTCGCTTGATTATGTACTAGAGTTAAACTTCGTATAGGTTAGCTTGAAAGTATTAGGATATGAGACATTACAAGTATTGCGAAGACTTGAAGATGTGAAGAAGCAAGGAGCTACAACGACAAAAATCATCCTTCCACTTGAGGTTAGTGATATTTGACTTGAACTGTTTCATTCCCTAACGTATCTTTCAAGTCGTGCATATTGAAAACATAACTGCAAAGCATATTTGAAATCTAGATAGACATAGTATTAAGGAATACAATACGAGGTTTATTGCTTAACCATTAAACTTTGTAGATAAGACATCCCCATAATCATTTGAATGCTATTATGATTATGTATGGGTATGAGGTGAGGATTTCATCCTAGGGAACAATGTTTACATGTGTTCTAAGGAAGTAAGTTCATAAACTTGTTTGTGAACCGAAAAGGAAATTGCTGTGTATCGTTATTCATTGCATATCTTATGAACAACCACTATGTGTGATAGAGTATAACCGCTCACAACTTGTTGTGTTCTTGGTATAACTGTTCACAAAGGCCCGACTTATGTATTGGTATAACTTTTATTAGTAAAACCGATCTTAAGTAATCACCTATAATATGATCGGATTTTGTATGTCCGACCTTGTAAGGGAAAGGGAACCAACTTTGTAAGGGAAAGGGAACTGATCCTTGTAAGGGTGCAGACATCAAAGGGAACCGATCCTTGTATGGGGTGAAGCAAGGTTTATAGCAGAAAGGGGAACCGATCCTATGGACATGTGCAACACATATAAGTTAAATACCATATATATGTGGGGAACCGATCCTAGTACCTAGTCAACCAAACTTTTGGGAAGCTAGTGTGACTATGCACATACTCACATGGAGGTAGAAACCGAAACTTGTTTTGGAAGAACCGTAAACCCATGATTGTAATTGAATGTTGGTTTGATCAATCACATAGTTCTTGAAAGTCAGATGAACCAATTCTAAACTTGTTTGGAAGTGTGGCAAATAGGTTTCAAGGTTGTAAGTGTGAAAGAGAACTTACAAAGTTAAGATGTCGACAAACTTTGAACACGTGCTGTGAATGTTTATTTCTATAATTGTTCAAAGATATTCCTTAACGGCTAAGGGAAGAGAATCCCAGGATCGAAATATAAGTAAGTTAAGAATCTTTTAATTAAGGTTATTAATTTCATTTTGTAGGAAATTACTGAATTAGTAATGTGCATTTACTAATTAGATTTTCCGAGAGATTTCGATCGTTATTTTTGGATGAGCATTTCCAGGAATTATGAAAACCGAATCTGTGCTTTTATGAATATGTTGAGAATATTTTCGGTTTTGGAAATTCCTTAGTGTCCAAACTTCCTTGTCTATAAATACACGAAGTTTGCCTTTCTAGAAAACTAATCCTTCGTAACAAATGATTTACTCTTTGTTGTTGTTAATGTATAGCCGCCTATTCGGAGAGAGGAGAGTAACCTAATTAGGAGAAATCTCTTACGGCCGCTCGCCTTAAAGTCTTCTTTGGGATTGAGAAGCTCTAGCGCGACTTGATTGGTGGGAAACTAGATAATTGCGGTTTATCTTTGTTTTCGATTGATTTGATTGACTAACGGTGGTTGAAATCTGATTGCACCTAGTTTGTTTATTCTTGAGAATCTTCTCTTTGATATAAGATTCACTCAAACTAGTTCGGAAGTTTCGACTGTGGATCTTTAGACTCGTTGTTAGTTCTAAAGACGATCTTGTGATAATCCATTGTTAACAGCACTCCGTTACGTGCGTGATTGATCACAAGAGATTCAAGTGATTGTGTGCAGGTTTTTATTGAAGATTTAAGAAGATTTGAAGACAAAGAAGATATTGAAGATCCGACTTGGGTTTTATAATCTTTGGTGTGCGCAATACTTGTTTCGGTAAAGAGGATCCAATTAATAATCGGTTTATCCTTGTGGTAGATTGGATTGATTAATTGAGTAGATCGGCATCAATACGTTTCCTTTTGATTAAAGGTATTGATTAGCTTAATCTTAAACGATTACCTTTGGGTGATTGAACATAAGATAGATATAAGGACCCACGAAGGAGTTTATGTTAAGATAAACAAGAGCCTTTGTCCGACTCATATCACTCGGTTGAATAGAGTTGATACCAAACAGATTTGTTGTTCCTTTACTGTTTGGAATACGAACCAAAGGAATTGTTCCAAGTACGTGACTTATTCACAAGTCGGAGGCGTGGGAATACGAGACGAACTAAGTGAACTATAGGGTTAGTTACTTGGTCTCAACTATACGGGTTAGGTGTAATTTTGTGTAGCGGCTTAATCCCGAGAGTATTCAATTTTGTACAAGGTCCCGAGGTTTTTCTGCATTTGCGGTTTCCTCGTTAACAAAATCTTGCTGTGTCATTTACTTTTATTTTTCGCATTATAATTGTTTTATTATAATTAAAGTAAATCACACAAACGTTAATTCATATTTACTTGATAAGCAATCCTATTGTGTTTGGTTAAGTCTCGAACCTATGTGTCAAGTAAACATACTTCGTTGTTGTATTGTCTCGATCTCGTATCCATAGACGATCACACGAAGTGTGAACCGATTAGTTGTATTGTCTCTACTCAGTCCATAGACAATCACTTTCGGAGAAAGGACTTATAGGTAGGAAAAGTTTTAGCTTGAGGTATATTTGGGTACCCTCGCCTTTTCAATTATTCACACTGGTTAAATTTGCTTGAGTAAAATGAGACAATCATTTGCAAAAAAACAAATGATTTATTGGTGGTGCACCTCTTGCTGCAGTAATTCCTTTGATAGCTTTGGATTCATGAGATGCTAAATGAAATTTGTAGGTAACAAACTTTTGTTTTTCTTTTACACAATTTATTGGGTAATAAATTTCTACTTATGAGAGAATCTTACGGATAAAAGTTAGGATATGATATGACACAAAATCGTGGCGAAAAAAGTTATTAGGGTGCTCCTTTTGTCTCTCCCTGGATGTGAGGAACGTGAAAGGGAGGTAAAACTAAGGCGAGACACACAATATTTGGTTTTCCCATGTTTTTTGTTAGGAGTTGCTCCACTTTTTAATTTAATGTTACCTAAGGCTCCGATAAATAGTATGGATAAATACAGGAGAAACTTCGGGAGTGGATGCAAGGATAAAAAGGAAATCATAAAGTTAAATGGTCTACTGTGTGTAAGCCAAGTTGACTTAGGAGCTGTGGACATTAGGGACTTGGGGCTGCATAACTAAGCACTTGCTAGGATGGCCTGGAGAATTGTCTTTAATTTCCAGTTTTGTCATTTCTGTTGAAAGCCAAGTATCACAACTTGATGAGTGCCAAATATTGCATTTTTATACACCTTTTTATTGGCATTTTACTCATCTTTTGTGCTTAGGAATCAGATATTATCCCAGATTCTGAGTTTTCTGTGTTTTCAAGAATAAATATTTGTACTAATTAATTTTGTGTTTTTAGGTAATAAATAAAGCTCGGAGAAACCGAGGAGCCAAAGAGCGAAGAATTGAGTCGAGCATCTATGGAGCAGAAAGCCAAAGCCCGCTGCACGTTGCAAAACCAACAAGTAGCAACTCATCTACAAGACATGGGCTTGAGCTAGACCCGACCCGTGACCCGGATCCGAGCCCGTCCTTTCCAAGCCGTTGAGATCTCACTCATCCACATCCTACGGTCGCTCCAGCTCTTACACATCATCCTTTGATACTCCGCTCAACACCAAAACACCCCAACACTTCCTCGGCCGTTCAGATCTATCCCCAAGATCCAACGCCGCTCCGCCTTCCTCTTCAACTCCCGATGCACCCGCCTCACAAAGACAAAATCGTATATAAACCCTCAACACCAAAACCTAATCTCATTCTTCTCCCTCACCCGACCAAACTCAGAAAATCCAGACACACCATCACCTTCATCTTCTCACCCGACCAAAAATGGCAGAGCCATCTCTTCCTTCGTTTCTCCCACCACCCGTACCAGCTTCAACTCCCAACACCGACAACGCCACAGTCACCTCTTCCGACAACCCTAATTCTACTTATCTCTCATATAGCTTTTATTCCCAAGAGGCTTTGTGAGAGATAAAGGGGATTAGGGTTTACTCTTGCATGCGACGCTGAGCCGAAGGAACAGAAGGTTTGGGTACTCGTGTAATCAATAGTGTGAGCGATTTGAGTGATATAAATTGTTATTTGATTTGGGAGAGAGAGAGAGTGCAGTTTTAGGGTTTATTTTGTATTCTAATTTTTAGTCCTGCTTATGATATTCATCATGTGCTAAATTTACTTAGCTAGGATTTAAGATGAAACCCTAGTTTTCAGTTCTATTGTTCAACTCTATTTGACCGTCTTTGCATGTTTTAAGTATAAAAGAAATTCAATTTTAACACTTCTAAGCCTTGCTCTCATAATGGATGCCAGGTATCCATTATAGTTAGGACAACACCTTGCCTTAGTTGTGTTCAAATTCAAGCTTTAATCATTAGTGCTAATTCTCTGATTAGTTGTGCTTAGCTAGACAACTAATACCTTGAAATAGTGACTCTAGCTGATAATTGAGGTCTTACTTGGTGAAACCCTTTAGATAAGTGATAACCATGACACATTATCCTTATCACCATAGGAGCAAAACATTCAAATTAGTTAAATCATATAACCTAAACTAGTGGTGGATTTGATAATCCTAGTACCTTAAACTTCACTACTTGTAGCTCATTGTGTTTTTAATCTTGTTACAACCTTCATCTGTCGTAAAGACACTAAACAAAATCATAAACTCCCCGTCACTTTCCCAGAAATCAGTTAAAAGAAAGCTTAGAATAATTTAGCATACACAAGTTCCCTGTGGAAAGACCTGTGCTTGCCACTGCCTTCAAGGCTCTGTGCACTTGCAGATTAAGACATAGGAAAAGCACTTTAAAGCACCTATCACAACTCACTAACTTTTGGTCTGCAGACATGAAGGCTCGTGCTTCAACAAGTTGGAAAAGCATTGTTAAAGGTAGAGATGATATAAGTGAGTGTCTTAGGTGGAGTATTATTTTTTTTTTTCATAAAGAGGAGAACCCTCAGAACATTACATAATATGATAGCCGATTGTGAAAATCGGGAGCAGTTACATGATTTTTCAAGATCATTACACAATCATCATATCCATAGTATCTCCACCAATTCTTGACTAACCATCCTAAATTTGCAAACTTTATAACCTTTTCAGAAACCCTAAAGGACCAACAAGTATCACAGGGCCTAATTAGTTTTGAATCAAAACTAATTTGTTTGACTGCGCAAAGCAGTGGTTGGATCAAATCCAACCCCGTAATTTCAAGAGCATGTAAGCTAGGCTTATAGCTAAGGTTTTTATAGTAACAATGTCTTACAACTAATTCAAAGTAACAGGAGCAGTAGCAGGGTCTTACGTAACATGAGCAGTAGCTGAGTCTTTGGTAACAGGAGCAGTAACTGAGGTTTCTTGAATCGGTTTTTTGAAGTTTGTATCGGGATAAATCGGCCCGACTCGGCATTGGAGTCTTCGTAACAATTGATATAAATGACGAACTTGAAGATGATCTTGATATTCCTGTTTTTGCCTTTGTTTTCTTAGTTGTTGATGTTCTTGCTGCTTGCTCAATATCTTCAGTAGCCAATAAAGTTGATAATCGTAGAATATCATACTCCTGCCGGAAAGTTGTTGCATCAAAGATGGGGTGAAAATCCACTCGAAATAGATCATCATTAAACTTGCAGTGAAAATCAAAGGAAGAGACCCCATGATTCGCTACATGAATCACATCTTTTTGAACTGATAAAAAGAGAGATCGCCGGAGGACATAACTGAACTTTTTTACCCACCGAAGAGGACGAATATCAACATCAGAAATAATGCAAAAGAACAACATAAAACATACAACCAACCAGAAAATTGAAACTAAAGAAAGGATTACAAGATCCATGGTCACATGAACAAAGTAAGGTAACATAAAATCTAGCAAAAGACCCATAACTTTGGTATTACCGAAAACATAATTGACTGAAATTAAAGCTAAGACATGTAAATCCAAATTTGAATCAAACCCAACATCAAAGTAAACAACAGATCTACCCATAAAATAAATAGAAAAATCCAGAGCTAAAGATAAAAAAGCCTTGACTTGGTCGGAAATCAAAGGTGAAGACGTTGCTATCCCTTGATTTTTCATCATCAGATCACAGCACCAAAAAATCTTCACACACAGAGGTCCAAAGAACCAAATCTAGATGATTCTAGCCGAAAACAAAGACCAAAAAAATTCTAAAAACCGCAGGGAGTAGAGAACACAGAGGAGAAGATTTGATGACTTGATTTGTCTGCTTAGATCAGCTCCAAAGGAGCCGATCTCAGCAGGGAAGATTTTAGGCGGCTAGGGTTTGTGTTGCTCTGGTTTTTGGAAAGAGAAAGTTTTAGGTGGAGTATTAGTAATGAGGCATATGTGTGCTTCCGGAGAGAATGATAAATTAGTGATATATCTATTGCTGCTAATGAATTTCATAATGTTATATTTGAAAAATATTCGGGTAAACAAAATGAGGGGGAGATCAACATTGTTTGGCAAACTCCAAGTCAGGAATTTGTAAGATCACTACTAATGGTTGTTGTAATGATCTTGGCTATGATGGAAATTGGTGGAATTGTCAGAGATGGAGCTGGAGCTTTTATTGCCTGTTTTAGCAAGCACATTTCCAAAAATAACAATAATGTTGCGGAAGTCTGGGAATTGAGAGATGGGCACGTTTGGTTACTGAGTTGGATCTACGTAATGTGAAAATAGAGAGTGTTTCAAGCTATGCTATTCAATTGTGCAATGGAGAGGCCTTAATGGTATTACAAGGATCAAAGAATCCTTTGACCATGTGAGATTCAATAAAAGATATAAAGAAGCTAACTTTTTTTTGCGGATAAATTAGTTAAAGATGGAGCTGCTAGGGAGTATGAGGACATTTGGATTGGAAATATGCCTAGTTTTATTCCCTGGCTAAATTGGGGCTTACTATGATTAATTTGGGCCTACCACTACGTGACAAAATAATACATTTTGAAGTAAAATGGAATATCCCTTAACCAATTATTTTTTAATGACTAATTTACCCTTGATTAATTATTGTAATTTGGTTGATTAAAAAATGTTAAATCTTCTTAATTTAGAAATCAACTTATGTTTGATTCATCACCAAAAAATGATAAAAAAAAAAAAAATTTGAAAAAAATCAACCCACAATTAGTTCATGTTCATGTAATCATAAACCGATTCTGGGTTAATATATTTTATTGACGAAGAACACCCGAAATCGGTACACATAAATTAATATATAGTCCGTTTACAACAGAATCGGTATACATGTCATAACATATGAACCGATTCTGGGTCTCAATCTTCGTTAGTTTTCGAGTCGGTAATAAATGATTTCTACCTCGACCAATTAATGAATTGATGACTAATCAATGATTAGTTCCCAAACGAAGGAATGTCTAAACCAAGAAGAGGAAAAAACTAATGATGAAATGTATCAGTGTGAATAACGACAATGAAAAAGTGGAGGAGTCACTGGATTAATGGGATTGTGATTCAAAAAGTGTTTTCGAAAATGTAATTGTTTCTTGGTTATAGAGAATGAAGACAAAGAACAAGTGGAATATCAATAAAGGTATATTTGTGTGAACACATGGAGTTGTTAGAATCGGCCAACGAGAGCCAATTTGTATACAGATTATTATAGACATGGAAAAAATTTAAGTTCTCTGTCAGTTTTAATACACATAATCGGATCACATTGGTATGAACATATCCCGATTCTGATAAGGAAAAAAAATTAAAATTACAAGAATCGGTACATGTGTACCTCAATAATTACCGATTGTTATGATCGGTTTTTGTAACGAGTAATATATACCGATTCTTGGTATTTTTTGTGTTTGATGAACATCAACTCAGAATCGGTATATGTTAGTGCATATATTAACCGATTCTAGATCATTTTTAGAAAAAATTGATGAAGAAATTTCAAAGTTTCATAGTTAAGTTATTGATTAAAGCTACGGATTAAAGGGATTAACTCAATCGCTCGAAATGAATTATTGTTTAGGGTTAGGTTTTAGGTTTTGATAAGAATGCGAAATTGGGGGATATAAAAAGGAATTGGGGGATATAAGAAAAGGACAAAAAGTGGATCCAGATATCAATTCGAGGTCACCCCTTATCTAAGTATTTTACGTAATACCTAATCTACCCCTCACTAATCAGGATTAGTGATTAATAATAATTAGTAAAATCATAAGATTTTTTATAAATGATTAGTGGGTGTTTTATTTGAATAGTGAGGTGAGAGTAGAAGGAGGGAAAAATAATTTGAGAGATAACTTTTTTTGGGAAAAATGGAGGATGATTGTGAAGAGAGAATTGCTGCTGCTGAATCTTTAGCTCAACTACAACAAGGAGCGTATCTTGAATCTTCATCTAACAACAACAACTCTTTGTTGAGCCAACACCCTTGAATGATGATTTTGACGAGTATGGAGAGTTTCTTGAAGAACCTACACAAGAAAGTAAACTTGCACAACATAGTAGCATCCCCTACACACAGGTAAAGCTGCTAGGATGTTGAAAAATCGAATTTTTTCTTGAAACCCGCCATTTTTTCAACTGAAATACCTAGGTGCCGGCATAGTAGTTGTATGAATCCCATGCCGGTAGTAAGGGTACCGGCATGGTATTCATACTACGACCATGCCGGTAGTAAGGGTACCGTCATGGTATTCATACTACGACCATGCCGGTAGCCCGATATCCCCCATTTTGCATATTGATCCGGCATAGCATTCTTCTAAACAACAATGCCGGTACGCAGTTAACCTTTTTACCTACCAAGGAATATACGACGGAATATTCAACCGGCATGGTTTCATTGATAGGTTACCATGCCGGTACTGCATGAAAAACATACAGGAAAGAGTACCATCCCAAACCTAAAACCGGCATTGAAACTTAATAAACATCAACGCCGGAACTCGGTACCGGCGTGGTACTATCAATATCGATAATGTCGGTACCAAAACCGGCGTTCAATATCAATTATTGTCAATGCCAGAATTGTGTACCGGCTTGGGACATTAGATTACGAGAATGCCGGCACCCGTGATTCCGGCGTTGTTTTCTAATGAAACATTTATGCCGAAATAGGTTTCAAATTTGGTCTTCCGTTTTGGTTAACTTAGACTATGCCGGAATAATGGTCGAGCATGCCAGTCTTGGTTTCCCAAGACACAGTGTTTTAATTTTGTTTGGAACTACTTTTCATTCGATCTTTAGGTGGTGACATATATAGATCCAACAAATGAAAAGCCGCTTTATCGGGATACGTCGGAATACTATAAAATCCCTCCGGTATGTGACCAAAGAATACTTTTCACCTAGTATCTTGAACTTTACTAATGGATTGCTAGTAATGAACCTTCTAATGAATGAGAAATTGTTCTTATGTAGGGAATAACAAATCGAAAGGAAGCAATCGCTTGGGCTAAAGAGACGGCCCTTAAGAACATGTGTGTGTTGGTGAGGAATACCGAAGGTTCGAAGAGGCGTTTTGAGATGGCTTGCGAGAGAAGTGGGAAATACAAGGAGAAGAATAGCCATAAGAGAAAGGGTTATGTATATCCAAAGAAGACTAATAGGGTATACAAGACTCGTACGAGGAAGAATAATTGCCAGTTTAAGCTTGTATTCCGTTTAAATGACATGAACAATTGGGATTGTGAGGTTTTGTGTGGCTGTCATAACCACCGGGATCCGAAAGATTTTGTTGGTCACTCGTTAGTTGCGAAGCTAAAACCTGACGAGTTCGAGGATGTAAAGAGATTGACCAAAGCACTTATCAAACCGAGACAAATTCTCAGAGGCTTCAAGGAAAAGGATGAGACTAACGTGTCTTCTCTACGTACAATTTATGCCGCAAAAGCAACTATTAGAAGGGTGGAATGGGAAGGGAGGAGAGTTATGCAAGAATTTGAGAAGATAGTTTGGGATCACAACTACACGCGTATCATTAAAATAGGGCCGGACGAGAAGCCCCTTCAAATATTCATTTCGCATCCTTTGCTCTCACAATTGGCAAATACATGTTGTGGTGTTCTTTTGATGGATTGCACCTACAAGACAAACAAATACAATATGCCGTTTTTCAACATCGTGGGGCAAACCTCGGACACGGTAACATTCACATTGGCTTGGTGTTTAATGGAAAACGAGAGGGACTGTAATTATCATTGGGCATTACGACAATTGAAATTGTTCTTCCCGGAAAATCAACTTCCGAGGGTCATCGTAACCGATAACGATGACGCATTAATGAAAGCAATATCCGACATCTTCCCGGACGCACAAAATTTCCTATGTACATATCATATACGTAATAATGTGATAAAAACTTGTCATGCCTTGTTTGAACCCGCAAAGGCGGATATTAAGAAAAGAATGATGGTACAACTAGAGGAAGATGTTTGAAAGAACAAACTATCCCCCGCCGAAGAAGAATATGAGAGAGGCAAGATAAAGGAGCGAGTGGACAAAGAACACGCGGAAAATCATAAAAAGTGGTTGGAATTTCTAAGAGATTGGGAGAAAGTTTATTGGTCTCTTACCGAGGTTATGTACGAAAAGAGATTGGAGAAGTTTATTGCCGATTGGAACGAAGTTTATCCGACTGCCGTATAGTATTGTCGGACTCAATGGTTGGATAATTTCAAGGAAAAATTAATGCGTGCATGGACAAACCGATATAGACACTTCAAGAGTGAAGCAACTAGTGCAGCTGAGGCCGCTCATGGGAGATTTAAAGATCTCATCCAGGTTCGGTCAAGGCAATGTGGTTACTGATCACTACCGAGGCAATGGAGCAATACTTTAAGCAAGATATCGATAGGATCAAGGAGGCTTTTGAGAAAAGCTCAATGGAAAGGATGACTCAATTTCTTCGTTATGGTAAGTTGCTCCAAGGAATAGAATTCAACGTCTCTCATTGGGCAATAAAACATATGATGAGACAAATGGAATATGAGAAAAATTACGGAAAACCGGGTGATGTGTGTATTTGTCCCGACATGTCTTCATTGGGGATTCCGTGTCGTCATATGCTTTTGAAGTATGAAGAAGTGATACCTATTGAGGTTATTGATCCGTTTTGGAAGCAACTATCTTTCGACCCTCCTCCTTCGGGAGATCCCGGGCAATCTCCATGGGATACGAACGAAGAAAATGAATTCTTCAAAGCTTACTCACGTGGCACCTCGGTAAGCCGGCAAGTCTTGTTGAGCCAACTAAGGCTAATTACTCGTCCATGGATCGCACAAAGCGAAGAGCCAAGAAAGGGAGATCCAATAGGTAGACCACAAACTAAAACAAAAAGGAAAAAACAAAGGGTAGAATTGAAAGAAATGACTCAACGTGAAGAAGAACTCGCGGCGAGTAAGAAACGAGATCTAACCGCATGTGAGAACAAAGGTTCGTGGAAGCGCAGGTTCCAAACAAAAGAGGTAGGCCGAGGAAGGAACCGTGATGAGTGCCAAATATTGCATATTTCTACACCTTTTATTGGCATTTAACTCATCTTTTGTGCTCGTAAAATCGGATATTATCCCAAAATCTGTGTTTTCCTGTTTTCAAGAATAAATATTTGTACTAATTAATTTTGTGTTTTTAGGTAGTAAATAAAGCTCGGAGAAATTGAGGAACCAAAAGAGCAGAAAATTGGAGGCAAGAGTCTCTAGAGCAGAAAGCCAAAGCCCGCGCGCGCAACAGTTGCAACCCAACAAGGAGCAACCCATCTACAAGATATGGGCTTGAGCAGTCCAAGACCCAAGACCCGGATCCAAGCCCGTACCATTTGAACCGTTAGATTTGCTTCATCTACATCCGACGGCCGCATCAACCCACGCATCGGGTTCACCAAGATTCAACGGTCGCTCCAACCATCCCATCACTTCTCGCTGCACCTGCCTCACACCAAAACCGCCTACACCTCCCATCGACCAAACCCCATTTCTTCTTTCTCTTCTCTTTCTTTTCTCCCCAACAACTCCAGAGAACCCATCTCCTTCACATTCTTCCCCATACCAGTTGCAGAGCCATCACCACCATCCCCATCTCCTTACCACTGACACCAGCACCAACAACTCCATCAGCACCTGCTCCGCCATCCCTATTTCGACCTATCTCCATAAGTAGCTTCTTCTATACCTTAGAAGCTAGGGTTGAGATAGTTGAAATTAGGGTTACATCAAATCAAGGGAGTCAGAGACGAGACAAGGGAGGAAAGAGGTTTGGGTCTTTGTTTACTTGTGATTTCGAGTGATTGTGAGTATAAAATCAATTGTTCTTCATGAGAGAGAACTCAGTCTGTTTTTAGGGTTTAGTTTTGTAATTTAATTTGAAGCTTGTTTTATTTTCTGCATGATGTTTTAAGCAACTTAACTA
Source organism: Papaver armeniacum (assembly GCA_023531295.1). NCBI lineage: Eukaryota > Viridiplantae > Streptophyta > Magnoliopsida > Ranunculales > Papaveraceae > Papaver > Papaver armeniacum. The sequence goes on along the minus strand of JAJJWW010010057.1, from coordinate 566,583 downwards.
GGGTGTAGATGATACCCTTTGATTTAATGTGAAAGTTATCAGAGTCTCAGTTTGTTCTTATTATGAATATTGCTTAGAGATATAGCTAGTTAGTGAACTAAAATTACTTGTGATCAATGGTACTGTAAGAAGACCATTGATACTAGGAGTAAGTAAGGGGAATTAGCTAGACAATTTCCATCTGAAGCCTTCAAGAGAAGGCATAAGAACAAAGAGAGGCTTTGTATTACCTTAGCATAGGATTAGAGGGTGGAGTCAATCACCCTAGTGCCACAAAATCAACAGTTACAACATCTTTTGCTCATTACTACCTTAGTTTAGAGTCACGGCAACATTAATCAGTCGTATCGACACTAAAAGCTCATATTTGTGTTACAATACCTTAGAAATCAGTTAGGAAAGCCCTTAGCTCAACATTGCACACCCCATTTCCCTGTGGATCGACCTGTGCTTTCCACGCCTCCAATAGGCGCTGTGCACTTGCAGTTTAAACGTAGGAAAACATCTTTTCATAGCCTACCAAGTTTTTGGCGCCGCTGCCGGGTATCTGGTAGTGAGCTGAGTTGCTCCATAGTGCTTACCTTACAATTTTCAATTTAAACTTTGTATATATGTGTTAGATTTTATCTTGTTGTCTACTGCTGTTAGTATAACATCAATAGTTTCTGTATCTTATTGTTAGCTTAGTGTGTCAATCATCCCTGTATGCTCCTTCACATCTGTTTAGCATTTGTTGTAGTAGTTTTTATTTTATTTTTCAGACCTTTTTAAACTCTGCATCTGCATCTCACCTTGTCATTTTCAGTTGCTAGTTTTCTTTGTTCTTATTCTAGCTCATTATCTCTTGTAGTCTATAACTTGTTTATAACTTGCTTTTCTCCTAGTCATTGAGTTGCACATGCTGAGGCTTAAGTTGTGAGCTTGCCGCTGACTTCATCAGTCTCATTAAAACTTTCATTTCCATTCAAAAACTCTACCCGTATATTAGCACAACTCATCTGTAGTTGCATTCACATAAACTGTACCCTAGGTGTAGCTCTGGCTTTTGTCATAGCATTAGTGCTCTCTTGCTTTGACTGTGTAAATTTGGGAACCGAGATTGTTTGCCGAGTAAACAGTGCACTGTGGTGCAACCGAGCAAACCCAAGGAAGACAAGGGGAGCAAAAAACCAATTTGTGGAGTGCCTAAACCCAGTTTTATACTGGCGGTATTGTACTCTTAACCTCAATTTCTGGTGAATGTGGAATGAGTCTCACTGATGTTGGTTCACCTTGTTAGCTGAGTTACTTTTATTGCATGAGTTTGCTGAGCTCTGCCCTGTCACCTTTGTGCATGCTCTGAACTGAGGGTAGCCAAATCTGTGTGTTAACCTGTGCTGTGCTGAATGCTGGCTTTGTCACATGCCAATCTCTAGTCTGTGCATATAACTCTCAGCTCTTCTGTGTTCTGTGATGTAACCCCTAGGTTTCAACAAAACCTGTGCTTAGCTCCAGCCCCTGAAGCTGTGAGTTTGAGCTACCACTTGGAAAGACAAGTTAGCTGAAAACCCCAGTGCAAGTCAACTGAGTGAGTTGATACCACAAACCCTGTTGAGCCAAGTGTTGACAGACCCCTTGCATACCCCGAGCATAACCCATCTGACCCTGTTGCTGCTTTGCCTTGGCTGATTGCCAGTGGTGCTCAACCCCGAATCAAAAGCTAAATCATACAACCCCCACAACCCTGCCACCACTTTGCCTCATCCCAGTACCCTGTTGCATCCATTGCATGTGTGCATCTGTGACCACACAACCCTGTGGAGATCTGCATATTTTGTGCATAATCCCTGAATTTTGAGCTCAACTGACCTTGCTGAGTAGGCTGTAAAGTGCTAGCATTGATTATTTACTGATTCATTTGCTCCATCTGTGAAGTTTATATACACTGGAACTCTGGAAATTGTGCATCTGCTGCTGTTATATCTGTACACCAGCATCTATAAATTGTGTATGCGCCTTGGGTGCTTGAATGAGTTTTAACTTGTTTTTCAAACACACAACCCAGCACATGCTTCACCTTGAGTGAGCACAACCATTACCCCATGCACCATACACGTTTTACGCTTTTTGTGCACTTGCCAAAGGCCAGTGTTATCTTGTGCTGTGCAACATCCAGCACCCCTTGTGCTAGAAACTGGGTGTCATTCTTGTGAGTTTGTTGTTCTCTGTGTTAATATCATAGGTCAGTCTTTGAGCTGCAAAAAGTTGTGTTCATCTGTGCACATAACTAGTGGGCTGCACATAAACTTGTTCTTTGCATAAATTGAAGCCCACATAAACTGGGCTGTGTAACCACTGAGCTTTACATAAACTTGGCTTGGCATAAGCTGAGCTGTTGGGCTGCACATAAACTGGGCTCTGCACTTGCAACAACTGGGCTGGAACCCACCTAATCAGCTGGGCCTTACAGCATCACAAAGCAATCTGTTGGGCTCGCATCTGGAATTAGTGTGTCATTGTTGTAATTTTTGCTTATCTATGTTGAACTTGATTGTATGTTAACATGCTAGATGTGCTAGCTAGGCTATGATTGTGTCTTTTAGAGACCAAACAAATCGACTAGTTAGGATCCGCCCGGACGAAATCGTCAGCATACCCAATTTTTCAACAGAAATCCCAAGCCCATCCGAAACAGAAACCATGGGTGATGAACAAAACCAACCCCGTAGTCTCAAAGACTACATGTACCCAACTAGGGCAAGCCAGCCCTCTTGCATCATTCTCACGGTGATGCTTGTCAGTTTGAACTGAAAGCAAGCACAATTCACATGCTACCCGTGTTTAAAGGGGTCGATCTTTGAAAACCCCTACCATCACGTGAGAGATTTTGAGGATATTTGTGGGACTCTGCGTTTTAACCAAATGCCAGAAGAGTCCCTCAAACTGAGATTGTTTCCTTTTTCTCTGAAAGACAAAGCCAAGTCATGGCTTCATGCCCTACAACCACAGTCCATTAGAACATGGGATGACCTCACAAAAGAGTTTTTCAAAAAGTTTTTCCCAAACCATAAGACGGCGACAATTCTCCAAAGTCTAAATGGTTTTGTGCAATTAGAAGACGAAACTCTAGCAAAGTACTTGGAGAGATTCAATGAATTATTACTCCAATGTCCCCATCACGGTTTTGAAAAATGGAGACTCGTGCAAATATTGCATGAGGGTCTAGATGTTAGAACCCGAACCACAGTCGAGTCAATGTGCAATGGTGCATTTATTGACAAAAGTGCCGATGAGGCTTGGACTTTCTTGATCGAAGTCGCTGAAAAGACTCAACAGTGGGAGTCCATCCGTGAACCAAAAAGGACTACCCCCGTAAACAATGTCCATAGAATCGAGTCTGACTTTGAGGGAAATGCAAAAATGGCATCTTTGGCCCGGAGAATAGAAATGCTTGAGTTGCAGAAGAATGTAAAATCTAATGCCCCTACTCTCCGTTACCAAATTGAAATGGCCACTTGTGCCGCATGCCATAGCTCTGACCACTTAGTGGCCAGCTGTCCAGACTTACATGCATTTCAAGAGTCCAAAACCGAGCAAGCCAATGCATTATACCATAGGCAAGAGAACAACCCGTATTCTCAAACCTACAACCCAGGGTGGAGGAATCACCCTAACTTCTCATGGTCCAAAGGGCCAGTACAAGGGGACCAACAAATAACAACCAAGGATACTCATATCCTAGAAACCCCCAAGTACAACCACACCCTCGGTACCACAGAGAAAAAAGCCTAGCTTTGAAGACGTGGCCGGTATGTTAACCCAAAATCTTTCGAACTTCAGAAAACCACCGACCAACGTTTCACAAGTCTAGAACTTAAAATGGGTCAAATCATGATGCATTGAATGAGAGAGAAAAAGGCAAACTTCCTAGTCAACCCCAACAAAATCCAAAGAATGTGTTTCGAGCAAAGTTCTTCAAACCGCAATGAACCTTCACATAGTCATGGCGAATGCTATCACCACTCTCCGTAGTGGTAGAGTTGTTGAGAACAATGTAGGTGTACCACGGTCAAGCGAGTCTAAATCGGACTCACTAGTACACACAACACCACGAAAACATCTACTTGTAGAAAAAGAATCGAGCATGTTGATAAACCCAAGAATCCTACCAATATAGATGTTTCTTTGCCAAGTCATGTACTGTTGCTCCATTCCCACAAAGGTTGGTGCAGCAGAAAGGGGTAACCAATATAATGAGATTTTGGAAATGTTCAAAAGAGTTAACATAAACATTCCATTTCTCGAAGCAATCAGACAAATACCCACCTATGCTAAGTTTTTGAAGGACTTGTGCACACAAAAGCGAAAGCTTCATGTGCATAAGCGTGCCTTTCTCACTGAGCAAGTGAGCTCCATAATCCAAAACAAGATTCCCACTAAGTTTAGAGACCCAGGTAGTCCAACAATTACATGCACCATAGGTGGCCATACGGTCGAAAAGGCGTTACTAGACTTAGGAGCCAGTGTGAATCTATTGCCATACTCTGTGTATGTGCAACTGGGCCTTGGGAGTCAAGCCCACACCTGTTACGCTACAATTAGCGGACAGATCTGTGAAAACCCCCGTGGTATTGTTGAAGATGTGTTAATCAAGGTTGATAAATTTTTCTTTCCCCTTGGACTTCATCGTCTTAGATACTCAACCCGTGCAAAACCCAAGTAATCACATTCTTGTGATTTTAGGACGTCCTTTCCTGGCGACGTCCAATGCAATCATCAACTGTCGTAATGGAGTGTTGAAATTATCTTTTGGTAACATGACCGTAGAGCTTAATGTCTTTAACACTAGTCAACAACCCATTGATTGTGATGATACTGATTTGCATGAGATTAACATGATTGAGAGTCTGATCCAAGACTCTTTGCCCGACATTTTGTCAGTGGAACCTTTGCAAGCATGTTTAGATAACTTTGACTTAGATCTCTTCGAGTCTAAGTACATTGGTGAAATCCACTCTTTGCTTGAATCGGTCCCACCCATGGATATTGCTAAATGGTAGAATGCAGTGGAACCCCTTCCACTCTCTGATTCCAAATCTGCCCCACCTTCTGATGAACCACCTAAGCTTGATTTGAAACCATTACCTGATACCTTGAAGTATGCTTTCTTAGGTCCTTCTGATACTTTACCTGTGATTATTGCATCATGTTTAGACACAAAACAAGAAAGTCAACTTTTAGAAGTGCTTAAAGAACATAAAGGAGCCTTAGGTTGGACCATCTCAGATCTTAAGGGTATAAGTCCCACAATTTGCATGCATCACATAAACCTTGAAGAAAACACTAAACCATCTAGGGAAATGCAAAGGAGACTTAACCCCAACATGAGAGATGTTGTCAAAGGTGAGATCTTGAAACTGCTTGAGGCGGGTATCATTTACCCTTGTTCCAGATAGCCAATGGGTCGATCCCATTCAGGTGGTACCCAAAAAGTATGGCATTACTGTAGTTCAAAATGAGATGAACGAACTTGTCCCCACCCGTGTGACCACAGGGTGGCGAGTTTGTATTGATTATAGAAAACTGAACACAGTAACAAAGAAAGACCATTTTCCTCTTCCCTTCATTGACCAAATGCTGGAAAGGTTAGCTAAGCATAGTCACTATTGTTTCTTAGATGGCTATTCGGGCTACAACCAAATTCACATAGCACCCAAAGACCAACAAAAGACCACATTTACATGTCCTTATGGAAAATTTGCTTATCGCCGCATGACTTTTGGGTTGTGTAATGCACCCGCTACTTTTCAACGTTGCATGATGAGCATATTTTCTGACATGGTAGATAAGTTTCTTGAAATTTTCATGGATGATTTTTCTGTGTTTGGGTCTTCTTTTGATGAGTGTTTGCATCATCTCACTTGTGTGCTGATTAGGTGTAAGGAAAAGAATTTGGTTTTGAATTGGGAAAAATGTCATTTCATGGTTAACTCGGGCATTGTTTTAGGGCATATCATCTCGGAAAAAGGCATAGAAGTAGACAAAGCCAAGGTTGATCTCATTCAACACTTGCCTCAACCTCGTTCTGTGAGGGACATAAGATCATTCTTAGGCCATGCGGGTTTTTACCGCCGATTCATCAAAGACTTTAGTAAAATTTCAAGACCTTTGTGTAATATTCTTGCGAAAGATGTTGCATTTGTCTTTGATGATGCTTGTAAGGAAGCATGGGAGAAATTGAAGGCTCTCCTTACATCTCGCCCCTATAGTCGGACCACCCGACGGACATTACCATTTGAGATTATGTGTGATGCGTCTGACTATGCTGTAGGAGATGTTTTGGGCCAGCGAGTAGACAAACATCCTTATGTGATCTACTATGCTAGTAAAACACTTAATGATGCTCAACTGAATTATTCCACAACCGAGAAAGAGTTGCTAGCTGTTGTGTTTGCATTAGATAAGTTTAGATCTTATTTGATAGGATCTAAGGTCATCATATATTCTGACCATGCTGCATTGAGATATCTTTTGTCTAAAAAAGATGCTAAGGCTCGTCTAATTCGATGGATACTCTTGTTACAAGAGTTTAACCTCGAAATTCGAGATAAGAAAGGGTCAGAAAATGTTGTTGTTGATCACTTTTCTAGGTTGAATGTTGAATCTGCTGATGAATCTGTGCTAATTAGGGAATCATTCCCTGATGAGCAATTGATGCTTGTGTCTGAAATGCCTTGGTTTGCTGATATTGTGAACTACCTTGCTACAGGTAGAATGCCCTTGCATTGGTCTAAACAAGACCGTTCTAAATTCTTGGCTGAAGTTAAACATTTCCTTTGGGATGACCCATATCTGTTTAAGTACTGCCAAGACCAAATCATTAGGAGATGTGTCCCCAATTCTGAACAAAGGGACGTCATTTCTTTCTGTCATGACCATGCATGTGGAGGCCACTTTAGTGCCAAGAAAACTGCTGCAAAGATCTTGCAAAGCGGTTTCTATTGGCCAACACTGTTTAAGGATAGCCATGCTTTTTGTGTTGCTTGTGACCGATGCCAGAAATTAGGAAGTATCTCTAAGAAACATGATGCCCTTACAACCCATTTTGATTGTTGAGCTGTTTGATGTGTGGGGTATTGATTTCATGGGTCCATTTCCTAACTCTGAAGGTAAGTTATACATTCTTGTTGTTGTTGATTATGTCTCTAAGTGGGTAGAGGCCATTGCATCCAAAACAAATGATCATAAAGTTGTTCTTTCTTTTCTTAAGGAAAACATTTTCTCCCGTTTTGGAACACCTAGAGCAATAATCAGTGATGGAGGTAGTCATTTTTGCAATAGACCCTTTGAATCACTAGTGCGCAAGTATGGAATCACTCATAAGGTAGCAACACCTTACCATCCTCAAACCAGTGGCCAAGTAGAAGTTTCTAATAGGGAAATTAAGCATATTCTTGAGAAGACTGTCAATCCTTCTAGGAAAGATTGGTCTTTGCGCTTAAATGATGCTTTGTGGGCCTATAGAACTGCATACAAGACTCCCATTGGGATGTCTCCTTACAGACTTGTGTACGGTAAAGCATGTCATCTCCCTGTAGAGTTAGAACACCGTGCATATTGGGCTGTGAAGAAGTTGAATTTTGATCTTGATAAAGCTGGTAACCAAAGAAAACTTCAACTCAATGAGTTAGAAGAATTGAGAAATGATGCATATGATAGTGCCAAAATGTACAAACAAAGAATGAAAGTGTTTCACGACAAGCGCATTCTGCGCAAGTCTTTCACACCAGTCAAAAGTTTTATTGTACAACACTCGTTTGCATTTGTTTCCAGGGAAGTTACGTTCTCGATGGTCAGGACCATTCTTGGTACGTACCGTTTTCCCCCATGGAGCTGTTGAAATTGAAAACCCAGCAACCAAGAACATCTTCAAAGTCAATGGTCAGAGACTAAAACCATTTCTGGAGCATCTTCCACCAGAAGTTGAGACCGTCGACTTGGAAGACCCCATCTATGTGGACTGAACTAGTTCACTTGTGTACATACATATGGACTAAAAATCCATTCTCTTTCCCTTTTCTTTTTCTTTTTGCATAGTCCTTATTTGTGCTAACCAACCTTTTTGTCTTGCGCTCTGGTTGTTTGCTTTCAAAGCATTCATCCTCCTTTGGTTTAGCAACAACCTTGTACATCCGGTAATCTCTTCCCTTTTCTCTACTCAACATAGTTCTCTTGGTATGTGACTTTTTGAATTCTTATCATCTGTTGACACATTGAGGACAATGTTTGATTTAGGTTTGGGGGTGCATTTGCATATAGAATTTTTAGTCTTTTATATCAAAAAAATTCAAAAATTTCAAAACTCTTTGTAAATATGTACATAAAAACCTCCAACTTTTAGAGATCTTAGAGTCACTAGCATGCTTCTAGCTATGTTTACATAGAGAATCTGACCGAAATAACAGAACTTGGAAGTACTGGAGAACACAATCGGGTTTCTTAGTTGATTAGAGCGTTAAAGTTGGATTTAACCATACCGGAGGGCGAATTAGGTGTTGTATAAATATTCGGTAGTAGAATTGTGATCACCTATAGTGGAGACTACCCATTTTACATCAAGCGAGGCACCGACCTTCATTTTTGTGACTTTCTAAAAAAATCTGTTAGAGTGTGTGTCACCGTACGTCAATTCCGGGTAGGAATGGTGAGCTACCCAACTTCGCACCACTTTCAGCACTACTTTTGATCTCTTGAGTGCTAATTTCGTCAATCATGAGGGTGACGTTTAAAGGTGAAAACTCCTTCTTGTAGTTCGATTTGCAGTTAGCATCACTCTCTCCCTCTCAACAACATCAACAGATTCATAGAAACATATCATCGTCAGCAAGCGGAGCATCATCAGAATATTTGAAGAAAAGTTGAAATAGTCCAAGGTTTACATGCAACAAAGAAGAGAAAAGAAAATAGGATGAGAATTAGTGAAGTTTATGAAATCAAGACAATACAAGTTTTATTGTTCTATTGTTATTTTCATTTCATGTAAGTTAAAAAAAAAAAAAAAAAAAAAAAAAAAAAAAAAAATGTTTGTCAAGTTTTTGTGAAGTTCAGAAGTTCATCATCAGCTATTGAAGACCGAAGATTGAAGACGTTTCTATGAATGCTAAGAGAGAGTGATATTAATTGCCGATCGGGTGAGAAGGTAAGTGAGTACTCCCATCCTTGCTAATGGTTGATTTCCTTTCTTAGAGATCATCAGAAAAAGATTCTTTTTGTCCACAACTCTGTGGAGTCTCCGAAATTATTTCGGAAGGTTATCCTTCTCATCTTCAACGTGTGCGGATTTCTCTCTTTTATTCCTGCTGCACACATGAGAGACTAAAAAGCGATCTTTTTGAGTGCAATTATCATAAAACCCTAATGGTGAGGCGAAGTCGGGGCTTATGATCACAATCGAATCCGAATTCTTTCATATGGTATGGTTATTTCTCGCTCGGCACTTAAGGATGAGAATGCGTTCTTTGGTAGTTCTAACTTCTTGTTACTAGCATGCGAAACTCTATGTCCTCATAGCTCCTTGGATGCTTGAGACTCTTTTACACTACGAAGTTGGAGAAGGTTTTGTGGGTACACCTGCAAAACCCTCACGAGACTACAACTCGTCCACTAGGGACACCTAGGGGTTTAAAGGCTTAGTGCATACGCTAAATGCATTCGAGAGACCGCGACGATGTGGTATAGTTAGGATTTCTTAATTTCTGTTTCACTTGAGGACAAGTAAAATTCAGGTTTGGGGGTATTTGATGAGTGCCAAATATTGCATATTTCTACACCTTTTTATTGGCATTTAACTCCTCTTTTGTGCTTAGAAATCAGATATTATCCCAAAATCTGTGTTTTCCCTGTTTTCAAGAATAAATATTTGTACTAATTAATTTTGTGTTTTTAGGTAGTAAATAAAGCTCGGAGAAATTGAGGAACCAAAAGAGCAGAAAATTGGAGGCAAGAGTCTCTAGAGCAGAAAGCCAAAGCCGCGCGCGCGCAATGTGATTGCAACCCAACAAGGAGCAACCCATCTACAAGATATGGGCTTGAGCAGTCCAAGACCCAAGACCCGGATCCAAGCCCGTACCATTTGAACCGTTAGATTTGCTCCATCTACATCCGACGGCCGCATCAACCCACGCATCGGGTTCACCAAGATCCAACGGTCGCTCCAACCATCCCATCACTTCTCACTGCACCTGCCTCACACCAAAAACCGCCTACACCTCCCATCGACCAAACCCCATTTCTTCTTTCTCTTCTCTTTCTTTTCTCCCCAACAACTCCAGAGAACCCATCTCCTTCACCTTCTTCCCCATACCAGTTGCAGAGCCATCACCACCATCCCCATCTCCTTACCACTGACACCAGCACCAACAACTCCATCAGCACCTGCTCCGCCATCCCTATTTCGACCTATCTCCATCAGTAGCTTCTTCCATACCTTAGAAGCTAGGGTTGAGATAGTTGAAATTAGGGTTACATCAAATCAAGGGAGTCAGAGACGAGACAAGGGAGGAAAGAGGTTTGGGTCTTTGTTTACTTGTGATTTCGAGTGATTGTGAGTATAAAATCAATTGTTCTTCATGAGAGAGAACTCAGTCTGTTTTTAGGGTTTAGTTTTGTAATTTAATTTGAAGCTTGTTTTATTTTCTGCATGATGTTTTAAGCAACTTAACTAGGGTGTAGATGATACCCTTTGATTTAATGTGAAAGTTATCAGAGTCTCAGTTTGTTCTTATTATGAATATTGCTTAGAGATATAGCTAGTTAGTGAACTAAAATTACTTGTGATCAATGGTACTGTAAGAAGACCATTGATACTAGGAGTAAGTAAGGGGAATTAGCTAGACAATTTCCATCTGAAGCCTTCAAGAGAAGGCATAAGAACAAAGAGAGGCTTTGTAATACCTTAGCATAAGATTAGAGGGTGGAGTCAATCACCCTAGTGCCACAAAATCAACAGTTACAACATCTTTTGCTCATTACTACCTTAGTTTAGAGTCACAACAACATTAATCAATCGTATCGACACTAAAAGCTCATATTTGTGTTACAATACCTTAGAAATCAGTTAGGAAAGCCCTTAGCTCAACATTGCACACCCCATTTCCCTGTGGATCGACCTGTGCTTGCCACGCCTCCAATAGGCGCTGTGCACTTGCATTTTACACGTAGGAAAACATCTTTTCATAGCCTACCAAACCGCTAAGTCAACAACAAACGAAGGACTCCGTATCCACACCATAATCCAACTCATCGGAGGTTCCAACGAAGAGGGGTAGGATGCCAAAGGTATCAACATCAAGTGTCAAAGAACAAGAAGGTGAGCATTCCGAAGCCATACCCATAGTCGATAATAATATAATGGAAGTCAAGTTCGTTCCCACGAGGAGCAAGAGATCTTAGTTGTAAAAGTTGTCACGAAAGGGGGTGTAAAAAGCAAAATAAAAATAAACAAAGCAATTAAAATCGAAAGTTGAAAGATGAAAGCAATAAGAGAGAGAAGATCAAGGAATCCTTCTTCGTTACTGAAACAATGATTAAAGTTATGTTCTTTTCTACTTGTTATTAGTCACAGATTATCACCAACCGTAGGATAGCAGGTCCGCTTAGCTAGCCCCAAAATCCCTAATTTCACCGAGTAACAGTCCGCTTAGTTATCGATTCTATTCAAAAGAACCACCTTGAGGTCCGCTTACAAGATGTAATTCCCAGAATGCATTAAGATTTATGAATTTAGGTTTAGTACTAGTAGTTAAACTCGGTTCGCTTGGTTCACTTTCTAGCGTTGTTTCTACACACAATTACTCCACGGAATCCCTCCGCAAGGTCTCGTGTTTTCTACTTGTGTAAAGTGTCGAGAACGATTACGTATTCCCTAACTTATACTAGATATAGATCAATTAACAAATTAATTTAGCGTGCACTCCAAACAATCTATCAATCAATCATGAGTGTCTTTAAGATCACTCCTATTAGTAAAAACAATCGATAATCATGTGAAAAATCTCAAGATAGAATTGAAAACAAAAACTCAAATCATGTTAAGAACTAGGAATTCATCCTCAATCAAAAAGAAATTTAGCTACTCATGTTTTTGAAATTCACACAAATAATAATTAAAAGAAGAATTTTCAAGTTCACACAAGTAATTAAAAAGGAAAATCTTAGAAAAGCAAGCAAAAACACAAGTGATGTGTGTGTAGAGAGGTGTGTAGAAGTTGTAGAAAACTTCTCTATTTATAGGCTTCAATATTCTCCAATTCTTCCAAGGAATAGAATCCTTATTCTTTTGCAATTCAATTTCCAAATCCAAGCTTTTCTCAACTCTTCACCTTCTCTTCCCAAATTTGAGTCAAATTCTCCATCCAATTCCTAGCCCAAGTCTTCATACCCATGAGAGAGGTCCATAGAAAATTCTGGAATTTTGCTCGCCGGAAAACTGGGATTATGGCCGGAATTTGGTCGGAAAACGTTGCCGCCGGCCACCTGAAAATTTCTCTGTCGAGAGAATATTCGACGGAATATTCCCGTCCGGTCCTCCGTTAGGACTAACGGTCAAAGTGGTCGACCGTCAGTCAACTGTTAGTCAGCGGGTCAACGATCCAGTTCGGCTGAGTCACTGAGTCAACTCGGAGTCAGAACCGAGTCAGTGATCCAGCTCAGTCCAGACCAGGCCACTTGCCAGGCCATCTTGTGTTGCACCATCCTTGTGCATCATTACTCCACTGCCAGCCATAATGGCTCTCTACCATTTCAGTTCAGCTCTCTCTCTTCCGCACATCCAGTGCTGCTGCATCCACCAGCACTTCCAACTCGCCTGTAGCTCATTCAACCCTGCCTTTCATCTCAGTTCCATTCTAGTGCCAGCACAAATCACAACTCCACCTGCAACACTTCACAAGCACTTGCTCCATAGACAGATTGCCAGCTCCCCTGTCATGCCATTGAGCCCCTGTAACTCAGATGCCTGTAATTGAGTTATACTTGCTACCAGCGCCAACAACTCAACCATCATTTCCTCATCCCGTGCTAGCCATCTCGCCTTGTAATCCAGTGCGCTTTCGGTTCCACTGCAGTTCCCATCTCTCTGCATTACCAGCTCTGTTGGCCCCGCACCGAGTTATCAACCCACTCGGTCCACGCAGCCAACACCTCAATACACAGCCTGTCATTTGATTGCCACAATAATCTTTGCATCAATATATAACTCTCCCTGTAACTCCATCTCATTTGCCATTCCTCAAGCCATACATATTCCATTGAATCCCTCCACACTCAACTCCATAACCTACAACCTGCAATACCCTGAGCCACCATCTCAGGCCAGTTCATAAGACCCATTATCTCCAGCTCAGAGCCAACTCCTACCATCAATTTCTCAAGACCTGCAACCATTGCAATGCAGCTTTGCAACCCCTATTGCACTACACCTGCTGCAATTGTGCAAACCCCAGCTGCTCATTGCAGCCAACACCATCTGGCAGTCTCTCCAAGCCACTTAACCTTTAATCATTATCACCTGCTACAGGGCTCAAACTTTTAAGCATCAGCACCACCTTCATCTCAGGCCACTGCTCCTTGCAGTCTCAAGCCATCATTCCTGGCTCTCCAGGTACAGCCCATGCCTGAGTTCAAGAACAGACACAGCACCACTGATTAGCCAACAATTCAAGCCATGCCATTCCATTCTCTGTTGCCTCAAACACTCCATCAGCAGCACCAACTCAATCTGCAACACACATTCGATTGAACTCATTTATCCAAAATCACAGCCATAGCAAATCTTATTCGTCTACAATCTCATACTCATCTCGATCTGCACTTTCTCTGGATTTCAACCAACAATCAAAACCCCGATTTCTTTGAACTCAACAACCACCACCCATCTTCGATTTTCACATCAATTCCTTCACAGCAAGAACCCCAAGTTCATCTCCATCGATTCACCCCTTTCTTAACATCTACAGCTTCAATCTCTCCTTCTCTACAAGCTATTGACATCATCGTTCTTCTGTTATCTCTTCATCTTGAGTTCTCAGACCCATTCATCATCACAGCAAATCTGCTCTCATCTCCCTGTTTCTTCTGGCAAGAATTTCTTCTCTCAATCTCGATCTCTGGCTATCACTTGAGCTCGACAATAACCTCCCCAACTCCATCCCTGGGATTCGATCTCCACAAAATTCTTCTCCCACTCAGTGAATCAATTTCTCGGGCAACAGCAGCACACAGCAGCCATAGCTCTCTCTCAGTTTCAGTTTCAGGTGGAAAGAGTTGAAATGAATGAGACAGTTTCTCTCGATTTTAGGTTTAGAATTATGAATTGGGTTTGGACTCGGGCATGGATCCGGGTATGGAGCAGGGTATGTGGGCTTGGGTATGGGTCAGAGATTAGGGTGTGGGTGGATTCAAACACCCACCATAAGTACACCCCATTAATGCAATTCTCACTCCCTTCTTTTGGATAAGGGACACCTCTTTGACCTCCCCTTAACCTTGGCTGGGCTCCATATAGTATTCCCTCCTTGGTGAAATGACCTTTTTGCCCTTTTGGCTCAAATTGGGTGATTTCTTCTTCTTTTCCTCCGTGTGACTCCAAAGTAGCTACAAAACTCAAAACAAGCGTAAAATACATAATTTACAAGAAAAATAGCAAAGAAAGCATAAACTACTAGATAGTAAATTAGGTGTATTCTACACCTATCAAATTCCCCACACTTAGACTTTGCTAGCCCTCGAGCAAATCAAACTAAAAACTCACAACTTCAAAGCGTTCAAGCGTCACAAGCATCAAAGAGTTATGAGGACATAGAATTTCTGCATGCTTGTAATAAGAAGTTAGAAATACTAAAGAACATATTCTCATTCTTAATTGTTGAGTGAGAAATAACCACACCATAATGAGAGAACGCGTGTTTGAGAAACGATCAATAAGCATTTCGCCTCGACTTTACCTCACCAAATAAGATTTTATGATAATTGCACTCAAAAAGACGGCTTTTTTATGGTTCTCACATGTGTGCAGGTAGGAATGAAGAGAGAATTCCTGCGACACGTTGAATGGTGGGAAGGACAACTTCCGAAATATTTTGAAAAACCCACATCTTTTAATATTTTGAAAAACCATTTTTCTGACGATCTCTACGAAAGGAAATCAATCATATATTATTGAGGATGGGATTACTTACTCACCTTCACATCCGATCGCCAATTATGATAACACCACTCTCACGGCATCCAATAGAAACGTCTTCCGCTCCTCGTCTTCGGTTCCAACTATTGATGATAAACCCTCGAATTTCATAAATCCTTAACAATTTGTAACCCTTTTTACCTTAAAACCTTGTCGCTTGAAACTTCCTTATAAATTTTCCTTCCCCACGGCTCATTAACAAAACAAATATTTCTCTTGTTTTTCTCTTCTTTTTTTTTTTTTTTTTTTTTTTTTTTTCACAAGAGAAATTAAATACAAAAATAAACCATGGCCGTGGGAGAAGTATTTTACCGCTTGATTCTTCACAACTTGTATCGTCTTGAAATCATAAACTTTCAAAAATTCTCACCTTTTAATTTTCTTCGCTTTCATGAATAAGTCTTCATACTTGAATATAAAATTACCTCATTGTAGTGTAAGTCTTCAACATATATGTAAAATCCGCTCATTTGTATGTTGCTTTACTTGTATTTGAAATTTGCTCTTTTTCTCGTTCCGTTGCTTGTAAACCTTAAACTTTTCCAACTTTCCTTGTAGATTTTGATGTCGCTCCTTGTTGATGATGAATGTGTTTCTATGGATCCGTTGTTGTCGCGAGAGAGAATGGTGCTAACTGCAAATCGAACTACAAGAAGGAAGCTTTCATCTATGGACGTCACCCTCATGATTGACAAAATTAGCACTCAAGAGATCAAAGAGTAGTGCTTCTAGTGGTGGGAGGTTGGGTAGCTCACCATTCTACCCGGAATTAACTTACGGTGACACACACTCAAAAGAAGCTCTTTAGTAAATGGAAGAATTCTGGTCAGTGCCTCTCATGATATGAATACGGGTAGTCTCCACTAATGATTGATCAGCAACTCTAATAATGCACTTCTCCCTGCACCAAATTCGCATCACCGGCATGATTAAATCCATTATTTAACACTCTAACAAACAAGAAATCCGAATGTAGTTCTCTAACATTTCCAAGTTCAATTATGTCGGTCAAAATCTCTATGTAAACATACCTAGAAGTATGCTAGTGAATCTAAAATCTTTAAAAGTTGGAATTTTTATGTAAAAACTTTTTTTTTTTTTTTTTTTTTTTTTTTTTTTTTTTTGTAATTTTTTGTTTTAAAAACATGCTTAACCACTCCCCACACTTAAACCTTACATTGTCCTCAATGTAATTGAATCCTCCTAGTAAAGTCAAGGTGGGAAATTTTAACATGATAAGAAACAAGAAAAAAGAAATAACAAAAAGCAAAAGAAATAAGAAATACAAAACCTATGGGTTGCCTCCCATTAAGCGCTTGTTTTAAAGTCGATGGCCCGACTTAGCCCTTGCGGCACATTACTCCTCCAGAGGGAGTACATCTTGAAGTCCAATTACGTCCACATGCTCCGTTGGAAAGTTTTCATAATATGGCTTTAACCTATGGCCGTTGACTTTCAATTGTTGTCCTGTTCTTTCGCTAACAATATCAACTGCACCATGAGCATAAACATTAGTAACAACAAATGGTCCCACCCAACGGGACTTAAGCTTTCCCGGAAATAAACGTAAACGAGTATTAAATAAAAGAACTTTTTGCCCCACAACAAAACTTTTCCGCGAAATCATCTTGTCATGAAAAAGCTTAGTCTTTTCCTTGTAAATCCGGGCACTCTCGTAAGCATCATTACGTATCTCCTCTAGCTCATGTAGTTGTAACTTTCTTTGTTTCCCCGCTTCATCATACTCCATGTTGAATTTCTTTATCGCCCAATAAGCCTTATGTTCAAGTTCAACCGTAAGATGACAAGCCTTACCATAAACCAACCTATATGGAGACATACCAATCGGTGTCTTATACGCCGTTCTATACGCCCAAAGTGCATCGTTGAGCTTAAAGCTCCAATCTTTCCTCGTGGTATTCACCGTTTTCTCAAGAATGGACTTGATCTCACGATTCGAAATTTCCGCTTGTCCACTAGTTTGTGGATGATAAGGCGTACCAATTTTGTGTGTTATGTTGTACTTCTTGAGGAGAGCGTGGAAAGCCTTCTTGAAATGTGAGCCTCCATTGCTTATCACCACTCTTGGTGTTCCATGCCTATTGAAAATATTTTCCCTTACAAAATCACAAACAACTTGAGAGTCATTAGTCTTGGTGGCTCTAGCTTCCACCCATTTCGAAACATAATCAACGGCAAGAAGTATATAAAAATTCCCATTCGAATTGACAAAAGGTCCCATAAAATCAATACCCCACACATCAAAAATCTCAACGGCGAGAATTGGTGTGAGTGGCATTTGATTTCGAGCACCTAGATTGCCCGTTCGTTGACATCTATCACACGATTTACAAAAAACATATGAATCTTCAAACAAGGTGGGCCAATAAAATCCACTCTCGAGAACTTTGAGAGCGGTACGTTTCGAACCAAAGTGGCCACCACATGCAAAAGTGTGGCAAAAGGAGAGAATGGATTGAAATTAGGAATTAGGCACGCACCTTCGCATTATTTGATCAACGCCATATTTCCATAAGTATGGTTCATCCCACACATATTGCTTAGCGACCTTCTTAAGTTTCATCTTTTGGAAATTAGACATTGTACTAGGTACTTTCCTTGTCACCAAGTAATTCACTATATCCGCATACCAAGGAGTTGATTCTTCCATGGAGAAAAGTTGTTCGTCCGGAAAGCGGTCATGTAATGGAAGTTCCTCTTGAGACATAACAAGCCTACTAAGATGATCCGCAACGGTATTCTCCACACCCCTCTTATCACGAATTTCTATGTCGAACTCTTGTAACAATAGGATCCACCGAATTAATCTTGGCTTAGCTTCTTTCTTCTTTATTAAGTGTCTTAGCGCGGCATGATCGGAATACACAATAACCTTTGTACCCACCAAGTATGATCGAAATTTTTCCAAAGCAAAAACTATAGCCAATAACTCCTTTTCCGTGGTAGAATAATTGATTTGTGCATCATTAAGGGTCCTAGATGCATAATAGATAACATGGGACAACTTGTCCACCCTTTGACCCAAAACGGCTCCAACCGCATAATCACTAGCATCACACATTAATTCAAATGGAAGATTCCAATCCGGTGATTTGATAATTGGCGCACTTGTCAACATCTCCTTTAATTTGTCAAAAGCATCCTCGCATTCCTTGTTGAAGTCGAAAGGTACCTCCTTTTGTAATAACTTGCACATCGGCATGGAGATTTTGGAGAAATCCTTGATAAACCGCCTATAGAAACCTGCATGACCAAGAAAAGAACGGATCTCCCTCACCGAAGTGGGATATTGTAAGTTTCTTATTAAATCTATCTTTGACTTGTCCACTTCGAGCCCTCGAGAGGACACAATGTGACCAAGTACTATGCCATGGTTTACCATAAAGTGACATTTCTCCCAATTAAGGACAAGGTTTGTGTCTATGCATCGTTTAAGAATTAGTTCAAGGTTATTTAAACAACCATCAAAAGAATTGCCATAAACACTAAAGTCATCCATAAATACCTCGATGATGCGCTCCACATAATCAGAGAATATACTCACCATGCATCTTTGAAAAGTAGCCGGCGCATTGCAAAGGCCAAACGGCATCCGTCTATATGCAAACGTTCCAAACGGACAAGTGAAAGTGGTCTTCTCTTGGTCCTCCAGTGCAATAACAATTTGGTTGTATCCCGAATAACCATCCAAAAGCAATAATAAGAATGCCCAGCTAACCGCTCCAACATTTGATCAATGAAAGGTAAAGGAAAGTGATCCTTGCGGGTTGCGGAATTAAGCTTTCTATAGTCAATGCACACTCTCAACCGGTTTGAACTCTTGTAGGAACAAGTTCATCGTCTTGATTTCGAACAACCGTGACTCGGGATTTCTTTGGTACCACTTGAACCGGACTTACCCACTTGCTATCGGAAATTGGGTAGATTACCCCCACACTTAGCAATTTGAGTATCTCTTTTTTCACAACCTCCATCATGGGAGGATTTAGCCGACGTTGAGCATCACGTGTCTCGCTTCACGTTCTCTTCCATTAGAATCCTATGCATGCACATGGATGGACTAATACCTTTGATGTCCGCAATTGTCCACCCAATAGCCGTTTTGTGCTCTTTCAAGACTCTAAGCAAGCGGTCTTCTTGTACCGGTGTGAGGTTCTTAGAAATAATCACCGGAAGCTCATCTCCATCTCCCAAGAAAGCATACTTCAAATGGTCCTAAGCGGCTTCAATTCTAGTTTGGGCGCCTTCACAATAGATGGTACAAGTACTTCATCATTCACGGGTAAAGAAATATATGAAACATCACCTGTTTTAGCTTCTTGCAATGTCGCCAAAGCACCACACATCTCCACCAATTCCTTGGAGATTTCAACATCCAAGTTAGACAAGCCATGGACGTCCAATTCAATGCTCTTTTGCAACACCACATCAAGTTCATCCTCTTGGTTCAATTCCACCATTTGTTGCGCTAATGAATCAACCACATCAATGGAGTAAATGGAATGCACATCACTTGGGTAGCGCATGGCTTCAAATATATTAAAGTGTATTATCTCCTTGTCGAATTCCATAGTGAGTGTACCCTTATCAACATCAATCTTCGTCTTTGCGGTCTTCATGAATGGCCTCCCAAGAAGTAAAGAAGTAGATGATCGGTTCTCATTGTTGTCCATATCCACCACAAAGAAGTCCACCGGAAAAATAAGCTCATTTACTTGCACTAGCACATCTTCTATAAGCCCCTTTGGATATATGTTAGACTTGTTTGCCAATTGGATAATAACTCTTGTCTCTTTCAAAGGTCCAAGATTCAAGGAGTCATATATATCGGCCGACATCACACTAATGGAAGCTCCCAAGTCAAGTAAAGCATGTTCAAACCTTTGCTTACCAATAGTAATTGGCACCGTGAAACCACCGGGATCCGTGCACTTTGTAGGCATCTTCTTCAATAGCATAGCCGACGACTCTCGCCAACTTTAGTAATTTCATTATCAAGCAACCTATCCTTCTTGATGCATAATTCCTTCATGAACTTGGCATACCTTGGAATTGTCTTGATAGCCTCAATGAATGGAATGTTGATTTCAATCTTCTTGAAGATATCCATAAGTGCCTTGTCTTGAGCTTCTTTCTTGGATTTAGCAAAACGACTAGGAAAAGGAGGTGGAGTAGTGAAAGTAGAAACCGGTTCTTTGGATTGATCGGTTGATGTTGAATTCTCCTTTGGTGCGGTTTCCTCCTTGTCATTGACTACCTCTTCACTAACTTCCTCATGATGACTTGGACCCTCCACTTGTCTTCCACTTCTCAAAGTAACCGCATTAACATTCTCTCTTGGATTCACAAACGGTTGTGAAGGAAGTTTTGTGGATGCTTGAGATTTCAATAAATTCACATCGGTCGCCAATTGTCCCATTTGAGTTTGTAAGTCCTTGATGGCGAATCGGTCTTTTGTTGGCTTTGTTGGCTTTGTTGGAACATAGAAGTAAGACCTTGCAAACCTTGCATTAACGCATTGAGCTTGTCATCATTCAAAGAATCACGCTCCTTGACTTGTTGTGGTTGAAATTGTTGTTGAGGTTGGAAACGTGATTGTTGAAAACCACCTTGTTGCTCATATGGATTAGAAACCGCCGCTTGCTTGTTTGCATAACTAAAATTAGGATGATCCCTCCACCCGGATTATAGGTATTGGAGTATGGATCGTACCTTGGCCTTTGATTTGGATATAAAGCATTCACTTGTTCGGTCTCACCATCCGGAATAATTACCGCGGCCATCCTTTGAATCATTGTCTCCATGTTACTCATCCTTTGATCAAGATGTGATGAAGAATCACTAACTTCATGCACTCGCCTAACCATTGGTTCATCCCTTGTGTAGAATTGTTGCGAGTTTGCCGCCATACTTTCAATCAACTCTCTAGCTTCGGTCAAAGTCTTGTTCATTAATGCACCACCACCCGCGGCATCAAGAAGAGACCTATCACTTGGGTGAAGAGCTTCATAGAAGTATTGGAGTATCATAACGTCACTAAATTGATGGTGTGGACAGCTTGCCACCAACCTCTTGTATCGCTCCCAACATTCATACAATGATTCTCCCACTTGTTGTTTCAATCCACAAATCTCCTTGCGAATTTGAGTAGCTTTAGATGCGGGAAAATATCTCTCGAGAAAAGTTTCTTCATCCCATTCCATGTTGTGATACTTCCTACAGGCAAATAATATAACCATTCCTTAGCATTGCCCGCCAAAGAAAACGGGAAAGCTTTCAACAATGCTCCATCCGCATTAGTCTCCGGTGGAAGCATAGCCATAACTATGGCATAGAAGTCCATAAGATGTTTGTTTGGGTCCTCATTAACCATGCCATGGAACTTTGGTAACTCTCTAATCAACCCCGCTTGATTTCGAAGGTTGAATTAGTTTGGATACACCATTGTTGTGTATCAAGCTTGTGAGAAGCTAGGTCCTTTAGTGTACGATCAGCCATTGTTTCTTCCTCTTTGTCCGAATCACTTGATGAAGAAGGAGAAAGTGGAGTGTTAATCGCACGAATGAAATCCTTTAGTTGAGTGCCGGATCGAAGACGTATTGGACTCGGTCTACCCCCTTTAAGCATTCACCAAAGGTATAACACCAAACAAGATTCTCACAAACTAAGTTAGATACGGTAAAGAAATCTAACAAAGCAAGAATAAAAATAAAAACAACTAAAAAAATCGCCCGTTGCTCCCCGTAGCGGCGCCAAAATTTGATGCGTGTCGTAGGTGCAATCAAATTAATTCAATATTTCCACTCAATTAAAAATAATATAATGGAAGTCAAGTTCGTTCCCACGAGGAGCAAGAGATCTTAGTTGTAAAAGTTGTCACGAAAGGGGGTGTAAAAAGCAAAATAAAAATAAACAAAGCAATTAAAATCGAAAGTTGAAAGATGAAAGCAATAAGAGAGAGAAGATCAAGGAATCCTTCTTCGTTACGAAACAATGATTAAAGTTATGTTCTTTTCTACTTGTTATTAGTCACAGATTATCACCAACCGTAGGATAGCAGGTCCGCTTAGCTAGCCCCAAAATCCCTAATTTCACTGAGTAACAGGTCCGCTTAGTTATCAGATTCTATTCAAAAGAACCACCTTGAGGTCCGCTTACAAGATGTAATTCCCAGAATGCATTAAGATTTATGAATTTAGGTTTAGTACTAGTAGTTAAACTCGGTTCGCTTGGTTCACTTTCTAGCGTTGTTTCTACACACAATTGCTCCACGGAATCCCTCCAAGGTCTCGTGTTTTCTACTTGTGTAAAGTGTCGAGAACGATTACGTATTCCCTAACTTATACTAGATATAGATCAATTAACAAATTAATTTAGCGTGCACTCCAAACAATCTATCAATCAATCATGAGTGTCTTTAAGATCACTCCTATTAGTAAAAACAATCGATAATCATGTGAAAAATCTCAAGATAGAATTGAAAACAAAAACTCAAATCATGTTAAGAACTAGGAATTCATCCTCAATCAAAAAGAAATTTAGCTACTCATGTTTTTGAAATTCACACAAATAATAATTAAAAGAAGAATTTTCAAGTTCACACAAGTAATTAAAAAGGAAAATCTTAGAAAAGCAAGCAAAAACACAAGTGATGTGTGTGTAGAGAGGTGTGTAGAAGTTGTAGAAAACTTCTCTATTTATAGGCTTCAATATTCTCCAATTCTTCCAAGGAATAGAATCCTTATTCTTTTGCAATTCAATTTCCAAATCCAAGCTTTTCTCAACTCTTCACCTTCTCTTCCCAAATTTGAGTCAAATTCTCCATCCAATTCCTAGCCCAAGTCTTCATACCCATGAGAGAGGTCCAAAGAAAATTCTGGAATTTTGCTCGCCTGAAAACTGGATTATGGCCGGAATTTGGTCGGAAAAACGTTGCCGCCACTCTGAAAATTTCTCCGTCGAGAGAATATTCGACGGAATATTCCGTCCGGGTCCTCAGATTAGGACTAACGGTCAAAGTGGTCGACCGTCAGTCAACGCTGTTAGTCATAGTCGGGTCAACGATCCCAGTTCGGCTGAGTCAACTCGTAGTCGAACCGAGTCGTTGATCCATTTCGGTCTAGACCAGGCCACTTGCCGAGGCCATCTTGTGTTGCACCATCCTTGTGCATCATTACTCCACTGCCAGCCATAATGGCTCTCTACCATTTCAGTTCAGCTCTCTCTCTTCCGCACATCCGGTCTTGCTTTGCATCCACTGAAGACTTCCAACTCGCTTTGTAGCTCATTCAACCCTGCCTTTCATCTCAGTTCCATTCTAGTGCCAGCACAAATCACAACTCCACCTGCAACACTTCACAAGCACTTGCTCCATAGACAGATTGCCAGCTCCCCTGTCATGCCATTGAGCCCCTGTAACTCAGATGCCTGTAATTGAGTTATACTTGCTACCGGGCGCCAACAACTCAACCATCATTTCCTCATCCTGTGCTAGCCATCTCTGCCTTGTAATCCAGCTGCAGTTTCAGTTCCACCTGCAGTTCCCATCTCTCTGCATTACCAGCTCTGTTGGCCCTGCACTGAGTTATCAACCCACTCAGTCCCTGCAGCCAACACCTCAATACACAGGCCTGTCATTTCAGTGCCACAATAATCTTTGCATCAATATATAACTCTCCCTGTAACTCCATCTCAGCTGCCATTCCTCAAGCCATACATATTCCATTGAATCCCTCCACAGCTCAACTCCATAACCTACAACCTGCAATACCCTGAGCCACCATCTCAGGCCAGTTCATAAGACCCATTATCTCCAGCTCAGAGCCAACTCCTACCATCAATTTCTCAAGACCTGCAACCATTGCAATGCAAACTTTGCAACCCCTATTGCACTACACCTGCTGCAATTGTGCAAACCCCAGTACTCATTGCAGCCAACACCATCTGCAGTCTCTCCAAGCCACTTAACCTTTAATCATTATCACCTTTACGAGGATCAAACTTTTAAGCATCAGCACCACCTTCATCTCAGGCCACTGCTCCTTGCAGTCTCAAGCCATCATTCCTGGCTCTCCAGGTACAGCCCATGCCTGAGTTCAAGAACAGACACAGCACCACTGATTAGCCAACAATTCAAGCCATGCCATTCCATTCTCTGTTGCCTCAAACACTCCATCAGCAGCACCAACTCAATCTGCAACACACATTCGATTGAACTCATTTATCCAAAATCACAGCCATAGCAAATCTTATTCGTCTACAATCTCATACTCATCTCGATCTGCACTTCCTCTGGATTTCAACCAACAATCAAAACCCCGATTTCTTTGAACTCAACAACCACCACCCATCTTCGATTTTCACATCAATTCCTTCACAAAGAAGAACCCCAAGTTCATCTCCATCGATTCACCCCTTTCTTAACATCTACTGACTTCAATCTCTCCTTCTCTACAAGCTATTGACATCATCGTTCTTCCTGTTATCTCTTCATCTTGAGTTCTCAGACCCATTCATCATCACAGCAAATCTGCTCTCATCTCCCTGTTTCTTCTGGCAAGAATTTCTTCTCTCAATCTCGATCTCTGGCTATCACTTGAGCTCGACAATAACCTCCCCAACTCCATCCCTGGGATTCGATCTCCACAAAATTCTTCTCCCACTCAGTGAATCAATTTCTCGAAACAAAGAAAGACCTGACAGCCATAGCTCTCTCTCGCCCGGTTTCAGGTGGAAAGAGTTGAAATGAATGAGACAGTTTCTCTCGATTTTAGGTTTAGAATTATGAATTGGGTTTGGACTCGGGCATGGATCCGGGTATGGAGCGGTATGTGAGCAAGATATGTGGGCTTGGGTATGGGTCAGAGATTAGGGTGTGGGTGGATTCAAACACCCACCATAAGTACACCCCATTAATGCAATTCTCACTCCCTTCTTTTGGATAAGGGACACCTCTTTGACCTCCCCTTAACCTTGGCTGGGCTCCATATAGTATTCCCTCCTTGGTGAAATGACCTTTTTGCCCTTTTGGCTCAAATTGGGTGATTTCTTCTTCTTTTCCTCCGTGTGACTCCAAAGTAGCTACAAAACTCAAAACAAGCGTAAAATACATAATTTACAAGAAAAATAGCAAAGAAATATCATCGATCTAGTGGGAGTTCCAAGGAAAAGGGGTAGGCCGCCGAAGGTATCATCATCAAGTGACAAAGAACAACAAGGTGAGCTTTCCGAAGCCATACCCGTAGTCGATCTAGCGGGAGTTACAAGGAAAAGGGGTAGGCCGCCAAAGGTATCATCATCAAGTGTCAAAGAACAACAAGGTGAGCATTCCAAAGCGGGAGTTCCAAGGAAAAAGGGTAGGCCACCAAAGGTATCATCATCAAGTGTCAAAGAACAACAAGGTGAACATTCCGAAGCCATACCCTTAATCGATCTAGTGGAGGTTCCAAGGAAAAGGGGTAGGCCGCCAAAGGTATCATCATCAAGTGACAAAGAACAACAAGGCGACGAGGCAAAGGTGGTGACAAACCAAAGTGATAGCAAAGTTAATGTAGTTTTAGTTCCAAGGCAAATGGGTAGGCCAGGGAAGTACGGACTCCCATCACATATCGAAGACATTTCAAGTGTAGAGATTGTAGAGGATGGTTTGGATATATTATTGTTACAAAAGGGCAATATGAAGATGTATAAGGATCCCAGAACAGGTAGGACAATTAGAAGTTATCATACCAAGATACAGTCTTACATAGACCAACTTCCTGAGGTTATTCGAGAGTATATTTTATATACGGATGATGTCGACGGAGATGGAAATTGTGGCTATCATGCTGTGACTGAACAATTAGGAATCTTTGACACGGCGGTTATTAGAGGTATGACACCATGCCAATATACTAGAATGAGGATGGCCGAACAACTTGTGAACAAGAGGAGCTTTTATGAGCAATTGGTTGGTGTAGGCGAGGGGTTTGATGATATGCATGCTCAAGTATTGGGGCCGAGCAACAGATGAACTTTCTTCCTTCTGAATATTGGATGAGAATGCCGCTTTGTGGGCATCTAGTGGCGGATACATTTAGATGTGTTGTTCATTATTTTACCCCCACCGTAGAAGTAACATTTACCCCAAAATGGCAAAAATGCGAAGGATCCCTTAAGAAGAGAAGAGTTGTTTTGGCGTTCGTGAACGGTAATCATTTCGTTATTCTAAAACTCAGAGCAAGGCAAACTCAGCTTGGACAAATCAAAGCAAATGCACTGGCAGCTGATGCATAGGTTGTGTGCACAGCACAGGACAGGGCAGGTTTCAGCTCAGCACAGTTATTGTGCTCAGACAACACAGAGTTATACAAGGCAGCCTAGGTTGGCAGCTCAAGCAAAGCTTGTACACAGCACAGCCTAGGTTCAGCACAAGTAATGTGCTGGTTGGTACAACACAGCTGAGATATGTTCACAGAGCAAAGCAAACTCACAGAAAAATAGCACAGCCCAGATTGGCAGCTTGTTCACAAATGCAATAAAGCGACAGACTTTTCAGAGATTATGCAAATGGGTCACAGGGTCTCACTCAAGGCACAGGGCATATGGCTCACAAGCTCAGTTGATATGGGTCTGACAACAAGTTGACTCAACAGCTCTGTGATATCAAGTTGGGATTGCAGCAACTTGGTTACCAGCAACAACTCGCCTCTACAGTGGGGGGGCTAGGGCGAGCACACAGGGCAAATGTAGGCTAAGGCTTAACAACACACAACAGGGTATCACACAGATTAGCAGGCTAAACAGCTCAGGTAGGCACAGACTAGCAGAATATCAATGTGAGGTCAAGCTCATGGAAGTGGTGACAATTTCACACATGCATACAGTTCAGCGCAATATCATAGTATTCTCAGCTAGCATGCAAGGTAATCGGCTCAACAAAAACCGGGGTAGTGCTTATAGATTTGCAGCTACAGCTAATTAACCAAGTTCAACCTCATAGCTACAGGGGGCTGGAGGGTTAGAGCACAGCTCACAGCTCAACTACAGCTCAACTCACAGTTTCAGGGTATGCTCAGAGGTTTAACAACACTTGGTTCAACAAAGTGGTGGTTCACAGGGTCACACGAGTTGCAGCAGATGAACAGTTAGCGGATGGAGTCTAAGAGTTACAGAGCATACAAGGTGGGAGCTAGTTTGTTATGCAAGGGCTAGAGATTGGCTTGCAATCAGCCAAAGCAAAGCAAGGTATGCAAAGTGGGTTATGCTCGGGGCTTTGGCTCAACAGGGGTCAGTTGTTTTCCCCTGGGGTAGCTCAGCCAACTTGGCTGTCCAAATTGTCACTTAGCAAGTTGTGACTCTAGGTGTTGATTTCTCGTGTCATTGACACGTTTGTCTTAGCTCAAATTTAGCAAAGATGCACACGGATCATCACACAGACATAAAGTAAAGCAGGATTTGAGAATGATTAACCTGCTTTAGCCACAATGGCTATGTTGCTCCTTGTCTTCCCTTCCTTGAGTTGCATAGCTGCGTAGCAGGTACCTGCTGGCTCAACAAGTCACTTCAGTTCTCAATATTGCACAGCTAAAGCAAGAGCACTTGTGCTACAATGAAAAGACTCAGAGCTATGCTTTATTGTAAAAAATGGGGCCACAGGAAAACAAAAAATAACAGCAAAGTGCAGGGGCAAGATGCAGATGATTAATAGCAACAATTTAAGCTAAGCTAAGCTAAGAAACAGGGAAACACAAAGTTAAGCTGATAGCAGAATTCCCTACTAAAATATCTCTCCATAGCATTAACTGTCTATCTTAAGCACAGCTAATCTAAGGATTAATAATAATCTGGTTGAGTTTGGGTTGTAGCATAATCTTCACAGAGATATTCTAACTACAGTGCATACAAGGCATACACTGTGAGAGCAAAGTGTTAACATGCTGAGATTAAGTCTATCTTAAAAGTAATTAAGCACTCAAGAACAATACATGAAATATGAAAAACACAGTGATAAGCTAGGGTTTCATCTCAAACCCTAGCACTTTGATTTAGAACATCAAAAACAATAATTAATCTATAATTAAACCTAAATTGGTGCTCTGGCTAATCCAGGCATCAACCCTAACACATACAGTTCACTGCTATTTATACATGCAAAGAAAATATCAACCCTAAATCTTTTCAAAACATGAAATAAATGCAAACCCAATCTCTGATAGCCTCTGAATCTGCTTGTGCGGCCCTTGATTGATGTTTGCTCAATTGATTTGATGTAGGAGAAACCCTAGCTCTAGTTGTCTCTAACCTAGCTTCTAGGGTATGGAGAAGCTATGTTAGAGACATCTCGAGACAGAGTGATGGAGCGGGCTGGGTAGGTGCTGCGGTGGAGTTGTTGGTGATGGAGGAAGGTGATGAAGGTGGCGACTGCAACAGGTATGGTCGGGGAGAGGGGAATGGGTTTTGCAGAGGAGTTGGTCGGAGAAGAAAGAGAAGATGGAGAATAGAATGGGTCTGCTCGAGTGGGGGTATAGGTATAGGGCAATTTTTTGTGAAGCAGGTACATCAGGGGAAGATGAGGAGGCCGTAGAGACCGTCGGATGAGGAGTATATGATCTGAACGGCTGAGGAAGAATGGGGGTGATCTGGTGTTGAGCGGGAGCAACAATCTTCGATGCGCGAGGCTGCAGCGACCGTTGGATGCGGAAGATGGAAATCTCAACGGCTTGGAGTGGACGGGCTCGGATCCGGGTCGCGGGTCGGGTCTAGCTCAAGCCCATGTCTTGTAGATGAGTTGCTACTTGTTGGGTTGCAACTGTTGCGCGCGCGGGCTTGGGCTATCTGCTCCATAGATGCTTGTCTCCAATTCTTCCGCTCTTTTGGCTCCTCAATTTCTCCGAGCTTTATTTATTACCTAAAAACACAAAATTAATTAATACAAATATTTATTCTTGAAAACAAAGAAAACACAGAATCTGGGATAATATCTGATTTCTAAGCGCAAAAGATGAGTAAAATGCAATAAAAAGGTGTATAAATATGCAATATTTGGCACTCATCATGAAGCAATAAGTTTTGTTTCTAAGTTCACGATAAGGGTACATGTGAACAATATACATAATAACATAAGTTTAAGAACAAAATTACCTGCATTAGAGTGAAATTCCCAACAAATTGGTTGGTTTTAGCCTTAGAGGCCCTTCTCATATTCGTCATCAAATGAGCCATTACCACGGTGCCCCAAGAATAATTATAGACATCTTCCAACGGATCCAAGTACTGAAGGTAGTTCGAACTAACCCTGTTGCCATTGGTGTCAGGAAATACCCTAGTGCCCAAGATGTATAACAGGTAAGCAGCGACAATATAAAGATTTGTTTAGGGTCCCATCCATCCTCCAAACTTCTTTTCTTTGTGTTTTCAAAATTCTTCTTAAGCAGCGTCAACTTGATTGTCTTTGTCTTACCAGATGTGGATTCATAAAAGCTCTCCACAGAAGTTTTGTAGTCCCAACCAAACAGCTTGTTAGTCAGACCGTGCAACTTCGACCATTCTAGTTCCGAAGACTCAACTCCTTTTGCAATTGATTTGCCGATAACATTCAAGCCTAGAATGTTCTGAGCATCTTCAGGGATGAAGGTCATATCCCCAAAAGGGAAGTGCATGGTATCGGTTTCACCATGATACCTTTCGACGAAGCAATTGACAGTAACAGAATCAGGCTTCACATAATTTTCAACCAAAGCATATAGACCAGAATCCTTTACTATTGTTTAGACCTCTTCACATTCCTCGGACAAATTCCAACCATCCGCGGCTTGGTTTCGGCAAACACGCACAGCCTTCTTATGATCCTACAATTAGGAGAGATAATAAAATTAAGAGATTTTACATAAATACACAACAATACATATGTACAAGATAGAAAATGTTTACATACGTTTGATAGATAGTACGAGCCCACGAGTGCTTGTATCCAAATAGTGTTTTTGGTTCCGGAGCTTCACCCCAAATTCTACCACGTTCAAGGTCAGGTATCATGTCATTAATATGAGGAAGGTGGGAACCTTTAACTTTTACTTTGACGTTGCCCTTCTTGCCATTGCCTTGTGTTGGTTGTTGACTTGGCCTACCAACTTCGCTTTGGCTTGCTGATTGACTTTCCTCTTCATCTTGCTCATCTTGATCATCATGCTCACGGTTTGCAAGTCGGCTACGGTCACCACCACTCTCCAAAATTATCCCTCTTGTATCAGCCCCCAAACGTATCTTACGACCTTCATCTTTCCCTCGAGGAGGCAGAGACTGAGGAGTATCAAGACGTCATTCTTTCTTCTCTTAGTGACAACATCTTTAGTTTTTCTTTTGTTAGCTTCCTTTGCTTTTGACCTATATCGTAAGCACACGGAAAGCAATGAATATAAGACAACTCACCTTCAGTTTTAGTACCGGCATTGACTACCTTAAAATACACCACGCCGGTACAATGTTCCGGCAGTACACATTGACTATCGACAGTGCCGGTACCAAGTACCGGCATACAAATGCAACCTAAAATCTATGTCGGTATTTGTGAAAATTTTCCTGTATGTTTTAAATCCAATACCGGCATGCTCGAATTATTACAAAAGAATGCCGGTACCCAAAACCGGCATGCAATGAAACCAAAATTCTATGCCGGTACTGGTGACAAATTCATAAACTCTCCTGTATGTTTTAAGTCCAGTACCGGCATACACGAATTATTATCAAACACTGCCGGTACTAAAAACCGGCACTGTATTCATCCTAGATTGAATGCCGGTAGGGAAATTCAGTTTCTGGTTAATCTGGGGTTGGAAACCGGTACTGTATTCATCCTAGATTGAATGCCGGAACATAAAACCGGCACTGTGTTCATACAAATTTCAGTGCCGGTACTCTCTGAAACTCAACTGTTTGAGTTAGGGTTCGCGATTCTAACCTAAACCCATTGCTATAAATCGATTTAAACACCTATAAAGTAGTTTAAAATCACTTACCTTCTCACAGAAGCCATATTTCTGAGTAGTTGATCGTCAGAGAATGTTGCTTCTTCGTCTTCTTGCTCTTGAGAAATCTTAGCAATTCTTTGCTCCTGTTTTTGTTGAGCAATCGATGTTGAGTTCGATTGGGCATTTGGTTTCTTTCGTGGAGGCATTATTTATGATTCGGGTAGGTTAATCGACGAAGAAATTTTTGAATCGACGATTAATCGACGAAGAACGGATGAAAAACGATGAAGAAAAAAAAATGGTTTGGTTTTTGATTTTTGATTTTCAGTGCCGGAATTGATTTAAGAATGGGGGATAAATGGTTTGGTTTTTGATTTTAAGTTTTAGTAGAAAGGGCATAATAGTCTTTTCATAATGTTTTTAATTAACCAAAGGGTATTTTAGTATTTTCATACCCAAAAATCACCCCTTAACACACACTATGGGTTGGGAGAAATAATCAATATCCCCCAATTCCTTTTTATATCCCCCAATTTCGCGTTCTTTGATAATCATGGAAATTGAAAAAAATCAAAATCTATAACTAGAATTATTAAGGTTAGTGTAGAGGGTAATTTAGTATTTTCAAATATTTTTGTCACGTAGTGGTAGGCCCAAATCATAGTAGGCCCCAATTTAGCCAGGTTTTATTTGTTCTGTTTTTCAAAGATGTTATGGGGGTTATTACACCAAGACTTGTTAATTTTGGGTCCTCTTATTCTCTTTTAAAGAGGCAAGTTTATCAATAAATAAATAAATAATAATAATAATAAAATCTAGAAAATAAAAATAAATAAATAATATTAATAAAATCTATGTATTTATAAGGTAATTGTCTCACTTTTTTTATTTAATATATTATAAAAGAAAATTTTAAACGAAAGACAATGTCTTGCTTAGGTTTTCTATCCCTATTAAGTTTATTAGTCCCTGATAACTTACACACATGTATAGCCTGTTGTAACACAATTTCAGTTGCCCTATTCTTATGTTATACCAATTCCTAGTCCTCCTATTCTTTAGTCTTTTAGGTATAGTCTTACTATTCTTCCGTATTCCCTATTCTTTTGTTTTCCGGTAACTATTCCAATATGTGGAATACTACGCCTTGTAATCTTGTATATAAATATCTTAATGGAAAACTCCTCTACATAGTTGTGAGAGAACCCTAAATCCATATTTCTTTATGGTATACTAGAGCTAGGTTAGATTTTTTTTTCTAAACCTTCATATCCATGACAATCGAAGGAGATCAATCAAACCCTTCCATGTCTCACACTATCTTTGAAAAGGATAATGGTTTATCCCTTACTAGTCCCTATTACAATCCTACGTCTGTGATCTTTACTCATCTCCTAACAAGTGAAAACTATTGCACTTGGGGCAGAGGAATGACAAAAGCTTTGAGTGCAAAAGGAAAAACAGGATACATAGATGGAACGATCAAGAAACCAACAGATCCTACTGATCTTCAGCATTGGACTCGATGCGACGATTTGGTAGGAAGTTGGATCTCCAACTCAGTAGATCCAGGAATCTGATCAACCACAATGAACTTCCGTATGCTCATGAACAATGGCTGGAGATTAAGTCCCGGCTTTCTCATAATAATGCATCTAAACTTTATACGATCAAGCAATCCATTGCAACTTTGAAGCAAGAGAACCTGAATGTTGCGATGTATTATACCCATCTGAAATCCCTTTGGGATCAATTGGATACTTTCAGGCCAATTGAACCCTGTATTTGCGGAGCAGGTAAAATTTTGTGGATCATCATAACCAGGATAGAACAATGGAGTTTTTGCAGGGTTTGCATGAAAGATTCTCTTCCCTACGCAGTCAGACTCTCCTAATGGATCCTATGCCATCATCTGCAAAGATCTACAATCAATCATGTAAGGCAGGAGGAGGAGCAACAAGGTATAAACTCTTCTTCTGTACCTTCTATTGAGTCTGCCACTTTGAATGTTTCTCGTGGTGACTATAGACCTCCAAGGCCGTTTGCTCATGCTGGAGCCAATGGTGCAAATACGGGAAACAAACGTCTCAGACCATTTTGTGAACACTGCAATAAGCATGGCCACACCAAATCAACATGTTGGAAACTCAATGGCTACCCTAAAGATGCACCACGGTTCCGTGACATGGATTCTCATTCGGCTGCTGCTGCTGCACATATTGCGCCTACTGCTGCACATGTTGCGCCTGCTGCACCTACTATTTCCACTGCACAATACACTCATCTCTTGTCCCTGCTTGAACCAGCCAATGGAGGCCATGAAGTAGCTCCATACGCAAACTTTTCAGGTAAGATCTTGTCATGTTCAAATAATATATGGATTGTTGATAGTGGTGCTACATACCACATTTGTTCCTCACTTTCTTTATTTTCTTCTTATTCATTAGTCTCTAAACCAATTTCAGTCCAACTTCTAGATGGATCTAATACATTTGTGACACATATTGGACAAGTTGTGTTATCATCTTCTATAACACTTCTCAATGTTTTTCATATTCCCAGTTTCAAGCTTAACTTGATCTCAGTCAGTCAATTGACTTCCACAACAAATTGTTGTGTCTCATTCTCACAAGAGTCTTATATATTCCAGGAGCATCGCACGAACAAGGAGATTTGATGGAGTGACTGTGTTGCCGGTTTCTATCATTTTCGTTTTCAACCACTTGTTTTATCTTTCAATGCAAATAAGCCTGTGGATACATGGCATTGCCGTCTAGGCCATCCAAATTTGGATTGTTTTAAGTTTTTGTCTAGCAAATTTGCTTATATTCGTTCTTCTTTTTCGCACTTATGTGATGTATGCCCAAGGGCAAAACAATCTTGTCCGAAATATAATAAAAGTACATCTTTTTCTACTTATGCTTTTCAACTAGTACATGCTGATATTTGGGGTCCCTTTTCGACTCCATCACATACTGGTGCCAAGTATTTTCTCACCATTGTGGATGATTACTCTAGATGTACTTGGGTTTTCTTAATGAAAGTAAAATCAGAAACTCTCAAGTTTCTTAAATATTTCTTTCACTTTATTCTCAATCAGTTTGGCCACAAACTGTCATCAATTTCGTCTGGGTTTCTCAGCCTATTCTTTCTCAATTACAGACTTTCCGGTCTGATAATGGGTCTGAATTTAAGTCTGATGAACTCCAAGCGTGGTTAATCAACATGGTATCCTTCATCAGACCAGTTGTGCTTATACACCGTAGAAAAACGACATTGTTGAGAGAAAACATCGACACTTGCTCAATGTAGCGAGATCATTACGGTTTCAATCAGGCCTGCCTATCCGTTTTTGGGGTCAATGTATTCTTGCTGCTACTTACCTCATAAACAAACTCCCAACTCCAGTTTTAGCTCGGAAGTCTCCTCATGAGGTTTTGTTAAACAAACCTCCAGACTATTCCCCTCTTAGGGTATTTGGTTGTCTTTGTTTTGGCAGAAATACCAAAATCCTACACAAATCGATCAAAGAGCCAAGCCAGGCGTCTTTGTTGGCTATCCTCATGGTCAAAAAGGGTATATGGTTTATGACATTGAATCCAAGTCCATCTACACCTCTCGTGACGTTGTATTTCATGAAAACATATTCCCTTTTCATGATCTGTAGTCTTCTCAGGTTTATTCCATGCCTGCACAGTCCCAACAATTCGAGTTTGCTTCATATGATCGTATTTTTTATCCGATTTCTTCACCTGTTGTACCTTTCTCGATGACTGACACTTTACCTCAGTCCTCCATATCTCCGTCTTAACTTCCTTCTGCGATATCAGGTTCTGCTTCCAGTTCAGGTATTTCTCCATCTGAGTCTATATCACAGATTCCATTGTCACTGCACCCTGAATCATTATCGCAGACTCAACCAATATTACTGCCGCAATCCGAGTCTATATCACAGACTCCGTCTGGCTCTCTCTTTCCTACACCTTCCATGGTTAATTCTTCCCAAACATCAATTCCATCTACAATCCCATCAAATGTCACCATTCCTAATTTGCCAGGTTCTGTCATCTCTATTCCAGAATCCAGGCCAGTTCGTGTACGCAATCCACCTGCATACTTGAAGGACTTTCATTGTTCAGCTGCGGAATGCACTAATACTTCTGTATGTCCCCTGACAGATTATCTCTCTTTTAATAAATTTAACCCTTCTCATAAAGCCTTTCTTTCAGCTGTTTTACTTACAGATGAACCTAAGACTTTCTCTCAGGCCCTTAAATGCCCAAAATGGCGTGCTGCTATGGCAAAAGAGATATTAGCTTTTCAAGCAAACAACACCTGGATCATGGTGGATTTACTTCCGGGCAAGACAGCGATCGGCTGCAGATGGGTTTTCAAAATCAAGTTCAACTCTGATGGTTCTATCGAACCCTACAAAGCTCGACTCGTTGCCAAGGGTTATACACATCAGGAAGGCATAGATTATTACGACACATTTGCACCAGTGTCTAAGCTAGTCATTGTCCGTGTGCTGTTGTCTGTTGCTGCCATCAAAGGATGGTCTTTGCACCAATTGGACGTCAATAATGCATTTCTTCAAGGGGACCTCGACGAAGAAATCTACATGAAAATACCTCCAGGATTGGCAAGAAAATGTGAGTCTCAAGTTTTCAAACGTAAGAAATCTCTATATGGCCTTAAACAAGCCTCTCGACAATGGTTTGCTAAACTTTGTTCAGTTTTACTTGCCGAAGGTTTTCAGAAATCTCTCTGTGATAACTCTGTTTTCACATATCATCGAGGTACAACTTCGATATTTGTTCTAGTGTATGTCGATGACATAATTATCACTGGCACAGACAATAGTTTCATAAATTCTCTCAAACTATGTCTTGCATCTCATTTTTCCATAAAGGATCTTGGCAGCCTACAATATTTTTTAGGCATCGAAGTTTCTCGATCTTCTAAAGGTATTTTTCTTTGCCAACAAAAGTATGTTCTTGATATCCTTAAGGACTCTGGCCTCACAGGGGCTCATGTGTCATCCTTCCCAATGGACACTCATATTAAGTTACTCCCTACTGATGGTAAGGAGTTACCAGATCCAAGTTGCTTTCGACGCCTTATTGGTCATTTATTGTATCTCACAGTCACTCGCCCAGACATAACTTACTCAGTGAATTATTTGAGTCAGTTTATGCAGCGGCCTCGCACTTCTCATCTTGATGTTGCTCATCATACTTTCGTTATCTCAAGGGCATTATAGGTCATGGAATCTTCTTATCTTCCACTAGTTCCCTATATCTACATGGATACACCGATTCTGATTGGGCAGGATGTCCACTTACTCTTCGTTCAACTACTGGCTATTTAGTCAAAATAGGTGATAGTCCCATTTCATGGAAATCAAAGAAACAGTCTGTTGTGGCTTGTTCCTCTGCTGAAGCAGAATATCGCGCTCTAGCCAATTTAACGGCTGAATTACAATGGCTATCCTATCTTTTTAATGACCTGCACATTTCATGCTCTCTCCCTATCACGATTTCTTGTGATAGTCAAGCTGCAATTCACATTGCTCAAAATCTAGTTTTTCATGAGCGTACTAAACACATCGAAATTGATTGCTATTTTGTTCGTGAAAAATTACTAAGTGGGTTGATCCTGCCAAAGCACCTTCCATCTAGTGATCAACTTACAGATATTTTTACCAAGCCATTGGGAGCTCCACAGTTTGGCCGTCTGGTTAGCAAGTTGGGCGTTCGTTCTGACTCTACCGCTCCAACTTGAGGGGGGTATTAAGTTTATTAGTCCCTGATAACTTACACACATGTGCAGGCTGTTGTAACACAATTTCGGTTGCCCTATTCTTTTGTTATACCAATTCCTAGTCCTCCTATTCTTTAGTCTTTTAGGTATAGTCTTACTATTATTCTGTATTCCCTATTCTTTTGTTTTCCAGTAACTATTTCAATCTGTGGAATACTACGCCTTGTAATCTTGTATATAAATATCTTAATAGAAAACTCCTCTACATAGTTGTGAGAGAACCCTAAATCCATATTGCTTTAATCCCTTCCAAATCGTAAAACTTAGACAACCTTCTTAGATGATGCGGCATGCATCCAGAGTTTTCTATAAGACGTTCTATAAGACTTGACCTTTAAAAGGTAAAAAAAAGTCTTAAATGTTAACATGGTAAATGTTATGTATGACATGGACTATGTTATTTTTATTTTTTTTTGAACAAATGGACTATGTTATTGTTTCATATGCCAATTGTGAAAACTTAAAAAAAAAAAAAAAAAAAATTTGAGAGAAAAAGGGTATGGAATTATTGAAAAGGCGAAAAAAATTGCATAGAAAGACCCCGTAAATCACAAATACGTGTTAGCACTGTTAGGCATTGTTTTCCAGTTTATTATAAGTTTCATAAACTGAATTTATCTAAGAAACCTATTATAGGGGCTCCAAGAAAAGAGTTTTGAGGGCTTCTAAGGATTCAAATATCCTACAATGAAGATAAGGAGACCTAATTCATAAGAAAAATACTAAAATACCCTTAACATATTAAATATTGAAAACCTAAAACTAATTTGTTTTCATTCCTCTCCTTTAATTCTTCCATTTTCTTCTTCCCCATCACCTCCATCGCTTATTTCTTCGATTAATCGTCAATTCTCAAAATAATTCATTATCGATTAACACCATTTAATCCACCCGCAATGACTTCAATAAGGTAAAAATAAAAAACCCATCTTATTTAATTGGTTTCAATGCATGGATAAGCGGAATCGATCGAATTGGGTTTTTGAAAAAACAGTTTCAGAACTGTCTACGGTTGGGAAATATGAATTTTCCCAACCGTAGACAGTACTGAAACTGTTTTTTGCAAAAATAAGTGATGGGTTTTCTTAGTTTTTTCTGTTTATGATCGTCATCTTCATCATGACGGAGAAGAAGAAGAGAGAAAGAAAAATAATAGGTTTTTTTTTTATGATCATCATCTTCATCATGATTTATGAATGAAAAGAGAATGAGAAGACAATAGATTTAGTTTTTTGTATATGATCATCATTTTCATCATGATTTATGAATGAAAAGAGAAAGAAAAGATAA
Organism: Papaver armeniacum; assembly: GCA_023531295.1. Taxonomy (NCBI): domain Eukaryota; kingdom Viridiplantae; phylum Streptophyta; class Magnoliopsida; order Ranunculales; family Papaveraceae; genus Papaver; species Papaver armeniacum. The sequence goes on along the minus strand of JAJJWW010010057.1, from coordinate 528,282 downwards.
TAAATTTAATTTTATAATTCATGGAGGGTATTTTAGCCATTACAAAAAATAGTTAGATATGGGGTTTTGTTGATTACTATTTCATAACCCGATTTTGTCATCTTGTGAGCCCTCAAAACCAAATGTTTGGAGCCCCTATAATAGGTTTCTTATCTAAACCGATTTGATTGTCCAACTAAAATTGATTGCTCCAAATTATGTGGTATACCCAATTTTCTAGTGCCAATAATTCGGTACTCGGAACTAAACACGGTATTGAAGCTAAAGTACCAGTGCACTCTTCTAAGCCGTCACACATTGATTAGTGCACAGAGAAAAAGAAAGAGACTACTCACCTCATGGAACCACCATTATTGGAAATGTAAATGTTCAAATTGTATATGGACAGAAATGTAAAAAAGAAAAGAAAATGATTTGTTTGCCCAAGGCACAGGGGTTCTTTTTCACTCTTATAACAATTTAATAGCCGGAAGAAAAAACGTGACAGGAAAGGTAAAGGGACATTTGATCAATCAAATTAACGACATCTTAACGGCATTACTACAGCACACTACACGTGAATGACAACCCAACAAAATTCTTTCTTTAAGCAAAACCTAAACCAAGAGCTTTAACAAATTCCACACCATCCATCTGTACATCTGAAGATTAGGGCACTAGACGTTTCATGCTTCGAAAAAAGAAGAAGAGGGAAAATGGCACTAGACTTGTCAAGGGCAAAAAAGAAAAGAAAAAAGAGATGAAATGAAAGACTCGTTATAGAAGCAAATTCCTTAACGGTATCAGGTACAGACGAATATATATTTTACAATAACTATGCTCCTGCGACGCAGGTTCTCCGGGATATTTGGTATGTCCAAAGGTTTCATTGTTTACAATAACTAATTATGAGCAAAAACACATACACAATACTGGGATAAAATTGGTCTAGCAGACAACAACGTCTACGAATTGAAGAAACCTGATTGTTCTTTGAAGAAACTTGTTTTGAGGCATACTAATTTTTTTTTTGAGGCATACTCAATACTTACTCTAACTAGTGTAGGTTGATAAGGGGTGTCTAAAGCTAGTTAAATTACTTAGATAACCTTAACTAATTTACTTATTTATTTTTTTAATTTGTTTAAAAAACATTTTTTTAACTTTTAATTTTCTTTTTTTTAACTTTTTAATTTTAATTTTTTTTCTTCTCTCTTCTTTGCTCCAATCGACACTAACCCGACTACAATTTTCATCGTCTTCGACTAAATGTAGAGACTCTAATCGGTTTTCTAATCTACAAATTAGTGAAAAAGAAGAAGAAGCTGAAATCGAATTGAGTGTAGTTGGAGAGCAAGAATCAGATCCTCCATGCAAGGAAATGTACAATGAAAAGTACGCATAAACCGATATCTTATTTTCTTTTGTTTGTTTGATATATTAGGTTTAAATCGAAAAAAAAATAGGGCTTTATCACAGTTATAGAATGAAGTTCGGCTTATAATTGAAATGAATTATCAGCCAAACTACTCATTGTTCTTCATTCTGAAAGTGCTGATGAACAATTCGGCTGACAATTAAACACGAAAATGTTAGCCGAACTTCACTTTATGAAGAATAATGCTAAGTTTGGTTGTCCTATTTTTTGCTCGAGTCAGCCGAACTTAGGTTTGCCAGTTAAAGAGTGAAGTTCGGCTGATAACTTATCAGTCGATCCTAAGTATGTTTTAAAAAAAAAATAGGTTCGGCTGATAACTTGTCAGCCGAATCTAAGTCTTGGTTTGTAATTATAGAAAAAACTTATAAAAATATATAAAACTATAAGAAAAAAAAATTAAAAAAGAAAATTAAAGTTAAAAAAAATTAAAAAAATGAGCGGTTTGGGTAGTTTTATGTTTTTATAGATTAGGCATTGCTATTCAAAAAGGAGTTGGAGCCCAGCTTGTTGCTAGGTTACCAACCAAAAGCTTTGTATGATTTTCTTTCCTTTATATATATATATATATATATATATATTAGTAATAAAAAATATAAATAATAAGGGCATTATTGTCACTATTGAAAATGGTGGATAAGGGGTTATTGATTTTACTACCTAGTGACTCTATTTTGTCTTTATTGAGTATGCCTCAAAACATGTTTCGAACTGAATCACTTCAAAAGAAAAAGAAAAAAAAAAACGATTGGAAATTTATCTACCCATGAGTTTATTAAAACTTATGCAAACTATATAATGATGAAAGAAAAGTAGATACTTCGCAAACAAGACTCCCCCTTCACACCTGCTGCTCCAGCCCAACCTTGGTTTTGCACGGGTATATATGGCCCACCACATCCGGACCAAGAAAAAACCTGTGGGAAGATTTTCCAACAATTTTTCCAAGCACTTCAACACCTTGGCTGCTACTGGGAGATTTCAATGAAGTATTGGACCAATCGGAAAAAAAAGGAGGCAGACCGGTTACCTATGCACAAACGCAGCCGTTTCTCGATTTAATGGATCAGATGGGCTACATCGATCTAGGATTCAGAGGAGACCTATTCACCTGGACAAACAACCAACAAGGTCCTGACAACATCCAACAAAGACTTGATAGAGTAGTAACAAATCAACAATGGAGAGCAGCCAACCCCTATGCTGGGAATCACACACCTTCCACGAATAGCCTCATATCATGCTCTTATTTTGCTTCAAACGAAAGCCTTAGACTGGCAAGGGAGTAAGAATTATAAATTTGCGCATCTTTGGCTATCTCAACCTCAACTTCAACAAGTGGTTACTTCGGCATGGGATAAACTACAGGACTCAGATCCACCTTTAAACCTCCAACTCAAACTCATATCAACTAGTGAAACTCTAACAGAATGGAATAATATTAACTTTGGCTACCTACCCACATTAATCAAGAAGTCAACTCATGAAAATTAAAGTCGCCCAACATCAATGTGCTACGCAAATTGGTGCTGCATTGGAAAACTGGATCCAACAGGAAAAGCAACTTCGAATTGAACACCTGAATTTACTGGATTTCCACGCAACATATTGGCAGCAGACATCCAGAATACAATAACTTCAATCAGGCGACCGTAACACCACGTTCTTTCATACCAAGGCCACAATTCATAGAAGCTGCAACAATATAAAACAACTCCAGGATCATCAAAACAATTGGATTAGCGACAAAGAGGAAATTATCAGGATCATGCTTGAACACTTCACAAATCAGTATACGGCTCCGAATACAGTAATCGATGAAAATCTCTTCGAGCCAATAACACCAAGGTTAACCCTCCAACAATGTGAGAAACTAACAACGGAGGTCACCACTGAGGAGATCAAACATGCGCTTTTCTCCATATGATCAGACCACGCTCCAGGACCAGATGGATTCACCAGTAAGTTTTTTAAAGTTTTCTGGGAAACAACCCAACCACAACTGATTGCTATGGTCCGGAGTTTCTTTGAGTCACTCAACATCCACCCTCTCATGAACCACACTAACATCACTATAATCCCAAAGATTGACCACCCCTCAAAACCATATCAATTTAGACCTATATGGTTATGTAATGTTACTTACAAAATCATCTCAAAGATTTTGGTCAATCGCATACGACCAATCCTCCATTTTTTGATAAGCCCATACCAAAGTGCCTTTGAGCCTCAACGATCCATTCATGATAATATAGCTATCGCGGCTGAACTTTTTCACCATGTCAGAACATCTTACAGTACGAAGGATCCTAAAATAGCGCTTAAACTAGACATTCAAAAGGCATATGACTCCTTGGATTGGGGATTCATCAAACAACCTTTCACCAGATTAGGCTTCCCCTTAATATTTGTGGATTATATTATGTTGTGCATATCTACTGTAACCTACTCAATCAATATCAACAACACACCACATAGGTACATCACTCCAACCAAAGGAATAAGGCAGGGAGACCCTCTCTCTTCTTATATATTTATTATTTGCGTGGAAATACTGTCCACCAATTTGGAAATAATTGAAGCACAAAAAAAGATAGAGGGGCTCCGCATTTCTCAAAAAGCTCCACCAATATTGCATCTTATGTATGCGGATGATCTCTTGATAACATATAAAGCAACTCCAGAAGGCATCAACCACCTCAAACTACTGCTACAAGCTTATGGCACCTCGGCGGGTCAACACATCAATGACTCGAAATCCACACTAATACATCACCCGAAGCTAGAGCAGCTCCAGCTAGAAGAGTTAACCCAAGCTTTTAACATGCCAACAACATCGAACCCCCTACCTATTTAGAAAGTACAATTTAAACAGGGTAGATCCTCTAGCCACATATTTTCCCCTCTACTTCAACGGCTGGCACGCAAAGCAAAAGGATGGATGACCAAATGCCTCAACCGAGCAGGAAGATTTGCACTCATAAAATCGTCCCTAACCCCTACTGCCAATCATCTTATGCAAACCCAAATCCTTCCTTCTCATGTCCACCAGAAAATGGATCGTATCACGACAAACTTCTTCTGGGGTCACGATTCTTCCATCGAGAAACTCCACCCACTAGGAAAATACAAGCTCCACAAATCCAAATCACAAGGAGGGCTTGGTATCCGAAGTAGCAAGGAACACAACAAGGCACTACTCATGAAACGAGTTTGGAACATTCACAAAAACCCTACCTCTATCTTAGCCAAATTGTATAATGCAAAATAACTTAACCAGACCCCCATTTTAGAGAGCATCCCACCTCTCCCTTATTACCCTAGCCCACAGTGGAGACAGATGGCCTCGCTCATACGATTTTTCAAACAACATCTCTTTCACCAAATATGAGATGGTTTACACACCCCCATACAAGCAAACTGGATCCCACAATTTGAAAATACCATTAACCCAGCTTTTTGTTATCCAATACAATCAGTTGCCGACATAATCGACCCATCAACCAGGAATTGGGATCATGAAAGGTTGAGCCTACTACCCTATCCCATAATTCAGCGAATCATTAACATCCACATACTACAAAACAACCAACCAGATAGGATCATATGGCTTTTTACCAAAACTGGACAATATATTACTGCTTCAGGATACAACTGCCTCATTAGTGCTTCAACACAAACTCAACAAAAACCCCTTCCACCATCCAATTTCCTTTGGACACTCCCATGTCCCCCAAAAGTACACTTTTCTTGTGGAAAGCAATTAATGAGGGTTTACCAACCCTCAACATTCTTCACCGCATCCAACTCACCAATTCCAACCTATGCCCTCAATGCAGTTCTAATCCTGAAACATCCAGTCACATTCTGCTACACTGTCAAACAGCAATAGATTCTTGGAACCTCTTACTAAACCACCTCAGAAACCATCAAGTCGCCACTCAAGGAATACCCAACTCACTACCTCACCAAAAAACCATAACTGAACTCCTTCAAACAAAAGTGCTTGCACCGATCACAACAACCTTCTGCTTCCTTTTTTTGGTCCTTTTGGTTAACCAGGAACGACGGGATGTATCGCCAACAACAACAAAATTAAACAAGTGTAATGCAAATGGCCATCAAGCTCCAGGAGGAATATTCATGGGCCAAGAAACACCTCCCACCGGTGTTCCCAGGGATGCTTCCATATGCAAACCCTGCAGAAAGAACAGTAACAACTTCAACCATCTTTGTGGGATGGCTCAAGCCTCAATCAGATTGGATCAAAATCAACACGGATGGGCAGCAAGGGGAAGACCCGAAATAGCGGGAGCAGGTATTATATGTAGAAATGACAAAACCAGCACAATCCTAGCAATAGCACAACCGCTAGGCATCACCACAGCACTTGCAACGGAGACTTGGGCCTTGCACATAGCCTCTAAAACGGCGATGGAACGAGGATGGCCAAAAGTCCAATTTGAAACGGATTCAGAAAATTTAATGAGATTTCTAACCTCAGATACAGACGCCCCATGGTATATATCTGATCTGGTTGCATAGATCAAACAAAGGCTCACCCAAATTCAGCAATATACCGTTACACATATCTACAGAGAAGCAAATCAAGCGGCAGGCGGTTTAGCAAATCGAGCAGCGGATGATTGCTCCATAGGGAGACTCACAACAATAATATGAGAACATACAATTCCACAGTCTATTAGTTCTATTATAATAGCAGACTCTATGGGTATTACGTACCCCCGTGTAATTTCAGTCTAATCTAATGAATTTCATGCTTCAAAAAAAAAAAAAAAAAATCTCCCCCTTCTCCTTGGTTCCTATAAAACGTAGTTAAATTGTTCTTTGGACGTCAAAAGCTTGGAAAATACACCAATTAGAGTACAATCTTGCTATAAATAATCCCAACACACTCCAATTAGAGTAAGAATCTTGCCATAAATAAGCCCAAAATACACTCTTTTTTCCTTCATGCGTAGGCCTAATTAGGCCCGACGACCAACAACAAATACCAAAATCCAAGTTGGTTTCATTGTTTTGCCCATAATTTCTTTGTTCTATTTTGGAATTGATTAATTTTTTGCTCGTTGGAATCATATTTTGAGTCTCTAAAAGAAGGAGGTATCAACTCTTGGATTTGAAGAAGTTTTGCAGCGAATTCGAGCAACAACAAAAAACGAGCACATGTATCTATCTTAAGAGTCATTTTTTTTTCTTTTTCTCCGATGATCCACCCTAATAGAAGACATAAAATGAAAATAAAGCGTAAGGAAACGGAATTTACAAGAAAACTAGCAATTAAGCATATGAATTCAATGCCAGAAATATGTAAACTATGCACTTATCAAATTCTCAGACACTCGCCTTTTCTTAGTCCTCGAGCAAACTACCTAAACTATACTAACCTAACTCACTTTTGTACGAATCATGGTTACACTTAGCATGCGAAAAATTATTTAAATCCTAGGTGATCTTAGTGGGATAATTATAGTCTCGTGAAGAATTACAACAGATATACCCACAAAATCTACTCCAACTCCTATACGTTAAAATTACAAGCATCCTCAAATCTACGTGGACATAAAATTTTCTCTACGTAATAATAAGAATTTATAAGTACAAGAGAACAATCACAAGTTTCATATGCACCTAATCATTTAGGGAGTGTGCATTGTGTATTTAGTCAATGTACGTGAGTCTTACGCTTATGAATAAAAAACAATCTCGATAATAATCGATTGTGTTGGAGCATTGCTCGATTGAACCCACCAAGCTTTGGTATGTCAAGTTTCGTTGTCATATTTTAGTATCAAAACTCATCTAGAGTCGCTTGATTAATTACTAAAGTCGACTTCGTTTAGGTTAGACTAGAAATTCTAAGAATGTTGAGACTTACAAGTATTACTCTGAAGACCTGAAGAATGCGAAGAAGTAACAACTACAACGAAGACACCATCCTTCCACTTGAGGTTAGTAATACTGACTTGACTTGTTTCCATTCTTAGCTTTCAAGTCGCTTTATATTGAACATAACATACGAAACTATATTTATAATACTCTAGTGATTAGACTTGGTCATATCATTATGATCAAAGTGTCAAGGAATTATATTGAATTACGAAGTATAACACTTATCTTTTGAACTTCGTAAATACGACATCAACATAATCTATGTATATAGTTATTTAATTATGCGTGGGATATAAGTGTGATTTTATCTTAGAAAACTATGTATTATTACATTGGTTTAAGGAAGTAGATGTATGAACTTGTTTCATACTCAAAAGATAAATCATAAGTGTGTTGGTCCGATTTTTCATTGAAGATTATTTGTATGACCAATGCATGATGACGAGATAGAACCAATCTTAACTTATGTTGAGAATCAAGGTAGATCCGGTCATAGGCTATATAGTGTGACAAGGTATAACTGATCGTAACTAGTTTTGGGAAGCATGGCATAACCGGTCATAACCTATATCTAGTGACATGGTATAACCGATCATAACCTATATTGGGAAGCATGGTATAACCGATCCTAACTTAGTTTGGGAGTCATGGTATAACCGGTCCTAAGAACAAAACCGAGTTTCCAATATTCATATATTTGTTTATGTTGTGTGTGAATTTAGAATTAGGGTTTGCTAAGATAGGAAACTTCTAGATGTCGATATTATTTGATCATGTGTATAAATCTTATCATTAATTGTTCAAAGATATTCCTTGATGCTCAAGGTGATCCCAAACCGAAATATTGAAAAACATTTAATTATGATTTTCAATTTTATATGTTTTAATTACCAGCAATTAAAACATATACTCTATTAGTTAATTTACTAAACTAATAATATAATTTTTCTAAGAGAGATTCCGGAAATATTGTTTGACATTTATTGGAAATACGAAAACCGAAATTAGGTACTTTATTGTATATCTTGAGAATATTTTCGTTTTTGGAATTTCCTTGTTGTCCAAACAAACTTAGTATATAAATACTTGAGTTTGCATTTCTTGCAAACTATCTTAAGAGCCAGGCAAACTGTAGGATCATAATATCGCCACAACAACAATTCGCGAAGACAACGAATAGCAACACTGCGAGTCAGTCGCAGAGGATTGAATGTAAATGACGCACTGGATGACGATAGGAAGATATGAAATCTGGCGAGAGTTAAGAAGTGTCGCGAGTATGAGAATTTGTACGCTGCGACACTTCGCAAGACATTTCCGAAAATAAGGGGACGGCTTAGTCACATTCACTATGTACTGCCCTATATAAAGGGATGGGTGGATCTGTCGTGGAGAGGTCTTTTTTGGATTGGAGAGTAAGTCATTAGGAGAGAGAAAGGAGAGAAACATTTGTAAGTTCTTAAGTGTAATCTCATTTTCCTGTGTAAAGATTCAAGAAAGTTATTAATAAACATTCATAATTGTTCTTCTATTATCTTTTGAATGGATTAGTTTAACAAAATATAGTGAGGGGTGTATTGTGGGATTTCCTGCAACTACATATTGGCGCTAGAAACAGGCTTTGAACAGCATTAAAAGAAGAGAATTAATAAGAAAGAAATTTGAGATAATTTTCAAAGAAGTTACCAAAAGAGAAATGGCTAGAAGAAGAAATGTACTTGAACAACCGGTGAGAAGAAGTGGAAGACTTGCTGGAGAAAGGAGAATTGAAAGAGGAGAATCGTCAAGGATGAATATGAGGAATGATGAAGAGAATCATGTCCAAGCTTTAATTCCACCGGTAACAAATGAAACTGTGGATTACGATAGAGTAAGCGTGCACACTTGGAGGACGGATTCTGAGGAGGAAAGGGAAGAAGAGCAACAATTGGTAAACAATGGACAAGGAGAAGAAGATCAAAGAATGAATGGAGAAACGAATCCAGGAAATGAAGAACTCACAGTATTGGAAACATTGAGACAAACGATACATGAAGAGAGGCGACTAGAGGCAGAGGAACGAGCAAACTTGACAAGACAGAATCATGAATTAAGAATGGAAAACATAAGATTGCAAAATAGAAGATCGAGAAGCTCTGCGAGATCGAGTTCAAGATCGACTAGGGAAGAAAGAAGGAGAGCTTTACCAATAGAAATTACGGAGGTAGAAAACCAACGGGAAGCACAAAATCTCAGCTCAGAACATCATGAAAGAAGAGAGGACGCAGATGATTGTTATATTCCCCATCCCGAGAATTTCCAAGATGAGCAGAATGAAGAAAATCAGAGAATTAGGCGATTTCAGGGGCCAAATAATCCAGCCGATGAAGGAAGAGCAATACTGCATGGAAGAGAAGCATTGCGAAGGCAAAAAGAGATCGTGGACGACATTGAGAAACATTATGCTGAACAAGCACGCTTAGCCCGCGAAAGAGAGAGAGTAAGAGCAGAAGTGGAAAACCAAGAATTGGAAGAAGCAATCCGGCAAAATAATCACGACAACCGAGAGAGAAGGCGAGCACAAGATCGTGTCAATAGAAATACCAATGGAGAATACGAAAGGATGCAGAGGAGAGTTGATAGAGAACCCAGAAGAGAGAACAATAGATATAATGGTGTGCGAATTGATGAAAGAGACGAAGGAGAAAGTCGAAGAGAAAGGAGAGAAGAAAATAGTGAACAAGAAGGTCAAAACAGGCATGAACGAAGGCGGCGAGAGGCAGAGTTAAAAAGACCAGCAGAATCAAATCCTGAGGAAAATGAACAAATCTTGAAAGAACTAGCAGAAATGAGAAAATTGTTAAACAATAAGAAGGAAGGAGGAAGAAGACAGTTGGACGAAGCCATCGCAGAAGCTGCGAAGACTCCTTTCACAATAGAAGTACAAATGGGAGGAATACCACCTAAGTGCAATCTGCCTGCATTAACCAACATTTTCGATGGAACAACCTGTGCGGTACAACACATCAAAGCTTATATGAGATGTATGTTACAATGGGAGAATCATGATGCCATATTGTGCAAATACTTCGCATCAAGCTTAATTGGAGAAGCACTGAAATGGTTCGAAGGATTGCCAAGAAACACAATCTCATCATTCAACCATTTACAAACTATTTTCTTGGGAGCTTATATAAGTAACAATTCCATGCGACCAGGAATTGAGGATGTATTCGGATTGAAACAAAGAGTTGGCGAGAGTTTAAGACATCTGACAATGAGATGGAGAACAATGTGCAGCAACATGGCCGGAAGGGTAGAGGAAAGATATCTCATTTTATCATTTGTAAATGCTCTGTTTGCAACAAGTTTGCTATACATCCAAATATTCAGAATTAAAAACACGATTACGATGGCTAGTCATGAGAACTTCAAGAAGAATACATTGCTTTGGAAGAAAGACAAAATGAAATGGAATCATACCCGATTCTATGAATACAAGTTCAAACGCTGCGAATGCAAGTTTATTACCAAAATTCTTAAACTCGTGGCGACCACTTCGCAAGGGCAACCGGAAAACGGAGTTGATGATGGACAAAGAGAAAATAGTAGCTATGGGAAGCCGAGATCGGGAGGAGTTTGATAGAGAAAGGAACTACTACAACCGCGGCAACAATAATAAAATTCAGAGATTAGATCATATGCAAGAAACTTATGGAGGACAAAGGCAGAATAACTATGGAAGGCCAAGAAATCGTAGAGTGGTATGGGAAGAGATAAGAATGCCACCACTAAATGCTAGTGTTGAGAAAATTTGGGAAGCTATACTTGTAATGGAGGACGTACCACCACCATGGAATGCAGGCAGTGAACCACCACCAAGCGACGTAAGTCATGAATATTGTTCTTACCATCGCTTTCATGGACATTTAACAAATGATTGCAGAAACATAAAGAGAATCATTCTCCGAATGATTGATCAGGGGAAGTTGGCTCATTTTCTAAAAAATGAAGAGAAAGGGAAGCAAGTACTAACAACATCACCATCGGAAGTACAAAGAACAGTTTCAAAGAAGGGAAAAGAAGCACTCGTAATAGAAGTGGGAACAAAGGCCAAAAATCTATTTTGCAATTCTATCGTTCATTCATATCGTACAATCGAAGACTTTCACGATAACGTGCTTAGTAGAGTATATGCAAGAGATTTTCATAACAAAGAGGTGATGAACCTCAAGCGAGAAAGTCGCAATTGCAAGATTGGCAGTTAAAAACTATTTCTTTCTCTGCAGACGAAGTACCGAAAGGAAGAGAAGTACATGATAGCCCGTTAGTGGTGCGACTGGACATTAATCCAAGACCAGTTGATGGAGAAGATGACGAAGCAGAAAATTGTTGGGCAATCAATAGAATCCTAATCGACACTGGAAGTTCGGTGAATATTCTGTTTTACCATACTTATAAGACTATGGGTGGAGAGGATGAAAATTTGATTCCTTCAACATACAAAATTTATGGTTTTAACGGAACAGCGAACAAACCTAAAGGAGAGATTCACATGAGGATACCTTTACAAGGATTATCAGCTAACATTTTATTCTGCGTAGTTGATGTGGAATCTCCTTATAACGCATTAATTGGGCGACCGTGGCTACACGAAATCTTGGGAGTAGCATCAACATACCATCAATGTATAAAGTTTCCCCATCCAAATGGTATCGGCATTATAAAGGGAGATTGGAAGGAAGGTCAGAAATGTTATGAGGTTGACGTAGAGAGTTGTGAAGAGAGAAATGCTAAAAGGAAAGACTGGAAACAAAATATCAAAGATGAACAGAGAAAAGAGAAGCTGATGGTGGATACTATCGAAATAAGAAATGAAGAAGCATCGCGAAGTGTCGCGGTAATAGACGAATGTTACGATGCTGCAAAGATAATTGGTTGTAGTTCATCACGGCGTCTTTGTAGAAACATCGCGAAGTGCCGCAGAGGAATGCATGGAAGCAAAGAACGTTACGATGAAAAGGAGTCCTTCAAGGGTGGGGATAACACTAAGGCAAAGAGTGCAATGAACAAAAGGCATAAAAAGTAAGTCGAATGATCTGCGATAAGTAATCGACAAAGATATATCAAAGGCAAGACTAAGAAGAAATGATATATGAGAATTTCGACAAAGAGAAGAATCCGAGGCAAAAATGAATGAACAACATTGTGCGATGTCTTCGCAAATTAAATATCACTCAAAGAATTAAATATGAATGATTGAATGATTTAACAACAATGAATGAATAAATGAATGGGACGAACCTTTATGGCGTACACCCTAGTTCGCGAATCAAAATTTCGTAAGAGGCAAATATAAGACCTAAAGTGCGTCATATAAGGGGGTATCTCTTAACATGGCTCGGGGAAAAGGTTACACCGCCCCGGAACCCGAGTCATGCAGATTTGGGGCCCATGAAAGCCTATCCAGGAGGAGATACCTTGGATTCCCAACTATATATGTAGGTTATACCCTGGTTGGGCGACCGAGGGTCTCTTTCAAGGAGTCAGCGTATGATCAAGGCGCCGAGGTACCCGGTTGAGTCAAGAGTGCGGGGAGCATGGAACTTCCTTACCACTCTTGACAAGTCTTGGCGCACGCTGCACTCGGCCCGAAGAAAACTCCACTTAGGGTGCAGCCTTGTAACCATAAACTCTATAGGTATAAGGGATAAGAGGCTGCGAAAACAACTGGTTGGGCCGGATGTTAAGACCGGATGGGAGGAGCTAGCCTTGTATGGCCGATGTACGCCTCCTTGAAGGGGCAACCGGGAGGTGATAAGGGCGGCACCCTCCATTAGGGAGCTGATAAGTGCCAAAGACGCAAATGTCACGAGGCTTTGTTTCTGCAAGGAAACTTAGGCTTGTCATATTTGTGCAATGATCCTGCAGAGGCAATAATACTAACGCGAGGGTAAGACGAGATCAATGGGTCCTTACATGAAAGTGTAAAGACGTCCCACGCGATTTCGTCGCAAGACGACAATGTCATGGGGCTTTACTTTCGCAAGAGAATTTAGGCCTGTCATATTGTCGCAAACAAAATATCCTGCAGAGGCAATGTGGAAATACTTGAATAATGATAAGACAAGATCAATGGGTTTTACATGCAAGTGTAAAGACGTCCTGAAAGGGTATCATGGCCAGATGGATACTTACAACCAGATCCCACTCGCAAGAGGATCAAGAGCTGTCCAAAGGATTATCTTTGCTATACTAAAATGCCATTCGGTTTGCAAAATCTTTGGAGTAAGACCTTTACTTAGGAAGGTCAAGCTTGAAAGAAGTCCACCACAAATGATAACCGGAGAAAGTAAAAGCGATTGACATGCGGCGCTTGTAACAAAAGATGTTCAAAAGCTAAATGGATTGTTAGCATCACTAGGAAGGTTCATCTCGCGGTCGTCTCGATAAATGTAAACATTTTTTCATGTTAAAAAAGGGATCGAAGTCGAATGGTCGGACGAATGTGAAAAGGCTTTACAAGGAATTAAGGAGCATTTAATGGATATTATCCATTATGCGAGAAAGCGAAACTTTATTAATATATCTCGCGACAACCGGCACGCCTTAGTGCGCTTTTATTGCGAACGGACGCAGGAGTGGAAAAACCAATCTATTATATCATAAAACTTTTAATGCCGCGGAAAGAAATTATTCAAAGATTGAAAAACTAATCTAGCGTTAGTCTATGTCCATTTAAACTTCGCATATATTTTCGGGCACATACTTGTTAGGTGGTAACAAAGGTACCAATTGAGTCGATAATGAAAAATTCAAAAGATCGGAAGAGTCGAAAGATGGAATGCTCAAATAAGTCATTGCAAACTCAAATATGAAATATTATCTTCAACTAAGTCACAGGTCGTCATGGACTTTAAAGCATGGAGATCCAAAGATTTGTTATGAGTCAAATCGGTGGGAAATATTAGTGGATGGATCATCAAATGGAGAAGGTAAAGGAGTGGGAATTGTTATGATTTCGCGGAAGGCAATAAGTTAGCTTTTGCTTTTAGATTGGAATTTGAGTCTACCAATAATGAAAGCGAATAAACCCATAATACATGCTTTACGATTTGCAATAAATGAAATGGAGAGTGTGATTACAGCGATTACATGGGAGGGAAGCTTGTGGAAGTGTGTCCCAGCCAGAATGGAGGCACATATCAGAGGAGATAACGATTCTACAGACGCTTTTGCCTTTATATCAAGTATGATGACAGACCAACTCCCGAGAATATCAAAATACGCGGAGGATAGAACTTCATGCATATTTAATGAAAAGAAGGTACCAAGAAATAGATTGGAAGCACACAAGTTAAAGAGCCGAGCAACAAATTATGAATTAGAGATGGCGTGCTTTATCGGCGTTCTTTTGATGGACCTTGTGTTATTGAAGATCTTTGCATAGTGGGATGCGGAAATCATAGCGGCGGAAGATCTTTGGCATACAAGGCAAAGATGCAAGGATATTATTGGCCTATATGCATGAGGACGCGAGCAGTTGTGCGAAGATTGTCAAAGACACGGAAGAAGATACATGCACCGGAGCCGTTAAATTCTTGAAGTGTGGCCTTTTGGAAAATGGGGTTTAGATATTGTGGGACCATTTACTATCTAATTGTCGGATTATTTCACAAAATGGGCAAAAGAGGTGAAAGCGGTCCAAGACATTCGAGCGATAAAGATGTTTTTACTTTCATATTTGAAAATATTATATGCGAGATTTGGGATCCCCTTTCAACTGCAATAATGGAAGCGATTTGAAGGACAAAATATAGATTCTTTTGCTTAATGCATTTCAAATCGATGTGGAAAATCAACTCCATTATATCCACGCTAATGGCAAGGCAACAAACAAAACAATTGATATATTGAAGAAAAAGTTGGAAGGACACAATAAAGGATGGTGCGAACAAGTACCCAATGCAACAGGCCTATAATACAACTTGTCTCTTTTTGCTTAACTTACGGAGTTGAAGATACTCCCACCGAGGTCGTGATTCCGACAACCAAAAAAGATGCAGGATAAAAATCTTAGCGTGACAACATTTAACCAAGTTGGATGAATTGGAAGAAAAACGAGAAAAGGCCTTGCGACACATGGAGAATTATCAATGAGAATATAACAAGCGTGTAAAAATACGTGAGTTCCAACCAGAGACTTGGTGTTGCGAGAAACTGATATATCAACGTGAAAGCGGAGGCAAGTGGCGAGAAAATGGGATGGACCTTATATCGTCAAAGAGGTAGTTGGTACGGGCATATAGATTGATGGACCCAAAGGAAGAGATGTGGGACAAAAATTGGATAGACCATGGAATAGGTTATATCTAAAGATATTACATAATAACGAAAGATGACAAAAGGAATCAAGATGAAGTACTTCTTCGCGGATATTTGCGACATTCAATAAAATGCGAGGAGAGAATGAATAACAAAAAAGTCATGAATAGCTTAACAAGACAACAAGAGATAAGGAATGATTAAATGAATGAGTCGAATATCTACATAAAAAAATAGCAAATGATGAAGAATGATTGACTCAAAAGAATGAATGAATGGGACGAACCTTTATGGCGTACACCCTAGTTCGCAATTATATTTCGTAAGAGGGCAAATGTAAGACCTAAAGTGTCATATAAGGGGTATCTCTTAACATGAAGGTTAAGCTCTGAAACAAGATCCCATGAAAGCTGTCAGGGGAGATACCTTGGATTCCCAACTATATATGTAGGTTATACAGTGGTTGGGCGACCAGTCTCTTCCAAGGAGTCGAATGCCAAGGCGCCGAGGTACAGTTGAGCACCCCAGCCATTCTTGGGAAGTCTTGGCATCTGCTGCACTCGCCCGAAGAAAACTCCACTTAGGGTGCGCCTCGTAACCATAAACCATATAGGTATAAGGGATAAGAGGCTGCAACTTGGTTGTTGTTAGGCCAGGATGGGAGGAGCTAGTCTTGTATGGCCGATGTTTCGCCTCCTTGAAGGAACAGATGATAAGGGCGACGCTCTCCATTAGGGGTGTCAAACAGACGCAAATGTCATGAGGCTTTGTTTTCGCAGGAGACTTAGACTTGTCATATTTGTGCAAATGATCCTGCGGAGGCAATAATACTAACGCGAGGGTAAGGCGAGATCAATGGTCTTTACACGAGTGTACGGACGTCCAAGATGGGGCTTTATGTTCGCAAGGATATTTAGGCCTGTCATATTGTCGCAACTAAAACATCTGGATGGCAAAAATACTTGGAAAATGATAAGACAAGATCAATGGGTCTTTACATGCAAGTGTAAGGACGTCCTGCGATTTTGTCGCCATAAAATTAATTGGGAGGTCTAACTCGGAAGACCACACAAAATTGATAAGGCAAGGTCAATGAGCCATTGCATGAAAATGTAAAGGCGGTGCATGATGATAAAGGCGAGAAAAGTAGGTTTCTTCACTCATGGAGATACTGCGACCTCGTCGCAATACAAAAATTGACATCGAAGAATACAATGTAAAAATGATGATGACTGATTAAAAATCATTTCATAAAAATGTAAGCGAATAAGCTTATAGATTACTGATCATAATTAAGAAGAAGAAAATAAGAGGATTATTCAACAAAGGATTTAATCTTTCAAACAAAAGACAATTGCGAAAAAAGTTATAAAGCGTTAATTCTCTACATCAATTTTATCATCTTCACCAATAATTTTCTCAAATTCACCTTCACCGGTCAATGGATGTTCATCGAAATATTTTGAAACCTTCATTCTCGCCACCGATGGATTTTCATCAGTTTTTTCAAGAAGATCTTTGTTGACAACTTCAAGATTAGCGATATCTTCGCTTTCATAGTCATAATCACTATCGGGAGAATCGGGGACTTCATCATCACTTACTTCAAAGGATTGACATGAATAGGATCAAAGAGACTTCGACAAAGAAAATATCATTCACAAGGACTTAGCTTTAAGATGGAATTGATGAATTTTTATATCAATATCCTTACAATCGTGCGCGAGAAGTAATCCATTTTCCTTGAATGTTAGAATAATCGATGGAGATAGTGGAACGAAGCTTTCTCTCGAAGATAACAAATACACAAGATCGGAAAGTTCTTATTGAACATTATTGGCACTTTTAGGTAATAAAGCATTCATGGAGTAAATACATAAATTAAGATAGTCAAATAATTTGACTACCTTCCTTTTTAGAAGTAAGATGTTGAATTAAAGGCCCCCAAACGGTCCATGACATCATCAAATGAATCTCCAACTAAGCCTTTCAATCGAGATCGCAAATCCTTTTCATGAGAAACAAGTATGGAATTTTTAAATCGCAAAGTAGAGTTGGATTTTCTAATTGACACATTGTTCTTGGAATTGCTTCGCTTTTACACTCAAAGTTATTCTACCTTGAATAAGTTTATCTCTCTCTTGATAATTTCTTCAAGTTGGTTTTTCAAAGAATGATTGGCTTGCTCTTGTTCTTCACATAATTTTTGGCAAGCATCATAGTAGCTCGCCACCTTATTCAACAGAGAACGTTTCTCTTGACGATTCTCATCTGATAAAGTTTCCAACTCAAAATTAGTTTTATCAAAGCATAAGAGAGGCGAGATAAGTCATTACTAATGAGTCTTGCTTTTGCGATAAATCAAAATTCTCTTTCGATAAGTTATTTATTTGATCAGTTGCATAGGTATGAAGATTATCTAAGAGATTATCTTTGCTCATCCAAGAATCTCTTTCAACTCGAACTTTTGAACGATAGACTCGTCAATATCTCCATTATTCGTTTTTAGGTTTAATACTTTGAAGACGAGCAAGGATTTGAGTTGTAAAAAAAAAAAAAAAAAAAAAGACGAGCAAGGGGTGGCGAGAACATACCTTTTAATTCTTCGTTCTTCTTGCGAAGATTATCACGATCTAGCGAGATGTTATGAAATTTTTGATTTTCAAGGTGGAGACTATTGCACTTCGCGGTCATAGCCTGGAGATCATCCTTCAGCTTACTAATTTCTTGAACCAAAGACGCTTGAGACCTTATCAACCAAGACAATGTCAAAAAATACTTGAATAATGATAAGACAAGATCAATGGGTTTTTACATGCAAGTGTAAAGACGTCCTGCGGTCTTGTCGCAATGGTGGCGAGTAAGACCTTTACTTAGGAAGGTCAAGCTTAGAAGTCCACCACAAATGATAAGGGAGACCAAACAATCTCTTCTTTAATGAAAAGTTCTTGCGATTCCATCGCAACTATAAATTTAAAACATCATTCTTGATCGGAGAAGAACGTGCGGATCTCAAAAAATTCATTCTTTCATCCGAAGATGAATAACGAGAGGCAAATGTGGGATGGAAAAGATGAAATGTTGTTATCCATCTTCCCATGAAAGAGTTATACATTAATAATGTAAGCCAATTATATTACAAGAGAAAAATTGCCAAGAAAAGGGAATGAAGATGGAATTTATGGACAACAAACCCAAGAAGTTCACAAAAAAGACACAGAAATGCACAGATATTACACGCAGCAAAAGAAACAAAAAGAACTATCTCTTCGGCGATTCTTCTCCTCTATCTCGATCCTTCAATTCTATTATTCTCGCCTTGAATTTTCTTCTTCGGGCTTCACTATCGAAAATGTCCGAGATAGGCAAATTCTCAGGAACTTCTTCGGAAAGCCAAGGATATAAAGAAAGAGGAATTTTATGATCTTTACAAACATACTTCATGGCTTCATTGCGAAAACGAACGACATCATTATTAAAATTCGCCACTGTAGTTTGGAATTGATTCTTCAACTTGGAATACTTATTCTCGAAGGCCGAGATTCTTTGCGAGCCGTGCTTTCTCGATTCAAGTTCTTCAATTCTTGCTTGAAATCTTTTTTTCGACTTGCAAATAGACAACGGTAAGTTAACAACTCAACAACTCAACAGCAATATTGCAGAGATAAGAAACAGTAAGGTATAATAAGTAACCTTCTCTGCTAGATATTATATCTTTAACCAAGGAAGTATGCTCGGTATGAAGACTAACATCAACACCTAAATTATTCCTGGCATTATCTAAGATTTTCGCGGCCCAAGCGAATTCGTCGTCATTATTTATAATAAGAAGTGAACGAATTTGGTTTTCTCGCTCAGTGAGTAAAGAATTCTGACGAAGCAATTCATCTCGCTCCATTTGCACTTCAAGAAGGGACTTTTGAAATGTTGCTAATGCCTGGGCACCATTATTAGCAATGCGATCTTTGTCATCTATATGGTCACTAATTTTCTTCCTTAAAATTTTGATTTCCTCATGAGATTCGAGATACATTTGTTTAAACTGGTTGGTTGTACTTAAAAACTAGATCTCGTGCTCAATTATTAGGAGGCGGTACTTGGTTTGGAGTTCGCTTAATGAAAGAGTATTAATTCATTCGACGAACTACTTAAGGAGTTGTTGAGATGAGCGAGAAGAGTATCATTATCCAGAGGCTCAGGAAATGAATGGAGAAGAATAGCTTCTTCGGAGAGATTATATACATCTGCGAAAGTGATAAGTCAGGTAGCAACGGAAATTGATAAAATAAAATAATAAGAGGGAAAAAATTTTTATACCATAAAGTCTGCGATTAGCATTACGGAGAGTGGTAACTTTGTCTTTCTCGCGAAAACTCGGTCTCCAATTGTTGGATCTTTTCGCGATATCCCGCAGACTCAGCTTCTAATTCTTTGATCCTTATGCAAGATTGAGTATTCTTTTTCAATTGAATATTATACCTCCTCTCAAGATCTGAGGCAACCACAAAAGAGGTTTTTCCAGCCTGCGAAGAAAGGTACAAAGGTTATTAAGGTACAAATTAGAAAATGAAATTGGAAAGGAAACGTGAGATCGAACATACCAACGAATTAAGTGCATTTAAGAAGCCGGGATACAGATCTAGAAACTCCTTTGAAAGAGTCGTTGCCATCCAAAGAGTAGTGTAGCATTGCATACGGTGGCGAGGCTCTCGCATATAGAAGTCAGATGGGTATCTCCAAGTCCTTGAAGAGAATCCGAGAAGATCTTGAACAATTGATCCATAGGAGAATTGGATGGTTGAGCTTCATTTTGGAAAGTTGAATCCAAAACATTATCATTATCATTATCATCTTCACCGGAAGACTCAGAACTTGAGCTGAGATGAGAGGAGGGCTGAGTTTTTCGCTTCTTAGATGGTGGAGCGGAAGACTTATCCTTGCGTGCATTGGCTTTAGCTTTGCCTTTAACATTCGCAGCTATCGTTTCCTCAGCGTCAACCTTCGCATACAAATGAAGATAAGAAATAGAGGCAACAATATTGTTAAGTAATACAAAAAGAATATTTCTTACTTCATCCGTAGCGATCGAAGTATTGCCAAGGTGCTAGCCAGTGGATTTGCCTTGTAACTTTTCCTCAGTTTGGCAATCTGTAAAATTTACAAAATCAATGAATACAAGAGGAAAGAGGGATTGCAAAAGCAAACTATGGAGACATACCTCTTTCGCCTTCTTGGGCCACTTAAATTCCCAAGGATGATAGCCTGCGAGATTTGCAGGAAGTACATGCGAACCTGCTATGTAAGGTCCACTTAAGAGCAAAGGAACAACCCACCACCTCTCATCTTTAGAGTGGCGAGGAGTAGTGTTCTTACCCGAATGCCAGTCGATATCTTGCATAAGTAATTTATCCTCAGGGATATTATCTCTTCTCTTCAACCGAGCGCCCCAGCGAGATTTCTTATTTCTCATGCCTATTACTTCATAATTTTCAAAGAAGTTTTCCACAGTGTATTTCTCAGGGATTATTTCTAAATTTACATATTCGGGATTTCTGACACTGTTAGGGTATAGAGATCCTTTGCCAGCACCACGACTGGCAAACTCGAGCATTAGGCGAATACAATCGCCGCATAGTTGATAGACAGCTCGCGAGAAGCTCGGATGGGAAAGGATTTCATAAAAGAGTGGCATCTCAGGATCATACAAAGGAATGGGAAGTCCCGCGAGAAGTTGACCTAACGAAACAATAATCTTGTGATCATCACACTTATGATCAGAGAAAAGCTTGGCAGTAAGTATAGATGAACCTCCTTGATCAGGAATAGTAGAAAGGGTGAAACCTTCATCTTGCAACTTTTTCTGGATCTCAATAAAGCGAGGTTTGTACATACGACTAAGTGAAGCCATTATCAAATATGGGAATGGATAAAGAGTCGAAGATTAAGATATGACAAGAGATCGAAGATTTGCAGTAATAGAAGCGCAATTTGCGGAAGAAGAAGATAAAAGAAAAATTGCAGAGAGAAAACGAAAGAGGAGAAGAGAAAGATATGAAAAATATATATAGAGAAAAACATCCTTGGGGGAAACGAGGACATTTAATGTGAGAAGGGACGTGAATGGTCAGGAATAAACGAATGAAAGAAACGTGTCAGGAATAGAATGGAGGAATAAACATCTGTAATAAAATCCGTATGGAAAGATGAAACTGAAATAAGTACAAATAAACAGTTGCGGCGGTTTAAAAATATCGATTCTCATGACATTCTCTCCTTCGCAGAGAAGACATGAGAAGAGGCAAGATGTAGGATCATAATATCGCCACAACAACAATTCGCGAAGACAACGAATAGCAACAACATTTGCGAGTCGATCGCAGAGGATTGAATGTAAATGACGCCTTTGGATGACGATAGGAAGATATGAAATCTGGCGAGAGTTAAGAAGTGTCGCGAGTATGAGAATTTGTACGCCTGCGACACTTCGCAAGACATTTCCGAAAATAAGGGGACGGCTTAGCTATCATTCACTATGTACTGCCCTATATAAAGGGATGGGTGGATCTGTCGTGGAGAGGTCTTTTTTGGATTGGAGAGTAAGTCATTAGGAGAGAGAAAGGAGAGAAACATTTGTAAGTTCTTAAGTGTAATCTCATTTTCCTGTGTAAAGATTCAAGAAAGTTATTAATAAACATTCATAATTGTTCTTCTATTATCTTTTGAATGGATTAGTTTAACAAAATATAGTGAGGGGTGTATTGTGGGATTTCCTGCAACTACACAAACTTCATTCGTATTGTTTCTGGTGGAGCCGTCTATTTGTAGAGGAAAGTAACCTAATTAGGCGAATCTCTTACGACCGCTCATTTAAAGACTTATGTGGGATCAAGAAGCTCAAAGAGTACCATCGGTGGGAAACTAGATACGAAGATGAGAATGTTCACTCGTTATGTCACATATTTGACATTCAATATTGCCTGTTAACAACATTCAGTAGAAACAACTTCGTCTTTGACTTCAATTCTTGATATTAAACTTTCAAACTTTGTAATATTTCGACAATTTTAAATCTTTTTCTTTGATTACCTATTGTTTTGAAACTTCTTTTAAAATTTATTTTTATCCGCATACTAGATCAGGGTACCATGGACAAGGAACTTAACACTTGATTCTTTACATCTTTGATATTTTCTTGGTAACACAAACTTAAAAATTTAATTTCAATCCCTAATCGTTTTTCAACTTTCTTAAAAAACTGATATTCTTCCTTAATTTATTGATAATGTTGACATGTTTCCATTCTCGACTTGTTTGGAGATGTATATTCTGGAATTCAAACTACAAGAATGAAGTTAATTCACAATTTAATGACACCCTCATGACTGATAAGAATTAACCTTCAAGAGATCAAAAAGTGGTGAATGGGTGCTTGGTTGAGTAAATCTTCATTCTATTCATAGGTGTGTAAAACACCTCATTTATGATCTATTGTTTATGCATATTTTGCTATTTTTCTTGTAAATTATGTATTTTACATTTGTTTTTGAGTTATTAAGTACTTTGGAGTCATGTGGAGAAATAAAAGAATAAATCATCCAAGATTGAGCAATAAGGGCAAAAGGATCATTTCGTAGGCAAAATGAGTGCAGCCAGAGCATGTCATTTTTCAGCAGTTCTGCTTTCGTACTTAATTTCATACGACCCTAGAAAATTTGACCAGATGTCCAATCGGCTTGAATCATCAGCACGTTCTAAGATTCTCTTTAATGGGTATTCGGAGTATACCGTGATCTTCTCCCCTGAAAAATAAGGCTTGAGGCGGCGAGATGCATGAAGTAGCAAAAGTGCTATCTTTTGAATTTTGATATACCGTGTTTCCGCCCCTTCAGAGATTTACTGACGAAGTAAACATGTTTCTCATGTGGATTAGTAACGAATAACATTGCACTTACAACACATTCTGTCTCATCTAGATAAACTCCGATGGGTTTTCCAGTTTTTGGACTCACCAATACTACGACTTTTTTAGGACATCAAAAAAAACGGTTTGAATCGATCCGAAGAGCGTGAGATGAAACGGTTCAAAGCTTCTAATCTCCCTGCTAGCTTCTGGACCTCCTTTCTCGTCCTCGGGGCCGGATGGCATATCTCTGATGGCTCTGATTTGTTCAGGATTCGCCTCGATTCCTCCATGGGTCACCAAGTATCGAAGGAACTTGCCTGAAGATAACCCGAACGAATATTTTGCTGGATTGAGCTTCATCCGATATTGCCTCAAAATATCGAATGTCTTTTGTAGATCGAGCAAGTGGGACTCTTTTTGCTCAGATTATACTACCATACCGTCGATATACACTTTCATTGTCTTACCAATCAGGTCTTTGATCATATCGTCTACCAAATATTGGTAGGTTTCTCATGCGTTCTTTATCCCGAACGATATCACAGTATAGCAGTAAACTCCCCTGTCAGTTACAAAGGCAGAATGCTCCTGATCCTCTTCGAACAAAGGTATTTGATTATAACTGTTAAAGCATAGCTCGGTTGAACTCACCAAGCGTTGGTATGTCAAGTTTGGTTGTCATATTTTAGTGTGTCAAAACTCATCTAAAGTCGCTTGATTATATACTAGAGTCAACTTCGTCTAGGTTAGACTATGAAGTCTAGGAATGTTGAGATATAAAAGTATTACGAACCTTACTCTAGGCGGACCTCAAAAAGGATGCTTTGGAAATTGAATATCTCTTGAGAAAACTCTCTATTCAAGGATGTTCCAAAGAGTCTATTATACCATCTGCTTCTGTCACAACTGAAAGAGTTCCAGTTCCAGAAGTAGAATCAGAATCCCTTCATATTGGAAAAGATGTGCTTATAGCCTCCTCTAATCAAGGATGTTCCACATCACATGGAAGGAAAAAATCTCCAAACGATGATGTTAAGTTTGTTCTCTCTAATCACTCTTGTGATCAGAAAGTGTGTTTCTATTGTGATTCAAAAGGGCATGTTAAGCAAAAGAGAAACTCTAGGTTGAATAACAATTCTTTTGTTCGACTTCAACACACCTTAAATTTAATCCTCAAAGGTGTAACTGACATTCGTATGTCTAAAACAATTGGTTTTAGTTCTCACCCTGTGTATTCTACCAGGAAAGTTAGTTTGATGTGTTCCTCAAATGCTCAAAATCATAACAGACTTCTTAACAAAAATCGTCCAAGAAGAGCTCAAGAATTCTCTTATGTCAAAAAGGGAGATAATGTTACTATTGATGTGGATAAAGTATCAGGAGAATGGAGCAAAAATGATGATATGGAAAGCAACCTAAACGTGATAATTGAAGGGTATAAAGAGATCGATAGGCTGTCAATTTCCTTTAGTCAAAATTCTTCTAGTAAGAACTCAAACTATGTCTCGTATTTTGATGATAGTAAGTTTTATGATAATTTTTCACATCAAAAGGGATTCTTTCCTAGATTTGAAAGAAAAAAGAGACTCAACCGTGAACATCGTTCATTTAATGAGCTTAGGGCTCATACTTGTGCTAATTAATCACAAGGGTTGAGAACTTACTCATAAAAATCCTGTTGAGTAAGATGTGTCAATAATCAGGTATATTTTTGGCAAAATTGCTTCATGTTTAGTTAAGCTATTTTCTTATCGTCCATAGCTAAACTATTGTCCGCAGACAACTTTGCTTAAGTATTAGCTGTGTCTAAAGATGTTCTTCATTTTGTTTTCTTTTGGCTTTAATTTCGAAGAAGCTTTCATTGCAACTAAGTTGCCTGCTACTCTTGTGCTCTAAATTGTTTCTCTATGGAGATATAAAATTTATTGAGCCAAAATTTTGTGAAAATATTCACGTAGCAAAAAATTCTGTCGGATGGTAAAAGTACGACCTTTTGTGTGTGTTATTTTGTTTTTATGTCAAGTTGTGTTCGTACAGGTACCCGTGTTATTGTCACGAATTATTTTTGGAAACCCTAAAAGTGACCTTCCCTAAGAAACCATTTAAATACCAAACCTTTCGCTTTGGTGTTTTTGAAAGAGGTTTTCTTGAAAAAAGGTATTGGTTTCGAGTCCAAAGGGAGGAAGAAAAGAACCCTAGTAGAAGATGACTATCTTAATGCCTCATGTTACTATGCCTATACACATCAGGATATTGAGAATGAGGATATGGTTTCTGCTGAAGTGGTTCATGATTTTCTTAAATACTTTGAGGAAGCAAAACTACAACTCGTTGATACTATGAAGAGTCTTGATGTGTTAAGAACTGAGTTGAGAAAGGTTAATTCTGACCTTGTTCTCATGAAGACACATGTTAAAGAACTTCTCAATGAGGATATCTTCTCTGAAGAAGTAGTGGATGCTGTCAATCACAAGCTCAAAGACCTCAAGGCTCGTGAGGATTCCGAAAAGGCTATTTGATTTCGGTTCATGTTCGGTTTTGGTGATCTTGTAGTTCTTCTTTGTTTTTAGCTTGTCGATTGTTTTTGTCTAGGAAACTTCTTATGAGAATTTATTCTTATGTTTTAAGAAGGATAACTAGGGTTTGGAATAGCAATTATTGTGAGTACACATAGCTATTTCCAACGATTTTCATCTTGCTATGTTTTTAGATTTATTTATTTAAATTTTAAAGTTAATTTGGAAGATGATTTTGCAGTACTAATCTTTATGGTTTTATATATTGCAACTTGTTATGGGATATGTGTGTTTGCGTCCGTGAACTATGATTGTCCCATACGTGTTCAAAAGTTAACTCTATCATATGTCGATATGCAAGTATTGATAAAATATAGAATAAACTTTTGACAAACAAAAGTTAAGCCTATTATGTCATTATGCAAATATTGATGGAAGATAGGATGAACTTTTGTTTACAAAGATTAAGTCTATTATATGTCATTGTGAAAATAGTGATGAAAAATAGAATGAATCTTTGTTTATTCCGCAGTATTGATCTTCCCTGATCCATATGTTTATGTAAATACTGTGCGGCTCCGTAAGTTCTCTTATGTGAGCATTTACGATTAAATTAATCATGGGTTCTCTTGTGGTTAATTTAATTGTGATTTTTGGATACAAATTCATGTTTCATGTGATTTATTAATATCCAAAGAAATCCTTCTTTTCTTGTGAAAGTAAGGTCGCTCTTGTTGTTCTTCCGGGAATGAAATTTTATGGGGGAGAGTTATTAATTGAACTTGTGCTTAATTTCCAAATCTTTGTGGGGAGTGCGGCTGTGGAATATTATAGGGGTTATCTTGTATCTTTATAAACTCCTTAATGAATGCATTTAGTTTTGGCTATATGATTGCATCTAAAAAAGATGATATGTGCTTTTCTTTTGGTCATGAAGTATCTCTATGGAAATTTCATTAGGATCCCACTAATTTTCGTACATTTGCCAATTTTATTGACAAAAAGGGGGAGAATTAATGTGTAGTTCACACTACAAATACATATGGTTTTCGAATCATTATGTAAGGGGGAGTGGTTTTCATGTGTGATGAAGTATTGAATAAGGGGGAGTGATACATATCACCATAGTATTGTTGTCAAAGTTGTGATACAATTGAACTTTGATGTTATGTAATGATACTATGACACTGTATAACAATTATTGAGAGCTATTGTTTTCTCATTGTTATAGCTACGGATCTTCAACAACGATGATGCTGAGTTGAACACCTTTAGAATCATTGGAGTACTTGGAAGTGACGAAGATTTCGAGTAATGTTGAAGAACCAAGGAGATCAAGCATATGGATGAGAAGCTACAAAGTTTATTTATTTTGTATTCCATATGTATTGATAGTTTTGTCACTAAAATTGACAAAGGGGGTAATTGTTAGAGCATTGCTTGGTCGAACTCGCAAGCGTTGCTATCTCAAGCTTGTTTGTCAAGTTTAGTTGCCAAAACTATAAGTCATGATTTCTAGTTTACTTATAGCTAAGTCTCGGATTAGGATAGTAAGTGTAGTTGAGCACTAGACTCCATGGCGTTCATCGAATGAAGACGAAGAACTACTCAAGGGAACTTGTGGAACTTCATCAACAAAAAGGTATGTGGAGACTTGAACTTATCTATCACTCAAAAGTCTATCTACTCTATCTCCTATTTGGACAAAAGTCGTTTTGCTATGTAGACTATGATTATACACATTTGCTATTTCGAGTCGATTTTATCTCGCTTATCTATTTCTCGAAATATGTGTTAGTAAGCTTTCGCTTTTGCAAAGTTCATCTTTACTAGGGACGAAAGTCATCTTAAGTTTCAATCACTTGAAAATGGCTTTGACTAAAAATGGTTTGTGAATAACAACTATATAACGTCCTCTAAGAATGTTTCAATGATTGAAATTAGAGTTTAGATTATATAACCATGGAAGGATATAAACATTGTGTGGTAACACATATGTGTGTAAGTCTTTATTCCTTGAACCAAAGTATGCGTACTTTGATGCTCAGGAAAACTGGAACTAAGTCCGCGTACTGTCGGAAGTTCTTATCCCGAGAAATTCTGCTAGACTTTGTAAACTAAAAACAAACTTATTCCGGGTACTTAAGTCCGCGTACCAGTCCGCGTACTTAAGTTGGTTATTTACTAAAAACGATTATTTGTGAACTTAAACTTATATAAACTAAGGAATGCATAATTGCAAACAGTGGCTATAAAGTTCATGAATCGATTCGAGTGAATTAAATCGTTTTTGTTTCAATTGTGTCTATTATAAAGATCTAAGAAATTGAACTCTCTAACTAATTCATTTGAGTCATTTGAACTAGTAATGGTAAAGAAGAATATGGTTGATATGAAAGTGCTCATATGGCTAACCATTTGGTTAACTACTGTTGAACCAACTAAATGTACATGTTTGGGTACGGTTACACAAACCAAAAAAACGTGCATTTCATTTGTGTGTAACAAGCTAAGTTTCGATCTAACAGTTGAAAGATACTAGATTAAATCTAATCAGGTTTTCATCTAACGGTGAATATTGAATGCTTTGTTACCAAGGTAACTTAGATTGCAAACCCTGATTTGAAAGACTATATAAAGGAGAACTCTAGCAACTGGGAAACCTAATCCCCACACCTCCTGTGTGATACTAGTTGTATAAGTTAGAGTCGATTCTCCTTTAACCTTAGGTTTCTATCGAAACCCTGTAGGTTAACTACTTAAAGACTTCATTGGGATTGTGAAGCCAGACCGATACTAATTTCTCGTAGTTGTGTGATCCGATCTTGCTGTTTCTATCGTACTAAGTACAATCGTAAAGATAGGCTTGAGATTGATTTCTCCGATAGGCAAGATATAAAAGAAGTCACTAACATCTTCGTCTCATCGTTTGTGATTCAACAATATCTTCTTTCGCTAGTCGATTAAGATTATTATGAGGTGATTGATAATACTAGGCTGTTCTTCGGGAATATAAGTCAGAGTTATCAATTGGTTCCTGTTCACCTTGATTTATCAAAAGACAGAACAAAACTCGCAGGTATTTCTATGGGAGACATATTTATCTATTACCGTAGACTTTTCTGTGTGATACAGATTTGTTTATTAAAAGTCTTCGACTTTGGGTCGTAGCAACTCTTAGTTGTGGGTGAGATCAGCTAAGGGAATCAAGTGCGTAGTATCCTTCTGGGATCAGAGACGTAAGGAGCGCAACTGTACCTTGGATCAGTGTGAGATTGATTGGGGTTCAACTACAGTCCAGACCGAAGTTAGTTTATAGCAGGCTAGTGTCTGTAGTGGCTTAATACAGTGTGTGTTCAATCTGGACTAGGTCCCGGGGTTTTTCTGCATTTGCAGTTTCCTCGTTAACAAAACTTTCGGTGTCTGTGTTATTTCTTTTCCGCATTATATTTTGTTATATAATTGAAATATCACAGATTGTGTGTTAAATCGATCAATTGGGAAATCCAACCTTTGGTTGTTGATTGTAATTGATTGATCCTTGAACATCGGTCTTTGGTACCGTTCAAGTGATTTCTCTTGTATTCAATTACACTGGCAAATTTCTATTTGCCTGAGTAAGTATTGAATCGAGAAAGAGAGATATAACTCTTTGATATACTTTTTATTAAGATTGAGTCTGACTAGTTGATTCTCTTAAAAATATATTGGAGTTTGTCCATACAGATTGCTAATCGAAATATTAGTGTGGTTGTTGTACCCCCGCTTTTTCAATTGGTATTAGAGCAGGCAAACACGTTTAAAGACCTTACAAGTCTGTGTTTGTAGCGATCTGACTCTATGGACAGAAATTCTATCTCCATAAACGTACCACCAGTCTTCGATGGCTCAAACTACTTATGGTGGAAAATTGCTATGCGTGCTTTTCTTCAAGCTCGTGATTTTTAAACATAGGTACGTGTTGTTAATGGCTATGATCCTCTGGTTAATACATAAGGCGATGTATCTATACCGAAGGATATTGGTAGATATAGTCTAGAAGAAGTTCTTGCTGCAAAGCAAAATTCTGACAGCTTGAATGCTATCATACATGCCATTACCCCAACTCTTCAGCACCATGTGACTACGTGCACTAAGTCTAAAGAAGCCTGGGATATCTTAGAAACCGTATTTGAAGGAAATACTAGTGAGAAAGAAGCTAGGCTTCATAATCTAAATTATGACTGGGAAAACCTTCGTATGGAAGATGAAGCAACATTTGATGAGTTTAATCACAAATTGTCTGAAATTGTTAATGCATCTTTTGCATTGGGTAAGACTATTCCTGAAAAGGACATTGTGATGAAAATTCTCAGATCGTTGCCATCTAGATACGACTCTAAGAAGCATGCCATCGTTGAAGGAAATAATCTTGCAATGCTGTCCAGAAATACTCTGGTTGGGAAGCTAAAGATCTTTGATCATGAGCATACGTCCAAGTCTAGCAAGGATGTTGCTTTCAAAGCACTAAAGAACACTAAATTACTTGATAAAAGTAAAAGTATTTACATCTCTGAAGATGATCTTTCTGAGGCTGATTCATCAGATGAAGATCTTGACAAGTCAGTCTCGTTGATCACAAGAAAGTTTAGGTATCTTCTTTTGAAGAGAAGTAAACGGTTCTCCAGAGATAAATCCAAATTATCAGATAAACCACATAATCGTGTTCCTCCTAAAAATAGGGATAATGATGAAACTGATGATGAGGATATGCCTCAGTGCTTTAAGTGTAAAGGTTTTGGTCATTTTGCAAATGAGTGTCCAAATCGAAAGAAATACACTGGGAACAAAGGTCTTGCTGCAACTCTTCATGAAATGTCTGACAATTATGATTCTAATGAAGACGAAAAATCAAGTGTTGCACTTCTTTGTGAAAATATTGATTTTGATAACTGTAGCAATACATACATCAATCTTGATATTCTTCCAAAAGAAAACTCAACCAATCTGGAAGATAAAATTGACCTTTCTATTGGAAACTCTGTGTATAAATGTTTCAGGTTCTACCATGTGTCTAACAGCTTGCACATCTCAGATGCCTGAATTATATCCAAGATTGACGTGCTCATATTGTTTACTCAAAGGTCATGAACTATCAAAGTGTTACAAGTACAAACACAAATTGAGACATGTCAACAAACTTCAACGAAGAGTAAATCGACTAGCAAACAAGCTTAAACTTGCTCAGAAGACCGCTGAGGTATGTAAGATTTATCTTCGTCTAAGAAGTTAGTTTAAGGATAAAACAAGACCATTATAGAAGAAAGTATGGTCCAATCATTTTGATAGACAAAGGTATGTGAATTCCTCTCAAGAGGAACATGGTGGACAAATTATTGTTCACCGCAACACAACTTGATTGTGTTGATTTGTTAATCTTGTCTCATGTGCCTGATAAAAAAGAGACAAGGTTGTGCACCTCTCAGGCTTTAAGAAAAGTTTGTTTTTTCTTCTTTTCTTAGTTTTGTTGTTTTTGGAATTCCCTGTCTATCAATAAAGGAGGGTTATTCTCGACAATTATACTCTCTCTAGGATTCAGAATTGTGCGTGCACGAACCTGTTAAAGGTTGCGTAACCCTACATTCCTTTTTCCTTCCCTAAAACTTCTTTTATCTTAAGACTACTTGTTGAGTTATTGTGATTTCCTCTCACGAACCCATACATTTATGGATACTCCAAGCATCATGTCTTCTGATGGAAAAGATGTTGATATGATTTTCAAGCCATCAATCATGAAGGAAAAAGAGAAATCTCCGCTATCTCCGACATTGAAAAGAAAAAGAAAGAATGTGAGGAAGCCAAGAGCTGTTCCCTAACCAACTGGCATTAGTCCAGTTGGCCAGGGGTTGGGCTCCCAACCTATAGGTTGCGGGTTCAATTCCAGCACTGATCGTGTCAAAAAAAAAAAAAAAAAAGAGTTGTTCCTTCAAATTCTCAGAAGTTTTCTGATGTTCTTGAAGTTTTGAAGGAGACACGAAAGGAGATTCAACAAATAAAGTCTTTTGTGTTTAAGACTCATGAGATTCAGAAGGCCCTGGTTCGAGATCAGTCAAGAAGGTTTATTGATATTAACTCCTATCTTCATGAACCTTATGTCCCAATGGCTGTTGACTACAAGGAGTTCGGGGACGATAAAGAATTCTTCAAAGGTCTTAACATCTAGTAAATCTTCTGATGAGAATTTTATTTCTTGTTTTATTTAGAAGAATAACTAGAGTTTGGAATAGCCATTATTGTGATTACACATAGCTATATCCAACGTTTTCATCTTCATGTTTTTAGGTTTATTTGTTTAAATTCTAAAAAATTGTTTGGAAGATGATTTTTGCAGTATTAATCTTTATGGTTCTATATATTGCAATATGTTATGGGATATGTGTGTTTGCGTCCGTGAACTATGATTGTCCCATACTTGTCAAAAGTTAAGTCTTTCATATGTCGATGTGCATGTATTGATAAAAGAATGAATGAACTTTTGACATTACAAAAGTTTGAAACCTATTATGTCATTATGCAAATATTGATGGAAGATAGGATGAACTTTTGTTTACAAGTATTATGTCTATTGTATGTCATTGTGCAAATTTTGATGGAAAATAGAATGAATCCTTGTTTATTCCGCAGTATTGATCTTCCCTGATCCATATTTTATGTATATACTGTGCGGCTCCGTAAGTTCTCTTATGTTGAGCATTTTCCGATTAGATTAATCATGGGTTCTCTTGTGGTTAATTTAATTGAGTATTATTTGGATTCAAATTCATATTCCTATGTGATTTGTTATGTCCAAAGAAATCCTTTTTTTGTCGTGAAAGTAAGGTCGCTCTTGTTGTTCTTTCGGGGATGACATTTTATGGGGGAGAGTTCTTAATTGAACTTGTGCTTAATTGCCAAATCTTTGTGGGGAGTGCGACTGTGGAATTTTATAGGAGTTATCTTGTATCTTTATAAACTCCTTGATGAAAGCATTTAGCTTCGGCTATATGATTGCATCTAAAAAAGTTGATATGTGCTTGCTTTTGGTCATGAAATGTCTCTTTGGAAATTTCATTAGGATCCCACTAGTTTTCGTACCTTTGCCAATTTTATTGACAAAAAGGGGGAGAATTAATGTGTAGTTCACACTACAAATACATATGGTTTTCGCATCATTATGTAAGGGGGAGTGGTTTCCATGTGAGATGGAGTATTGACTAAGGGGAAGTGATACATATCACCATAGTATTGTTGTCGAAGTTGTGATGCAATTGAACTTTGATGCTGTGTAATAATACTATGACACTGTATAACAATGATTGAGAATTCTTGTTTTCTCATTGTTATGGCTACGGATTTTAAACAACGATGATGCTAAACTTACAACCTTTGGAATCATTGGAGTACTTGGAAGTGACGAAGATTTCGAGTAATGTTGAAGAACCAAGAAGATCAGGCATGTGGAAGAGAAGCTACAAAAGTTTATTTATCTATTTTTGTATTCCATATGTATTGATAGTTTTGTCACTAAATTTGACAAAGGGGGAGATTGTTAGAGCACTGCTCGGTCGAACTCGCATGCGTTGCTATCTCAAGCATGTTTGTCAATGTTAGTGATCAAAACTATAAGTCTTGATTTCTAGTATACTATTAGCTAAGTCTCGGACTAGGATAGAAAGTGTAGTTGTGCTCAAGACTCCATGGCGATCATCATACAAAGACGAAGAACTACTCAAGGAACTTGTGGAACTTCATCGACTAAAAGGTATGTGGAGACTTGAACTTATCTATCACTCAAAAGTCTATCTACTCTATCTCCTATCTTGAGACAAAAGTCGTTTTGCTATATAGACTATGATTATACACATTTGCTATTTCGAGCCGAGTTTATCTCACTTATCTATTTCTCGAAATATGTGTTGGTAAGCTTTCGCTTTGGCCAAGTTCATCTTTACTAGTGATGACAGCCATGTTAAGTTTCAATCACTTGAAAATGGCTTTGACAAAAAATGGTTTGTGAATACCAACTATATAACGTCCTCTAAGAATGTTTCAATGATTGAAATGAGAGTTTAGATTATATAACCATGGAAGGATATAAACATTGTGTGGTAACACATATGTGTGTAAGTCTTTATTCCTTGAACCAAAGTATGCGTACTTTGCTGCTCAGGAAAACCAGAACTAAGTCCGCATACCAAGTCCGCGTACTGTCGGAAGTTCTCATTCCGAGAAATTCTGCTGGAGTTTGTAAACTAAAAATAAACTTATTTCGGGTACTTAAGTCAACGTACCAGTCCGTGTACTTAAGTTGGTTATTTTCTAAAAATGATTATTTGTGAACTTAAACTTATATAAACTAAGGAATGCAAAGAAGAATATGGTTGATATGAAAGTGCTCATATGGCTAACCATTTGGTTAACTATTGTGAACCAACTAAATGTACATGTTTGGGTACGGTTACACAAACCTAAAAAATGTGCATTTCATTTGTGTGTAACAAGCTAAGTTTCGATCTAACGGTTGAAAGATATTAGCTTGAATCTAATCAGGTTTTCATCTAACGGTGAATATTGAATGCTTTGTTACCAAGGTAACTTAGATTGCAAACCCTGATTTTTTGAAAGACTATATAAAGGAGAACTCTAGCAACTAGGAAACCTAATCCCCACACATCCTGTGTGATACTAGTTGTATAAGCTAGAGTCGATTCTCCTTTAGCCTTAGGTTTCTATCGAGACCCTGTAGGTTAACGACTTAAAGACTTCATTGGGATGGTGAAGCCAGACTGATACTACTTTCTCGTAGTTGTGTGATCTGATCTTGCTGTTTCTATCATACTAAGTACAATCGTAAAGATTGGCTTGAGATTGATTTCTCCGATAGGCGAGATATAAAAAAAGTCACAAACATCTTCGTCTCATCGTTTGTGATTATGCAATATCTTCTTTCGCTAGTCGATTAAGATTATTGTGAGGTGATTGATAATACTAGGTTGTTCTTCGAGAATATAAGTCCGGGTTATCAATTAGTTCCTGTTCACCTTGATTTATCAAAAGACGGAACAAAACTCGTAGGTATTTCTGTGGGAGATAGATTTATCTATTACCGTAGACTTTTCTGTGTGATACAGATTTGTTTATTAAAAGTCTTCGACTTTGGGTCGTAACAACTCTTAGTTGTGGGTGAGATCAGCTAAGGGAATCAAGTGCGTAGTATCCGCTGGGATCAGAGACGTAAGGAGTGCAACTGTACCTTGGATCAGTGTGAGATTGATTGGGGTTCAACTACAGTCCATACCGAAGTTAGTTTGTAGTAGGCTAGTGTCTATAGCGGCTTAATACAGTGTGTGTTCGATATGGACTAGGTCCCGGGGTTTTTCTGCATTTGCGGTTTCCTCGTTAACAAAACTTATGGTGTCTGTGTTATTTCTTTTCCGTATTATATTTTGTTATATAATTGAAATATCATAGGTTGTGCGTTGAATCGATCAATTGGGAAATCCAACCTTTGGTTGTTGATTGAAATTGATTGATCCTTGAACATTGGTCTTTGGTACCGTTCAAGTGATTTCTCTTGTATTCAATTAGACTCACAGATTTCTATTTGCTTGAGTAAGTATTGAATCGAGAAAGAGAGATATAACTCTTTGATATACTTTTATTAAGATTGAGTCTGACTAGTTGATTCTCTTGAAAGTATATTGGAGTTAGTCCATACAAATTGCTAATCGAAATATTGGGTGTGGTTGTTGTAGTAGCAGGTTTTCCCACACTACACCCCTCACTATATTTTGGTTAATTAGTTCATTGAAAGTTGTATAATTGAGAATGTTTATTGATTAATTTCATGAGTAGTCTACACGGGAAAAGTAGAATTACACTTAGCAAGTTCTTAAACTTTCTCTCTCCTAATGGCTTGCCCAACAATTCCAAAAAGATCCCTCTCTTACTTGCCCTTTATATAGGTAATACACAAAGGATGAGTATTGAATCATTTATTCTCGACACTTCTTAACCCTCGCCAATGTCTTTCCTCGCCGTTTTGAGTTATTCATCGCGTCATTTGTTTTAGCTAACTCTTTGATATATCTTTTATTAAGATTTTTAAGGAAAAATCTCATCTTTGGTCTTTATTGACGAAGGAACGAGCGAAAGAATACTTGTTGATTCTCTTGAATCTCTTGCCTCAGAGTTATATAATCAATTTCGCAAGCTCTTCTCGCTTTGTTAGGAAATATGTTGTGCGATTTCGAATTCTACTAAAATTCCCCGTTTAATGGTGACCGTTTACACGTGTCCTTTTTCGATGCATTTAATGTTATCAAATCTATTTATAGGGGTGTTCCTAAGAAGTTTCTTTTTCCTTTCATCTTCTTCATCGTTTGCAAGTGTTCCTCTTCTTCATCGTTCAGGCAAGTGTTTACCCGGTTGTTGTTCTCATGGCATCGAGGTTTGTTAATCTTGCCATATCTAGTTTGATCTTGTGGTTGATTGCTTTGAAATTAGTTTTTCTTGTTGAAATCACATCCTTGAACATTGGTCTTTGGTTCTTGAAGAATTTAACGGTGCTCCCGGTGCATGTATCTTCTTCCCGTGTCTTTGACAATCTTCGCAAATACCGCTATTGCTCTCTTCCTCATGCATATATGGCCAATAATATCCTTGCATCTTTGCCTTGTATGCCAAAGATCTTCCGCCGCTATGATTTCCTCGCATCCCCACTATGCAAAGATCTTCAATATGGTTTCTCCTTCTTTCCTTGTCGACATCGGCGAAGGTCCATCAAAAGAACGCCGATAAAGCACGCCATCTCGCAATTCATAATTTGTTGCTCGGCTCTTTAACTTGTGTGCTTCCAATCTATTTCTTGGTACCTCGCCTTTCATTAAATATGCATGAAGTTCTATCCTCCAATCTTCCTCGCGACGTTGCATCTCATCTACCACCATCATTATATCTCGCTTCTTGTCCCTCTTCTTTATTAATTGATGGCAATTTACGTTGGATCATTTGTGATTTCTCTTGTATTCAATTAGACTTTTTTAGAACACTTGTTTACATTTATCGCAGACGACCGCGAGATGAACCTTCCTAGTGATGCTAACAATCCATTTAGCTTTTGAACATCTTTTACCGTCGTCGGCGTCGCATGTCGCGAATCGAACGTTTCTATTTGCTTGAGTAAGTATTGAATCGAAAACTCTTTTGGGCGAGGCTTTATTTAAATCGGTGAAATCAATGCAAATCCTTATTCCTTTGTTCTTCTTTGGAACTATAACCATATTCGAAAGAGAGATATAACTCTTTGATATACTTTTATTAAGATTTACTTCATTTTGAGTCGACTAGTTGATTCTCTTGAAAGTATATTGGAGTTAGTCCATACAAATTGCTAATCGAAATATTGGGTGTGGTTGTTGTACCCTAATCATTACTCCCGTATCTCATGAAAACACATAAGATGCTAAAATATTTTATTTCGAAAGATTAGGTCCCTGTTTCTAGCGCATATGTAGTTATTTATTTAATTAGTTCATGATACCTTTGTTTGGTATGTGTTGAAATCCTCAAGTAGAACACTCTTATATGTACTTCCATCCCTCTGTTTGAGAACTTATACTAAAAGATCTATCCTCAAACTAGATCTCAAGCTAAGATTCTGAGAGATTTGAGTGGAATGGCTTCTGATGAAACCAATAATCCTTGTTGATTCCTTCAAGAAGTCTGGTTGTGAGGATAAACGAAAAGAGAATGAAGATATAACATCTCATGCAGGAGTTACTAATCTTCTGGTCCAAAATAGTTTGGATGCTAAGATTGTTATACTCAATCTTCGTCAAGTCCTCTTCAGTACTGTTGAAACTCATCACAAACATGCAGCATTACTAAGAACTGTTATATGTAACCAAAGAAAGCTGATTAAACTTGGAATCGATAATAGGGAGTATGCTCGGAATATTAATCGAAAGGTTAATGCTTTAGCCTGTGAACATAATCAAGGTACTGTATGTAGAATCCGGGAAATCAGTCGTGATGGTGTTGATGAAGATCCCGAGAAATTTGAGGATATTGAAGATGATCTTTGAAGAAGACTGTTCAAAGATCTAATACGGAAAATAAACATCAATGTTTTGATTTACTTCAATTATTGTAAAATGTCTATTTTGAATAAAACTATCATTATTTATGAATAAAATTATTTCTTTATAATTTTTCTTGTGATCGTTACCGATTACATAGCCTGTGAATGAATGTTTATCTTTTTGCTATGTGTATTCGGTTTATGGGATATCTGATTTCGGTTTTCATTAACCTTAATATTCGATCTTATATGATGTAACCCTTATGGTTTGTGTGGATTTTTGATTTAGCGGGATTAAGTTCTGGCCCATGTTGGTAGGATTTATCAAAGGATCATAAGGTGTTTCGATTGAAACTCATATGTGAAAAGTCACAATATGTTGAATCAATTTATGTTTACATGAGTTGTGTTTAGCATAACATATATGTTTCGGGTTTTCAACTTTTGTTATCGACACGCATTAGTTAAAACCGATTCAACCTTTCTCTGGTAAAGGTTGATTTTGTTGTTGTTCTTTTGTTCTTGCAAGAGGATGACCACATACTGGGGGAGAGTTCTTACTTGAACTTGCACTTAATGATATATCTTTCTGTGGAGAAGAGGTTGTGGAATCTGAGGTAAAGAGTTTGTTAGTTAATCGTTTTCCTGTTTAAGAAAAGCCTGTTTATATTGCATATATTTTGCTTTTGCTTAACAAAATTTCGGTACAACTGATATGTTCCATTATTGTGTATGGATGTGTGTGTGTGTGTGTGTGTGATTCAATTGTTTCCGGTTAACAAAAACTGTGTCAATTTATTTGGCTTATTGTTTGGTATCTTCTTTATTGTTGGGGTATCAAGTGTTTTTGCTTAACGAAATTCGGTGCAATTGCGGTGCTATAATGTCTATGTTTGTTTCAATTGCTTCCGGTTAAGAAAATAATTGTGCAAGTCAATTTATTTTGGTTTGTATGTATTATTTATGGCTTAATGAAATATGGGATCATTTTTTTAGTCCAAGAGAAACTAAGTTAATTCTGATCTTAGTTAGACTTATCAAATTGGAGAATTCGGTTATTCAAGTCTAATCGAATGCCTTGACAAGAAAAAATAGTTAACTAACCTAGTGTTTGTCTTGTCTAAAGAGATCGTTTGAATAATTAGAGCCTGATGAGAGAAATAAAGTTAATTCTGATATTTATTTTGGTCTTATCCAAATAAGCGATTGCACATACACAATCAGTTTAACAAGGGAATTAAGTTTCTTAGTCGATTTGTTAAAATATTATGGAAAATTGCTTCGGGAAATTGTTTCCTTGATAACATATTAAAACTAAATTAATTGTAGTTTCGGTTTTAATAAGAGGTATGTGAAACCTTCGTGCTTAACTCTTATAGGTTATTTACAAGTCTTTTAGATTTGTAAGATCCTTTCGGTTTGTCCTTTATTTGCTCGAATCTTTGTCATTTTGTGACAAAAGGGGGAGAAATATATGGAGTAAACAAGTGATTTTCAATCACTAATGAAAGGACAATTGTGCTTAAACGTTATATCTAACGAAAGAGTGAAGTATTGACTAAGGGGGAGAAACATATCATATTGTTGTGTAGTAATTCTGTACTAAAAAAGGGGAATAACAAAGATGTTCGGATTGAATATCTATCTAGCTTGCCTTTAGGGGGAGTAAAAGCTTTGTTATTCAAATGTCAACAGCGGCTTTATTGATTGAATATATGCAGGTTTTTGTGTTGTTGAAACTTGGAATCAAGCGTATGTAAAATGAATTCTTATGTAATTTGTTTACCCATATGTAATAAGAGTTTTGTCACTAAGATTGACAAAGGGGGAGATTTTTAGAGCATAGCTCGGTTGAACTCACCAAGCGTTGGTATGTCAAGTTTGGTTGTCATATTTTAGTGTGTCAAAAATCATCGCTTGATTATATACTAGAGTCAACTTCGTTTAGGTTAGACTAGAAAGTCTAGGAATGTTGAGACATACAAGTATTACTCCGAAGACCTGAAGAACGTGAAAAAGAAGCAAACTACAACGAAAACATCATCCTTCCTCTTGAGGTTAGTCATATTGACTTGAACAGTTTCATCCCTAACGTATCTTTCAAGTCGTGCTATATTGAAAACATAACTGCGAAGCTGTATATACTGTACATAACATATAATACTCTAGTGATGTGACATGGTCATATTTGTATGATCATAGTTTTAGGGAATTAGACTACGAAGTATAATGCTTATCTTTTGAACTTCGTAGATATGACATCGTCATAATCTTGTATATACTGTTATGATTATGTGAATGGGTTATAGTGAAGATTTCATCCTAGGAAACAATGTTTTACATTCGTTTAAAGGAAGTACATTCATGAACTTGTTTTATGAATCGAAAGGGAAATCATTAGGCTTATTGGTTTGGCTATTCATTGCAAATCTTTGGATTACCAATATGTGTGAGATGGTAGAACCGATTGTAACTTTGTTATGTATCTTGGTATAACTAATCACAATGCCTGACTTATGATCTGGTATGACTAGTTTTTATTAATTAGTATAACCGATCCTAAGTAATTCCCAT
This sequence comes from Papaver armeniacum, assembly GCA_023531295.1. NCBI lineage: Eukaryota > Viridiplantae > Streptophyta > Magnoliopsida > Ranunculales > Papaveraceae > Papaver > Papaver armeniacum. The sequence goes on along the minus strand of JAJJWW010010057.1, from coordinate 487,558 downwards.
GAGATGGTATGATCGATATTTGTAATTGGTCTGACCGATCCTAGTAATTGGTGTGATCGATCACAGACTGTTGTGTAATCGATCCTTGTGATTGGTAACTAGTCCTAGTAATTGGTGTAACCAATCCTAGTAATTGGTGTAACCGATCGTGGTAACTGGTGTGACCGATCACAAGCAATACCATGATAATATGGTAACCGGGCCTGGTAATTGATATAACCGATCCTGGTAACTTGTGTGACCGATCACAAGTATTTCCATATTGAGGTATAACCGATCCTAGTGATTGGTATAACCGATTGAACCCATGTATGTGATTTGATATTTGATCAATCACATAGTAGTCTTGGAATACAGGTGAACCAATTCTAAACTTGTTTGGAAGTGTGGTATAACCGATTCCAAGAATGTAAATCCATGTAAACATGAATAAGGATTTACAGTGAAAAAGATGTCAACATACTTTGAACACGTACAATAATTCTTATCATTTATTGTTCAAAGATATTCCTTAGTACTCAAGGATATCCTGTGCCGAAATAAATTGAGAATCTTTTAATTAAGGTTTTTGGTTTTATATGCTTTAATTACCAGCAATTAAATGCATATCTCTAGAGAATAAAAATTAGTAATGTGCATTTACTAATTGGAGATTTTCTATTGAGAGATTTCGGAAATTTTGGACAAGCATTTATTGGAATTAGGAAAACCAAATTTTGATATTCATTGCATATCTTAAGAATATTTTCGGTTTTGGAAATTCCTTGGTGTCCAAACATCCTTGGTCTATAAATACCTAAGTTTGCATTTCTAGCAAACTCTCCTAAGAGCCAGGAAAACTTCATTCTTGTTGTTTCTGGTGGAGCCTTCTAATCGGAGAGAAAAGTATCTTAATTAGGTGAAATCTCTTACGACCGCTCGTTTAAAGACTTTTGTGGGATCAAGAGGCTCTACGAGTACCGTTGGTGGGAAACTAGTTAATTGTAGTGTTATTAGTTTTCGATTGATTAATGATTATTGAAACTTTGATTGCACCTAGTTTGTTTATTCTTAAGAATCTTCTCTTCTGATATAAGATTCACTTAAACTAGATCGAAGTATCGACGGGATCTTTAGAACTGTTTGTAGATCTAAATACATCTTGTGATAATCCATTGTTGATAGACTCCATTCTATGTGTGTATAAGAGAATAGCTCGGTTGGACCCACCAAGCATTGGTATGCCAAGTTTGGTTGTCATATTTTAGTGAATCAAAACTCATTTAAAGAGTCGCTTGATTATGTACTAGAGACAACTTCGTATAGGTTAGACTAGAAAGTCTAGGATTATGAGACATACAAGTATTACTCGAAGACTTGAAGAATGTGAAGAAGTAACAAGCTACGACGACGACATCATCCTTCCTCTTGAGGTTAGTAATATTTTGACTTGAACTGTTTCATTCCTAACGTATCTTTCAAGTCGTGCTATATTGAAAACATAACTGCGAAGCTGTGAATGATTATACTCTAGTAGTAAGACATGATCACATGATCATAGTGTTAAGGAATTAGGATATGAAGTATAACGCTTATCTTTTGAACTTCGTCTATAAGAGATCGACATAATCGTATGAAAGCTATTGTGAGTATGTGTATGGGTAGAAGTGAAGATTTCGTCATAGGAAACAATGTTTACATTTGTTTAAAGGAGTACATTCATGAACTTGTTTATGAATCGAAAGGGAAATCGCTAGGCTTATTGGTATTGTTATTCATTGCATATATTTGGATTACCAATATGTGTGAGTTAGTAGAACCGATCATAACTTGTTATGTATCTTGGTAAAACTAATCACAGTGCCTGACTTATGCATTGGTATGACTTTTATTAGTGTAACGATCCTAAGTAATCACCTGAGATGGTATGATCGATATTTGTAATTGGTGTGACCGATCCTAGTAATTGGTGTGACCGATCACAAAAGAGTTGTGTAATCGATCCTTGTAATTGGCGTAACTGGTCCTAGTAATTGGTGTAACCTATCCTGGTAATTGGTGTAACCAATCCATAGTGACTTGTGTAACCGATCACAAGTAATACCATGAGAATATGGTAACCAGTCCTGGTAATTGATGTAACCGATCTGGTAACTGATGTAACCGGTCCCAGTAACCATGTTAAGGTAGAAACGATCCTTGTGTTTGGTAAAACCGTAAACCCATGATTAGTGAATTGATATTTGATCAATCACATAGTTGTTCTTGGAATACAGATGAACCAATTCTAAACTTGTTTGGAAGTGTGGTATAATCGATTCCAAGATTGTAAATATGAAAAAAGATTTACAAAGAAAAGATGTCGACATACTTTGAACATGTTAATAACTCTTATCTTTTATTGTTCAAAGATATTCCTTAATAACTCAAGGAGATCCCGGACCGAAATAAATTAAGAATCTTTTAATTAAGGTTGCTAGTTTTATATGCTTTTAATTACCATCAATTAAATGCATATCTCTGGAAAATAAAAATTAGTAATGTGGATTTATTAATTGGAGATTTTCTAGTGAGATTTCGGAAATATTGGACAGAGCATTTCCAGGAATTATGAAAACCGAGTTTGGGCATTTATTGCATATCGTAAGAATAATTCGGTTTTGGAAATTCCTTGGTGTCCAAACATCCTTCGTCTATAAATACCCAAGTTTTCATTTCGAGCAAACTATCCTAAGAGCCAGGCAAACTTCATCTTCTTGTTGTTTCTGGTGGAGCCGTCTATTCGGAGAGGAAAGTAACCTAATTAGGCGAAATATCTTACGACCGCTCATTTAAAGGCTTCTGTGGGATCAAGAAGCGATCTACGAGTACCGTTGGTGGGAAACTGGATAATTGATGTAGTTTTTACAGTGATAAGTACAGATTCGTTGCTCGGACTCTTTTTAAAGATTTGGTTTTTGATTATTAAAAGAAAATACTAGACAAACTAAATAAAATTGATTTTTGTTACCAAGGAGAGATGAATCTAGGGATTTGGATTCCGCTACTTCTAATGATGGTAAACTCAATAATTAAAACTTTGGCATAATACTCCTATTTTACTCAAAACAATTTTCGAACTCAATCTCATGCTTTGGAAAATATAACACTACAAGCTCTTTTTTATGACTTTCGTCGCTATTCTAAGGCCTAATCCTCCTTCGCTTATAAAAGAACGGTAGAAACTACCCAAAACAGTTTTTACGAAGCATGTAAAGAAGAGAGAATTTTTAGACAAATTAAAACATAATTTTGGAGTAAATATGCCAAAGAAATTAATTACTAAATATTACCCATCAAAAATAGTTTCCTACAAAACCCTAGAAAATATATTTAGCTACTCATAGAGTCAAAATTGAAGAAAATTTCATTAATCATTGTATTGATAAACATATAAATAAGCTTACAATGATTCTGCAGTCGCAAAAAAAAGTTTAGCACTGATTTGAACAACTTAGCAATAAACGACCGTGTCTGAGGGTCCTTGTCTGTCTACTGTTGAAGAACGATAGAAGGGTAACTCTGTCGTTGTTTTTAAGACTGCTTCTGCGACAGTCCCTGGCGGTTCAATGTTCTTGGTGTTCTTGAGTTTGCAGCAGCAGGTGACTTTCTGTGATTTCTTATTTCTCGAATTCTAGCTCTCTATTTCTTCTCCAAGGTATTCCCCTTCTTCTCTGCTTCCATACGACCCTTTATATAGCCAACAGGTCGATTATAACTCGATGAAATCTCGAGAATATCTCATCTTTCCTCTCACGGCAAGTTACTTGATTTTCTCCTTCTCTGTTTATTCTCTACACGTAAGAATCTTCCAAACTTACCCAAACTTCCCTAATATTAGTAGATACGAACCGTAGGATGTAATTCCTCCATACGTAACTTCCAAGCATGGATAGAAATCCCGACAATATTTCCACCTCCTCTGTTTTATCACCGGTGATTATCCAGCCAATTCTTGCCGCATCCAAACACCATACCAAGCTTGTTTATCTTTAATGAGTCCAGCCCATCAATATCAGCGATTTAATCTCTTGAAAACTGCTGAAAAATCGAACCCTAAAACTGGTTCGTGAAGACATATTTTTCCCGCCAAAACCGTGAAATATGATTCTTCTTCTGCTGATTTCCTAGCCACTTCTGGTCGAAACAAAGACCATCATCACCCCTTTTTGGACCTAAAGAACAAACCCATTGATTCTTAGCGCTTTAGTCTCATTATAGCTCCATCAAAATCCAAATCCTAATTTTGTTCTTCTTTTCCCGCCAAAATTCGAATTTCAAAAGGTTGAAGATGACTCTCCCCTTATCCAGCAGCGGTGTCCCTTTAGCAATTTGGGCTACATTTAGCAATTCTTGGGGTTGCGAATAGCAATTTGTGGGGTACAAAGATGACTTTTGGGCTGTATTTAGTGAAAAACTCCCGGGTGACTTTATCGACTCTTCCGGGACATTTCTGGGGGTGCCTTTAACACTTTTCTGGGTGCTTTTAGTAGTTTCTCGAGCAGCCATCTCTTACTTCTCATATTCACTCCTTTTCTTTAATTTTTATACATCACTAAGGCTGAATGCCTTTCAGATAGAAAAGAAGTAAATAATGAGAAATAAGTCGCCTCCAACAGTAGTTGCACATGAAATGACACTTTAGCCCTTTTAAGCGACGTTTCCTCTTCTTTTGCTCCAAAGTACCTAAATTCAAAATCAAATAAAAGATACATAATTTACAAGAAAACATAACAAAGAAAGCATAAACAATAGATAAATATCAAGGTGTTTTAGACACCTATCAAATTCCCCCACACTTAGACTTTGCTAGTCCTCGAGCAAATCAAACTAAAATAATTTTTTTTAATACATACAACTCCATCTCGTCGAGGATACGGTCACACTTAGCACGTATAACAAGCCTTTAAACCCCTAGGTGGCCCTAGTGGCCGAGTTATAGTCTCGGGAGGGTTTACCGAGGTGTACCCACAAAACCTTTATACTCCGGACTCTAGCTATCCTGCCGCAGACTTTGGAAGGCACTAAAGAATCTCCTTGGTTGGCGTACTTATTAACTACGGGAGGAAGTACCACGATGCGAAATTCCAATTGATGTACACGAGTTTGCACTCAAAGCATACTAAAATTCATATATAAGTCACAGAGCTCTACTCGGATAGTTTGGACATCATAACCGAGTCGACCAATCACATGGATAGAGTAAGAAATGGATATAGAAAACGTAGATGGTTTTGATGTTGACTAAGGTGATCGGTGTTTCTCATATCTCGTCTCAAGGCCACTTGCCAAAATAAACCTATCCTAATGGATTGAGATACGGTCTTGGACTAATATCAACACACTTTGGCATATACAAGGGAACCAGTGGTCGATAATCCTAACTCTAGGTCAACACAACTGGCATATACAAGGGTTCCAGTGGTCGACTTTATTGAATTTATTCCGGTTGGTCTGATGGTCTGGTCTCAAATTTTTTTTTTTTTTTTTTTTTTTTTTTTTTTTTTTTTTTATCTCAACCACTCTATTTCACCCTAGCAGTGGTAACAACTTGAATCGTGAGCCCCACCTAATCACTTAGATAAACATATTTTGAAGAAAACAAACAAAAAATAGAAGTGAAAAGGATTCAACGAGATATGGCGAAACTACCATGTTTTTTTCTTTAATTCTAACACCTGAGCTCTGTGCTTTTATGAATAGACTCTTTAGATGTTGCCATCTAATCAGATTGGTTCCTCAACTCCTACAACCAAAATGCTTCTATCCACTTAGATTGGTTAGTGCCATCCTCAATAAGCATAAATTTCTAGGCTCTGGAGTTTTTTTTTTTTTTTTTTTTTTTTTTTTTTTTTTTTTTTTTTTTTGAAAACTAACTAAAAGTTTTTCCCTCACCCCCACACTTAAACCTAACATTGTCCTCAATGTTTCAAAATAAAGTGCACTACCAAAAATATAAGTAACAAGAGGAATAAAGAGGTAAGTCAGAAAGATAGTACCTGGATGAAGCGTAGCAATCCTTCCGTGGGAGCAAGAAAAATAAAAAACACAAAAACAAAACTAATGTACAACAGCAGGATCCTCCAGAGGGACCTGAACATCACCATGTATGGGTTTCCTCCCAATAAGCGCTAAGTTTAGTGTCTTCAGCCAGACGTTGTGACCCGTTCAAATTAATCATGGTAGACAGGATCTCTCAGCTCCGATTCTTCTATTGCATGACTGGGTAACTCCAAGAATGGTTTCAACCGTTGACCGTTGACCTTGAAAGTTTCTCCGTTCTTTGGATTTTCAACTTCAACTGCACCATGAGGAAAAACAATTTTGACAAAATATGGTCCGGTCCATCGAGACCTCAATTTACCAGGGAAAAGATGTAAACGAGAATTGTAAAGGAGAACTTTTTGACCTGGTTCAAATGTCTTTCGAATAATCGATTTATCATGAAATATTTTTGTTTTCTCCTTGTAAATTTTCGCACTCTGGTAAGAATCATTACGAATTTCTTCTAACTCATTGAGTTGCGATCTACTGTTATCACCAGCGGTTGGTAGGTCAAAGTTTAGCCGTTCAATGGCCCAATAAGCTCGGTGTTCTAATTCTACAGGCAAATGGCAGGCTTTACCGAAGACAAGTCTATACGGAGACATCCCAAGAGGAGTCTTAAAAGCAGTTCGGTAAGCCCACAAAGCTTCTTTTAAGCGCAAAGACCAATCTTTTCGGGTAGGGTTTACGGTCTTTTCCAAAATCTGTTTAATTTGCCTATTAGACACTTCAACTTGGCCACAAGTTTGTGGGTGATAAGGTGTAGAAACCTTATGGGTAATGGAGTATTTCTTCATGAGCACCTCGAAAGATCGGTTGCAAAAATGGGAACCGCCATCACTAATGATTGCTCTAGGCATACCAAATCGAGAGAAAATATTGTCTCTAACAAACTTGATCACAACGTGGCGATCATTTGTCTTGGTAGCTATTGCTTCAACCCACTTAGACACATAATCAACAACTAATAAGATGTAATAGTTGCCATAAGAATTGACAAAAGGACCCATAAAATCTATACCCCACACATCAAATATTTCTATTATTACTATAGGACTAAGTGGCATCATATTACGTCGGGTCATCTTTCCTAACTTTTGACATCTATCACAACTTTGACAAAATAGGTGGGAGTCCTTAAACAGAGTTGGCCAATAAAGACCGGATTGCAAAACCTTCGTAGCTGTTTTCTTAGAACTAAAGTGACCCCCACAAGCTCCAGAATGACAAAAAGTCAGGACACTGGAGATTTCGTTGTCAGGAATACAATGACGGATGATCTGATCAGGGCAATATTTGAATAAGTACGAATCATCCCAGAAAAAGTATTTTACCTCAGACAAGAATTTAGTTATATCCTGTTTAGACCAATGGTCAGGCATTTGACCAGTTACCAAATAATTGACAATGTCTGCAAACCAGGGTAACAAAGAGATGGAAAATAATTGTTCATCCGGGAACGTGTCAAGGATCGGTTTCTCATCATCTCTCGTCTCATCAAGGATACGGGATAAATGGTCAGCTACTACATTTTCGGACCCTTTCTTATCACGAATATCTAGAGTAAATTCTTGGAACAATAATACCCATATAATCAGCCGAGGTTTGGAGTCCTTCTTGGAAAGGAGATATTTGAGTGCGGCATGATCAGAATAGACTATGACCTTAGACCCTAGGAGATATGATCTAAATTTCTCCAAAGCAAAAACGATGGCTAACATTTCTTTCTCAGTGGTTTTGTAGTTCAACTGGGCATCGTTTAGGGTCCTACTAGCATAATAAATCACACTAGGTGCTTTATCACGTCGTTGGCCAAGGACAGCACCAACCGCATAATCGGACGCATCACACATAAGTTCAAATGGGAGGTCCCAATCGGGTGGTTAGATGATAGGGGCAGAAGTCAACAATGATTTTAGCTTCTCAAAAGCTGCAACACAGGCTTCATCAAATACAAAGGCAGTATCTTTAGCAAGTAGGTTCGACAGAGGTAAGGCAATCTTGCTAAAGTCTTTGATGAAACGACGATAAAATCCAGCATGGCCAAGGAAAGATCTAACATCTGTTACATTCTTAGGTGGTCTTAATTTAGAAATTAGCTCAACCTTGGCTTTATCAACTTCTATTCCCTTAGAGGACACCACATGGCCTAACACTATTCCAGATTTAACCATAAAATGACACTTTTCCCAATTAAGGACTAAGTTCTTTTCTTTACAACGTTCTAGAACTAGTGTAAGGTGGTGCAAGCATTCATCAAATGAAGATCCAAACACCGAAAAATCGTCCATAAAGACCTCAAGAAATCGCTCAACCATGTCCGAAAAGATACTTAGCATGCAACGTTGGAATGTTGCGGGTGCATTACACAACCCAAAAGGCATACGCCTGTAAGCAAAAGTACCAAATGGACATGTGAAGGTTGTTTTCTCCCGGTCCTCCTAGTACTATAGGGATTTGGTTATAACCCGAGTATCCATCTAGGAAACAATAATGGTTTGTGGCCAGCTAATCTTTCTAACATCTGGTCGATGAATGGTAGAGGAAAGTGGTCTTTCCTAGTTGCTGAGTTCAGCTTACGGTAGTCTATACAAACTCTCCACCCGGTAGTGACACGGGTAGGGATCAGTTCATTATTCTCATTAGCAACTACAGTAATCCCAGACTTCTTTGGGACAACCTGGACAGGACTGACCCATTTACTGTCAGATATGGGGTATATGATACCCGCATCTAATAACTTAAGCACCTCGATTTAACAACTTCCTTCATATTAGGATTCAAACGTCTCTCGCATTTCTCTAGAGGTTTTGGCACCTTCTTCTAGGTAGATGTGGTGCATACAATCAGCAGGACTAATTCCTTTCAAATCTGCTATAGTCCACCCTATTGCGCCTCTTGTGCTTACGGAGAACACTAACTAGTCTACTTTCCTGATCGGGCTCTAAGTCTGAGGCAATTATGGCAGGAAGAGTATTCTCATTACCAAGAAATACATATTTCAGTGTATCTGGTAGCGGCTTTAATTCAAGGGTGGGGGCCTTAACTGATGATGTGAGGGGTTTATCTATGGTTGGCGGAAGAGGTTCTGGTTTACGCTGCCATTTTCCATAATCCATTACTGGCGCAGAGTCTAACAACGCATTAACTTCTTCAAAATGACTATCTTAATCATAGTAGGCTCCAAAGTGAGCCAAGCACGCCTCTAAAGGATCACTGACACTATTTGTGGTAAAAGTATTCTCAACTAGAGAATCAATCATGCATATAGACTCATAGTGTTCAGGGTCCGGTGGGGCTTGTAACGCCTTAAAAACGTTCACAGAGATTTTCGATTCCCAAAGGAAAATTCTACTAGGCCGTTGACAATGTATGACCGCATTTGCAAAGTGGCTAGGAACGGACGACCTAGGATGATTGGGATATTGATATCTTGACTAGAGACAGGTTGAGTGTCTAAAATAACAAAGTCAACAGGATAGATAAAGTTTTCTAACTGAACCAAAACGTCCTCAATAATTCCACGTGGGATTTTGACTGACCTATCGGCTAACTGTAGTGTTATCCTAGTTGGATTCATCTCACCTAGCCCAAGTTGTTCATATACCGAGAACGGTAAAAGATTCACACTAGCCCCAAGATCTAATAGCGCATTGTTTATCGTTTGGGTACCTATGACACATGTGACAGTAGGACAACCAGGATCTTTGAATTTGACTGGGTACTTTTGTGAGATTATGGAACTAACTTGTTGGGTTAAGAAAGCCTTTTTATGGACACTCGCATCTCTCTTGACAGTGCACATCTCTTTTAGGAACTTGGCCATAGCCGGTACATGTTTAATTGCATCTAATAAAGGCAAGTTGATCTTAACTTGCTTAAAGATGTCTAGGATTTCAGCATATGTACTAGGCTTTTTCTTAGCGAGTCTTTGAGGAAATGGTGCGGGTGGTACATACACTCTCTCAGGGATATCTTCCTCACTTGGACTCTTAGCACACTCAGACCCATTAGGTTCTTTTGACAAAGTTTGGTCAACCTCAGTCTCTTCAGCTGGACTACTATCCTTAGGTGATTCTACCGAGTTTTCTAGAATTTTCCCACTCCTAAGGGTGATAACTGCTTTGACATGTTCATTGTGTCTAGAACCATCCGACCCATTAACCTGGTTTAATCCTTTCGGATTAGGAGTTGTTTGGATAGGAAATTTCCCATTCTCCCTATCATTCAACCGGTTCGAAAGTTGACTTATTTGAGTCTCTAGGTTGGCAATAGCCCAGTCACTAATTTGTTGGTTATGCTGACTCGTCAGGACAAAGTCATCGAGCTTTTGACGTATATGGTTGATATTTTGGGTAGTCTCGGCCTGGTTTATCACACTACGGTCAATAAAGAGCTTTAGACTTTCTTCTAGAGATGACACCTTTTTATCAACTGGGTTCGGTTCCTGTACTTGAGCTTGGTTCCTAGAAAAACCTGGTGGTGGGTTGCTAGATGGGCTACCTTGATGATTACCTTTAGACCACTAAAAATTAGGGTTATGTCTCCAACCAGGGTTATAGGTACTAGAGTATGGGTCAAACTTGGGTCGACCCTCATATTTAGAGTTCATACCACCGTGTAGGACACTAACCTGGTCTCGGGTAGTTTCACTAGGGTAAAACAGGGACAAGAGGTCCTATATGACTTTGATCACCACAAATGGTACATGGGTATGTTCTAGGCTCACTATTACAGCTCATACTCTGGTTTGACCCTTGGTTCATCTCTAAGGCCTCTAAACGCCTAAGGATATCAGACCCATTATCGACCCTATTGACCCTATGGATAGGGTTCCTAGTTATTTCGGGCTCCCTCATTGAAGCCCATTGACGAGTCTTTTCAGATAACTCGATGAACTCGTCAAAACATTCATCTGGGTCTTGATGGGTGAATTCTCCACCACTCATTGTTTCTACCTGCATTCGGGTTTCACTATCAAGGCCCTCATATAATATTTGGGCCATGTGGCCTTTATCATAGCCATGGTGCGGGCATTGGTATAACAATTCATTAAACCTTTCTACGTAATCATGTAGGATCTCACCTATTTTCTGCTTAAAGGTTTGGATAGACTGCCTAACAGCAGCAGTCTTGTGGTGTGGGTAGAATTTCTTAACAAAGGCCTCTACAAGGCCATCCCAGGTGGTGATTGTTTTAGAAGGAATCAAATGGTACCACTCATTGGCTCTCTCTTCTAGGGAAAAAGGAAACAAACGTAACCTCACCACATCTTTAGAGACATTCGGGTAACTCATTGTGTCACAGATCATTTCAAAGTCTCTTACGTGGGTATACGGGTTTTCATTCTCTATCCCCCTAAACTTACGCAACATGCCAAATGTCCCAGGTTTAATATCAAACTTAACGGTAGTGGATGGTAAAACAACCCCAGGTTCACGTATTACTCTAGATGGGTTCAACCGGTCCCTAAGGGTCTTGGTTGGCGGAACTTCACCCTCATCATTTTCATTAGCCATTTTGGCAAAAATCGAAGTATCACCTATATCTGTGTAGCGGGTTGGTGTCAAATTAAAAAGGTAGTTCTCCTCAAGTCTATCTCCTACCCGTTTCCAACGTCGCATACACAAGCAAGAATACTAGTGAAGCAAGAAAATCGTGCACATGCAAATGCAGGGTTTACTAAATTAGGTAAGCTTGGGTTACCTCAAAGAAAATATACCTAAAGGTACAAAGGGTGAGGCTTGTGGAATTTCGGTAGGTAACTCCCAAATGGCCCAAGGCACGGGGTTCAAACGTACTTTTCCACAAAAGTTTCCTAAATTCGGTAATCTGACGATGCAATTGGTGTGTGCAACGTGTATTTTTTTTTTGAATTTTTTTAAATAAAAAAAAAAGAAACAAATATACACAAAAAGGAAATAAAACCTAAAAAAAAAATTTGGGTTTTGTTACTTACCTCTTTTGGTAGGCAATTCCACAATAAATATAGAATATTACCTGCACAATAAAAACAAGAAAAATACCCAAGTAAAATCAAAGAAATAAAAATTAAATTAAATTAAATTAAACAAAAACTTTAAAAAAAAAAGAAAAAAAAAATCTAAAACCTAACCTAAAGAAAAAAAAAATCTAAAACCTAACCTAAAGGCAAGTCCGAATTACACTTAGAAATTAAAGCAACTTTCTCCCTCCTAATGACTGCGCCAAAACCCTTTATTTTGGAATGTCGATGTAGTTTTTACATTCATCGCGGCTTTTATTGTGATAAGTTGTACGTTGCGATATTGATCCTATTCGTTTTTTCCTTGAATATTGCTCGGACTCTTTTTAAAGATTTGGTTTTTTTGATTCTTTTCGTCGGCTTCCTTGGAAATTGTTTTACCTCTTTTTACCTGTTTAATGTTAACCGGTCATAACATTTTTTCTCGTCTATTTATAGGAGCATCCCCATGATTTTCCTTTTCCTTTTCATCTTCTTCATCGAATCTTCTTCATCGGGCTTTTGCCTATTATTGTCTCTTCCGTCTTCTTCACCATTTTTTTGCTATTCCTACTGTTGCTCTCACTTCTAATGATTTTGGTAAACTCAATTAACTTTGTAAAACTTTGTTTACTGCGCCCTCTTCTTTCTTTGGGCTCACACCGAAACCTAATACTCCCTCTTCGCGAGCAAAATCTATGGCTTTAGTGACAAGGTATCAAAACAATTTGCATTATTGCCTCTTTGATTTAATTTGTCATTCAATCTCAAAGGCTCCGCTCTAAACTGGAAAATTTCCTCCATAACACTACTTCGCAAGATGATTTTGTGCTCTTTCTTTTTTATGACTTTTTTCAATTGTCCTACTACGATATTATACTATTCTATTTCTCCAATCACTTCTCTCCCTGAAACCTCCTCTTCTCATGAGGTTCCTAAAAAGACGACTCCTCCTTCCTCTAACTTCGGAAAATTTGGAGGGGATAGATGTGGCCTTTTAAGGTCCTTTTCTCGATCTCGTGAATGATGCCAAAAAGACTTCTTCGAAAATCCAACGAGATTTTAAGTAAGCATCTTGGTCCTGATAGGATCTCGCAAGCATCTTTAGTTCAAGAGATTAAAAGGTCAAGGATGATCTCCAAGTTATGGTGTGAAATGCAATAATCTCCACCTTGAAAATCAAAATTTCTCGAACGTGATAATCTTCCAAAAGAATGAAGAATTAAAAGGTATGCTCTCGCCATCGTGATAATTCTTCACGAGTTTTTTTTTTTTTTACAAAACCCTTGAAGCATAATGGAGATATATCGACGAATCGTTGAGAGTTCGAATTTTCTCTTAGATAATCTTCACCTAAATTAAAACACAAAAGCAAGACTAATTTTGGGAGTAAATTTGTCGGATGAGAATCGAACTCTTTCACAAGAGAAACGTTCTCTTTGAATAAGGTGGCGATCTACTACTGAATGTATGATGCTTGTCAAAACTATGCAAAGAACAAGAACAGATCATTCATACTTTGAAAAATCAACTTGAAGAGAGTTCCTCAGAGAGAGATAAACTTATTCAAGGTAGAATAACTTTGAGTGTAAAAGCGAAGCAATTCCGAGAACAATGCACCAAATTAGAAAAATCCAACTCTACTCTCCACCAAAATTCCATACTTGTTTCTAATGACAAGAAGTTGCGATCTCGATTGAAAGGTTTAGTCAACTCATTTGATGATGCTAAAATAACTTCGGCTTTAATTCAACAACTTACTCTTCAAAAGGAAGGTAGTCAAATTATTTGACTACCTTAATTCATTTATTTATTACGAAAAGTTCCAAAGAACTGTTGTAAGGATCTCTTTTATCTTTTTTATTGCGTTTATTATTATGCATTCGAGAAGAAGCTTCGTGCGTCGTTTACTACTCTCAACCCAGTTATTCAAAAATTAAAGAAAATGGATTACTCGCTTCCTCCCTCGCTCGTTCTCGCGATCGTGAACGTAAGATTTGATTACATGTCATAAAGACATAGATAGTAAAAACAAATCGAAGCGCCGTCAATTTCCCCTCAAAGTCAAATCCTTGTGAATGAGATTTTCTTGTCTAAGTCTCTTGATCCTATACATGTTGATCCTCCGGAAGTAAGTGATGATGAAGTCCCTAATCCTCCCGATAGTGATTATGACTATGAAAGCGGCGAATCTCCACGATAAGGAAGTCGATGATGAAGATCGAATAGAAAAAATTTCGATGAAAGTCCAAAGAATTGGCGAGAACAAAGGTGATGAAAACATTTCTTCCATCAATTCGGATGTGAAAATAAAGGCGCAGAAAAATCTCAACCACCCTTTGTAGAGTTAAATTCTCTTTGTAATTTGTTAGAATTCCTTTTGTTTGAGTGACTTAACTCTTTTGATTGAGTAATTTCCATATTTCTTTCTTCCTTTCTTAGTTAAGACCATCTTGCGAGCATGTTCGCTCATTGAGTTTTATTAAGTAAATCCATCCCAATTTGATTTTAATTCTTCTCACGGCGACAAAGTCGCGGCCGCCTTTACATTTTCATGCGAGAGGCCCATTGACCTTGCCTTATCATTTTTATGTGGTCTTCAAGTTAGACCTCCTAATTAGAGGTATTAAAAGAAAATACTAGACAAACTAAATAAAATTGTTTTTTGTTACCAAGGAGAGATGAATCTAGGGCTTTGGATTCCGCTACTTCTAATGATGGTAAACTCAATAATTAAAACTTTGGCATAATACTCCTATTTTACTCAAAACAATTTTCGAACTCAATCTCATGCTTTGGAAAATATAACACTACAAGCTCTTTTTTATGACTTTTGTCGCTATTCTAAGGCCTAATCCTCCTTCGCTTATAAAAGAACGGTTTTTTGAAACTACCCAAAATGGTAGGCATAATATTCCTATTTTACTCAAAACAATTTTCGAACTTTTACTTTGGAAAGCATGTAAGAAGAATCCTCCTTAAATAGAATTTTTAGACAAATTAAAACATAATTTTGGAGTAAATATGCAAAGAAATTAATTACTAAATATTACCCATCAAAAATAGTTTCCTACAAAACCCTAGAAAATATATTTAGCTACTCATAGAGTCAAAATTGAAGAAAATTTCATTAATCATTGTATTGATAAAAATATAAATAAGCTTACAATGATTCTGCAGTCGCAAAAAAAAAGTTTAGCACTGATTTGAACAGCTTAGCAATAAACGACCGTGTCTGAGGGTCCTTGTCTCTCTACTGTTGAAGAACGATAGAAGGGTAACTCTGTCGTTGTATTTAAGATGCAACCGCGACAGGTCCACAGCGGTTCAATGTTCTTGGTGTTCTTGAGTTTGCAGCAGCAGGTGACTTTCTGTGATTTCTTATTTCTCGAATTCTAGCTCTCTATTTCTTCTCCAAGGTATTCCCCTTCTTATCTGCTTCCATACGACCCTTTATATAGCCAACATGTCGATTATAACTCGATGAAATCTCGAGAATATCTCATCTTTCCTCTCACGGCAAGTTACTTGATTTTCTCCTTCTCTGTTTATTCTCTACACGTAAGAATCTTCCAAACTTACCCAAACTTCCCTAATATTAGTAGATACGAACCGTAGGATGTAATTCCTCCATACGTAACTTCCAAGCATGGATAGAAATCCCGACAATATTTCCACCTCCTCTGTTTTATCACCGGTGATTATCCAGCCAATTCTTGCCGCATCCAAACACCATACCAAGCCTGTTTATCTTTAATGAGTCCAGCCCATCAATATCAGCGATTTAATCTCTTGAAAACTGCTGAGAAATCAAACCCTAAAACTGGTTCGTGAAGACATATTTTTCCCGCCAAAACCGTGAAATATGATTCTTCTTCTGCTAATTTCCTAGCCACTTCTGGTCGAAACAAAGACCATCATCACCCCTGTTTGGACCTAAAGAACAAACCCATTGATTCTTAGCGCTTTAGTCTCATTATAGCTCCATCAAAATCCAAACCCTAATTTTGTTCTTCTTTTCCCGCCAAAATTCGAATTTCAAAAGGTTGAAGATGACTCTCCCCTTATCCAGCAGCGGTGTCCCTTTAGCAATTTGGGCTACATTTAGCAATTCTTGGGGGTGCAAATAGCAATTTGTGGGGTACAAAGATGACTTTGGGCTGTATTTAGTGAAAAACTCCTGGGTGACTTTATCGACTCTTCCGGGACATTTCTGGGGGTGCCTTTAACACTTTTCTGGGTGCTTTTAGTAGTTTCTCGAGCAGCCATCTCTTACTTCTCATATTCACTCATTTTCTTCAATTTTTATACATCACTAAGGCTGAATGCCTTTCAGATAGAAAAGAAGTAAATAATGAGAAATAAGTCGCCTCCAACAGTAGTTGCACATGAAATGACACTTTAGCCCTTTTAAGCGACGTTTCCTCTTCTTTTGCTCCAAAGTACCTGAAATTCAAAATCAAATAAAAGATACATAATTTACAAGAAAACATAACAAAGAAAGCATAAACAATAGATAAATATCAAGGTGTTTTAGACACCTATCAATAATTGCAGTTTGTTTTAGTTTTCGATTGATTTGATTGACTAACGGTTGTTGAACTTTGATTGCACCTAGTTTGTTTATTCTTGAGAATGTTCTCTTCTGATATAAGATTCACTCAAACTAGATCGAAGTGTCGACGGGATCTTTAGAACTGTTTGTAGATCTAAAGACGTCTTGTGATAATCCATTGTTAACAGACTCCGTTCTGTGTGTGATTGATCACAAGAGATTCAAGTAGTGTTGTGCAGGTGTTTATTGAAGTGTAGGATCATAATATCGCCACAACAACAATTCGCGAAGACAACGGATAACAACATTGCGAGTGAGTCGCAGAGGGATAAATATAAATGACGCACTGAATGACGATAGGAGGATATGAAATCTGGCGAAAGTTAAGAAGTGTCGCGAGTATGAATATTTGTACGTCTGCGACACTTCGCGAGACATTCCCAAAATAAAGGACAACTTAGTCATCATTCACTATGTATTACCCTATATAAAGGGATGAGTGAATTTGTTGAAGAGAGAGTTCTTTTTGGATTGGAAAGCAAGTCATTAGGAGAGAGAAACAGAGCGAATGTAGTAAGATCTTAAGTGTAATTCCATTATCCCGTGTAAACATTTTTAAGAAAATTATTAATAAACATTCATAATTGTTCATCTATTATCTTTTGAATGGATTAGTTATACAAAATATAGTGAGGGGTGTATTGTGGGATTTCCTGCAACTACATATTGGCGCTAGAAACAGGCTTTGAACAACATTAAAAGAAGAGAATTAACAAGAAAGAAATTTGAGATAATTTTCAAAAAATTTACTAAAAGAGAAATGGCTAGAAGAAGAAATGTACTTGAACAACCTGTGAGAAGAAGTGGAAGACTTGCTGGGGAAAGGAGAATTGAGCAAGGAGAATCGTCAAGGATGAATATGAGAAATGAGGAAGAAAATCATGTTCAACGTTTAATTCCTCCAATAGCAAATGAAACTGTGGATTACGATAGAGTAAGTATGCACACTTGGAGGACGGATTCTGAGGATGAAAGGGAAGAAGAGCAACAATTGGTAAACAATGGACAAGGAGAAGGAGATCAAAGAATGAATGGGGAAATGAATCCAGGAAATGAAGAAATCACAGCATTGGAAACATTGAGACAAACGATATATGAAGAGAGGCGACTAGAGGCAGAGGAGCGAGCAAACTTGACAAGACAGAATCATGAATTAAGAATGGAAAATATGAGATTGCAAAATAGAAGATCGAGAAGCACTGCGAGATCGAGTTCAAGATCAACTAGGGAAGAAAGAAGGAGAGCCTTACCAACGAAACTACAGAGATAGAAAACCAACGGGAAGCACAAAATCTTAGCTCAGAACATCACGAAAGAAGAGAGGACGCAGAAGATCGTTATATTCCCCATCCCGAGAATTTCCAAGATGAGCAAAATGAAGAAAATCAGGGAACTAGGCGATTTCAGGGGCCAAATGATCCAGCCGCTGAAGGAAGAGCAATACTGCACGGAAGAGAAGCATTGAGAAGGCAAAAAGAGATAGTGGACGACATTGAGAAACATTATGCTGAACAAGCACGCTTAGCTCGCGAGAGAGAGAGAGTAAGAGCAGAAGTGGAAAACCAAGAATTGGAAGAAGCAATCCGACAAAATAATCATGACAACCGAGAAAGGAGGCGAGCACAAAATCGTGTCAATAGAAATACCAATGGAGAATACGAGAGGACGCAGAGGAGAGTTGATAGAGAACCCAGAAGAGAGAACGATAGATATAATGGTGTGCGAATTGATGAAAGAGACGAAGGAGAAAGTCGCGAGAGAAAGGAGAGAAGAAAATAGTGAACAAGAAGGTCAAAAGGCATGAACGCAGGAGGCGAGAGGCGAGCTAAAAAGACCAGCGAGAATCAAATCCCGAGGAAAATGAGCAAATCTTGAAAGAACTAGCGAAATGAGAACATTGTTAAACGGTAGGAAGGAAGGAGGAAGAAGACAGGTTGGATGAAGCCATCGCGAAGCCGCGAAGACTCCTTTCACAATAGAAGTACAAATGGGAGGAATACCACCTAAATGCAATCTGCTGCATTAACCAACATTTTCGATGGAACAACACATGCGATACAACACATCAAGGCTTATATGAGATGTATGTTACAATGGGAGAATCATGATGCCATATTGTGCAAATACTTCGCATCAAGCTTAATTGGAGAAGCACCGAAATGGTTTGAAGGATTACCAAGAAACACAATCTCATCATTCAACCATTTACAAACTATTTTCTTGGGAGCGTATATAAGCAACAATTCCACGCGACCAGGAATTGAAGATGTATTCGGATTGAAACAAAGAGTTGGCGAGAGTTTAAGACATCTGACAATGAGATGGAGAACAATGTGCAGTGAAATGGCCGGAAGGGTAGAGGAAAGATATCTCATTTTATCATTTGTAAATGCTCTGTTCGCAACAAGTTTGTTATACATTCAAATATTCAAAATTAAAAATACGATTACGATGGCTGAGTCATGCGAGAACTCCAAGAAGAATACATTGCTTTGGAAGAAAGACAAAATGAAATGGAATCATACCCAGTTGCGAATACAAGTTCGAACGCTGCGAATGCAAGTTTATTACCAAAATTTTTAAACTCAGTGGCGACTACTTCGCAAGGGCAACCGGAAAACAGAGCTGATGATGGACAGCAGAAAATAGTGGCTATGGGGAGCCGAGATCAGGAGGAGTTTGATAGAGAAAGGAACTACTACAACCGCGGCAATAATAATAAAATTCAGAGATTAGATCATATGCAAGAAACTTATGGAGGACGAAGGCATAATAACCATGGAGGGCCAAGAAATCGCAGAGTGGTATGGGAAGAGATCAGAATGCCACCACTAAATGCTAGTGTGGAAAAAATTTGGGAAGCTATACTTGTAATGGAGGACGTACCACCACCATGGAATGCAGGGAGTGAACCACCACCAAGTGACAGAAGTCATGAATATTGTTCTTACTATCGCTTTCATGGACATTGTAGTTGCAGGAAATCCCACAATACACCCCTCACTATATTTTGTTAAACTAATCCATTCAAAAGATAATAGATGAACAATTATGAATGTTTATTAATAATTTTCTTGAATCTTTACACAGGAAAATGGAATTACACTTAAGAACTTACAAAAATTCTCTCTCTTTCTCTCTCCTAATGACTTGCTCTCCAATCCAAAAGACCTCTCTCTGCAACAGATTCACTCATCCCTTTATATAGGGTAATACATAGTGAATGACAGCTAAGCTGTCCTTTATTTTCTAGGAATGTCTCGCGAAGTGTCGCAGCGTACAAGTATTCGTATTCGCGACACTTCTTATCTTTCGCCAGATTTCATATCTTCCTACCGTCATCCAGTGCGTCATTCATACTTAACCCTCTGCGACTCACTCGCAATATTGTTATCCATTGTTTTCGCGTAGAGTTGTTGTCGCGATATTCTGATCCTACATCTTGCCTCTTTTTTTCTTGAATATTGCTTGGAGAGCGATCTTTAAGAAAAAAATTCGTTGTTGTTGTAGTCTCGATTTTTATTGATGAAGGAACGAGCAAAAGAATACTGGACTTGAAAAGTACGTACTTGCCTCTATTCTTTGGCGAAGTTCAAGTTTTTTGAAGTATGTATGAAATATCATTTCTTGTCTCATGGGTTATGGAGAATAATGGATTTTGCAATCTCTCCTCGCGAGTTAGGAAAATAATTGAGTCTCATATGATAAGAAAATATGTTGTGCAATACCCAAATATTACATCTTCTCGCCTCTCTTTATGTTTCCTTATGTTGTGCGATATCCGAATTCTTTGTCGCAACTGTTCGCCCACTAAAAATCTTCTTCAAAGATAACCCCATGAATCTAGGAATGACCATTTACACGTGTTTAAAACCATTCTTTTTACCGGTACATTTAATGTTACCCGGTCATAACACTTTCTTGCCTATTTATAGGAGAGTCTTTTGTGAAGAACACTTCTTTCCTTCTATTTCATCTCCTTTATCGTCTGCAACTGTTCTTCTGTTATTCTTCTTCAATATCGTCTTCATCATCCTTCTCGTTATTTCTTATTTGCTATCATTTCCATGGCATCCAGGTTTGTTAATCTTGCTAGATTCGATTGATTCTATGATTGATTGATTTTGTGATTAACTTCCTTTTCGAGATTATCTTATTCTTTTTAATCTTTTTTTCGCCATTTTTGTTTCAAAGAAGAACAAACCCAAAGACCAAGTTCACCGTGAAGAACCCCTTCTTTCTTTGGATTCACAAATAAACCAACTTCTCAACATGAACCCGCCTTGCCACCAAAGTCCTCTTCGCAAGCTAAACATACTGCTTCTAAAAGAAAGCCTGCAAGCGATAAGGTATTTTAAAGAAGCATTTGCTTTTTAATAACAATATCGTTGCCTCTGTTTCTTACTTAATTTATCATTCGCAGGATGACAATACTATTGACAAGACTCCCAAAAGATCTCGCCACTCTAAACCCAAGTACTCCCGATGTTCCTTTTCCCTCATTTTCACCTTCTTC
Source organism: Papaver armeniacum (assembly GCA_023531295.1). NCBI lineage: Eukaryota > Viridiplantae > Streptophyta > Magnoliopsida > Ranunculales > Papaveraceae > Papaver > Papaver armeniacum. Next base: position 466,381 of record JAJJWW010010057.1, on the reverse strand, counting down.
TCCTGTTGCAAAATCATCGCAAGACAATCTTGTCACAAATGACAATATTCCTATGCCTCAACTCCTTATAGATCGGGTTCCTCATAATAATCCTACTACAAATGAACTTATCCCTTCTCCTACCATCAATGTCCCGGTCATTCCTCCAATCACTACCTTTCCCGAAATCTCCCTTCTCATGATGTTCCTTTGGCGAAGAATGATTCGTCTCTTCCTCCTTTACCCGAGCAAATCCCTCTTACTGCGAAAATTTGGAAGGAATAGACGTGGCTTTCAAAGTTCTCTCGGACCTTGTGAATGATGCCAAGAAGACTTCGTTGATCTGTCAAATCGATGTCTCGAGATTTTAAGTAAACATATTGGTCCCGATAGGATCTCGCAAGCATCCTTAGTTCAAGAAATTAATGTCTTTGAAAAATGATCTTCAAGCTATGACTCGCTAAATGCAATAATCTCCATCTTGAACATCAAAATTTCACAACCTCTCACTAGATCGTGATAATCTTCGCAAGAAGAATGAAGAGTTAAAAGGTATACTTCTTCCCCTTAAGCTCTTTTTTTTTTTTTTTTTTTTTTTTTTTTTTTTTGACAAATTAAACTTTTGTTCGCCTTTAAGCTCTAAACCAGAAACGAATAATGGAGATATATCAGTTGGAATCAACTGTTGAAGAGGTTCGAGTTGAAAGAGATGCTTGGATGGAGCAATATAACTTCTTAAATAATCTTCATACATATGCTGTTGATCAAATAGATAATTTGTCTAAAGAAAACTTTGATTTAGTTCAAAGACAAGACTCATTAAGTAAAGACTTATCTCGCCTTTCTTACTCTTTGACTAAGGCTAATTTGGAGTTGGAAACTTTATCAGATGAGAATGGGACCCTTTCTCAGGAAAAGCGATCTCTGCTAGACAAGGTCGCGACCTATTCGCAAGAATATGATGCTTGTCAAAAATTACGTGAAGAACAAGAACAAACTATTCATTCCTTGAAAAAGCAACTTGGAGAAATTACTGCCGAGAGAGATAAACTTATTCAGGGTAGAATAACCTTGAGTCTAAAAGCAAACCAATTCAAGGATCAATGTTCCAAATTAGAAAAATCCAACTGTACTCTTATGACCGAGAATTCTATACTTGTTTCGAATGAAAAAGCTTGCGAGCTCGATTGAAAGGCCTAGTTGGAGATACATTTGATGATGCCATGGACTGTTTGGGGAATAATTTTGCAGCTTTAATTCAAAGATCTTACTTCTCGGAAGGAAGGTAGTCATATTATTTGACTATCTTAATCCATTAATTATTCTAAAAATCTTTAATTATCTTTAATCTTGTGCACTTGTTATGCGGACTGCGAGAAGAAACTTCGCTCTACTATCTCCACTCTCGGATCGATTACTCTAGGATTCGCAAAGAAAATGGGTTACTCGCCGCCTCTCTTGCTCGTTCTCGCGACCGTGCGGAACGAAGATTTGATTATATGTCTTACCGTAAAGACATAGACAAAGAATCGTCAAAAGGCGTTGCTTCGTCAATTCCCCCTCAAAGTCAAGTCCTTGTGAATGAGATTTTATTGTCTAAGTCCCTTGATCCTATTCATGTTGATCCTTTGGAAGTAAGTGATGATGAAGTCCCCGATTCTCCTGACAGTGATTATGACTATGAAAGCGGCGAAGATATCGCTAACATTGAAGTTATCAACAAAGATCCGATCAAAAAATTTTCGATGAAAATCCATCAGTTGGCGAAAATGAAGGTGCTGAAAACATTTCTGATGAAAATCCACCGACCGGTGAAGGTGAAGCTGACAAAGGCAGTGAAAGATCTCAACCATCCTCTGTAGTTGATGATATTGATGTAGAGAATTAAACTTTCTTTGTAATTTGTCAAAACTTCTTTTTGTTTGTAAGGATTAAGTCGTTGATCGAGTAATCCCCTTATTTTCTCCTTTTTCTCTTATTTAAGATGTTTGAACATAACCTCGCGAGCATGCTCGCTTACTGAATCTTTTGTTAAGTAAAATCATCCCAATTAGGAATTTCACTTTATTTCTTCTTATTGCGACAAGATCGCAGCCGCCTTTACATTTTCATGTAATGACCCATTGACCTTGCCTTATCATTTTTGATGGTCTTCTAAGTTTGACCTTCCTAATTAAAGGTCTCACTCTGCCACCCTTTATTGCGACAAGATCGCAGGACGTCTTTACACTTGCATGTAAAAACCCATTGACCTTGTCTTATCATTATTCAAGTATTTTTGCCTCTGCAGATATTTGGCTTGCGACAATATGACAGCCTAAATTCTCTTGCGAAAGTAAAGCCCCATGACATTGTCGTCTTGCGACGAAATCGCAGGACGTCTTTACACTTGCATGTAAGGACCCATTGATCTCGTCTTACCCTCGCGTTAGTATTATTGCCTCTGCAGGATCATTGCACAAATATGACCAGCCTAAGTTTCCTTGCGGAAACAAAGCCTCGTGACATTTGCGTCTTTGGAACTTATCAGCTCCCTAATGGAGGGTGCCGCCCTTATCACCTCCCCGGTTGCCCCTTCAAGGAGGCGTACATCGGCCATACAAGGCTAGCTCCTCCCATCCGGTCTTAACAACAACCAGCTTGTTTTCGCAGCCTCTTATCCCTTATACCTATAGAGTTTATGGTTACAAGGCTGCACCCTAAGTGGAGTTTTCTTCGGCCGAGTGCGGCGTGCGCCAAGACTTGTCAAGAGTGGTAAGGAAGTTCCATGCTCCCCGCACTCTTGACTCAACCGGGTACCTCGGCGCCTTGATCATACGCCGACTCCTTGAAAGAGACCCTCGGTCGCCCAACCAGGTATAACCTACATATATAGTTGGGAATCCAAGGTATCTCCTCCTGATAGGCTTTCATGGGCCCCAAATCTGCATGACCCAGTTCCGGGGCGGTGTAACCTTTTCCCCGAGCCATGTTAAGAGATTCCCCCTTATATGACGCACTTTAGGTCTTACATTTGCCTCTTACGAAGTATAATTCGCGAACTAGGGTGTACGCCATAAAGGTTCGTCCCATTCATTCGATCATGTTTATTCATTCATCCATTCGTTATTTCTTGCCATTCTGCTTGCGAGACATTCGCTGATATTTTGATTTGAATTTTATTGATTTTCTCAGATATCTTGCATTAGAGTACTTCATCCGACCCACTTTTATGGGTAATATTTCTTTAGATATAATCTGTTCCACGGCCTGCCCAATCTTTGTCCCATGTCTTTACCTTCGGATCCATCAATCTATAAGCCCCGTACCAACTACTTCTTTGATAATATAAGGTCCATCCCATTTTCTCGCCACTTGCCTCCATTTTCTCGCTGATATATTGGTGTCTCTCGCAATACCAAGTCCCCGGTTGAAATTCACGTATCTTCACACGCTTGTTATATTCTCTGGCCAATCTTCGTTGATAATTCTCCATGTGTCGTAACGCCTTCTCCCTTTTCTCTTCTAATTCGTCCAACTTGATTAGGATATTTCCCGCACTAAGATTTTTCTCCCAAACTTCTTTTTTAGTTGTTGGGATCATGACTTCTGTTGGGAGCACAGCTTCAACTCCATATGTTAAGCAAAAAGGTGACATTCCAGTAGCTTCTCTTCTTGTTGTATTGTATGCCCATACTTTGCGCACCGGGTACTTGTTCGCACCATCCTCTATTGTGTCCTTCTAACTTCTTCTTCAATATATCCGCAATTGTTTTATTTCTTGCCTCCGCCTGACCGTTAGCTTGCGGATATAGTGGAGTCGATTTACCACATTTTATTTGAAATGCATTAAGTAACAACTCTATGTTTTGCCCTTCAAATTGTTTCCCATTATCAGATACCAACTGTGCGGGGATCCCAAATCTGCATATAATATTCTCAAATATGAAAGTAAAAATATCTTTGTCGCGAATGTGTTGTACCGCTTTCACTTCTGCCCATTTTGTGAAATAATCCGTTGCGACAATTAAGTATCTTCTCTCGCCTGTTCTGGTAAAAAGGTCCCACGATATCTAAACCCCAGTTTCCAAAAGGCCACACACTCTTAGAAGAATTTAATGGTGCCCCAGGTGCATGTATTTTCTTCCCATGTCTTTGACATTCTTCGCAGCGTCTTGACATCGCTCTCGCATCCTCATGCATATACGGCCGATAATATCCTTGCATTTTTGCTTTATACGCTAAAGATCTTCCACCGCTATGATTTCCAAAGATCTCCGCTATGCAACATCTTCAATATGATTTCTCCTCTTCCCTTGTTAAGCATCGAAGTGAGGGTCCATCAAAAGATCGCCGATAAAGCACTCCATCTCTTAATTCATAATTCGTTGCACGGCTTTTTAATTTGTGTGCTTCTAATCTATTTCTTGGTGTCTCCCCTTTCATCAAGTAAGCGTGAAGTTCTGTTCTCCAATCTTTATCGCGACATTGTGGTATGTCTTCTACTAACATTGCATCCGCTTCTTGCCCTTCTTGTTTATTAATTGATGGTGCCAAAAGTGTTTGTATTTTGATATTCCTCGCAATGGGGTCTGTCATCATGCTTGATATAAAGGCAAAAGCGTCTGCGAGTCTGTTATTTCTCCTTGATATATGCCTCCATCTCATTCTTGGTATCTCATGGCCGACAATTCTTCGACAAGCTTTCTATACTTTTGCAAAGATGGCTCATTTGTAGCGTATTTCTCTGTTATCCGGCGAATTGCTAATTGCGAATCACTTTGGTAATCCTCACATTTTCTAGCTTCATTTCTATTGCGAATCGCAAAGCATGTATTATGGCTTCATACTCCGTTTCATTATTAGTGGATTCAAACTCTAATCTAAAAGAGAAAGCTAATTTATTGCCTTCCAAGCGAAATCACAACAATTCCCACTCCATTACCTTCTCCATTTGATGATCCGTCTACCAATATTTCCCACCTATCTCGGTTCGATTAACAAATCATTTGGGTCTCCATGCTCTTCTTCTACATCCATCATTTCATCCATTGCTTCATCTTCCTCCAAAGGAAATTCTGCAAAAAGTCTCTGCGACTACACTGTGACTTGGTTGAAGATAATATTTCATATTGGAGTTTATAATGACTTATTTGGGCATTCCACCTTTCTACTCTTCCCGATCTTTTTGAATTTTTCATTACTGATTCGATTGGTACTTTTGTTACCACCCTGACAGTATGTGCTTGAAAATATATGCGAAGCTTAAATGTTGCATAAACTAACGCCAGGATTAGTTTTTCAATCTTCGAATAATTCTTTTCTGCGGCATTAAAAGTTTTACTGATATAATAAATCGGTTTTTCTACTCCAGCGTCTATTCGCAGCAATACTGCGCTTAACGCATGCGACGTTGTCGCAAGATATACCAATAATTCCTCTCCTGGTTCTGCTTTTTGCATAATGGATACTTCCATTAGATGTTCTTTAATTCCCTGTAAAGCCTTTTCACATTCGTCTGTCCATTTAAATTTCGATCCCTTTTTCAAGATCTTTGAAAAAATGCTTGCACTTATCGGATGATCGCGAAATGAATCTTCTTAGTGATGCTAGCAACCCATTCAAACTTCCGAACATCCTTTATTGTCGCAGGTGTTGGCATATCGCGAATCGCTTTCACTTTCTCCGGTCGACTTGTATTCCTTCCTTCGATACTATATAACCCAAAAATTTTCCCGATGCCACTCCGAAGGTACATTTTTCGGGATTTACTTTGATGTTGAATCGCCTCATCTGTTCAAAAATTTCTTTCGGATCTTGTACATGGTTTTCGCTTTCTTACTTTTTACGAGCATATCATCTACGTATACTTCCAAGTGTTTTATGTATCCATTCCGCGAACACTTCTTCTACCATTCTTTGGTACGTTGCTCCGAGATTTCGTAAACCAAACGGCATTTTCGTATAACAATATAACCCTCTTGGAGCGAAAAAAAGCGGTATGCTCTTGGTCTTCCTCGGCGAGAGGAATCAGTTGTAACCTTTATACCCATCCGGAGATGATATTCTTTCATTTCCTGCTGCTGATTCGACTAGTTGTGGGATATCTGGCAATGGAAAACTATCTTTAGGACAAGCTTTGTTTAAATCAGTGAAATCTATGCAAATCCTTATCCCCTTTTTCTTCTTTGGGACTATAACCATATATGCTATCCATTCAGGATACTTTGCTTTGGCTTTGATGATTCCCGCATCTAGCATTTTCTCGCAATTCTTCTTCTATTTGGGGGTGATAAGTCATTGCGATTTTTCTAATTCTCTGCTTGAACGGCTTCACCCTTTTATCTATTTCCAATTTGTGGCAAGCTATCGATGGATCTATACCAGGCATATCATCCATGTTCCACGCGAAGATATCCTTATAGTCTCGCAGCAACTCTACAGTCCTTTTTTCCTCATCCGTTTCCATACTGGTCCCAATTTTCAACATTTTGGGCTCTTCATTAGTTCCGACATTCACTTCTTTCGTTTGCTCTGCCGTGACGTAACTAGCTTGCGGTTCTCCCATAGGGGTTGGTCCTTTCAACTCTTTCGCGAGTTCGTTTTCTTCTCCCGAGATCTCGCTAGGTATCCCTTTTCCTTCCTTTGCTCTTATCATGTAAACTCTAAATTCTTCTTCCTTTTTAACTGCTTTCGCCGTTTTACGCGATACTTTCGCTTCTTTGCTTGCTCTTCATGATATTTTATTTCAATTTGATAACATGTTCTTCCTTTATCCACATCTCCTCTAATCTCGCCGATTCCGGTTGGTGTGGGAAATTTGATACATTGATGAAATGTTGATGCTACTGCTTTTATTGCATGTACCCATGGTCTCCCTAGCAATACGTTGTATGGCGATTCCATATCTACTACACACAAGGTTATTCGTGTCTCGATGTCTCCCAACAGAATTCGTATTTTTACTTCTCCTTTAACCTTTGTTACGGATTTACCAAAACCATGGATGTTGTAGGCCGTGGGAATCACTTCTTTATCTTTATATCCCATCTTCTCGTAAGCATGATAAAACATAATATTCACCAAACTTCCCGTATCGATTAAAGTTCTATTTACTGTCCATGTTTGCGTTGCCTCTATTAATTCTTCTCCTTTGCACGCGTTTATGGTGATTACCAGTGGAGATGTGTGATTCAAATTTTCTTTGGATATTTCTGAAGCTGTAAATGTTATCCTTTGCTTTTCCCATTCTTTTAAAGGCATTGTTACCTCTCTATCTGTGATTTTCTTTCCTTCAATATCCCGCTTGTGTATTCTTCCTTTGATATTTTCATGAAACTCATCAATCATTATCTTTGTGCCTGAACTGTACTCCATATCTTTCTCCTTTGCCTCATCTAATTTAACATTGTCTTTTCCTTTCATTTTCTTGATTTAAATGATTCTTATTGCCTTCTTTCTTTCTTCAGGTCCCTCCTTCTAGCGCCAATATGTAGTTGCAGGAAATCCCACAATACACCCCTCACTATATTTTGTTAAACTAATCCATTCAAAAGATAATAGATGAACAATTATGAATGTTTATTAATAATTTTCTTGAATCTTTACACAGGAAAATGGAATTACACTTAAGAACTTACAAAAATTCTCTCTCTTTCTCTCTCCTAATGACTTGCTCTCCAATCCAAAAGACCTCTCTCTGCAACAGATTCACTCATCCCTTTATATAGGGTAATACATAGTGAATGACAAACTAAAAAATCATCCTTTATTTTCGGGAATGTCTCGCGAAGTGTCGCAGGCGTACAAGTATTCGTATTCGCGACACTTCTTATCTTTCGCCAGATTTCATATCTTCCTACCGTCATCCAGTGCGTCATTCATACTTAACCCTCTGCGACTCACTCGCAATATTGTTATCCATTGTTTTCGCGTAGAGTTGTTGTCGCGATATTCTGATCCTACAGACATCTAACAAATGACTGCAGAAACATAAAGAGAATCATTCTCAGAATGATTGATCAGGGGAAGTTAACTCATTTTCTAAAAGATGAAGAGAAAGGGAAGCAAGTACTAACAACATCACCATCAGAAGTGCAAAGAACAGTTTCGAAGAAGGGAAAAGAAGCATTCGTAATAGAAGTGGGAACAAAAGCCAAAAATCTATTTTGCAATTCTATCGTTCATTCATATCGTACAATTGAAGATTTTCACGATAACGTGCTTAGTAGAGTATATGCAAGAGATTTTCATAACAAAGAAGTGATGAACTTTGGCGAGAAAGTCGCAATTGAAAGATTAGCGGCTAAAAATTATTTCTTTCTCCGCAGACGAAATACCCAAAGGAAGAGAAGCACATGATAGCCCGTTGGTGGTGCGACTAGACATTAATCCAAGACCGAGTTGATGGAGAAGATGACGAAGCGAGAAAATTGTTGGGCAATCAATAGAATCCTAATAGATACTTTGAAGTTCGGTAAATATTCTGTTTTTACCACACTTATAAGGCTATGGGTGGAGAGGATGAAAATTTGATTCCTTCAACGTACAAAATCTACGGTTTTAACGGCACAACGAACAAACCTAAAGGAGAGGTTCACATGAGGATACCTTTACAAGGATTATCAGCTGACATTTTATTTTGCGTGGTTGACGTGGAATCTCCTTATAACGCATTAATCGGGCGACCATGGCTGCACGAAATCTTGGGAGTAGCATCAACATACCATCAATGTATAAAGTTTCCCCATCCAAATGGTATTGGAATTATAAAGGGAGATTGGAAGGAAGGTCAGAAATGTTATGAGGTTGACGTAGAGAGCTGTGAAGAGAGAAATGCTAAAAGGAAAGGTTGGAAACAGAATATCAAAGATGAACAGAGAAAAGAGAAGCTGATGGTGGATACTATAGAGATAAGAAATGAAGAAACATCACGAAGTGCCGCAAGAATAGGCGAATATTACGATGCCGCAAAGATAATTGGTTGTAGTTCATCGCGAAGTGCCGAAGAAACATCGCGTAATGTCGCAGATGAATGCATGGAAGCAGGCGAACGTTACGATGGAAAGGAGTCCTTCAAGGATTGGGATAACGCTGAGGCAAAGAGTACAATGAACAAAAGGCATAAAAGTAAAAAATGAATGGTCTGTGATAAGTAATCGACAAAGATATATCAAAGGCAAGACAAAGAAGAAATGATATCTGAGAATTTCGACAAGAAGAATGTACAAGAATCCGAGAGAAAAATGAATGAAACAACATTGTGCGATGTCTTCGCAAATTAAATATCAGACAGCAATTAAATATAAATGATTGAATGATTTAACAACAATGAATGAGTAAATGAATGGGACGAACCTTTATGGCGTACACCTAGTTCGCGAATTACATTTCGTAAGAGGCAAATGTAAGACCTAAAGTGCGTCATATAAGGGGTATCTCTTAACATGGCTCGGGGAAAAGGTTACACCGCCCCGGAACTGGGTCATGCAGATTTGGGGCCCATGAAAGCCTATCCGGGAGGAGGTACCTTGGATTCCCAACTATATATGTAGGTTATACCCTGGTTGGGCGACCGAGGGTCTCTTTCAAGGAGTCAGCGTATGATCAAGGCGCCGAGGTACACGGTTGAGTCAAGAGTGCGGGGAGCATGGAACTTCCTTACCACTCTTGACAAGTCTTGGCGCATGCTGCACTCGGCCCGAAGAAAACTCCACTTAGGGTGCAGCCTTGTAACCATAAACCCTATAGGTATAAGGGATAAGAGGTCTGCGAAAACAACTGGTTGTTGTTAAGACCGGATGGGAGGAGCTAGCCTTGTATGGCCGATGTACGCCTCCTTGAAGGGGCAACCGGGGAGATGATAAGGGCGGCACCCTCCATTAGGGAGCTGATAAGTGCCAAAGACGCAAATGTCACGAGGCTTTGTTTTCGTAAGGAAACTTAGGCTTGTCATATTTTGTGCAATGATCCTCCTGCGATTTCGTCGCAGAGGCAATAATACTAACGCGAGGGTAAGACGAGATCAATGGGTCCTTACATGCAAGTGTAAAGACGTCCTGCGATTTCGTCGCAAGACTACTCATATATAGGCAATGTCACGGGGCTTTATTTTCGCAAGAATATTTAGGCTCTTGTCATATTGTCGCAAGCAAAATATCTGCATGAGGCAAAAATACTTGAAAAATGATAAGGCAAGGTCAATGGGTTTTTGCATGCAAGTGTAAAGATGGAGGGTGTAGTCCTGCGACCTTGTCGCAATAAGGGGTGGCATGGTCGCGAGTAAGACCTTTACTTAGGAAGGTCAAGCTTAGAAGACCACCAAAAATGATAAGGCGAGATCAATAGATTTCTTCTTTTATAAAAATCACTTGCGGCCTCGTCGTAATTATAAATTTAAACATCATTCTGTCGGTCAAAGGAAGAAAATGCGAATCTCAAAAATTTCATTCTTTCATATGAAGATGCATAACGACATCCGAGAGGCAAATATGGGAATGGAAAAGACGAGATATTGTTATCCATCTTCCAATGAAAGAGTTATACATTAATAATGTTAGCCAAGAAAGGGGAATGGAGATTGAATTTATGGGCAATAAACCCAAGAAGTTTACAAAAAGAGATACGAAATGTACGAGATATTACGAGGCAAAGAAAGAAACAAAAAGAATTATCTCTTTGGTGATTCTTCTCCTCTATCTGATCCTTCAATTTCATTATTCTCGTCGCCAGAGTTTTCTTTTTCGCTGGCCTCACTATCAGAAACGTCCGAGACAGGCCAATTCTCAGGAACTTCTTCGGAAAGCCAAGGATATGAGCAAAGAGGGATTTTGTGATCATTACAAACATACTCCATGGTTTTATTGCGAAAACGAACGGCATCATTATTAAAATTCGCCACGGTAGTTTGAAATTGTTTCTTCAACTTGGAATATCTATTCTCGCGAAGGGTGAGATTCTTTGCGAGCTGTGCTTTCTCAGATTCAAGTTCTTCAATCCTTGCTTGAAATCTTTTTTCGGACTCTGCAAATAAATTACGATAAATTAACAACTCAACAAAGAATATTACGAGAGGTAAGAAACAGTAAGGTATAATAAATAACCTTCTCTGTCAGATATTATATCTTTAACCAAGGAAGTATGCTCGGTATGAAGACTAACATCAACACCTAAGTTATTCCTGGCATTATCTAAGATTTTCGCAGCCCAAGCGAATTCATCGTCATTATTTATAATAAGAAGTGAACGAATTTGATTTTCTCGCTCACTAAGTAAGGAGTTACGCGAAGCAATTCATCTCGCTCCATTTGCACTTCGAGAAGGGACTTTTGAAATGTTGCTAATGCCTGGGCACCATTATTAGCAATGCGATCTTTGTCATCTATATGGTCACTAATTTTCTTCCTTAAAATTTTGGTTTCCTCATGAGACTCGAGGTACATTTGTTTAAACTGGTTGGCTGTACTTAAACTAGATCTGTGCTCAATTTCTAAGAGGCGGTACTTGGTTTGGAGTTCATTTAATGAAAGAGAATTAATTCTGCTTGACGAACTACTTAAAGAGTTGTTGAGATAAGCGAGAAGAGTGTCATTGTCCATAGGCTCAGGAAATGAATGGAGAAGAATGGCTTCTTCGGAGAGGTTATATACATCTGCGAAAGTGATAAGTCAGGTAGCAACGGAAATTGATGAGATGAAAATAATAAGAGAGAAAAAAATTTATACCATAAAGTTGCTGATTAGCGTTCTGGAGAGTGGTAACTTTGTCCTTCTGGCGTAAAACTCGATTTCCAATTGTTGGATCTTTTCGCGAGATCTCGCAGATTCAACTTCTAACTCTTTGATCCTTGTGCAAAATTGGGTATTCTTCTTCAATTGAATGTTATACCTCCTCTCAAGATCTGAGGCAACCACAAAAGAAGTTTTTCCAGCCTGCGAAGAAAGATAAAAAGGTTATTAAGATATAAATTAAAAACTGAAGTTGGAGGAGAAATATGAGTTCGAACATACCAACGAATTAAGTGCATTTAAGAAGCTAGGGGATACAGATCTAGAAACTCCTTTGAAAGAGTCATTGCCATCCAACAGTGTTGCATTACATATGGTGGCGAGGTTCTCGCATATAGAAGTCGATGAGTATCTCTAATTCCTTGAAGAGAATCCGAGAAGATCTTTGAACAATTGATCCATAGGAGAATTGGCCGATTGAGCTTCATTTTGGAAAGTTGAATCCAAAACATTATCATTATCATCTTCATCGGAAGATTCAGAAACTGGAGCTAAGATGAGAGGAAGGTTGAGTTTTTCGCTTCTTAGATGGTGGAACAGACTTATCCTTGCGTGGGCATTGGCTTTAGTTTTGCCTTTGACTTTCGCAGCTATCGCTTCCTCGGCGTCAACCTTCGCATACAAATGAAGATAAGAAATAGAGGCAACAATATTGTTAAATAACATAAAAAAGATATTTCTTACTTCATCCGTAAGCGATCGAAGTATTGCCAAGGTACTTGCCAGTGGATTTGCCTTGTAACTTTTCCTCAGTTTGACAATCTGGAAAATTTACAAACTCAATGAGTACAAGAGGAAAGAGGGATTGCAAAAGCAAACTGCGGAGACATACCTCTTCCGCCTTCTTGGGCCACTTAAACTCCCAAGGATGATAGCCTGCGAGATTTGCAGGGAGTACATGCGAACCTGCTATGTAAGGTCCACTCAGGAGCAAAGGAACAACCCACCACCTCTCATCTTTAGAGTGGCGAGGAGTAGTGTTCTTACCCGAATGCCGAGTCAATATCTTGCATGAGTAATTTATCCTCGGGGATATTATCTTTTCTCTTCAACCGAGCGCCCAGCGAGATTTCTTATTTCTCATGCCTATTACTTCATAATTTTCAAAAAAGTTTTCTACAGTGTATCTCTCAGGGATTATTTCTAAATTTACATATTCGGGGTCTCTAACATTGTTAGGATATAGAGATCCTTTGCCAGCACCACGACTGGCAAACTCAAGCATTAGACGGGATTAGATGGATACAAGAAGTTCGGATGGGAAAGGATTTCATAAAGAGCGGCATCTCGGGATCATATAAAGGAATTGGAAGTTGATAGACGGGATACAAAATCAAGGATGTGAAATATTGGATAAAGGTTTCATCTTCAATTGCAAACAAGTTTATGAATGTATGAATAGAATTCATCGCCGCATAATTGATAGACATATGACTACGGATGTATCACTACAAACCTAATCATATCATGCTACTCTGCTTCTAGACTCAACTAAACAAACATTCAATCATATTGCAGAAGTTCGGATGGGAAAGGATTTCATAAAGAGCGGCATCTCGGGATCATATAAAGGAATTGGAAGTCCTGACGAGAAGTTGACCTAGCGAAACAATAATCTTGTGATCATCACATTGATGATCGAAAAAGCAGCGGAGTATATAGATGAACATCCTTGATTAGGAATGGTAGAAAGGGTGAAACCTTTATCTTGCAACTTTTTCTGAGTCTCAACAAAGCGAGGTTTGTACATACGACTAAGTGAAGCCATTACCAATACGAGAAGGGATAAAGAATCGAAGATTAAGATATGATCGAAGATTTGCGGAAAGCGATATTAAATACGATTCTTGCGGAAGAAGAAGATAAAAGAAAAGTTGCAGAGAGAAGACGAAAGAGGAAAAGAGAAAGATATGAAAATTATATAGAGAGAGAAACATCCTCGGGGGAAACGAGAGCATTTAATGTGAGAAGGGACGTGAATGGTCAAGAATAAACGATTGAAAGAGACGTGTCAGGAATAGAATGGAGGAGTAGACATCTCAATAATAAAGTCCGTATGGAAAGATGAAACTAAAACAAGTACGAGATAAACGATTACGGCGGTTCAAAAATATTGATTCTCATGACATTCTCTCCTTCGCAGAAGACATGAGAAGAGGCAAGATGTAGGATCATAATATCGCCACAACAACAATTCGCGAAGACAACGGATAACAACATTGCGAGTGAGTCGCAGAGGGATAAATATAAATGACGCACTGAATGACGATAGGAGGATATGAAATCTGGCGAAAGTTAAGAAGTGTCGCGAGTATGAATATTTGTACGTCTGCGACACTTCGCGAGACATTCCCGAAAATAAAGGACAGCTTAGCTGTCATTCACTATGTATTACCCTATATAAAGGGATGAGTGAATTTGTTGAAGAGAGAGTTCTTTTTGGATTGGAAAGCAAGTCATTAGGAGAGAGAAACAGAGCGAATGTAGTAAGATCTTAAGTGTAATTCCATTATCCTGTGTAAACATTTTTAAGAAAATTATTAATAAACATTCATAATTGTTCATCTATTATCTTTTGAATGGATTAGTTATACAAAATATAGTGAGGGGTGTATTGTGGGATTTCCTGCAACTACATGAAGATTAAAGAACATTTGAAGACAAAGAAGATTTCTGATTTGGTTTTTATATCTTTGGGTGCGCACAAACCTTGATCAGCTGGGATCCAACTAGAATCGTATTTATTCGATTGTTTAGTTGTGTAAGATCAGCACCACCTTATAGTTTCTTGTTTGAATCTATATTGATTGATTGCAAATCTAAATTCTGCTACTTCGGTAGTTGTTGGATAGATTGATCTAACCAGGCAAAGAAGTTTATTGGTTAAACGGAAGAGCCTTTGCATATGACTTGAGATATCTTCATCTGAAAGAATCAAGAGAGTTGTTACCAAACAGATTTGTTGTTCCTTTACTGTTTGGAATACGATCCAAAGGAATTGTTCCAGTGCGTGCACTTATTGAATGTCGGAAGCGCATGGATACTGAAGAAACTAAGTGAATTATAGGTTTAGTTGCTTGGTCTCAACTATACAAAGTTGGTTTAGATTTTGTATAGCGGCTTAATTATGAGAGTATCCAATTCTGTACTAGGTCCCGGGGTTTTTCTGCATTTGCGGTTTCCTCGTTAACAAAATCTTGCTGTGTCATTTACTTTTCTTTTCCGCAATTATAATTGTTCTTATTATAATTTAAAGTAAATTACACAAACGTTAACTCTGTATTACTTGATAGTGATCCTATAGAGTTTGGTTAAGTCCGAACCTATTATCAAGTAATCACGCTTTGATTGTTGTATTGTCTCGATCTCGAATCCATAGACGATCACACAAAGTGTGAATACCGATTTGTAGTATTGTCTCGACTTTGTCCATAGACAATCACTTCAGTAAGAGGACTTATAGGTGGATAAATTAAAGATTGTGGTGTATTTGGGTACCCTCGTCTTTTCAGTGTGATTGATCAAAAGAGATTCAAGTGGTGTTGTGCAGGTTATTATTGAAGATTAAAGAAGATCTGAAGACGAAGAATATTTCTAATTGGTTCCTCATATCTTTGTGTTGCACAAACCTTGATCGGCTGGGATCCAACTAGAATCAGATTTATTCGATTGA
This sequence comes from Papaver armeniacum, assembly GCA_023531295.1. NCBI lineage: Eukaryota > Viridiplantae > Streptophyta > Magnoliopsida > Ranunculales > Papaveraceae > Papaver > Papaver armeniacum. The sequence continues at coordinate 450,964 of JAJJWW010010057.1, read as the reverse complement.
TTAGTTACGTGAGATCGGCATCACTTTATAGTTTCTTGTTGGAATCTATATCGATTGATTGCGAATCTAAACTTGACTACTTTGGTAGTTATTGGATAGATTGATCTAACCGGGCAAAGGAGTTTATTAGATTAAACAGAAGAGGCTTTGCGTATGACTTGAGATATATTTATCTTGAAAGAATCGAAAGAGTTGTTACCAAACAGATCTGTTGTTCCTTTATTGTTTGGAATACGATCCAAAAGAATTGTTCCACTGCATGCACTCATTGAAGTCGGAAGCGCAGGGATACTGAGGAAACTAAGTGAACTAGGGGTAGTTGCTTGGTCTCAACTATACGAAGTTGGTGTAGATTTTGTATAGCGTCTTAATTCTGGACTAGGTCCCGGGGTTTTTCTGCATTTGCAGTTTCCTTGTTAACAAAATCTTGCTGTGTCTTTTACTTTTCTATTTCCGCAATTATAATTGTTTATTATAAATAAAAGTAAAATACACAAATGTTAACTCCGCATTACTTGATAGTGATCCTATAGAGTTTGGTTAAGTCTGAACCTATTATCTCGATCTTGTATGCATAGTCAATCACACAAGTTATCTTTGTGTTGTATTGTCTCGATCTCGTATCCATAGACAATCACACGAAGTGTGAACCGATTAGTTCCATTTTCTCGACTCTGTCCATAGACGATCACTTTCGGTAGAGGACTTATAGGTTGAAAACTAAAAGATTGTGGTGTATTTGGGTACCCTCGTCTTTTCAATAACCTAAAAAACCGTCCATGAATGATAGTCTCCCATATCCCGAGGTTGCATCCACTAAATATCTTATCCGCGGAAGTGTGTACGGATCACTTGGGAATGCTTTGGAACATGCACGATATTAGACAGACAACGAGGATACTGGACCGGTCGATTAAAACCTACCTTCAACAGCTTCTCGACTTCTTCAGCCACTCTAGCTTTTTTGCTTTGTGACATATTCCTTATTTTTCAGACAATCTGGTCAAAATTTCTCATTTTTGTTTAGCTTGTGACAGGCTATGCTCGGATCTATTCCTGGCATTTCTGCGAAACTTCATGCGAAAACGTTGACATTTTCTCTTAACAATTTAATCAAACCATCAAGTTCGTGCGCGGGTAGATTTGTCCCTAAAAATGTGGTTTTGTGCTTCTCGTTCTTGATATGGACCTCAACAAGTTTCTTGGAGGATCAGCCGCATCCTCTCCCACATATGATTCTGGTGGAAGAAGACTCTGTAATTGTTATTTCTGTTCGACTCACTTGATATGCTTCCCGCTAACTTCTGATTTCCGGTGTCCATCCATAGAGTTCTCGTGACAGTTGTGGGTTGCCATCTGGTCGCTTCTCACCTCCATGACCCCTTCAGATGTAATGAAATTCAGGCACTGGTAATACGAGGATGTGTCTGCATAGATCCATGCATCCAGTCTCGTCCTACGATCTCATTATAGGGAGCTCAATAATCCAGAAATAATAAATTGCCCAGAGCGAACTTGTTAGCTACTGTTATAGACATCTTTACTTTACCAATCGCCTTTGTTACTTCTCCATTGAAGCCGATAATTGGATTTCCGTCCTCTTCGATCAAGTCGTGTAAGAGATTCATAGCAGAATAAGCTCCTTAAAATAACACGCTCATAGAGCTTCCCGTATCTACTAGAACACAGTGTACTCGGAACATTCCAATACAAGCTGTTATAACGATAGCGTAATGGTGGGGAACGTAAATATCTCTCATGTATGCTTCAGTGATCTCAGTCTTTGTGCACACAATCTCCAGAATTTCTGCTCCGTTTCCACTAGCAAAATCGACGTGATTTGTCACGTACCACTCATTTAATTGCCTGAGCTTTCTCCTGGTATCATCTTCAGATGCCCTCCTGGACATAGAATGGATCCTGGCGTGACTGACGTTAATCACATGTGTTGTGTCTAGCTGTCCTGATCCTTTCCCAAAATCTTTCTTCACGTACTCTTGCATCTTTCCAGCATCTATCATTCTTTCGCTGGACTTCGATCTGTAAAGATCGACAATTCTCGGTCCCGTGACCAATGTCTTTATAAAAATCACAGTACTTATTTTTGTCACGTTTATCATGTGTCTCTGCTCGCAAAGGTCGAGGGGGGCTCAAGTCCTTGCTTATTCTGTCATACAACTCTATTAGACATATGTTCAATGATGTTAGCTTCATATCAAGATGTTTCTGATATCCGGTTTACACTCGTCCCCCATGATTGTTCTCTCGAACTTCAGCTCGATCATTGTGGTGTCCGCTCGAACGGTTCTTTGACTTGTCTTTCTACCCATCATTCAAATAATTGGATGATCTGTTAACTTCTATAGTTTCTCGAGCTTTCAAATCATCCTCAACCCGAGCGTATTCTTCTGCTCGATCATACAGTTCTTCCAGAGTTTTTAGTGGTCTCTTGACTAAGAAATTTAATATACCCATTTGATTATACTGGTATGCCTGTTTGTAAGCCTCGATAATGACTTGATCGTTGGCACCATCCTCTTCAACTAACTCTTGTTTGAAGCATCGAGTAAACTGTCCGATGCTTTCCCCTTTTTGAATATTCAGAAGGAATAATGAATGTCCCTTCCGATCACGTCTATTGTATTTGTAGTGAGAGCAAAATTTATCAACCACCTTGCGGTAAGTCCCGATCGACTGTGCCCAAAGCTGATTGAACCACGTAATTGCTCCGTCGGTCAATAATTGCGAAAACATCTTGCACATTAATTCATCGATATACTGCCATAGGGTCATGGTAGTTTCATAATGTAAAACGTGTTGATCTGAATCATTTGTTTTCTCATCAAATTCCGGTAGCTTGGGGACTTGAAAGTTCATTGGTGGACGGAACTCTCTGATATTCTCTTTGAAGGGAGATCATGCGGCTCGATGAAGTCTGTCTATCTTGTCCTCTCTGCAGTACTTCTTTGATATTACTTTCTCGATCATCTTTCTAAGACGAGCATCAGTTATCGCCTTAACATCGCCGTCAGAGGAACTATCATCCTGCTCGTACTCCCGGTGCTCAGTATTTTTATTTGTGGATATGTATATTCGCTTCTGATTTTGTTTCGCTCCGAACGAGCATAGTAATCATGTGAAAATTCTCTCTCGTCGTACCGATCTCGAACCATATCTTCGTCATTCCTGGGGTGTTTTGAGACGACGGCAGTTCTGGCCATACTATGTTGAGTTGTATCTTGACGCTCTTGTGCGCCTGCTCGCCTGGCCCGTATACGCCTTCGTCTAGTTAGATCTCCAGTAACCACCTGGTAGTTTCCTTACAGAGTTTTCTCTTGTCCATCCAGATCGATCACTTCTGTGGGTTGGTTAGCATCTTGCGGGTTAATTCGACTTCCTAGGCTCTCCCAGACAGACCGACCCTTCCGGTTTCAATCAAAATTCGTCGATCGATCTTGATTATTCAGATTAGTAGTCCTTTATCGAGACTGGTTCTCACGTTCTAATCTCAGGCGATCGCTTTCTTTCTCTACCTCGTTCAGCTGATGGCGCAATAGATCTACCTCTGTACGGGGAGTCGCGGTCCTTCCATCTCTCTGATCATTTCGGTCATCATTTCTCCTTGGCGGGCTGTTGAATACAAGTTCTATGTTTACTCGGACTCGTGGGTTTCTCCCGTTAAGTATGGACTCAACGATCCTTTCTTCATTCTCGATCATTGGTCGTCTCTGGTTTTTCTGATTATTTGGGTCTGGGGTTCTGTCACGAGTACAATCTCGATCCCGTATATTTCCAGTAGGCACTGCGGGTGCTGACCGAACCTCATCTTGTTCAATCATCAAGTGATTCTCGTGCGTTTCAGCTTCATATCTCATGTGGTGCCGAGGATTTCTAGCAGAAATGACCTTTCACGTAGTTTGTTTCACTATTGCCATAATCTTGATTCAGGAAAACGTTCTCTTTTCTTGCTTCCCCTTAGTCTTTGAGGAATTAGCTATGTAAAGGGTTACAGGTAACTAAGGACCCAAAAAAGGTGTCATTGGCTAAGCCCTCGAAGTGTGGCCCAAAAATCCAACTAGGGGTGAGCATTTTATCCGTAATCCGCAGGTTTAACCGGGACCAATCGTATTTGTGCGGATGGATGCCCGGACCGTTCGTTGATGGTTGGACGCGGATGGGATTTTTGAAATCCAATGGATTATGGATTGGACTCGGGTGCAACCTTGAAAATCCGTTGGACATCTATACCCGTTAGATAAAGGGCATTTATATAGTTTCTAGAAAATCTATGGATAGTTTTGGAATTTTTAAGGTGTTTGCTTGGATTGTTGTCCATGACACTTCTATATTTATATACATATATAAAATGTGTAGGTTCCATAAGAAGTCGTCTATATTGTCTTTGTTTTTTCATTATAAAATTTTAATTAACACAAATCCATTGGATTATCCGCATCCAATCCGTTCATCCGTGCATCCATTGGATGTTGGATTGGATGCGGATGCCAAATTTGAAATCCGTAGCGAATTGGATTGGATGCGGATGAGGTGAAAACCGGTCCATACTGGCCCATGCTCACCCCTAAATCCAACATCCAAAGTAATTGGGGTTGAAACATCCAGCAGGGTAACGGCTCGGTTTGACTGGCGTCTTCCTTGGCTGATTCGGCTCGGCTTGGCTTGGATGGGGCCTAAAAAACCTTCAGTGCAATTAGTGTGGGGTGGAAATATCTAAGGACGTATATTAACTAATTTAGCCGCGAAGCGTAGGATCGCCCCCAACTGTAGCCTGATGAAGTTTGGTCCGACCGCCGGTAATGTTGAATATACCGGGATAACCATCGTCGTCGGAGAAGTCACCATCATCGGAGAAGACACCGTCGTCGGAGAAGATAACCGTCACTGGCAGGTGCCGTTGTTGTCGGAGAAGATGATCAGTGACGTCATTAGGATAAGTGGGTTGTGATGGCATGCTGACATCATGGTGATGCAGATGCTTTGGACAACGCTGATATCATGTTGATGCTGCTAACGTCGTCACTGACGGCGTGATGACGCCGTTAATGCTGACCAATCATATGCTTATTTTTTCGACGCCGTTATAACGGAGACGACGACGTCTTGACGGCGCTGACGCCACTGCTTACTGTCGACTGACATGGCGTTTCTGCTGATATGGCGTTACTGACCATACAACAGTGCTAACGTGGTAGTATATGTTGTTGATGTGGCACTGGGTGTCGCTGACATGTCACTGCTGGCGTGGCAATATATGATGTTGATGTGGTCTGCTGACGTGGCACTTTCTTCCAACTATTTTTGGACCCATCGTGTTTTGCCATCATCCATGGGTCTATGTATCTTGGTCAGCCGATATGCGCAGGTTTATGACCTCGGTGAGGCCATCTTTTGTGTAGAATATTGGGGTACAAACAATAACTTATCTTTAATGAATAAGTGTTCTCCTTCTTATGTTCATCCATATTCTTGTCGTACGATAACACATCATCAACACGACCCTATCAACTGTGTGATTTTTTTTATCATTCGAGAATAGTGATGGATTACTTTTCGAAGATTAGCTCGGTTCCTATCTTATTATTTCATACAATGGATTACTATGTATTATCTTTTAACAAAAGAATTTCGTATTCATAGTATATAATAGGGTTCGGCGGATGTATGATCATCCTAACATAGTGATTTCTCCGTTAGATATTTATGAAATTTTAATATGTTAAACCCAATTTAACCACGTATTCAAAATGTCAAACAAATCAAAATATGACGCGATTTCCAAAAAACTGATTTTAATGAAACTATGTGTTCAGAAAAACCTAGTTTATAATAACGTCATAAAACCTAAATATTAATAATTCCAACGGTTGGATTATGAGTTGTTTGGTATATGTTATATCTTGTCCTTATTTATCTCCTTTAAAAATATCATAGAGATCCAACTATGGGAAGCACACCAAAGTACGCGATCTTTCCGGTTGTGTCCACAAAAATGTTGATCGAAACAGTCATACGACATCATGTATATATTTTTATCTAGCAGTTGGATTATCTTGAAATTTTATTGTGTTTGGCGAAAAGGTCTGATGAATCTTCTGTAAAATTTTGGGATATTTAATGTTTGATACCCGAAAAATTTCTAGCATTGGTACCTGGACCAGTTAAAAACCGTTTAGCCAGTGCGTGGACTAAATATTATGTTACTTAAATAATTAAAATTAATAAACAAAATAAGTGAAAGTACATAAATACAATGAAAATAGAATTGGTCTGTTATTTGACTCGGTGCAAGACTCCGGAACAGAACGGTAGATGGTGGATTTTCGACAAAGGCTAAAATCGTAAAACTATAGTCTTATATGATCCTGATCCAGCAATCAGATGAGTATTGAGGATCATGTATCTCTTTGAAGCATGAGATCTCATGCCAAAAGAATCTCTGACTGAGTATATTGTCTCTCAGAGCATACGTGAATATGCAGTCTCTCAATTGAGGCAACGGCATATCTCATGAATACTGAGCAATTTCAGTAATTATTTCTATATAGAATCGAACGATTAGACGGCTCCTAGACAACTTGCCTGGTAGTATAGAGCGATAACGTCTTCAGGATGCAACAATGTTTTCCCTGACTATATGGAAGGAATATGACGCTTCAACAAGCTCATATCGCTCAATTCTTGAATAATTAATGCTCTTAGACAACGTGCTAGTATAGAGTCATCGATTAATTATTTCTAGTCACTAGATTCATTAACTGAATTCCTAGAAAATATTCTACGTTCTTTATAATATTTCGTTACTTCAATTCATGGCTCTTCCCAGCATAATTCCATGGGTTAGTAAGAAATATTCAACGTACGGGCATCTGAGCCGCTATCGAGTAAGCCCCGACCAAAATGGTGCAAGTGCACTCAACAATAATGCACTAACGAGCACTTGAATGCACGAACGAGCATTCAACAATACGAAGGAACGACGAACCTGTGCAAAATAGGAAGAAAAATAATAATAATAAAATATTAGCTAAGGCGCTAGGGGACTGGGCCCACCGGTCGGCCAGTCATGTCGTGGCCGGTCCCACGCCTGATTCTTTATTTTATCATATTTTATTATTTTTTCTTGATCTCATGAAAATCCCTTCATTTGAACTAAACTCCTTCGTTTTAAGGAAACTCCCCAGCTTCATGGTGTTTCCTTTGTATCAAGGAAATAATATGATCTCACTAGCCGGACGGTCATGCCCTAGTTGTGGCCGGTCCCACACCTTGCGTTCCTTATTATTTTATTCTTATTATTTCCTTCATCCCATGAAATTCCTCAATTTCATGATATTTCCTTCACACCAAGGAAAAGATATAAAATTAGGGAAGGTTCACGGGACCGGGCCACTAGCCGGCCGACCATGCCCTAGCCGTGGCCGGTCCCACACGCCCTTTATTTTATTATTATTATTATTTAAAAGTCGACATCAAAATCAACATTACAAGGGATGGTGGGCAACCTAGCAACAAGCTGGGCACCGACACCTTTTTGAATAACGATCCCTAACCTATGAAAAAGAGAATTTCCCATCATGTCTTGCCATGCAATTTCTTAATCTCTTCAGAAAAATTAAAAAATCCGTACCAAGCTCGCCAAAGGTGGAAAAGGCCAACACACCAAAACCATAACCGAGTGAAGTGCAAACATCCAAGTACTTATTGTTCTTGCGGGTGATAGCTGCAGAAATGGCATGACCTGGTATGAAGTTGCGAGTTCTAGCATTAGTGAATGGAGAGACTCCTGTGACATCAAGACAAACATCTATACCATCTTCCCAATTATAAAACATGATATCCGCTGGTCGAAGATCCTTGTTGTTGATGACGCCCAAAGAGACCTCTTTTTTAGCTACAACACCGGCCCTATAACACATATCTGCCAAGATATCCTTTACTACATCATGTCTGAATTTAAGCCCAACCTCACTAGCGCAATGAATGGCGTGATCGCCAAAGATATCCATAAGCTTGCCACAACAGGAACACTTGTTGTCTTCCTCAAAGAGGGGTATGGCCAAACGGTATTATAGGACAGAGCTAAACTGCTTAGGCCCAACAGCCTGATTAAGGCCAGGTATAGGAATTGCCTTAAGAAAGTCCATAGCATGGTCCGATCTATTGCATTGCCAAACAGGAGCCTCACGCGAAGATAAAGAGAAGCTAGAGGGTACCTTTTCCTGAACTGCACCAAAGTAGATAGCCGCCAAAGACTTCATGTATTGGGGGGCGGTAGCGTTAATATTGAAATCCGGAGAGGAAATCCCACAAGCTTGCGTGAAACCCTGTAATGCACTGTGAAAACCAGGACATAGGTCAGCTGTTATAGGCAACTTCATAATAGAATTCTGCAAATGATGGGTCTGTGCCTGAGATGCAAGGTAGCAGTACTTCATAGTATCTGACATAGAAAGTATACCAAGACCTTTATCTTTGATGGGAAGAGTGGCTAGTCGCTGCTGGACTAAGCCGAAACCAGCCCCATCTCCGACCACAAGGCGATAAAGATATTGCATGAGATAATCATCAAAGCGATCAGCAACAGTCTGTAACGCCTTGGGGCAGGTGGTGCGTAGAGCAAAATATAACCTCGATACTCCAGTACAACTGCGTAAAAGCAAGAGTTCACATTGAGGATCATGCAGCTCTTGAATCTTGTCCATGAGCTGAACGGTTTTATCTACCTTATGCATCACTATATTGCTACAGAAGTTCGTATCTAAGCTGACCGGTCCGCCAAGCAGTTTCACACCATCTTCAGGCTTACCAATATTTGCAGGAAATGCATTATCAGAATCCCTTCTCATATCATATGAAGGCAAAAATAACTCCGTCTTCGAAATATTCAGATGCAACCCGTAGCCTGGTCCATCGTCTTGAAGAATCTTCAAATCTTTGGATACTTCCATAGTGTCCCCTGCTATGGTGCCATCGTCCAGATACCAGGCGTGAAAATCTAGAGTACAATTAGCTGCAATCTTCTCGACGAGCTGGTGTAAAGCCAAGGCAAATAATAGGGGACCGAGAGGGTCACCCTGCTGCACACCTTATTATTATTATTATTATTATTATTATTATTATTATTATTATTATATATATATATTATTATTATTATTATTATTATTTATATAAAAGAGCGCCGCAAAGGCTTTTATTAAAAATCAAAATCAACGTTACAAGAAATGGTTGGTAACCTAGCGACCAGCTGGGCACCAATACCTTTTTGAATAACAATCCCTAACCTATGAAAAAGAGAATTGCCTATCTTAAAATTAGCATCATGTCTATCCGTACAATTTCTCAGTCTCTTTAGAAAGGATATGATATCAGCACTGAGCTCGCCAAAGTTAGAAAATGCTAGTACCCCAAAACCATAGCCGTGTGAAGTACATTTCTCCAGATACTTATTGTTCTTGCGAGTGACAACAGCAGAAATAGTGTGTCCTGGTGCGAAGTTGCGAGTCCTGGCACCTGTGAATGGAGAGACACCTGTGACATCCATACAAACGTCTCTGCCATCTTCCCAATTATAAACCATGATATCTGCCGGCCTGAGCTCCTTGTTGTCATTAGAAACAAGCCCCAAAGAGACTTCTTTTCTAGCTACAACACCTGCCTTATAACAAATATCAGCCAAAACATCTTTGACCATATCATGTCGAAATTTAAGGCCCACCTCACTAGCACAATGAATAGCATGGTCTCCAAAGACATCCATTAGCTTCCCACAACAAGGACATTTACTGTTTTTTTCAAAGAGAGGAATGCCCAAGCGATATTGCAAAACAGAACTGAACTGTCTTGGTCCAACTACCTGATTAAGACCTGGTATCGGAACCGCTTTAAGGAAATCCATTGCATGATCTTCTCGATTGCACTGCCATATGTTAGACTCACGTACAAATAAAGAAAATCAAGAAGGTACCTTTTCCTTGACAACACCGAAATAAATAGCTGCCAGAGACTTCATAAAATGGGGGGCAACATTATTGATGTTGAAACCAGGTAAAGGAAGACCACAAGCTTGAGTGAAACCTTGTAGCGCCTGTTGAAAATCATACGAAAAATATGTTGTTGCTGGCAACTTCAAGATGGAGGTCTGCAAATGCTGAGTCTGGGCCTGAGATGCTAGATAACAGCAGTACTTCATAGTATCTGCCATAGTAAGAACCCTAAGACCCCCGTCTTTCATAGGAAGGGTAGCTAATCGTTGTTGAACCAAACCAAAACCAGCCCCATCTACAACCACTAATCGACGTAAATAAAGCATAAGATGTTCATCAAAACGAGACCCAACAATCTGAAGCGCCTCAGGGCATGTTGTACGAAGAGCAAAATATAACCTAGAGACCCCAGTGCAACTGCACAAAAGTAGGGAGTTATTCATGATCTGTATGGTTTTATCTACCCTGTTCAAAACAATGCCACTGCAAAAATCCATATCCAAACTGACTGAGCCACCAAGGAGTTTAACACCACCCACCGGCTTGCCAATATTGGTAGGGAAGACATCATCCACATCTCTTCTCGGATCATAGGAAGGACAAAATATTTCCATCTTCGTGATGTTCAAATGTAAACCATAACTAGGACCATCTTCTTAAAGAATTTTTAGAGCTCTAGATACCTCCATGGTATCTCCTGCAATGGTGCCATCATCTAAGTACCAAGCATGGAAGTCTAAAGTGCAACTAGCGGCAATCTTCTCAACAAGTGGATGAAGAACTAGAGCAAATAATAGGGTACCTAGGAGATCACCCTGTTGAACACCTAAGGCCGAAGAAAGAACATGATCCTGGTAGTATAGCCTGGCCGGTTTTGTATAACAAAACTCAACCCAATAAGAGATGCTAGGACAATGGGCTCTAATACATTATTATTATTTATTATTTATTATTATTATTATTATTATTATTATAAAATCTTATTTATACATGAATGGTTGGGAGACGGGCAACAAACTGTGCACCAACTCCCTTTTGGATAGCCAAACCTACCCTATGAAAAAGAAAACCGCATATTTTGTTGTTAACGTCGTAATTAACTAAACAGTTCTTCAATCTCTTCAAAAGGACAACAAAATCATCACCAAGCTCACCTAAAGTCGTGAAGGCAAAAACTGCGAAGCTATAACCATGAGACGTGCATATGTCCAAGTACTTGTTGCGCTTCCGGCTCACAGCAGAAGATATGGCATGCCCAGGTGTCGAAGCCATGTATGCCTCCACCAAAGAAAGGGAGAGACCCATGTGACATCAAAGCATGTATCCAAGCCGTTCTCCCAATTGTAAACAAGTATATCAGCCGGCTTTAAGGCCGAGTTGTTAGATAAAAGGCCCAAAGCTACTTCTTTCTGGCTGCAACTCCTACTCGGTAGCAAATATCAAGAACTACATCTCGAACAAAATCATGCATAAACTTGATACCGACTTCGCTAGCACATTGAAGGGCATAGTCTCCGAAGATGTCCATGTCACGTTTACAACAAGCACATACACTGTCCTTGGGAAAAAGTGGTATACCTAAACGGTATTGAGTTACTGCTCTGAAGTGACGAGGCCCAATGGTCTGGTTTAGTCCAGCAATGGGGATTGCCTTCAAATAGTCCATAGCGTGTGCAAGCTTTTTACTCTGTCATAAGATTGCATCCCTGTCCGTCATATTAAACCTGGAAGGAAGCTCACGCTTAACAACATCAAAATATTGGGCTGCCAATTTTTTCATGGGATGTGGGGTAGCAGAATTAATGTTGAATGTTGCAGTGGACAGTCCACAGGTTTGCATATAACTGTTGAGAGCAAACTGGAAGCTGCGACATGGTATTGAGTTGTCAATAGAGTTCAAAATGGAGTTCTGAAGATGTTAATACTGTATCCATGAAGCAAGGTAGCAGTACTTACTAGCGTCCTCCATGGTATGCACTCCTAAGCCACCGTCCTTCATCGGCAGAGTAGCTATCCGCTGTTGAAGAAGACCGAACCCAGCACCATCTCCGGTGACCAAATGTCGCAGAAATTGCAATAGGTGCTGATCAAAGTGACTTGTAGATGGTTGTAAGACATGAGGACTAGTTGTCCGCAGGGTAAAGTAGAGTTTAAAGACTCCAGCACAGCTGCGAAGGATCAAAAGCTCGCACTGTGGGTCTTTAAGGGTCTTAACACAATCCATAAGTCTGATTGTTTTATCAACTCTCTGCACAACCAAGTCACTGCAGTATTGATCGTCCAAACTAATAGGACCACCTAATAATTTCACCCCTTTTACTGGTCTGCCTATATTGGCCGGAAAAACACCCTCCTCAAGACATCTAGGATCTGTTGAAGGCCAGAAGATTTCAGTCTTCCTAATGTTCAAATATAGTCCCCTTGCACTGCCTTCTTGTTGAATGATACTGAGAGCTCGTGAAACTTCCAGAGTGTCACCAATAATGGTCCCGTCATCAAGATACCAAGCATGTAGATCCAGGGAGAAATTATTAACAATATGACAAACAAGAGGATGTAATGCGAGAGCAAAAATCAAAGGGCCGAGAGGGTCTCCCTGTTGCACTCCCTGAGTTGAAGATAGAATAGACTCATTATAATATAATCGTGCAGGTCTAGCATAGAAAAACTCAACCCAACGCGATATACTAGGACATCTAACTCTGACCTCCCTAATGAGAATGGATCTGTCGACTAGATTAAAGGCATTAGAGAAGTCAACGAGCATCATAGTTAAGTTTTTGTGTGTACCTTTCTGTTCTAGAAGCCTATTTGCGGAGTGCAGTATGCTTTCACCTCCACAAGGAATACCTACCCCAAACTGGTAGTTTCCCAAGTAACCTGTCATTTCTTTACAAACTGAAGTTGCTGCCAATTTAGAGCATAACCTCCTCCAAATTGTCCCAATAGCTATTGGTCTTAGCCCACCATCAGGCTTTAGGAGAGGTGTGAGTGGGGCACTGGCAACATACTCCCCTAAGGAAAGAGGGCAATTAACAGCCAACCACAAATTCACAACCCCTGCAATGGATGTGAGTAACTCTTCAGAAACAGCTGCAGCTGAACCACTTAAGGCATCAATCAGGTGTTGAGCCCTTAGCCCATCTCCGCCGCACGATGTGCCTTTAGGGAAGCTCCTAATGGCATTTAAGACAAAGAAAAGCATCCACTTGGCCGGTGCTTTGCTTTAATATTATCTGGAGGTGTTAGAGGAGGAGGAGCAAAAGGATGCTTCTGTTGTAACTCAGCCAAGGTACCATCATTGTAAGGTGCGACACCATTAGAAGATAAAATACGAATGGCTGCTGCATAATGTCCGTGGCTGAGTTTTTTCCTGCAGGCTTGGGCGTTAGTTCGTTTTTTTCGTTTAGTACCTCTTTTGCACCTTTGAAGCTCTTTGTGAACATCAAAAACCTGCTGAATTAATGCAACACAACCATTTGGTTCCTTCCACTTGGCCAAAGCCTTATTAACAAAATCAGTTTGGAGTTTCTTACGAATGCCAGACCTCTCTTCTGCTGTGCTTTTCGGGATGTAAAGTCTGAGGGTGCAGGTGGGCAATAGCAGCAACTGAATCCATGAAGATACGTCAGCAGGGTGTGCAAGCACTTTATCTAATGAGAATTTTAAGGTTCTAGAAAACTGTAGCCTACATCGTGGAGGAATACTAGAAACTGTTGTTATTTGTATCTGAAAAATAAGGTTGAGGGTCTCTAAGGAGATCCCCACAATCTCATATGCTAAGCCAACAGTCTCTGCATTAACGTTATCAAAGACAGGGCTAAGTGGAATGGGTCTATCAACTCCATATATTAGAAAATCTTCCCCACTGCCATTAAACGGACCATTCAATATTCCACCTTCATGATCACGACATGGTCTCTTCCAAGAATAGAACTGAAAACACTGAAAGCAGAGCCACATGTTGAGTTGACGTAAAACCTTTTCCAAAGCTGTGTAAACATTAGCCTCTGTACGAATTCTATCTTTGCAGATAGATATATTAGCAATAGTTAATGAATGTTTATCATGAATATGTAGGATCAGAATATCGCAACCTCAATACTTCGCGAAAGTAATAAACGACAACACCACGAAGGAGTTGCGGGGAAGTTAAATAAATGACGCAATGGATGACGACAATCAGAACACGAGGAAGATGTGAAAATCTGGCGAAGGTTAAGAGTGTCGCGAGGACGAACACTTATACACTTGCGACACTTCGCGAGTTATTCCCGAAAATAAAGGACAGATTAGCTGTCATCCACTGTGTACTACCCTATATAAAGGGGTGAGTAAGTCTGTTGTAGGGAGAGTTCTTTTTGAATTGTTAAGCAGGTCATTAGGAGAGAGAAAATTTAGAGTGATTGTAATTTCTTTAGCTCTGTTCTATCTTCCTTTGTAAACATTTCAAGAAAATAATCAATAAAATCTATAGTTATTCATCTTCAAATGGATTAGTTGAGTAAATTCTAGTGAGGGGTGTAGTGTGGGATTTCCTGCAACTACATATGCGCTAGAAACAGGGACTGAGTAGAAGATCAACCTTGTGAAGTGAAAGAATCAGGAGTAACAAGAAAGAAATTTCGAATAATTTTCAACAATTTACTAAAATTGAGAAATGGCTAGAAGAAGGAATGCATCAGAACAACCAACAGTTGTAAGGAGAAGCGGGAGATTAGCTGGATAAAGGAGAAATGAAGTAGGTGAACCATCAAGAATAAACGCAGGAGATAGAGAAGAAGGTCAAATTCAACCACCAGTTCAACCACCAATTCAACCAGCACCGAATAGAGTAATAGATTATGATAGGGTGAGTGTGCAAACATGGAGATCAGATTCTATGGAAGAAAGAGAAGAAGTGCAACAATTGATAAATAATGGACAAGAGGAGAGAAATCGAGAAGAAATGGGAGAAACAGCTCATAGAAATGAAGAAATCGCAGCATTAGAAACGTTGAGGCAAACAATACATGAAGAAAGGCGATTAGAAGCGGAAGAACGCGCAAATTTAACAAGGCAAAACCATGAGTTAAGAATGGAAAATATGAGGTTGCAGAATAGGAGGTCGAGAAGTAATACCAGATCAAGATCAAGATCGGTTAGAGATGATATGAGGAGAATATTACCTGTAGAAAATGTTAATGAAGAAAATCTAGAAAGAGGGCCAAATCTCGGTGAAGGATGCTGCGAAAGAAGGGAAATAGTGTGTATTCCACGTCCTGAGATTTTACAGAATATCCAAAATAACGGAAATCAAGGAAATAGGCAGCAGAATGGTTCAATTGATGAAGAAAATCAGGAAGAAGGAAGAAGAATATTGCATGGGAGAGAAACACAGAGGAAACAAAAGGAGATTGAAGATGACATTGAAAAGCATTATATTGAACAAGCGCGTCTAGCTTGCGAAAGGGAAAGATTAAGAGTAGAAATGGAAGAACGGGAATTGGAGGAAGCAATTCGGCAGAACAATCATGACAATCGAGAAAGAAGGCGCGAGCAAAATCACAACAATGGAAATATCAATGAAGAATATGAAAGAATACAAAGGAGAGCTGATAGACAATCAAGAAGAGAAAATGATAGATACAATGGTGTGCAAATTCGTGAACGAGATGGAGGAGAAAGTCGCAGAGAAAGAAGAGAAGAAAATGCTGAACAAGAAAATCAAGATAGACATGAACGCGAAGGAGAGAGGCGAGCTAAAAAGACCAATAAATTCGAACCCCGATGTAAATGAACAAATCTTAAGAGAGTTGGCAGAGACGAGAGGAATGTTGAACAATAGCAGAGGAGGAGGAAGCAGGCAATTGGATGAGGCCATCGAAGAAGTCTGCGAAAACCCCTTTACGCTAGAGGTGCAGTTAGGAGGAATACCCCCAAAGTGCAATTTACCCGCACTAGCCAAAGCATTTTTGATGGAACAACTTGCGCAATACAACACATCAAAGCGTATGTGAGATGTATGCTACAAAGGGAAAATCATGACGCCATATTGTGCAAATATTTCGCATCAAGTTTAACAGAGAAGCACTCGAAATGGTTTGAGGGTTAACCAAGAAACACAATCACGTCATTCAACCATTTACAAGCTATATTCTTAGGGGCATATATAAGTAACAACTCCTCGCGACCAGGAATTGAAGATGTATTTGGGCTGAAACAAAGAGTTGGCGAAAGTTTAAGACACTTAACTGTGAGATGGAAGACGATGTGTAGCGAGATGGCTGGAAGAGTGGATGAAAGATATCTCATTTTATCATTCATAAACGCTATGTTCGCAACCAATCTGTTATATATTCAAATCTTTAGAGTTAAGAAGAAAATTACAATGACTGAGTTGCGAGAACTTCAGGAGGAATATATTGCTTTAGAGGAAAGGCAAAACGAGACGGAATCATACCCAGTTGCGACTACAAATTCAAACGCTGCGAATGCAAGCTTATTACCCAAGTTGATAAACACAGTGGCGAGCACTTCGCAAGGGCAACAAGAAAAGATAATAGATGATGGACAACCAAAGATAGTAGCTATGGGAAGCCGAGATCAGGAAGAGTTTGAAAGAGAAAGGAACTACTACAACCGTGGCGGCAATAACAAAATTCAAAGACTTGATCATCCACAAGAAACTTATGGAGGTCGAAGGCAGAATTATCATGGAGGGCAAAATAAGTCAAGAGTAGTATGGGAGGAAATCAAAATGCCACCATTAAATACTAGCGTGGAAAAAATATGGGAAGCTATACTCTTGATGGAAAACATACCTGCACCATGGAATATGGGGAATGAGCCACCACCAAGTGATAGAAGTCACGAGTTCTGTTCTTACCACCGCTTTCATGGACACTTAACAAATGACTGCAAAAATATAAAAAGAATCATCCTCAGAATGATTGACCAAGGAAAGCTGAGTCATTTTCTAAAAAGTGAAGAGAGATTCAGCCATTACCACCACCGCCAGAAATGCACAGAACAAATTCAGCAAAGGGGAAAGAAACATTCGTAATAGAAGTTGGATCGAAAGCTAAAAATTTGTTTTGAATGGTGCAGAGGCAGAGATCAGCAGGAGCAAAAAGTGTAAGAAATGAATAAACAATAATTGAAGAAGAAATACGCGAGGATCTCGCCATCAAGAATGTATGACAATTTGATTGAAGAATTGAAAAACAAAAATGCATGAACAATGTAAGATTGTGCGATAGCTTCGCAAGCAAAAATGAATGATTGATTGAATTAACAAAAATGAATGAGTGAGTGAATGGGACGAACCTTTATGGCGTACACCCTAGTTCGCGAATGATATTTCGCAAGAGGCAAATGTAAGACCTAAAGTGCGTCATATAAGGGGTATCTCTTGACATGGCTCGGGGAAAGGTTACACCGCTCCCCGGAACCCGAGTCATTGAGATTTGGGGCCCATGAAAGCCTATCCGGAGAGATACCTTGGATTTCCAACTATATATATAAGGTTATACCCTGTTGGACGCCCGAGGGTCTCTTCCAAGGAGTCGCCGTATGCTCAAGGCGCCGGGTACACGGTTGAGCCAAGAGTGCCTGGGGAATTTGAAGTGTCTCGGCCATTCTTGGCAAGTCTTGGTATATCTTTCGGCCCGAAGAAAACTCCACTTAGGGTGCGGTCTCGTAACCATAAACCATATAGGTATAAGGGATAAGAGGCTGCGAAAACAACCGGTTGTTGTTAAGACCGGATGGGAGGAGCTAGTCTTGTATGGCCGATGTACGCCTCCTTGAAGGGGCAACCAGGGAGAAGATAAGGGCGGCACCCTCCATTAGGGAGCTGATAAGTGTCAAAAGACGCAAATGTCACGAGGCTTTGTTTTCGCAAGAAAATTTAGGCTTGTCATATTTGTGCGATGATCCTGTAGAGGCAATAATACTAACGCAAGGATAAGATGAGATCAATGGGTTTTTGCATGAAAATATAAAGACGTCCTGCGATTTCGTCGCAAAGACGAAAATGTCATGGGATTTTATATTCGCAAGAGTACTTAAACCTGTCATATTGTCGCAAATAACATATCCTGCAGAGGCAAAAATACTTAAGAAATGATAAGACAAGGTCAATGGGTCATTACATGAAAATGTAAAGACGTCCTGCGATCTTGTCGCAACGAGGGGTGGCGAGATAAGACCTTTAATTAGGAAGGCAAAATAAGACCACACAATCAATGATAAGACAAGATCAATAGATTTCTTCATTTGTGAAGATATCCTGCGATCTTGTCGCAATGATAAATTTCAACATAAATAAAGGTAAGTGAACATGCTTGCGAGATTAGAATTGCAAATCTAAAATGAGATAGAAAGAGAAAATAAGGGATTATTCATCAAGGGATTTAGTCTTTCCAATCAAAAAGAGTACTTCAACAGAAATTGAAAAGCATCTTATGCAAAAAGTCATACAGAAAAAGAGATTGGAAGATGTAAAATTACAAAAAATAGTTTAATTCTCTACATCAGCGTTCTCGACAACAGGAGATGATAAGTGTTCTTCAACAATTTTATCAGCTTCACCTTCGCCAGTTGGAGGATTTTCATCAGGAATTTTTTCATTTGGATTCTTATCGACAATTTCATTATTCGCGAGATCTTCGCAGCTTTCATAATCGTAATCACTATCAGGAGAATTAGGAACTTCATCATCTTCAACTTCCAAAGGTTCAATAGAGACAGGTTCAAGGGATTTAGAAAGTAAGATTTCATTCACAAAAACTTCAGCTTTGGGATGAAATTGACGAAGAAGTGCCTTCTGTTGATTCCTACTTTGGATATCTTTAAGATGGCTAAGATAATTAAGCTTTCTTGCGGCACGATCACGAGAATGGGCAAGAGTAGCGACAAGTGTTGCATTTTCCTTGCGAATCTTGGCATGGGCGGATTCCAAAGTAGACAGAGAGGTGCGAAGATCTTTCTCAGATTCTGTGAAAATAAAGAAGAACAACAGAGTTACAAATAAAAAGTAATGTAAGAAATTAGAAAAGGAAAACGGCGGATGAGGCAAAAAATTTTATGACTGCCTTCCTTTTGAGAGATAAGATGTTGGGTCAGGGCCAAGCAACTATTCTCCAAATGATCCATGGCATTATCAAAACCATCACCGACAAGACCTTTTAACCGCGAACGCAAGCTTTTTCATTAGAAATCGAGTAAATTATTTTCCTTCGCAAGGGAGGAATGAAATTCTTTTAACTTGGTATATTCATCCTTGAGCTGGTTTGTTTTCACACTTAGAGTTATTCTACCCTGAATAAGCTTATCTCTTTCGGTAGTGGTTTCTTTGAGTTTATTTTTCAATGAGCAGATAGATTGTTCTTGCTCATTCAGTGCTTTTCGACAAACATCAAGTTGTTGCGAGGATATCGCCACCTTGTTCAACAAAGCTCGCTTCTCTTGAGACAAAGTTCCATTTTCATCTGATAAGGTTTCCAACTCCAAATTAGATTTAGTCAAAGAATATGAGAGATGCGACAATTCTTTACTTAATAATTCTTGCTTCTGGACTAAGTAGGCGTTTTCTTGGGTTAGATTATTTATCCGGTCAACGAATATGTATGGAGGTTATCTAATCGGTTATATTGCTCCATCCAAGCATCTCTTTCCGTTCGAGTTTCTTCCACGATAGATTCCACTTGATATATCTCCATTTTACGTTTCTGATTCAAAGCTTGAAAGGCGAACAAAGTCTTAAAAAAAAAAAAAAAAAAAAAAAAAATGGGGGAGGAAATGATACCTTTTAGTTCTTCATTCTTCCTGCGAAGATTATCACGATCCAACGAAGTATTATGAAGGCTATTCTTCAAGGTCTTAATTTCTTGTTCCAAGGATGCTCGCGACATGGTATCAGAACCAAAATACTTACTCAAGGATTCATAAACACTAGATCTGATAGGATCAGTGGAAATTTTCTTAACATCATTCATGGTATCCGATAAAACTTTAAAAGCTACATCTATCCCTTCCAAGTTTTCTTTAGTAAGAGAGATAGATCCAGATGAAGAGGAAATGATGGAGGAAGAGGGAAAAGTTGAATCATCTTTAGTCATAAGAATTTCAGTTAAAGGAACCTGATTAACAAGCGGGGGCGAAGTAGAGGTATTAAGGGTAAAAGTGGAGAGAGGTTCATTTTGAAGAATTTCATTAACGGAAAATTCAGGGATTGATTCATCATGCGAGATCCTCGCATGAGAAGGTGAGTCATCATGAGAGGAAAGAATTGGTTTATCTTGCGAAGAAATCGCTAGAGAAGATGAATTACCCTGCGAAGGTATTGTAGGAGAAGCAGCAAGCTTAAACCCAGGAAAAGAAACAGGAGGCGTAACAGGTTTAGAAGGGCGAGGCTTCTTGGGGGATTTATCAGCATCCTGCGAATTACAAGCTAAATAAGAAACAGAGGCAACAATATTGTTATTAAAAGAGTAAATGTTTCTTAAATACCTTATTATTCGCAGGCTTTCTCTTAGAGGCAAAGGATTTCGGTTTTTTCGGTTGCGAACCCATGGAAACACTAGGATTCGTAACAGTGAATTTGGTGCTATATTTATCCTTGCTGAAACAAAAATGGCAAGAGAAATATTAAAAGAAGAATAGTATCCAAATAAAAGACTTCAATAAGAGAAATCAATCATGAAATAATCAAAATTAGCAAAATCAACAGACTTTGATGCCATAGAAACAGCAGCAGAAGAGTTGTAGCAGAAAGACGATGAAGAAGACGATGAAGGAAAACGGCAGAGAAAAGTTGCAGACAATAAAGAAGATGAAGTGAAAGAAAAGAAAAATTTTCATAAGGAATTCTCCTTTAAATAGATGGGAAAAGAGTAACCGGATAACATTAAATGTGCCGGTAAAAAGTGAAATTTTAGATTCGTGTAAACAGTCATTCCTAAATTCACGGAATCTTGTCGGTAAAAGAATGGATAGAAAACAAATGGTTGCAACATTTCAAAATGTTAGTTCTCATGACATTCTCTTCTTCGCAGAGAAGACATGATAAGAGGCAAGATGTAGGATCAGAATATCGCAACCTCAATACTTCGCGAAAGTAATAAACGACAACACCACGAAGGAGTCGCGGGGAAGTAAAATAAATGACGCAATGGATGACGACAATCAGAACACGAGGAAGATGTGAAAATCTGGCGAAGGTTAAGAGTGTCGCGAGGACGAACACTTATACACTTGCGACACTTCGTGAGTTATTCCCGAAAATAAAGGACAGATTAGCTGTCATCCATTGTGTACTACCCTATATAAAGGGGTGAGTAAGCCTGTTGTAGGGAGAGTTCTTTTTGAATTGTTAAGCAAGTCATTAGGAGAGAGAAAATTTAGAGTGCTTGTAATTTCTTTAGCTCTGTTCTATCTTCGTTTGTAAACATTTCAAGAAAATAATCAATAAAATCTATAGTTATTCATCTTCAAATGGATTAGTTGAGTAAATTCTAGTGAGGGGTGTAGTGTGGGATTTCCTGCAACTACAGAATATGTTTGAGAATAAAAGTTTTGGCATACCCGTTGCCTCCCACTCCATCAATGCAACAATCAAAATGCTTGAAAGGGCAATGGCAGGAAGGATCATCAACAACATCAATGTCTTGAGAAGGCCCTGTTGTCGAGACTGCAGAATGACTTGCAGGTGAAGAAGCGGTTGTGTTAATAAGAACCTCCTCATCATCACCTACGAAATGTCGTGAATAACGCCCGGTCGTAGACTCGAGAAGTATTCGAGGTTTCAACGTACCATGAATGAGGAAATCAACCTCATTACCATTAAGTGGTCCTGCAATGATATCATCTTGGTGAAAATCTGATTTGCAAGCTTTTTTCCAAGCATGGATGTGCAAACACCTAATACATAACCACATTTGCATATCAGACAGAGCCCTCTCCCAAGCAACGAAGCAATCAACATTTTGTCGAATTCTTTCTCGGCAAGTGGCTTTAGCAAATTCAGTGGGGAAGTGTCTGTCGGTGAGGTGCTTGTAGATAGAAACCCTAGCATACCCTTGACCCTTCACACCATCCAGGCATCCATCATATCCCTTGAAGGGGCAATGAACCTTGTTACATTGAGTCGATGGGTGTAAATATGAAACAGAAAGAGAAGCAGGGGACTGAGAACCTGATGCAGAAACACCGGATGATGCTGGCTTATGTTGTGCAGATGAATATCTAGAACGAGTACAAGGCATGATGTCTTCTAAAATATGAATTAGAATTTAGTATATGGGAATTCAAGGTTGCAAAACAAATGAAAACTTGAATTACCATACAACAAAACACTAATTAAAACAACACCGAATGAGAGGCAACCACAACTGTTAACTCCTTAATCCTTCCTTCAAAACGTCAAAACCTCATCTGCAAATCACAACCCCTGTAACAATCTTCGATTCCACAAAATTGATCAAGAAAAAACCACCAATCTATCTGAAGGAAACCCCGCAGCCTAAAAGAAATAACAAATCCCGAGTCTTCAAAAATAGTTCAAGTAAAAAAAAAAAAAAACCCTAAAAATTGCATCTTCAGTTACACAGAAGAAAAAATTTGAGGTTACGATCAAATAAAAACCCAAATTTTATAAAGAAATTAAGCAAAGAGAAGATAAACCAATTCACAAAAAAACCTAGAATCAAATTACTACAAAATAGAATCTCAATCAACAATCACACACGACTTCAAACTCCCTCTATCAATTGAGAAGAATAGGATTTTCAAAATCCTAATTGAAACAAAAACAGAACCCTAACTCTAATTGAACAAAATACCTTATACAAACAGCGAAAACGAGAGAACGAAAACCTAATTAGAGTTCAAACACAGAAGAATCAAAGAAAACTAACCTTGATTCAGTCTCAGTAATCACTACACGAAGGGAATCGGTGGTGAACGAGAGGGAAGAAAAAAAAAAGTGACGGAAAAATCAGTTAAAAATCAGTTATTATTATTATTATTATTATTATTATTATTATTATTATTTTATTATGAAAGGTGCCGCAAAGGGCTTTTATTAACCAAAAGAAATATTTACACATGGATGGGTGGGAGTCTAGCAACAAGCTGAGCACCCACACCTTTTTGAATAATAATGCCAAGCCTATGGAAAAGAGAACCGCCTATTTTATCGTTAGAGTCATGACTTGCAAGACAGTTCTTCAGTCTCTTTATGAAGACAATCAGGTCTTCGCTTAGCTCACCAAGTGTTGTAAAAGCTAGAACACCGAAACCGTACCCATGGGTTGTGCATTGGGCCAGATATTTGTTACACTTGCGGGTAATAGCTGCGGCGATCGCTTGTCCAGGTGTAAAGTTCCCACTTCCAGAAAAAGGTGAAACACCGGTGACATCGTAACACACGTCTTTACCGTTCTCCCAGCTATAGACTAAGATGTCAGCAGGTTTTAGTTCTTTGCTGGTAGATAAGAAGCCAAGTTTAGCTTCTTTCCTGGCTGCGACACTCGACTTGTAGCATATATCTGCTAATGTATCTCTAGCTAGGTCATGTCTGTATTTGAGTCCCACGTCGCTTGCGCAATGAAGAGCATGATCCCCATAAATATCCATGTCCCTGCCACAACAAGAACATGTGCTGTCTTTTGCAAAGAGAGGAATGCCCAAACGATATTGCAATATGGATCTAAACTGGCGAGGCCCGACATTCTGATTCAAACCCGCTATAGGAATAGCCGTAAGATAGTCTTGTGCATGTGCCCTCCCGTTACTCTGCTACAGAAATGAATCACGTGCAGACATAGGGTATTTGGTAGGTATATCCCTCTTGATATCTTCAAAATATAACACCGCCAGGGAACGCATTGGGTGGGGGGCAGTATTATTGACTTCAAAGGTTGAAGGAGATAAACCACTAACCTGTAGGAAGGCGTTGAGGGACAGTTGAAAAGTATGGCTAGATTCCAGAGCAGCAGCATCAGGAAGGATGCTGCTGATGGAAACTCCTTCACTTTAATAATAATAATAATTATTATTATTATTATTATTATTGTTTCCTTCATATCATGGAAACTCCTTCACTTTAAGGAAACTTCTTTATTTCAACAAACTCCTTGATTTCATGATATTTCCTTCAAATCATGAAAATAATATAAATTTAGGAAAAGTGCCATGGGACCGGGCTTATTGGCCGTCCGGCCATGCCTTAGCCATAGTCGGTCCCACACTTTATGATTCCTTATTTTATTATTATTTACTTCATCTTATGAAGTTCCTCAGTTTGAGCAAAAACCTTGATTTCTTCATATTTTCTCAAATGTTGCTCAAACGCGCATCAGAAAATATCAAAATTCTCAGGACTGAGACATGAACACTTTGGTGACAGGGGCTATTACCTTGACCGACCAAGGTTGGCCTTTTGGCTTGCAAGAAGCCGGTCCCACGCATTCTCACCATTTTGACCTAATTTGTTCACATTAGGTTTAAAACTCTTCCAAACAATTTGGAATTTCACAAAACGATCGTCAGTCGATCCCATGACCAACCATGGCCGGTTCCATGACCCCTTGGTCGGTCCCTCATTTTTTGATGATAAATTTTTATTATCTAACGCTCAGACGAGCACTATTTTAATAAATGATTAAACCAACATTTAATCATCCTTTCACCAACTGGTCTTCAAGAGACTTTGGGTATTTGCTCACTCGAGCATCTGGGCGCTACATGGTCGACCCATCATCCCATGTAGCCGGTCCCTCCTTCACTCCGTGGTTGATTTTCAATAAATCATCAATTGATCAGTAATTGATCAAAATTAGGGTTTCGAATCCAAGGTTCATAATTCCATATTCAAGCACTAATAATTTTATGTTGATCCTATAATCAACACTTTAATTATTATACTCGGTTCAGTTGCCAGTATTTTAAATTAATTTGGTCCTACTACCAATAATTCATCAAACGAGCAACATTTTCTCAGATGAGCAATATTTGCTCAGACTAAGGAATATTGGTTAAACTATCAATATTCAACAATTCATCAAATGAGCAATATTTGCTCACCTTAACTATACAATTATACCTCTGTCTCAACAAACGCGTTCAATTTATGAGTCCTAGAACATTTGTAAATCATGTTCGACTCAGCAATACAAAGACTCATCGTCTCATCAAGTCAACAACTGACTAACTAAAATTACGAGACATCAATCATGTCACATGGGGGATATCAACTAGGTTTTTGGTCTGGAGGTCTACAACACGTGTCATCCACGATGAGAATGTGAGCAAGTCGTACAAACAGATAGAGGAGTTAGCAAAGTAGTGGGTGGACAATCAACCAATTCTCCGCACGATGAACAACTTGTTTTAACACGATTTCCCACTTCCCCACTCTTTGACTCCAGCAACTGTCACACTTCATGGGATCAATGTGTCTACTACTTTTGGCAATATAAATGAGTCTCTGAACTCATGATTGAAAGGACAGACAACACTCGTCTAACAGAAGATTCTGAGCATTCACTCTCAAGAATTCGATCAATCAACCAGAACTTATTCGAACTCAACAGTTCGTCAAATTTGCAGAAACCTTAAACACATTCACAATCCTTGATCACCATTGATCTCACACATTTCTCAGCTTCCCTCCTGCAGATCGACCCATCTTCTCTTGTGACCGAATTGACTCTGGAACGGCCATTGTCTTGGTTTAGGCCGGAGTCCTACAGATTGATCTCTCGAATTCAAAGCAATCCCTTTTTGCATACATCTGTGTGAGGTTAGACAGTTCGCTTGGATCAAGGAGTTTCCTCTGCATGTTCGTCTCCTCAATTCCTCAAAAACCAGCAACTCATTTTGCCCCATTTGCAGATTTGCGACCACAGTGGGAGATCATTCTCTCGGTTGCAATCTCAATTTATCAAGATGGTCGATCTTAGATCTGGTTCAGTTACCAATCCGGGTTCAACACCCAACTCTATATTGTAGGTTCTAGTGGTACTTCCACTGCAAGTACTACTCCTTTCAACGTTGCAGGCTCTAGTGGTACCGCTAACACCACTCCTCCGGCCAGCAATGTCATACCACATGTTATTACTACTCCTTCGAGTGCTGGTACTCCGGTGATCACTCATGTCAATGCGGCAAGCAATACTACCGGCACTATCAACAATATACCTCCTAGCGGATCTCCTGAAGAAACCAGAGGAAATCAGCTTACCATAGTTGATCTCATGAAGGTTTAGACTGACATGGCCGTAACACAGAAAGAGTTATGTGCTTACCTCAAAACTCTAACAGACAAGCTTGCATCTGAACAGACTCAGCCTCAGCGCGAGAGGGGAAAAGCTAAAGAAACATCTTCAACTGCTGATCCTGAAATCTCTCCAATACATATTGTAGATGAAGATGAAGTCTGCAAAGCTGCAGATGACCCACCAACAAAAGAACCTGCAAGTTTCATCACTCGAGAAGACTTGGAGCGCTTTTTAGAGGATCAAGGAAAAGATAAGACATCATCTGTGCATCATCATCAACCTCAATATCCTGCAGCTACGCAGAGAATTCCTCTTCCAAAAGGCTACACTTCTCCAACGTTCACACTTTACAACGGAACAGGAAATGCTTGAGAACATGTCTCTCGATTCTTAGAATCGTTAGGCGAGCATGAACACAATCATGTCGTTCGTCTAAAGGAATTTTCAAAGTCTCTGACAGGCAGAGCATATACCTGGTACAACAACATAGCACCAGGAAGCATTTCCAGTTGGGAGAGATGATTAACGCTTTTACATAAAGTACTTCTTTGTTTCAGAACGAGTCACTCTCTCTGATCTTATAAGTATGTTTCAAAGGAGCAGCGAACATGCCAATGATTATGTGAAAAGGTTCAGAGTTCAAGCCTTGGACTGCCATGATTCTAACGTCACAGAACAACAACTTGTAGACCTGTGCATAAATGGGATGATCGCGGTCTACAGAGCTTTACTGGAAAATCTTCGGTTCTAGACTTTCTCAGAACTTCACGAAGCGGCTAAGAGATCAACAACTACTGCACCTGCCTTACTGGAAAAGCAAAGACCACTAAAGCTGAGGAACCACTAGAAACTCGAAGCAGGCGTTTGATCAACAAGCAGTATAACCCCCAACCCTCCACAAACGTTGTTGCAGAAGGGAACAAATGGAAAGTCGTGCCACAACACAAGCACGCTTCTCCATATCCTCAGAAAGCACAAAGGAAAGAGGGAGAGCTTAACTTGGGGACTAAAGGAGTACACAAAGACCCTCTCTCGGTCAGAACTTTCACTCTTTCCGAACCACCCGTCAAGGAAGCAGTTCAATCCTTAATCGAGCATGTCTGTGAAATTGCTGCATTGAACCAAGAGACACTCCCTGAACCTCCGGTAACAGACAAGAAGATGTATGACTGGGGACTTCTCACCACAGTTCATCTCAAATGAAACAAATTCAAACGAGCATTGATTGATGTTGGCACTGCTCTGTCAACGACATTCCTTTGAAAACTCTCAGAGCTGCTGGTATCACCGACAAGAAGCTACTCATGCTTCAATCTCAATCATGGATCATGAAGGAATGTCCAGAGATGCTTATGACTACATTACTCTCAAGATGAAGACAGAGAAAGCTCTAATTCAGAAGATTCAACGGATGTTCCATCAACAAAGCATTTAAAGCAATTCCAAACTATGATGGAGTTGAAATAAGAGCCCGAAGAGGATGCGCTAGCATTTATCTGGAGATCCCGCACTCAGTAAAGTCTCATTCCTCCTTATACATCCATGTCATCTGTTTTCAAATATGTTCTTCTAGTCCGAGGACTCAATCCTGCCAGCAACTCTGCTATTGTGAGGCATTATGAATGGATAGCTTTACCACAACAATATTTTACCAAATGGTTCTGGAACCTCTTCAGATTGAGCATCTAACTAAGACTGAAATGATGTCTAAACAAAATGAAGAACATCTCGGGTATTCTCCTCTGCACGAGTGTCCAAGCTTGGAAGGCTCCACAAACATGGAACCCCATTGGGATTCCGAATCAACATAAGATATTCAGAGCACGGACGGTCAAGTCTAACAAATTTCATGAAAGGAAAGCAAGATTTTTGCTCCTATGCATTCTTCAAGACTTGCAAAGCTGCTTTCTCCAACTCCATCTCCTTGGTCAATCTAGAAACTGCAACCTCTTTCTCCATCACAGCATCATTGGGAAAGGGTATGTTATTCTCACAAGAATCCTTGATAATATGTATTCTCTGACCAAGCCACTTCACATTGAAGCCAAGTTTTCTCCAAGTTATACTCCCAATCAAAGGGTATGTCTTGAGTAACAGTACTTCTAGCCCTGGTTCGTATGTCATCTATGACACGCAAGATAGCTCCTACTTGCATTATCAAGAAGTAAACATGTTTAGAGTCTTAGGTAACGATGATATGACCATACCGCTCCCATATCTTTTCATACAAGCCAGCATATCCAGTACGCTGAATCCACCAACTAGTTCATGATAAGGGAGTAACTCACTGAATGAAGGAGCAAAGGAAATACATGCATTAGGGTATTCGTGCACCACTATACGAGTCTCAATCATTGGAGAAGCTTTTTCTATCCATTGAAGTAGTTTCTTCAATCCTTGGCATGGTTTCTTCTATCCCTGAAGTGATGACGACCTGAGCTTCGGTTTCTTTAATAGTTTCAGTAACGACATCCTTAGGTGCATAAATGGTTTTGTCAGTTCTTTGATTCAAAATATCGTTTGTACCATCGCCATCAACTGAGTTATTCTCAACTTCATCATTCGACACCTAATATGATGATTACATGAGAATAGAGCGCTCTAAGCATATAAAGCAAAGGCAATCATAAATTCAAGATGTAAGTGATCTAAAATCATCAAAGTTCTTTATTATGCCTTCAAGACACAAGTAAATAACGTGAAGATACAAGAAAGACGTTTTACAAGCAAGTCTGTCTGAGTCGATTTTACGCTGCCCTGTACAAGACGATGAACTGGGAGCAATTGGTAAGTAATCTAAGGTTGAGTCATATACCATTCTTTTCGTATGTATGTCCACTACAACATATACAAAATTCACATCAATTGGATAAGCGAGCAAAACCATGAGGCCGAAACACTCAACTACATGCCAACTGAAAATTTTCTGAAAACTTCCTGGAAGTTTACTGTTTCGTCAATTTCGACTCCTAAACATGATCAAAATCCAAAAATCTTCTTTGATTAAACTAGTAAATTTCCTGGTCATAAGAAAACATGGGAGGACCACAAAAATCCGACATCGGATGAAGATTTTACAGCGTTTTTGCTAAAAGGCTGAGTTCTGAATTTTCTGGTGACGTATTTCGGCAAAACTTTTCGTTCATTCATCAATGGAACTTCTCTACATTACAAACCTTGCACGACTAAGGAACTTCTTCTCCCCACCGATCACACATCCAGAATGGGGACTGCCGCTGCTATCTGCCGCAACAACATTGATTCCCAGACAAAGCCACTTCACAGTAAAGTCACATTGTTCATGAGAATTGGGGTTGAACTCCCAGTACACCTTCATCTTAGGGAGGTTCAACGCACCATCTTTTGGTCTTTGTAGCAAATCCCGACTTCATCCATGGTCTCATCATCAACAAGGGTCTCTAGAGCAATTCCTTCCATGGTCTTAACACCAACAAGGGTCCCTAGAGCGAATCCAATTGTGATCTTGTAGTTGCAGGAAATCCTACAATACATCCATCACAAGAATTCATAATAATCAACCCATCTTTAAGATCAACAATCACACTTTTTATTAATTGAGTTAAAGAATTTTACAAAGAGGAAATGAAATCAAGAATACAACTATTGTTCTAGACTTTCTCTCTCCTCAAAACTTTCTCTCCACTCTAAAAAGATCTCTCTCTGTCTTAAGCCTGTTCGACTCTTTATATAGGATATTACATAGTGGGTGACAGCTAAGTTGTCCTTTATTTTCGGATCTGGCTTGCGATATTCTCACAAGTATACAAATGTTGATCTTCGCAACACTCCTAAATTTCGCTAGGTCTCCACATCTTTCTCGTGTTTAGGCTGTCGTCATCTGTTGCGTCATTTCTGTAATCATTCTGTGACATCTTCGCAGTGTGTTGTTCAAAGGTTTCGCAAAGGTATTGATGTTGCGATATTCTGATCCTACATCTTGCCTCTTATCATGTCTTCTCTGCGAAGGAGAGAATGATATGAGAACTAATGTTTCAAATTGCCGCGACTGTCCATTTCTTTCCTTCAATTTTCTACCCACAAGATTCCATGAATTAAGCATAACCGCTTACACATGTTAAATATTCCCCTATCCACCGGCACATTAAATGCTAACCGGTCATCACTTTCTTGTCTATTTAAGAAGAGATTTATCATAAAAATATTTTCTTTCTTTTACTTCATCTTCTTCATCTCCACATTCTCTGTAAATCTTTTTGTCGTCTGCAACTTTTTACAAATTCATCTTTCTGCTGCTGTTCTTATGGAGCCATCAAGGTTTGTTGACTTTGCTGAAACTTATCTTTCTGAAATTCATCTCATCTACTGAAATTGTCTTATTTGATTTTTTTCATCTTCGTATAATTCCCATATTGTTTCAGCAAAAACACCTCTAGTACCAAGTTTACGGTTCTAAACCCTAATCTTCCCAAGAGTTCCCAGCAAAAGGTCACCGTAAACAAAAGGAAGCCTGCGAATAGCAAGATATTAAGAAACATTATTCTTTTAATAACAATATTGTTGCCTCTGTTTCTTATTTGAATTGTGATTCGCAGGGTGATGAAAATGTCGATAAGCCCCGCAAAAAACCTCGCCACCTTAAAAATGTTGAAACTTCTGTCCCATTTCCTATGTTTAAGCCTTCAACATTTCCTGCGTTATCTTCGCAAACTGACTCCTTACTTCCTGTTCATGAAGGTATCACCACAGAATTATCCCCTGTAACTGATCTTTCTGTAGTTGAAATTCCTGGTGATAACCCTGCTGCGAATGAACCCTTCTCTTCTTCTGCTATCAATATCTCTTCTCTTGACACTGCCTCAACCCAAGTCATTAATCTTCATCAAATTTCATCTTCGAATGACGCATCTATGGCAAAGGATGATCCAACTCTTCAACCTTCTGCCATCACCACTTCTTCATCCGAATCTCTCCCTTTTACTAAAGAAACCTTGGAAGGAATAGATATTGCTTTCAAGGTTTTATCAGATGTTTTAGCTGATGTCAAGAAATCTTTCATTGATCCTATCAAATCTAGTGTCTGCGAAATTTTGAGTAAGTATTTTGGCTCTGACAGAATGATTTCTCAAACATCCTTTGAGAAAGAAGTTGAAACTTTAAAGGAGAATCTCCAAGCCATGACCTTGAAATGTGACACTCTTCATTTCGAAAGTCAAAAGCTTCAGAATGTCTCACTAGATCGTGACAATCTTCGCAAAAAGAACGAAGAATTAAAAGGTACAATTTTCTTATCTTCCCCCCCCCCTTTTTTTATGATCAATTGTTCGCCCTTTAAATTTTACACCAGAAACGAGTAATGGAGATATATCAGCTTGAATCCGTCGCTGAAGAAGCCCGTGTAAATAGAGATGCTTGGATGGATCAATATAACCAATTAGATAACCTTCAAACATACTTTGTTGATCAAATAAATAATCTTACCAAGGAGAATGCTCAATTAATTCAAAAGCAAAACTTATTAAGTAGTGAATTGTCTCGCCTCTCTTACTCTTTAACTAAAGCTAATTTGGAGTTGGAAACTTTATCAGATGAGAATGAAACCCTATCTCAAGAAAAGCGATTTCGTTTAAATAAGGTGGCGATCACTTCGCAACAACTTAACGTTTGTCAAAAAGTATGTAATGATCAAGAACAATCTCTCTGCTCGTTGAGAAATAAACTTAAAGAAGTAACAGAATCATTTACCGCTGAGAGAGACAAACTTATTCAAGGTAGAATAACTTTAAGTGTAAAAGCAAGCCAACTCAAAGATCAGTACTCCAAGCTAGAAGAATCCTACTCTTCTCTTGCGAAGGAAAACACCTTACTCATTTCTAATGAAATGAATCTTCGATCTCGCTTGAAAGGTTTAGTTGGAGATAAGTTTGACGATGCAATGGACCACTTGGAGAATAGTTGCATGGATTTAACCCAATTTCTTATCTCGCAAAATGAAGGTAGTCATAAAATTTGACTGCCTCAACCATTTTTTCTTTGTTGAGTATTTTTATGATATATTCCTCGCGAATCCTTCGTCTGAATAACTTTCTGTATTTTTTGTTTTCGTAGAATCTGAGAAAAATCTTCATTCCTCCATTTCTGTTCTGGAGTCTAAACTTGCCAAAATTCTCAAAGAAAATGCATTGCTTGCCTCTACCCTTGTTTGTTCTCGCGATCGGGCAGAAAGAAGATTTGATTACCTCGCTTATTCTAAAGATATACAAAGTAGGAATCACCAGAAAGCACTCCTTCACCAAGTTCATCTC
Organism: Papaver armeniacum; assembly: GCA_023531295.1. Taxonomy (NCBI): domain Eukaryota; kingdom Viridiplantae; phylum Streptophyta; class Magnoliopsida; order Ranunculales; family Papaveraceae; genus Papaver; species Papaver armeniacum. The sequence continues at coordinate 418,411 of JAJJWW010010057.1, read as the reverse complement.
AGGGCTGAAGTTCTTGTGAATGATATCTTATTGTACAAATCTCTTCCTCCTATATCTATCGAACCTTTGGAAGTAGATGACGATGAAGTTCCTTGTTCTCCTGATAGTGATTATCATTATGAAAGTGGCGAAGATTTCGCAAGTGAAGAAGAAGTTCCTCCTAATGATGCAACTGTTGATAACAACCCAAATGAAGAAGAAACTAGAGTAAACCAGAATGAAGAGAAGACTGGCGAAAATGAAAAAGCTGGCGAAGAACGTCCAATATCTCCTTCTGGCGAAAAAATTGAAGAAAATATTCCATCTTCTCCTGGCAAAGTTAATCTTGAAGCTTGAAGTTCTTATGTAATTTTTCTTCTTTTGGTTACTTCATCAGTATAACTTCTTGCAAATGGTGTATTTCAATCAACCTTGAAGTATATTTACTCTTTTATTATTGCGCTTACAGGCGAGAAAGATAATGCTTGTTATTTAATAATTCTCATACTGCCTCTCATTATTTTTCTTGCGATGAATGATCTACATAAGTAATAGTTAATTCTTATAAATTTTTTGTTGCATCATATGGTCTTATTTTGCCTTCCTAGTTAAAGGTCTTATTTCGCCACCTCTTGTCATTGCGACAAAATCGCAGGACATCTTTACACTTTCATGTAATGACCCATTGATCTTGTCTTATCATTTCTCTAGTATTATTGCCTCTGCAGGATATTTTTCATGCGACAATATGACAGGCCTAAATATTCTTGCGAACATAAAGCCCCATGACATTGTCGTCTTGCGACGAAATCGCAGGACGTCTTTACACTTTCATGTATTGACCCATTGATCTCGCCTTATCTTTCTCTTTTGTATTATTGCCTCTTCAGGATTGTCGCACAAATATGACAAGCCTAAATCTTCTTGCGAAAATAAAGCCTCGTGACATTTGCGTCTTAAGACACTTATCAGCTCCCTAATGGAGGGTGTCGCCCTTATCTTCCCCCTGGTTTCCCCTTCAAGGAGGCGTACCTCTACCATACAAGGTTGGCTCCTCCCATCCGGTCTTAACAACAACCAGTTGTTTTCGGAGCCTCTTATCCCTTTTGCTTATAGGGCTTATGGTTACGAGACTGCACCCTAAGTGGGGTTTTCTTCGGGCCGAGTGCAGCATACGTCAAGACTTGCCAAGAATGGCCAGGGTAGTTCCAAATGCCCCAGGCACTCTTGGCTCAACCGTGTACCTCGGCGCCTTGATCAGATGCCGCACTCCTTAGGAGAGACCCTCAGTCGTCCAACCTAAGTCATAAGCTTAGGTTGAAAATCCAAGGTACCTCTCCTGGATGGGCTTTATTGACCCCAAATCTCCATGACTCAGGTTCCAGGAGCGGTGTAACCTTTTCGCTGAGCCATGCAACAGGTACCCCCTTCTATGACGTACTAGGTCTTACATTTGCCTCTTGCGAAATTTTGATTTCGCGAAATAGGGTGTACGCCATAGTAGGTTCGCCCCTTTCTAGTATGTCATTAATATTTGATTATCTCTTGTCATTATTTCTGCGAATTTTTCGCGTCTTCTTTCTTTGTTTTGGATATGTATAATCTCGCAATTATTCTTTCACAAGATCTTCTCATAGATTCATTTTGTTTCAATCATACATCATTTCGCAGTTTACTCTTTCCCAAAACCTTTTATGGGTAATATCTCTTTAAGTACAATCTGTTCCACGGTCTATCAAGTCTATGACCCACATCTTTACCCTCAGGATCCATCAATCTATATGCCCCTGTTCCAACTATATCCTTAATGATGTAAGGTCCATCCCATTTTTTGGCCAATTTTCCACCACTTTCTCGCTGATATATTGGTGTTTCTCACAGCACCAAGTCACCTGGTTGAAATTCTCGTGTTTTAACACGTTTATTATATTCTCGGGCTAATCTTCGCTGGTAGTTTTCCATATGCTGTAGAGCCCTTTCTCTTTTTTCTTCTAATTCATCTAATTTGGTTAAAATCATACCCGCACTAAGATTTTTCTCCCAAGCCTCTCTTTTTATTGTGGGAATAATAACTTCTGTTGGTAGCACGGCCTCAACTCCATATGTTAAACGAAAGGTGACATTCCAGTAGCTTCTCGCCTGGTTGTGTTGTAAGCCCATACTGCATTATGCACCTGTTCGCACCATGCTCTATTATGCCCTTCTAATTTCTTCTTCAATATATTTGCGATTGTCTTATTTGTTGCTTCTGCTTGTCCATTGGCCTGTGGATATAGAGGGGTTGACTTCCCACATTTTATCTTAAATGCATTGAGTAACATCTCTATGTTCTGCCCTTCAAACTGTTTCCCATTATGAGATACAAATTGTGCGGGAATTCCAAATCTGCAGATGATATTTTCAAATATCATTGTAAAAATGTCTTTGTCGCGAATGTGTTGTACTGCCTTTACTTCTGCCCATTTAGTGAAATAATCAGTAGCGACAATTAGATATCTTCTTTGTCCAGATCCCGGTAAAAACGGTCCCACAATGTCTAAACCCCATTTTCCAAAAGGCCATACACTTGTTGAGGATGTTAATGGTGCTCCAGGTGCATGTATTTTCTTTCCGTGTCTTTGACAATCTTCGCAACGCCTTGATACTTGTTTGGCATCTTCATGCATATATGGCCAGTAATAACCTTGCATTTTCGCTCTGTATGCCGAAGATCTTCCGCCACTGTGATTTCCAGCATCCCCACAATGTAATGTCTTTAACACTTCTTCTCCCTCTTTCCGTGTCAAACATCTGAGAGATGGTCCGTTAAAAGATCTCCGATACAATACCCCGTCTCTTAGTTCATAATTTGTCGCACGACTCTTTAATTTGTGTGCCTCCAATCTATTTCTTGGTGTTTCTCCTTTCATCAAATATGCATGAAGTTCTGCTCTCCAATCTTCAATACTGGGCACTTGTTCTCCATCTTCTATTATAATTACGTCTACCTCTTCTTCTTCTTCTTCTTCTTCTTCTTCTTTATTGATTGATGGCGATAGAAGTGTCTGTATCTTTATGCACCTCGCAGTTGGGTCTGTCATCATACTTGAGATAAAAGCAAAAGCATCTGCGAGTCTATTATCTTTTCTTGATATATGTCTCCATTTTATTTTTGGGATTTTCGCTGACAATTCTTCAACAAGTTTCTTGTATTTCTTCATGGATGGTTCATTTGTAGTGTATTCTCCTTTTATTTGACGAATGACTAGCTGCGAATCACTTGTAATCCTTACATTTTCCAACTTCATTTTTATTGCGAACTTCAAGGCATGTATCACAACTTTATATTTTGTTTCATTATTTGTGGATGTAAACTCCAATCTGAAGGAAAAAGCTATTTTGGTGCCTTCTGGCGAAATCAAAACAATTCCAACTCCGTTACCTTCCCCATTTTATGATCCATCCACAAATATTTCCCATCTATCTGGCTCTGTTAATAGATCTCTTGGATTTCCATGGTCTTATTCTACATCCATCATTTCTTCCACAGCTTCATCATCTTCTATAGGAAATTCTGCTAAGAAATCTGCGACAACTTGTGATTTGGGTGAAGACAATATTTCATATTTGATTTTGAAATGTCCTACTTGTGCATTCCATCTCTCTCTGCCCGATCTTTTTGAATTCTTCCTTACTGACTCAATTGGTACCTTTGTTAACACCCTTATGTTATGTGCCTGAAAATATATGCGAAGTTTAAATGTTGCATAAACTAATGCCAAAATTAGTTTTTCAATTTTTGAATAATTTTTCTCTGCGGCATTAAAGGTTTTACTGATGTAATAGATTGGTTTCTCAACTCCTGCATCTACCCGTAATAACACAACACTTAATGCGTACGATGTTGTCGCAAGATAGATTAACAATTCTTCCCCTGGTTCTGCTTTTTGCGAAATAGATATATTCGTCAAATGTTCTTTTATTCCTTGAAAAGCTTTCTCGCATTCATCTGTCCATTTAAACTTCATCCCCTTTTTGAGTATGTTGAAAAAATGTTTACATTTGTCTGATGATCGCGAAATGAACCTTCCTAACGAATCTAAGAGCCCATTTAACTTATGTACATCTTTTACCGTTGCTGGTGTTGGCATGTCACGAATTGCTTGCACTTTCTCTGGATCAACTTGTATTCCTTCTTTTGATACAATGTAGCCCAAAAATTTTCCTAACGTAACCCCAAAGATACACTTCTCTGGGTTTACTTTGATGTTAAAATGCCTCATTTGTTCAAAAATTTCCCTCAAATCTTGGACATGATCTTTTGCTTCTTTACTTTTTATTAGCATATCATCCACATACACCTCCAACGTTTTGTGTATCCACTTCGCAAACACCTTCTCTACCATCCTTTGGTACGTTTCTCCAGCGTTTCGCAAACCGAATGGCATTTTCGTATAACAATATAACCCTCTTGGAACGAAAAAGGCAGTATGTCCTTGATCTTCTTTAGCGAGAGGGATTTGATTGTAGCCTTTGTATCCGTCTAGAGAAGATATTCTATCATTTCCAGTTGCTGATTCAACCATTTGTGGAATATTTGGCAACGAAAAACTGTCTTTCGGACAAGCTTTATTTAAATCAGTAAAATCTATACAAATCCTTATGCCCTTATTCTTCTTTGGGACCACAACCATGTTTGCTATCCACTCCGGATATTTAGCTTGTCTTATGATTCCTGCATCAAGCATCTTCTGCAACTCTTCTTCTATTTTGGGATGATATGTTGTTGCGATTTTTCTGATTCTTTGTTTGAATGGTCTAGCATTTTTGTCAATCTCCAACCTATGACACGCCACAGACGGATCTTTTCCCGACATCTCATCCATGTTCCATGCGAAAATATCTCTATATTCTCGCAACAGACTAATAGTCCTTTCTTCTTCATCTGCCTCCATCTTAGTCCCAATTTTTAATATTTTAGGTTCTTCTTTGGTTCCAACATTCACTTCCTTTGTTGGTTCCGCTGCAGTGTAACTGGTCTCAGGTTCTCCCATAGGTGTTGGTTCTTTTATCTCCTTCGCAAGTTTATTCCCTTCTTCCGAAATTTCGCCGGGTATTCCTTTTCCTTCCTCTGCTCTTATCATGTAAGTTCTAAATTCTTCTTCTTTCTTTGCCTCCTTCGCCATTTTCCTGCGATTTTTTCGCTTCTTTGCACGTCCTTCATACTGCTTCACTTCAATTTGATAACATAATTTCGCTTTATCAACATCCCCTCTAATCTTACCAATCCCACTCGGCATAGGAAATTTAATACATTGATGTAATGTTGACGCTACAGCTTTAATTGCGTGTATCCATGGCCTTCCCAACAACATGTTATATGGCGATTCCCACCACACATAGTGTCACTCGTGTTTCAATCTCTCCTAACAGAATTCACATCTCTATTTCCCCTTTTGGTTTTGTTTTAGATTTTCCAAAACCATGAATATGATATGTTGAAAGAGACATCTCTTCGTCTTTGTATCCAATTCCTTTGTACGCATGGTAAAACATTATATCCACCGAACTCCCAGTATCCACCAAAGTTCTATTTATTGCCCATTCTTCTATAGTTTTTGCTGATTTCCCCTTTTCTTTCCGTGTGGTTACTGTGATTACCAAAGGAGATGTGTGACTCAAATTTTCTCTTGGTATCTCTGCTGTTGTGAATGTAATCTTCTGTTTTTCCCAATCTTTCAAGGGTGATACCTTCTCCACCGTCATGATTTTCTTTCCTTCAAAATCTCGTTTATGTATTCTCCCTCTGATATTTTCATGGAATTCATTAATCATTGTTTTTGTAATCAAACTACATTCCAGCCTTCTGTTGCATTCCTTGACTTTAATTCTCTCTTCCTTAATTGATTTATCGATTTGTTTCATCATTTTCTTAATTTGAACAGTCTTAATAACAATCTTTAATCTTATACGCCAGTCCCTATTTCTAGCGCCATTATGTAGTTGCAGGAAATCCTACAATACATCCCTCACAAGAATTCATAATAATCAACCCATCTTTAAGATCAACAATCACACTTTTTATTAATTGATTTAAAGAATTTTACAAAGAGGAAATGAAATCAAGAATACAACTATTGTTCTAGACTTTTTCTCTCCTCAAAACTTTCTCTCCACTCTAAAAAGATCTCTCTCTGTCTTAAGCCTGTTCGACTCTTTATATAGGATATTACATAGTGGGTGACAGCTAAGCTGTCCTTTATTTTCGGATCTGGCTTGCGATATTCTCGCAAGTATACAAATGTTGATCTTCGCAACACTCCTAAATTTCGCTAGGTCTCCACATCTTTCTCGTGTTTAGGATGTCGTCATCTGTTGCGTCATTTCTGTAATCATTCTGCGACATCTTCGCAGTGTGTTGTTCAAAGGTTTTGCAAAGGTATTGATGTTGCGATATTCTGATCCTACAGATCTCAACATTAACAACGGTCTCAAGAACAAAATCATGAAGACCGGCCTCATCAACTATCCATCCTCTGAAGTGTTCAATGGATCACACTTCTCCAAGCACTAATGATTCATATCAAGATATGAAGACATGAAAGTCTTCCCAAAGCTTGCACGACGAACAAGCACAAGCCGAAGTCTTCTACAAGATGTTATCATCACCTCTACAAATGAGATACAACATACTTCAGGCCATGGGTTTACAAAAACGTACCAATGAGTGAGGAATGGGACAATACTTCCTTGATAAAAGATGTTCGTCTATGCCTCTGCTACAACATACTAAAAGGGCGCATCAATCGGACATACGAGCAGAAAGATATGGCTTCCACACTTAGGTTTATGAAATCTGAAAATTTGCACGGGATTACAAGTTATGAATGTGCACGCACCATTGACCGCCCTAGACACCTCCAAACCGAAGTATTCTTTTTGCATATGATTCCTCAGTCTCTTAGCTTCGAAAGTTGGGGTCAATCATCAAATTTCGACATCGTATGAAGTTTCAGCAACTTCCAGAGCGGATGACATGCAAGCAGAAATTTCTAGACAGGATTCATAACACTCACAGTTGAGCGACATCCCCTAGGTATTTCCACAAAGTCTTTAAGCCTTGATATATCCATCTTTCTATAAATAAGAACAAAGAATAAAGAGAAGGAACGAAGAGAAGATCCAACCAATATTGGGGACTGACAGTCTGCTACTGTGATATTGTGCGTCCCTCCATGACGGCTCCATAAGTTTCGAAGACGCAAACAAATGGATGTTTTTGCAGCAATCTCTTAGAGATGATATTCAGGATCATCATAGACAACATCGAAATGGTCATTTTCCTTACATTCAACATGGAAATCGATCTTGGCTAAACGTTCATCCTTCATACCGGGTGGATACGGCTCAACTCTACGATCAACGGGTTCTCAGCTTTTCATCTTCGCCTCTCTTCTTCCTCAGCTGATCAAGAGGCGTACCACGAATCAACTCCCTCATCTCAGGACGATTCACCTTGGCATGAACATCTGAAAAAGTCCTCATCTTGGTCTGGTGTTTCCAGAATATTTCTCGGGAAAATCAGAGACACCCAAGAGTCACCATTGTCTATTACGAAAAGCGTGGAGTCAAAACACGTTGGAAACAACACGCGCAAAATGGTAACAATCCAACTCTTATCTGTTTACAATTTCACTGACGATGGGTGATTTCAAAAACTTGCTCGTTTTTTCTGCAAAAACGAGCAAAAAAATTCGTTATTCAAAAAATCAAAACTTGATTTTTCATAAAACCGTGAACATAGATTTCACTGAGTGAATATTCACTATTGAATTGTGAAAGTTCACACCAAGGAAATATTTCATCATAAATAATTGTCAACTTTTAATGATTACTCAAAATCAATTTTTGATTTTCAACAAACATAATATATATATATATATATATATAACGTGAACTCACGTAATTTTTTTAAAAAAAATTTGACGTGAGAAAAAACTCACGTGAATAATAAAAATCATGAATATGTCACGGATTTTTTGACAAAAAAAAAAAAACTTTTCCTCGTACCATCGTCCGTCTTTGAAACGAGGGTTTATTTCGATTTTGTGAAAACTTACACTTTTAAGATAAAATTTTGGTTTTTAACAAATCTCATAAACAAAATTTTATCACTGGACACAACAGGTTTATAACAAAAAAAAATCTCTCCTAAGTAAGGGATTATGCTCGTTTCTTAAACTAACGAACGAACGTTTGTTCCTAAAACAAGGGTTTTCTATAAAACTCACGCCTATATATGCATATGTATATATAATTCTAACATGAACAACTCATGAACAAGTTACAAGCTTCTTAAAAAAAAAAAAAAAAAACTTAAAACTTAGGCCGGCTCGAGGTGGGTGAAACTTCGGTTAGTTCTCCTGCAGCTCGTAGAGGATGACGAATGATAAACCCATCAAATTGGACATTCCACCACCCAAATCAGCGCCTCATCACTCCACGCCTGATGGACGACGCTCTATCGTATCACCAGGATCTTCATCTCGGCAATTGCTCGTACATGGCATCATTAGAGCAAATCGAAAATCCGGTAACATTCTATCTAACGACTAAGTTCAATTAATTTTTCGTCTGTAACAAAAAAAAAATCGCCATCCAGTGCTGACTGAGGAACATGACTGTCCCTCACTAAGCAGGGGACTTAATGTAGATGGTGGATTTTCGACAAAGGCTAAAATTGTAAAACTATAGTCTTATATGCTCCTGATCCAGCAATCAGATGAGTATTGAGGCTCATGTCTCTCTTTGAAGCATGAGAGCTCATGCCACAAGAATCTCTGACTGAGTATATTGTCTCTCAAAGCATACGTGAATATGCAGTCTCTCAACTGAGGCAACGACATATCTCATGAATACTGAGCAATTTCAGTAATTATTTCTACATAGAATCGAATGATTGGACGGCTCCTAGACAGCTTGCCTGCTAGTATAGAGCGATAACGTCTTCAGGATGCAACAATGTTTTCCCTGACTATATGGAAGGAATATGACGCTTCAACAAGCTCATATCGCTCAATTCTTGAATAATTAATGCTCTTAGACGACGTGCTAGTATAGAGTCATCAATTAATTATTTCTAGTCACTAGATTCATTAACCGAATTCCTAGAAAATATTCTACGTTCTTTATAATATTTCGTTACTTCAATTCATGGCTCTTCCTAGCAAAATTCCATGGGTTAGTAATAAATATTCAACGTACGGGAATCTGAGCCGCTATCGAGTAAGCCCCGACTAAAATGGGGCAAGTGCACTCAGCAATAATGCACTAACGAGCACTTGTATGCACGAACGAGCATTCAACAATACGAAGACGATGAACCTATGCAAAATAGGAAGAAAAATAATAATAATAAAATATTAGCTAAGGCGCTAGGGGACTTGGCCCACCGGCCGGCCAGTCATGCCGTGGCTGGTCCCACGCCTGATTCTTTATTTTATCATATTTTATTATTTTTCCTTGATCTCATGAAAATCCCTTCATTTGAACTAAACTCCTTCGTTTTAAGGAAACTCCTCAGCTTCATGGTGTTTCCTTTGTATCAAGGAAATAATATAAAATTAGGAAAAGTGTCACGGGACCGGGTTCACTAGCCGGCCGGTCATGCCCTAGTTGTGGCCGGTCCCACACCTTGCGTTCCTTATTATTTTATTCTTATTATTTCCTTCATCCCATGAAATTCCTCAATTTTATGATATTTCCTTCACACCAAGGAAAAGATATAAAATTAGGGAAGGTTCACAGGACCGGGCCACTAGCAGGATGACCATGCCCTAGCCGTGGCCGGTCCCACACGCCCTTTATTTTATTTTATTTTTTTATTTTATTTTTTTATTTTATTTTTTATTTTTTTTTATAGGAAGAGCCACTAACGGCATATTATATTATTAATAAACGAAAGGGAGAATTATTTTTTTTTTTACAAAGGAGCAGTTGGTTGCCTAGCCACAAGCTAGGCACCAATACCTTTCTGAATAACCAAACCTAATCTATGAAAAAGAAAACTACCATGACCACTGGTAGTTATTATTATTATTATTTTTTTATTTTTATTTTTTTTATTATAAAATTATTATTATTATTATTATACGAAAGGTCTAATACATTTCGGTAGTAGGTAGCCTAGCAACAAGCTGGGCACCTACACCTTTTTGAATCACAATACCAAGTCTATAAAAAATAGAATTGGAAAACTTGTAATTAGCATCACGACTAAGGAGACAATTGCACAACCTCCTTAAGAATGCAATCGTGTCATCACCCAATTCACCCAAAGTGGAAAAATCTAGGACTTGAAACCCATATCCATGTGCAGAACATGTCTCCATATATTTGTTACGTTTCCGAGTGACCGCCATAGAGACAATTCCCAGGCACTGGTGTGAAAGATGTAGTGCTGGCGGTAGTAAATGGTGAAACACCCGTAACATCCATGCATACGTCTTTACCATCCTCCCAATTGAGAACAAGGAGATCTGCAGGTCGAAGGGCACTACCTGTGTTTGACGAGAAGCCTAGTGACACCTCTTTCCGTACAACTACACCAGCTTTATAACACATGTCTCCGAAGACATCTTTCGCCATGTCATGTCTATACTTTTGCCCAACTTCTCTAGCACAGTGGACAGGGTGGTCTCCAAAAACATCCATGGCTCGATTGCAATAAGAAAATGCACTACCATCCCTGAACAAAGGAATACAAAAACGATACATAAGCACAGACCGGAATTGTCGAGGTCCAATGGCTTGATTAAGACCTTGAATAGGAATAGCCTTGAGGAAGTCCATAGCATGTGGTAATCTGTTGCTGTGCCACAAGGTCAGGTCACGCTGTGTCATTGTGAAGTTGATGGGTATATTATCCTTGACGACATCAAAGTAGATAGCTGCCAGTTTCTTCATATATTGATGGGTATATTATTATTATTATTATAAAGGAGCCAGGAAGGCTTTTATTATTATTATTATAAAATAAAAAGCAAACAAAGTCAAAGTTTACAAAGAGTTTGTTGGTAGCCTCGCAACAAGTTGGGCACCAACACCTTTTTGAATAATAATACCTAATCTATGAAAAAGGAAACCTCCTATCCTGCAATTCGCATCCTGACTGGCAAGGCAGTTCTTCAATCGCTTCAAGAATGTGCATGTATCATCACTTAGTTCTCCTAGGGTCGTGAATGCTAAAACTCCAAACTCGTAGCCATGAGATAAGCACTTGTCAAGGTACTTAGTACGTTTGCGGGTAACAACCATAGCAATAGCATGTCCGGGGGTGAAATGCGTTGTACGAGCACTTGTAAAGGGTGATACACCAGTGACATCAAAGCAAACATCACGACCATTTAACCAGTTGTAAACAAGTAAATCTACCGGCTTCATGGTATTGGCATTATCCGACAAAAAATCGGTAGGTGCTTCCTTACGAACCGCGACACTAGCTTTGTAACAAAAGTCCAAAAAGGTATCACGTGCTAAATCATGGAGAAATTTAACACCGACATCTTTAGCACAATGTAGTGCGTGATCCCCGTAAATATCCATGACATGATTGCAACTAGTACAACGGCTATTAGCAGAAAAGAGAGGAATAGCCAAACGATACTGGAGTATTGACCTAAATTGACGGGGCCCTACTGCTTGGTTGAGTCCTTGTATGGGTATGGCTTTAAGAAAGTCCAGCGCGTGAGCAATCTTGTTAGCGTGCCAAAGGTCAGATTCCCTGTCAGACAAAGAGTAAGTAGTAGGCAGTTCTTTCGTAACTACACCAAAATATTGGGCCGCCAGTGATTTCATGTATTGAGGGGCAGCATCATTGATGTTGAAAGTAGAAAGAGACAACCTACAAGCACGAGTCAAGAGCAATCGTATTCTGTAGTATGGTGTTCTGTAAATGCTGAGTTTGAGTACAAGACGCAAGATAGCAATACTTAGAAGTATCAGTCATGGTGTAGACACCCAACCCTCCATCTTTGATAGGTAATGTAGCCATTCTCTGCTGCACTAAACCAAATCCTGCACCATCCCCAACAATCAATTGTCTTAGGTATTGCATCAGTTGGTAATCAAATGTCTCTGTAGATTCTTGTAAAACCTGCGGACATGTCGTGCGCAAGGAAAAATAGAGCCTAGAAACCCCGGTGCAGTTGCGTAATAGAAGCAATTCACTCTGCGGGTCATGTAAATTTTGTATAGACTGCATCAGTTGAGTTGTTTTCTGAACTCTCTTCATAACAAAGTTGCTGCAAAATTGTGAGTTTAAACTCACATGACCGCCTAAGACTTTGACGCCATATGTTGGTGTGCTTATGGTGGCTGGGAATAGCTCAGTTGTACGTGGATCCGGAGAGGGCCAAAATACTTCTGTTTTGTTCAAGTTTAGGTGCAAGCCTCTAGCTGGTCCATCACACTGTATGATCCGCAGAGATTTTTCCACTTCCAAAGAATCACCAGCAATGGTACCGTCATCCAAGTACCATGCATGAAAATCCAAGCTACACTCAGAGGCAATCTTGTTCACTAGGGGGTGCAGAATCAAAGCAAAAAGAAGTGGACCTAATGGATCTCCCTGCTGGAATCCTTTTGCTGAAGTCAAGATTGATTCATTGTAGTAGAGTCTGGCGGGTTTGGAATAGCAAAATTCCACCCAACTGGATATACTTGGGCACCTCTCTCTGACCTCTCTAACCAACACAGTCATGTTGACTAAATTAAACGCATTTGAGAAGTCCACCAAAATCATTGTCATGGAATTGTCATGGCCCTTCATCTCCAACAGTTTGTTGGCAGCGTGTAATATACCTTCACCACCACATGGTATGCCTACTCCAAACTGATGATTGCCTAAGTAATCGGCCATATCTTTGGGAGCATAATCTTCGCCAAATTGTGCTAACCTATGGGTCTTAAGCCCCCATTAGGTTTGAGTAAAGGCGTTGTTGATGGTGGATTTTCGTTTAAGGTTAAATTTGTAAGTAACCAGAAAAATCATGCGCTGACATCTTGTAAAAGATAAAGCCATTTATAAGTGACGGATACTCCTCACTTAATTCACCAAGAATGGAGCATGTAGCAACAATCCCATTCTCGTGAATACATGAAATTCCTCGAGGTTGGAGCATGCGGAACAATCCTTCACCTGAATTTCATATCGCCTTGTATTTCTCTGATTATCGCAGTGGCATGACGGAGTGTTACTCTTACGGGGTAACACGAACCTCCAAGCACTATAATGAATCCATGTACTGAAATACCCGTGACAGCGATTCTCGGTGTGTTATACTAGCCCGAGCCCTCTCGGTGTGTTATACTAGCATACTAGCTCCGATTGAGCATCCGGACTTGACCCGATCGACGTCTCCTGGGATATGGCGTGGCTACACTTCCCAAATTGCAAATCGATCTCGACCACTCAACTTCCACCGGGACCAGATTGGGTGGCTTAGATCACGTTTCATGAGACCATAGGCGTGAACATCAACCTCATTCCGCACACGCCAAATAACTTGGCGAAGACCAGATCCAAGCTAGGGTCGTCTTGGAAACGCTAGGAGAGTATGGCGCGCGGCTTCTTGCGGCATCAAACTCCTATCGCAAATCGATCTCAACCACTGATCCAAAGTGAAGTATGGACGTGCACACCGGCGTGTTGTCTACACACATGCCCTGGTCGGTCCTCTTCAAAACCCTTCCCATGCTTGGTTTCACCATGATGCTTGCGCACCTCTTTTTAAACCCTAATTTCATCATGATCGCAGATGAGTGTCTCAAACATCATCTCATCTTACCCATCACTTTACCACACCGAATGCGACTGCAATAAAATACACACGATACTTCACAAGTATCGAAAACTTTGAATAACTGGAAGATTCAAAGACATTACATGCTATCTTTCGTGGATCCACGATCCACATTCCAGTTATCAATCATGTCACAAATCGGGGATGCATTATTGGTCACGGCGTGCCGGCGTGCAACGCGCCATCATCAAGAACGTGTTAGGAAGTCATGACGGTTAGAGATGAACAGGAAAAGTGGGCAAGACTGCCTAGTACGTGTTACCGAAACACACAACTCCACTACTCCATCATTCCACTACCTCCACTTCCCACGAAACGTGAATGAGGTTCAATGACTTGTATAAATAGGGTCTCCACCCTATTTCCAACGAACAACAAGGAAAAAACAAGATGAAAATCAACATCAGGCCTCCTTACATTAGCCGAAGCTTTGCTCACTTTTCCATCAAGTCATGCAAGCCAACACCTTCACAATCTCAACACCTTCTTCGCTTCTCCCTAAGATCAACCCCATCTCCTTCACTTTGTGACCGAACAAATCCGAACGGCCATTTCTTGGTTTAGGCCGGACTTGCCTGAATTGATCTCTCGAATCTACAAGCACTCACCGCGCGATCATCCACACCCCAAATTACTAAATTCTGCACCCATCAACAATTGGCGTGTAATATACCTTCACCACCACATGGTATGCCTACTCCAAACTGATGATTGCCTAAGTAATCGGCCATATCTTTGCACACAGACATAACAACTAATTTGGAGCATAATCTTCGCCAAATTGTGCCAACTGCGATGGGTCTTAAGCCCCCATTAGGTTTGAGTAAAGGCGTTAGCGGCGCACTTGCGATGAACTCCCCCAAAAACGTGTTAGGAAGTCAGGACACTTACCCACAACTAGCCATAAAATTTATAACCCCAACTATAGATTGTAGAAGTTCATCTCGAGAGAACACCTTCACAATCTCAATTCTTTTCCCTCCCTGATCCCCCATCTCCTTCACTTTGAGCGCGTCCAACAAGTCTTGAGCCCTAAGCCATTCTCTCCCACAAGAGGTCCCTTTTGGGAAACTCTTGATGCATTAAGCACATGAGACTTTTAGAGTCCACCCTGATTTTTGAAACTTGCCATTGCCTTTAACACATTCTTGTCTGCAGGAATGATTGGAGGTGGAGCTTGTGGGTGTTTTTGTTGCAACTGATACAATGTGTCAGGGGTGGAAGGAGCGACACCATTAGAAGACAAAATACGAATTGCAGCAGTATATTGGCCTGAACTGATTTTCCTCCTACAAGCCTCCAGGTTAGCATCCTTCTTCTTCCTTTTTGCAGACGGTCTATGCTGTGTGTTAGGATTAGATAGATCGAGCAAATTCTGGACCAAACTAAAACACCCATGTGGTTCATTCCATGATGCCAAGGTCTGGTTAATTGCTGCGATCTGCGTGCCTGATTTCTCTTCAACTGAACTCTTAGGTGTGTACATGTTTAATGTACATGTTGGTAAGAGCAGAAGTCGCAACCAGGCTTCTACGTCAACTGGTTTGTCCAACAGCTTTTCTAGAGATGCCTTTAAAGTTCTAGAAAATTCCAATCTACAAGGTGGTGGAATACTAACTGTAGTTCTGACCTGTCTTTGAAAAATAAGGTCAAGCATCTCAACTGTGAGCTTGCATGTAATGTCTTCCTAACCTGGAGTTGCAGTCACACTGTCTGCAGATGGTTGGGGCCTCACTTTATCATGAATTAAAAAATCTGCACCGCTTCCGTTATAAGGTCCAGCAATGACAACATCTGGGTGGCTTTTATCATTACAGGATTTCCTCCATGCATGAGTACGTAAACATCTAATACAAAGCCACCATTGTGTGTCATGCAACATTCTCTCCCAAGCAACAAAGCATTCTACATGATTACGTATCCTTTCTCTGCAGGTATCTTTGCTTTCTTCATTGGGAAAATACCTATCAAGCACATGTCTATATATTGCACTTTTAGTATAACCTCTCCCCCTACACTATCACAACATCCATCATAATTCTTAAATGGGCAATGAACCTTCCCACCCTGTGATACTGGTACTAATGAAGCCTACGGAGATGAGGGTGAAACGGAAAATGAACACTGAACAAACTGTGGTGTTGATGATGAGGACGAAGATGATCTAGTTCTTGGCATTATTGCAGAAGTAGAAAATAAAAGTATTACCCACAGTAACAGCACTAAAGGTTGGGCAGAACAAGTGAATGAAAAAAAAAAGGCTACCTGCAACAATCTCAGCTAAAAACTCTTCAAAAATTGCAGAGTCTCCAATTCAAAACACGCAGAAAGTCCTCTTCAGAATTGACGAATTGATTCTGGTACTCCAATCAACACAGATAGAATTGGAGGTTCAGAAACTACAAACCCTGAAAGAATCTATACTGAGCCAAAGAGAAGAATTGAAGAGTAAAACCACAACATCACAACCCCTAAACAAATTCTTGCACCACTGAGAAGTAAGAGCAAGTAGTCTAAACTACACACTTGCAAACAAACCACAATTGACAATACCCTTCACTAGTGCAACTTCAAATACACACAATAATCAAACATGGACAAAAATTAGAATTTGAAGGATGGGAAATTAAGATTTCAAAGAATGAAACCTCAAAGTACCATTCATCAAACAGCTAATTAAAACAGCAAAGATGAGCAGAAGACCTTGAAATTTGAAAATACTTCTCAGAGAGAGCTCAAAGAAGACAAACAAAATTCTATAAAGAAACAGAGAAATCCACTTACACAAAACCCAAATCGATCTTCAAACAACTCCTCCACCACAAGAACCAAAAACCCCAACTTGAAACTGTGAATCCAAAGTCCCAAACCCCTGATATCCACTTCAATCGACAAAACCCATCTACAATCACAAAATACTACTCCAATCGATGAACACCAACACCAATCAACGAAACCCCAACTGAAAAATTGGACACAACTTCTTCTTCACTGAGAAGAAACGCTAATATTAATCTTTGAACAACTACAAAAACTCAATTCTTCAGCCCCTAACTCTCTCCCTTTCAATCTCTGAGACGAAACACAAATATTCAATCCCTAAAATCAATTCTTCAAAACGAGTCAAGAATTACACATGGTGTGTTGGAGCCTAGCCACAAGCTGGGCGCCAACTCCCTTTTGGATAATAATACCTAATCTATTATTATTATTATTATTATTATTGTTTCCTTCATCTCATGGAAACTCCTTCACTTTAAGGAAACTCCTTTATTTCAACAAACTCCTTGATTTCATGATATTTCCTTGAAATCATGAAAATAATATAAAATTAGGAAAAGTTCCATGGGACCGGGCTTATTGGCCGGCCGACAATGCCTTAGCCATGGCCGGTCCCACACTTTATGATTCCTTATTTTATTATTATTTCCTTCATCTTATGAAGTTCCTCAATTTGAGCAGAAACCTTGATTTCTTCATATTTTCTCAAATGTTGCTTAAACGCGCATCAGAAAATATCAAAATTCTCAGGACTGAGACACGAACACTTTGGTGACATGGGCATATTACCTTGACCAACCAAGGTTGGCCTTTTGGCTTGCAAGAAGCCGGTCCCACGCATTCTCACCATTTTGACCTAATTTGTTCACATTAGGTCTAAAACTCTTCCAAACAATTTGGAATTTCACAAAGCGATCGTCAGTCGATCCCATGACCAACCATGGCCGGTTCCATGACCCCTTGGTCGGTCCCTCATTTTTTTATGATAAATTTTTACTATCTAACGCTCAGACGAGCAATATTTTAATAAATAATTAAACCAGCATTTAATCATCCTTTCACCAACTGGTCTTCAAGAGACTTTGGGTATTTGCTCACTCGAGCATCTAGGCGCTACATGGTCGACCCATCATCCCATGTAGCCGGTCCCTCCTTCACTCCGTGGTTGATTTTCAATAAATCATCAACTGATCAACAATTGATCAAAATTAGGGTTTCGAATCCAAGGTTCATAATTCCAGATTCAAGCACTAATAATTTTATGTTGATCCCATAATCAACACTTTAATTATTATACTCGGTTCAATATTTGCTCAGACTAAGGAATATTGGTTCAACTATCAATATTCAACAATTTCATCAAATGAGCAATATTTGCTCACCTTAAATATATAATTATACCTCTGTCTCAACAGACGCGTTCAATTCATGAGTCCTAGAAAATTTGTAAATCATGTTCTACTCAAAAATACAAAGACTCATCGTCTCATCAAGTCAACAACTGACTAACTAAAATTACGAGACATCAATCATGTCACATGGGGGATATCAACTAGGATTTTGGCCTGGAGGTCTACAGAACGTGTCATCTACGATGAGAATGTGAGCAAGTCGTGCAAACAGTTAGAGGAGTTAGCAAAGTAGTGGGTGGACAATTAACAAATTCTCCGCACGATGAGCACATGGTTTTAACACGATTTCCCACTTCCCCACTCTTTGACTCCGGCAACTGTAACACTTCATGGGATCAATGTGTCTACTACATTTGGCAGTATAAATAAGTCTCTGAACTCATGATTGAAATGACAGACAACACTCGTCTAACAGAAGAATTCTGAGCATTCACTCTCAAGAATTCGATCAATCAACCAGAACTTATTCGAACTTGAAAAAGCGGGGGTGCAAAAACCACACCTAATATTTCGATTAGCAATCTGTATGGACAAACTCCAATATACTTTCAAGAGAATCAACTAGACTCAATCTTAATAAAGTATATCAAAGAGTTATATCTCTCTTTCTCGATTCAATTCTTACTCAAGCAAATAGAAATCTGCGAGTCTAATTGAATACAAGAGAAATAACTTGGATGGTACCAAAGACCAATATCCAAGTGTCAATCAATGTTAATCAACAACCAAAGGTTGTATATTCTAATTGATTGATCTTAACGTACAACCTGTGATATTTCAATTATATAACAAAATATAATGCGGAATAGAAATAACACAGACACCAGAATTTTGTTAACGAGGAAACCGCAAATGCATAAAAACCCCGGGACCTAGTCCAGATTGAACACACACTGTATTAAGCCGCTACAGACACTAGCCTACTACAAACTAACTTCGGTCTGTAGTTGAACCCCAATCAATCTCACACTGATCCAAGGTACATTTGCGCTCCTTACGTCTCTGATCCCAATAGGATACTACACACTTGATTTCCTTAGCTGATCTCACCCACAACCAAGAGTTGCTACGACCCAAAGTCGAAGACTTTAATAAACTAATCTGTATCACACAAAAAAGTCTACAGTAATAGATAAATCTGTCTCCCACAGAAATACCTACAAGTTTTTGGTCCGACTTTTGATAATCAAGGTGAACATGAACCAATTGATAACCCGGACTTATATTCCCGAAGAACAGCCTAGTATTATCAATCACCTCACAATAATCTTAATCGACACGACGAAAGAAGATATTGTGGAATCACAAACGATGAGACGAAGATGTTTATGACTACTTTTATATCTGCCTATCGGAGATATTAATCTCAAGCCAATCGTTACGATTGTACTCAACACGATAGAATCAACAAGATCAGATCACACAACTACAAGAAAGTAGTATCGGTCTGGCTTCACAATCCCAATGAAGTCTTCAAGTCGTTAACCTACAGGATCTTGATGGAAACCTAAGGTTAAAGGAGAATCGAATCTAGCTAATACAACTAGTATCACACAGGAGGTGTGGGGATTAGGTTTCCCAGTTGCTAGAGTTCTCCCTTATATAGTCTTTCAAATCAGGTTTTGCAATCAATGTTAGCTTAGTAACAAAGCATTCAATATTCACCGTTAGATGAAAACCTGATTAGATTCAAGCTAATATCTTTTAACCGTTGGATCAAAAACTTAGCTTGTTACACACAAATGAAATGCACGATTTTAGGTTTGTGTAACCATACCCAAACATGTACATTTGGTGGTTAAACAATAGTTAACCAAATGGTTAGCCATATGAGCACTTTCATATCAACCATATTCTTCTTCACCATAACTAGTTCAAATGACTCAAATGAACTAGTTAGAGAGTTGTTCAATTGTACAAATCTTATAGAAGTATAAAAGACACAATTGAAGCAAAAACGATTTGATTCACTCGAATCGATTCAGAACTTTATAGCCACGGTTTGCAATTTGCATTCCTTATATAATATAAATATAAGTTCACAAAAATCGTCTTTAGATATAACCAACTTAAGTTCGCAGACTTAGATCGCGGACTTAAGTTCCCGGAAGGAGTTCACAAACTCCAGCAGATATTCTCGGGATGAGAACTTCCGCCAGTTCACGGACTGGGTTCGCGGACTAAGTTCACAGCTCTTGTTCCGGTTTTCCTGATCAACAAAGTACGCATACTTTGGTTCAAGGAATAAGGACTTATACATATATGTGTTGCCACACAATGCTTATATCCAACAATGGTTATATAATCTAAACTCTCATTCCAATCATTGAAACATTCTTAGAGGACGTTATTATATAGTTGTTATTCACAAACTATTTTTCGTCAAAGCAATTTTCAAAGTGATTGAACATAACATGACTTTCGTCACTAGGTAAAGATGAACTTGGCCAAAGCGAAAGCTTACCAACACATATTCCGAGAAATAGATAGGCGAGATAAACTCGGCTCGAAATAGCAAATGTGTATAATCAAAGTCTATATAGCAAAACGACTTTTGTCTCAAAATAGGAGATAGAGTAGATAGACTTTTGAGTGATAGATAAGTTCAAGTCTCCACATACCTTTTAGTCGATGAAGTTCGACCAGTTCCTTGAGTAGTTCTTCGTCTTGTATGATGATTTCCATGGAGTTCTTGAGCTCAACTACACTTACTATCCTAGTCCGAGACTTAGCTATAGTAGACTAGAAATCAAGAATTATAGTTTTGATCACTAACATTGACAAACATGCTTGAGATAGCAACGCATGCGAGTTCGACCGAGCAGTGCTCTAACAATCTCCCCCTATGTCAATTTTAGTGACAAAACTATCAATACATATGGAATACAAAAATAAATGAATTAACTTTTGTAGCTCCTATTCCACATGCCTAATCTTTAACATTACTCGAAATCTTCGTTACTTCCAAGTACTCCAATGATCCCAAAGGTTCTAAGTTCAGCATCATCGTTGTTGAAAATCCGTAGCTATAACAATGAGAAAACAAGAATTCTCAATCATTGTTATATAGTGTCATAATATTATTATATAACATTAAAGTTCAATTGTATCACAACTTCGACAACAATACTATGGTGATATGTATCACTCCCCCTTAGTCAATACTCCATATCACATGGAAACCACTCCCCCTTACATAATGATCCGAAAACCATATGTATTTGTAGTGTGAACTACATATTAATTCTCCCCCTTTTTGTCAATAAAATTGGCAAAGGTACGAAAACGGGATCCTAATGAAATTTACAAAAGAGACATTTCATGACCAAAAGAAAGCACATATCAACTTATTTAGATGCAATCATATAGCCGAAGCTAAATGCATTCATCAAGGAGTTTATAAAGATACAAGATAACCCCTATAATATTCCACAGCCGCACTCCCCACAAAGGCAATTAAGCACAAGTTCAATTAAGAAATCTCCCCCATTATATGTCATTCCCGAAAGAACAACAAGAACGACCTTAATTTCAAAAGAAAAGAAGGATTTCTTTGGACATAGCAAATCACATATGAATATGAATTTGAATCCAAAATACTCAATTAAATTAACCACAAGAGAACCCATGATTAATTTAATCGGAAATATACAATCAAATTTACCACAAAAAAGTGATTAATTTAATTGGCCATGCTCGACATAAGAGAACTTATGGAGCTACGACCAAGCTATTCATAATAAAATGATCAACTTAGTCGATTAGGCTCAAACATAAGAAACCTTACGGAACAACACAGTATATACATAAAATATGGATCAGGGAAGATCAATACTGCGGAATACACAAGGATTCATTCTATTTTCCATCACTATTCGCACAATGACATACAATAGACATAATCCTTGTAAACAAAAGATTTTAACCTATCTTCCATCAATAAATGACATAATAGGCTTAACTTTTGTATTGTCAAAAGTTCATTCCTTTTTTTATCAATACATACATATCGACATATGAAAGACTTAACTTTTGACAATGTATGGGACAATCATAGTTCACAGACGCAAACACACATATCGCATAACAAATTGCAATATATAAAACCATAAAGATTAATACTGCAAAAATCATCTTCCACACAGTTTTAGAATTTAAACCAATAAACCTAAAAACATGAAGATGGAAACGTTGGACATAGCTATGTGTAATCACAATAATGGCTATTCCAAACTCTAGTTATTCTTCTAAACAAAACAAGAAAATAGAAGATTTACTAGACTATAAACTCCTATAAAGCATTTCACTTACTTTGAATACTCTTCTCATATTCTCTGTATTCATCAAGCTCATCTTCGATCAGATCAATTCTAGATTCCAGATTATCCATCTTTTCTTCAAGTCTCTTGGAAGAGATTTCAAGTTCACTTTTCAGGGCACGAACTTGTTCCAAGACGAGATTCATGGTTAAAGAGAGCTTATCAAAATGAGAAACAGAGATGTTCCCGTCCAGAGAAGAGCCGTGATTGTCAGGGCTCATCACATTATCAGAAGAATCAAACCGTATCTTCTTAGATGGAAAGAGAACAGTCCAAACATCACTTTCTTTGCTTGAAAGACTTGAAGAAGACATGATAGAAGAGATAGATGAAATGTTTATGCAAAGGAGAGAAACTTCATTTTAAAAGGAACTGAGGATAGGAGATAAATATCTAAAATGACTTTTGACCAAAACCCTAACAAAAAAAGATTATCCTCAGAAAAGGTCTTAAGTAGAAAACCGTTTGAAAACATGCACAGTTCTAGGATAAAACAACAACAAAAATAATTCATCACAACCCTCCTGAAGATTATGATTTTTTTCTAAGAGGGATGGACAAGAATCATCAATACAATATTACAAACTGTAGTTGTTCCAATCCTCTGCAGGACTGGGTAACTTCTTTCGAGGGGATGAAGTATTTGTTATACCTTGTTTCTGTCTTGTTTTTAAGAAAGAAGAGTTATGTTCTTCATCCTTTCTTTCTTTTAGCACAAATTTGAATACCTTCATTGTTGATTTTCGTAAACTATGCATTCTATTGAAAATCTCTTTTACAAAAGATGAGGGTTTTGTTTGAGATTTCTTTTTCTTCTTCTGCAAACAACGTTTGACAGAGGAGAACTTTTCCTATTTCATAGTGCCACCGGTTTTAGGATGATCCCGATGAACGTATGAGGAAATCACAAGATTAGATAAATTCTTGTGATTTTCTATATGATCCTTGTCGTCAAAGTGACTTAAGAATGATATAGAATCAGGAGGAATTTGCTGACAATTTATAGTCGAAGAGGTTCGATATGTCTTGTAAGAATCACGATTGATCATCTCCAATTTTAAATTAGACAGTTGGCATTCCAGATTTTCAATCCTTTTAATTAAGACTTCCCTCTCAAGATGGAGTTATGAGGAAGTAAGGTTGTTTATCATGGAATAATCAGGACTGTTAGGAGGACATACGTGATTATCAACAAAAAAATTAAGAGAACCATCATAGACATCATCCTCAGGACAATAGTCAAGAGTAGCCATCCATGCTTTAGTTATCTCGCTCGTCTCCGTATCAGGACATTTAGAAGTATAGTGAACACTTATATAGCACTTGAAACTAGAATTGTTAACATAGTTTTTCTGAACTTTTTTATTGATTGACTGAGCTTTCTTTTGAGACTTTCTTTTTCTCTGTCTAAGAGATTTCTTAAGTTGTTGTATAAACAGTGACAGAGTCGAATTAAAGCAATTCTCATCCCTTTTATTAGTCAATTTAGGACGTCGAGACTTACGATTAGATGCAGCAACAAGGTTACTAAACAGATGTCGTTTCTCTCTTTGTTCAAGTTCAAGATCGAAAATTTTCAACTTTCCAGCTAGGAAATTTCTGGATAGTGTATCAAGGTTATTTCTCTCAATGATGGAATGCTTCTTAGATTCGTATATGGATGGCAGTGATCTGAGAATTTTCATCACAATGTCCTTTTCAGGAATAGTCTTACCCAATGCAAAAGATGCATTAACAATTTCAGACACTTTGTGATTAAACTCATCAAATGAATCTTCATCTGCCATACGAAGGTTTTCCCAATAGGAATTAAGGTTTTGAAGCCTAGCTTCCTTTTCACTGGTATTACCTTCGAATACGGTTTCTAAGATATCCCACGCATCTTTAGAACTAGTGCAATTTGACACATGGTATTGAAGATTTGGGGTAATGTCATGTATGATGGCATTCAAACCGTCGGAATTTTGCTTTGCAGCAAGTATCTCGGCATGGCTGTATTCACCAATGTTCTTTGGAATGTTTACATTTCCTACTGCCACAACGGGAGCATCATAGCCATTAACAACATATACCCATGATTGAAAATCACGTGCTTGAAGAAACGCTCGCATAGCAATTTTCCACCATAACTAATTAGAGCCATCGAAGACTGGTGGTACGTTAATAGAGATAACACCTCTGTCCATAGAGTCAGATCGCTACAAACACAGACTTGTAAGGTCTTGAACGTGTTTGCCAGCTCTGATACCAATTGAAAAAACGGGGGTACAACAACTACACCCAATATTTCGATTAGCAATCTATATGGACAAACTCCAATATAATTTCAAGAGAATCAACTAGACTCAATCTTAATAAAGTATATCAAAGAGTTATATCTCTCTTTCTCGATTCAATTCTTACTCAAGCAAATAGAAATCTCCGAGTCTAATTGAATATAAGAGAAATAACTTGGATGGTACCAAAGACCAATATCTAAGTGTCAATCAATGTTAATCAACAACCAAATAAGGTTGGATATTCTAATTGATTGATCTTAACGCATAACCTGTGATAATTCAATTATATAACAAAATATAATGCGGAATAGAAATAATACAGACACCAGAATTTTGTTAACGAGGAAACCGTAAATGCAGAGATTGAACACAAACTGTATTAAGCCGCTACAGACACTAGCCTACTACAAACTAACTTCGGTCTGGACTGTAGTTGAACCCCAATCAATCTCACATTGATTCACGGTACAGTTGCGCTCCTTACGTCTCTGATCCCAGCAGGATACTACACACTTGATTCCCTTAGCTGATCTCACCCACAACTAAGAGTTGCTACGACCCAAAGTCGATGACTTTAATAAACAAATCTGTATCACACAAAAAAGTCTACAGTAATAGAAAAATCTGTCTCCCACAGAAATACCTACAATTTTTTGTTCCGTATTTTGATAAATCAAGGTGAACAGGAACCAATTGATAACCCGGACTTATATTCCCGAAGAACAGCCTAGTATTATCAATCACCTCATAATAATATTAATAGATGCGGCGAAAGAAGATATTGTGGAATCACAAACGATGAGACGAAGATGTTTGTGACTACTTTTATATCTTGCCTATCGGAGATATTAATCTCAAGCCAATCGTTACGATTGTACTCAACACGATAGAATCAGCAAGATCAGATCACACAACTACAAGAAAGTAGTATCGGTCTGGCTTCACAATCCCAATGAAATATTCAAGTCGTTAACCTACATGGTCTCGATAGAAACCTAAGCTTAAAGGAGAATCGACTCTAGATAATACAACTAGTATCACACAGGAGGTGTGGGGATTAGGTTTCCCAGTTGCTAGAGTTCTCCCTTATATAGTCTTTCAAATCAGGGTTTGCAATCAATGTTAAGCATTCAATATTCACCGTTAGATATAAACCTGAATAGATTCAAGCTAATATCTTTCAACCGTTGGATCGAAAACTTAGCTTGTTACACACAAATGAAATGCACGATCTTAGGTTTGTGTAACCGTACCCAAACATGTAAATTTGTTGGTTCAACAATAGTTAATCAAATGGTTAGCCATATGAGCACTTTCATATCAACCATATTCTTCTTCACCATAACTAGTTCAAATGACTCAAATGAACTAGTTAGAGAGTTGTTCAATTGTATAAATCTTATAGAAGTATACAAGACACAATTGAAGCAAAAACGATTTGATTCACTCGAATCGATTCATGAACTTTATAGCCACGGTTTGCAATTTGCATTCCTTAGATAATATAAATATAAGTTCACAAAAATCTTCTTTAGATATAACCAACTTAAGTTCGCAGACTTAGTTCGCGGACTTAAGTTCCCGGAAGTAGTTCACAAACTCCAGCAGATATTCTCGGGATGAGAACTTCTGCCAGTTCGCTGACTGAGTTCATAGCTCTTGTTCCGGTTTTCCTGATTAACAAAGTTCGCATACTTTGGTTCAAGGAATAAGGACTTATACATATATGTGTTTCCACACAATACTTATATCCAACAATGGTTATATAATCTTAACTCCCATTCCGATCATTGAAACATTCTTAGAGGACGTTATTATATAGTTGTTATTCACAAACTATTTTTCATCAAAGCAATTTTCAAAGTGATTGAAACATAACATGACTTTAGTCACTAGGTAAAGATGAACTTGGCCAAAGCGAAAGCTTACCAACACGTATTTCGAGAAATAGATAGGCGAGATAAACTCGGCTCGAAATAGCAAATGTGTATAATCAAAGTCTATATAGCAAAACGACTTTTGTCTCAAAATAGGAGATAGAGTAGATAGACTTTTGAGTGATAGATAAGTTCAAGTCTCCACATAACTTTTAGTTGATGAAGTTCCACCAGTTCCTTGAGTAGTTCTTCGTCTTGTATGATGATTTCCATGGAGTTCTTGAGCTCAACTACACTTACTATCCTAGTCCGAGACTTAGCTATAGTAGACTAGAAATCAAGACTTATATTTTTGATCACTAACATTGACAAACATGCTTGAGATAGCAACGCATGCGAGTTCGATTGAGCAGTGCTCTAACATAACTCAACAGTTCGTCAAATTTGCAGAAACCTTAAACACATTCACAATCCTTGATCACCATTTATCTCACACATTTCTCAGCTTCCCTCCTACAGATCGACCCATCCTCTCTTGTGACCGAATTAACTCTGGAACGGCCATTGTATTGGTTTAGGCCGGAGTCCTACAAATTGATCTCTCGAATTCAAAGCAATCCCTTTTTGCAGTGCATCTGTGTGAGGTTAGACAGTTCGCTCGGTTCAAGGAGTTTCCTCCGCACGGTCATCTCCTCAATTCCTTAAAAACTAGCAACTCGTTTTGCCCCATCTACAAGAACATAACCTCAATCGTTCTTTTTTTGAACCTTCACTGAGAAATTTCTTCAATATTCATGTTCTTCTGAAGATCTCATCATCAAAAACAGTTTACAAAACTCATTCTTCTAATTACAATAACATCTTAGATAAAGCTTATTGCCAAACTAAAGTAGGAATACAACAGCATTTCAAACCCCAATTAACAATTACTCAGATTTCAATAATCATCATAAGTACATTACAAATTCATGCCCAGTTCAACAATTACAAATCAAAAAATACGAACTACAACTACAATAAACAATCAAAACTATAATCAGATATTCACTCAAACTTCCCCATTCTCTTCATCTACTACTACTGCAACAACTGATTCATCACCAAGTAATTCTTATGGAATCCATGGAGTTGATGACTATAAATCTAACGTGAAGTTGCATTATTATCATATATTAATTAAAACCCCCAAAATCAAACCTAAACCTAATATCATCATGAAATCCAAGAAGACCCAGGGTTTCTATTTTTTTTTTCTCATAATAGATGATGAATTGCTGATAAAAATCTGCAACTTTTGCCATAAGTTTTTTTTTATTTTCGAACCATTTTTTTATAAACTTAACGAGTCTAGGTTTTGAAAGTCCGAAGAATTACCATAGACGGCTTCTCAGGACCAATAGTACGATGTAGCTAGAAAAAAATGCATGAAGTAAAACTAGTTTAAAAAAAAAGTAGCTCCTTCCTTTACATTTTTGTTTAACGGTTGATTCGGCTTAGGGAGGCCATTATACGAAGAGATGTCACTAAAATGATACAATCAAAATCAAAGGAATTAGAAGATAAAATAGAAGAAACGGGTAAGAAGATACAGTTTTTTTTATAGAATTAGATAATTTATCTATATTTTTCATTTTTATTTTTTGTTTATAAATCTTAATTATTTAATTAACAGTTTGTTAAGTCACCGGCTTGACTTAACAGTCTCTAACGGGTCAAGGTACCAACCCTTAATATTTTAAATATTAGGTTCCAAAGCAATGAGTTGGATATATACCGGGTACCAAATATTAAATAGCCCCAAATTTTTCATCATCATCATACATGAGAAGGATTGTTTATCAATCACTATAGTTGGATGATAAAATTTCCATTTTTAGGGTTAACAACATGTTTTGGGCCTATATGCTAATAATTTCAAGCTTATTATTAATGGGCCTAAAACTTCATATATATAATGGATCATATATGCTTACATTTGTTAACCATGACCTAGTCAACCCAGTGGACCGGCCTTGGCCAAACAATTGATCGGACTCTGACTAAGCAATTCGGCTCGACTAAGTCTTGGTACCAATAGACCGACCTTGATCAAACAATTGATCGGACTTTGATTAACCAATTCGACTCGAATTTGACTTAACCAATTCAGCTGGAATTTGATTTTTTTTTTTTTTTTTTTTTTGACTCAAAAGTACTTGAGCACCATTAAAGGATTCTGATATGGAAGGTTGTGTACACAAGTACAATAATTCCGTGATAAAAATCTTCTACCCGTGACAATGCACCGTTCAGAGAGAAAGCCATACATTCTACGTTTTTAAGGCGACATATTGACTTAATACTATGCAAGGTTTAAAAAATGGGTCACGGCTCAGGTCACGACCAGTAGGTGTGACCGTTGTAACGCGTTTTGACGGGTGTGAATACGTTTCGGGCAAAAAACATGTTATTTAGGAATAAAACGTGTTTTGTATACGTTATTTTAAAATAACGGGCGTTATAACGGTTAAATAGAAAATAAAGAAAAATTATGATCTGAAATTCCTATCTAACGGTTATAACGTGCGTGAAAACAGTTATAACATGTCTAATAATGTTGTTACAATGTTTTTACATATTGTTATTTTATTCTTTTATTTTCAAAGTTTTTATTGTAATTTTTTATTATTTAATTTAAAAAATAAATAATTGCAAAAAAATATTTTTTTAAATTTTTTTCCTAAAAAAACGGTTATAACGGGTGTGAAAACGGGAAAAATGATCTAAAAAACTCGCGTTAAAATGTTGTTTAGAAGAAAAAAACGTAAAATTCAATTTTAGAAAAACAGTTATAACATGTGTGAAAACGGTCCTAAAAAACTGCAGTTATTTCCTATTTATCGGCGTTATATAGGCATGGGATTTGGGGACCCTCACGGTCACGGTACATGAGTGCGACCGTTTTAACAGCCATTTTTTCAGAAGAAACGGGTGTTTTTCAAACCTTGATACTATGTAATGCTTTGAAGGAAGTTTGTCGAAATATTCATTCCTCCCAAAACTTGAATGTTCAGTGGGATTGTAATCCACTTGTTCGACTATAATGAGTCAATAACTTTGAAAATGATATGTTGTAATTAAAGGCACGCCTCAACTTTTGAAAGAAACTAATAAAATTTGTCATGAATCAGAAAAACCTTTCATTTTTTTCCCTGCTTCATTGATGATATTAATGAACTAATATAATTTGGAGTATAATAAGAAGAGATTCACAGTATTTAATAAGTTATTCGACATAAAGTAATTGGTTGAGAGGAATAATTCGATTCTTTTAAACAATAATGTCACACATGTTGAGAAACTTCTCAACATAAGCTACTATGGCAATTTCATCAATAGAAGGGATCCCGCGAAAAGAGGGTTAGATGTGTTGAATCATACCCACATCAGTATACTGGAATTTGTGAAAGAAAACACATAAATTATGGTAGAAGATATAAGTCTTTTCTCGAATAAGGTCAAGGATGTAATTTTGGCTCTAGTAGTAATGCTACAAAGTAAATGTATCTATCGATCATGGGACAAAGATGTAATTTTGACTCATATCAATGAGAGTTGAAAACCTTGGTATAAGAATTTTATTGGGAATAGTACAATCAATGTAATGCGAGTATCATATATCAGTAGTCAACTACAAGAGTTTAAAGGAAAATAAACTCACTAAATTCTTGAGGAAGGTTATACCCTAGACGTCAACTTTTATGGCAATAAGAACTTTTCGTAGTCAATACACTTACCCAATTCGATTGTTTTGTTATCTTTATTTAATCGATTTTGGTATGGTTTGATCCTAGATTTTGTATGATTTGATCCTAGACTGTTGGTTACATGATAATTTAACTGATATTTCGTTAGCTAAAATAAATAAACTTTTTTTTTGCGAAGAATTATATCCGTTGTATGCTCTTATGGAATGAAAAATGTATATCATTTCCATGAGATTTAAATACTCTTAAGTGCTTAAGATATAATCTAAATCACTTGCAATATAAGGATCATTAGTGCATTATGATGAAAAATATATCATCTTTATGAACAGTAGCACTCTAAAGTAAATGAGATAAATCTTCTTTCACTTACGTAATAAGAGCACACCACTTATTACATGAAGCTCTTAAGGAATATACAACTACTTATTGAATTGTTTCCTTATATAGTATCATGCGATGATTGGATCATCATAAGTAATAGTCGAGCAAAACAATGCTCAATATTTGTTTCCTAAATAGTATAAAGATTAAAAGTTACATGAGATCTGTAAGAACCAAGAGCTAATCACACTTTGTTAAGTTCCTACCAAATATGTGCAAGCGTTTATCATAGGGAAAATCACGGTATCGGGAGTCCATCTACACATTACCTACAATGAATGTGAAAATAATCACATTTTAGAGAAAATAATAACCTAATTAGTCTAGCGAACTGTAAATCACTCGTACTTGGATAATTGAACCCATATCATCACCGAAAGTTGGGGATCGACTCATTTAGGTTTTGACATAACGATAAAAACACTTTGGTTGTGACATGATGTTCAGTTTTGAAAGAACTCAAATGGACATCCCTTTATCTTTGAGTGAACAAGAAATGTGAATTACAAAGATTGAAACAATGCAAAATGATGACATCTATCATAATCAACGTTTTAAAAATTACTAGATGTACCACCTACCTTCCCATTATGCTTTTAAAGTAATAAAGCATGTCACTCATTTTATAAAGTCTTTCTTTAGTAAACAGGATTGATACCATCCTAAGATGAAAATAGTAAACAACTATGCTTTCAAAAGAAAGAATGTGATGTTTGTAAACATATCCATGCAGAATACGAACCATTCAAGTGATTTATGGCTCTCGTGGATGATTCAAAGTGTTGAATTAGTTATTTTTTCACAAGAAATAACGTGTTTTTGAAAAATAATCCTAGCACATATTATACAATGTAAGGCTCACCACCCTTGTTAATGCTAAAAAGTTTAAATCAAAATAACTTGACGATTATTGCATGTTTAATAGGATCTATACAAAGCATCCTATACCACATGGTCTGACAGAGGCTACGATCTAAGATTATAGATGGTGTTTAAGGCATATGTTACGCGTATCAACCTTCCTATAATTGCTTGTGGGATATTCAATATTATACGCATCTTCACTTATTTATTTTAGACCCCAAAATTAGTCAATCATTTGTGCATACAAGTCTTTAACTGGATATAAGCATGTCATTTGTATTCTTACGTATTTTTTGTTGTGATATATATGTGTTATTACGACACCACACCGTACTATAGTCAGTCATCAAAATGGTTAAGTAGTTATGTTGGATATGAATTCCCAATAATTATCCGCATTTTAGAACCTTTTGCAGGCAATCTCTTAACTGCTTGATTTTCTTAGGGAATGACATGAATAGTCGTGGTGTATTCCCAATCTGTCTCATATTGGTTCTTGTGTTCCATAAAAGTAACTGTGAAGTGAAAAAAGAACTGTCGATTTTCAGAATGTGCACTAATATTGCTAAAGTGACAAGATTACACATATCAGCTACAAATGTACCTGTAAGGTAAGGAATCCTCAATTAGGGATATGCACCAGAGAATAAGGTGTTGCAACTACACTTGTCGATGGAAGTGTAGTTGATGTCGTGACTCCATAAAACAAGATAGATAGGCCACATGGTTCGATCAATGCTCACTTAGAAAAGAAGTATGTGAGAAAAACATAACCTAATTTACATCATTATGAAATATTCTTAGATTGTCTCTAATTATGTCCATGAATCAACACTAAAGGATGCTCCGAAGTTTAAAGATTCTAGAGAATAACAAAATCGATCCCAATAAATTATGAGAATGCACACGATTCAATGGAAAGATCATGCGAGCATATTAATGATTATTATTTTCATATACAGTAAGATGAGATCGAACCATGCTCCTTATTGTTTAGTTTTAATAAAGAACATATTTGGCTTACACAATCCTGGTAATACTTGGTTCTTTGACAAATATATGGTGTGATAGTTCTAACCAACCAAGTGTAAAGCCTATGGGACATACATGATTATTTTTCATAAAGCACAATGAGAATAATGAAGTCTTAATGTACAAAGTTTCGCTTTGTGGCGCGAGATTTCTCATAAAACTCTGAAATAGTTTTCTCTCTTGTAATGAATGTGTTGATGGTGGATTTTCATTTAAGGTTAAAATTGTAAAAAACCAGAAAATTATGCGCTAACATCTTGTAAAAGATAAATCCATTAATAAGTGTTGAATACTTCATCACTTTACTAATTCACCTAGAATGGAGCATGTGGCAACAATCCCATTCTCAGAATTAAATACACGAAATTCATCCAGGTTGGAGCATGTAGCAACAATCCCATATACCCCAATGAATTTATAGCATTATTAATTAATGCGTGAGCAGCCTTGTATTTCCCGTACTCATTATCGGTGCGGCATGACGATCGAGTGTTGCTCTCAGCAGAGCAACACGAACCTCCAATCATTATAATGAAAGCATGTACGAAATACCCGACAGCTGCAACTCTCGGTGTGTTATACTAGCCCGATTGAGCAACTCTCGGTGTGTTATACTAGCCCGATTGAGCATCCGGATTTGTCCGTATCGATCGGATATGATCTCGTTCATCCAACTTCACCAGCATGATTGGATGGCCCAGATCAATTCCATAACCCCCAAGCAGGTATGGAATATTCACTGCCGAACCAACGCGGACCCCGCATGGTCGGCCTCCAGAATTGGCATAGCTTTCCAAAACGTCCAAACCAGAGCGGCATGGGCGGAAAACCCTAAATTAGGGTTTGCGACACATTACATGTGTCACAAAACAGTCTTAACCATCCATCTTCGCAGGTATAGATGGAGGGTGTAGATGTAGATTCAAAAATCCCAGAGCATGTCAACACAATCACCGTGGCCCGCCTATATACCTGACTAATCGGTCAGGACCAACCATGGTTGGTCATCCCAATTCGTGCGCCCAAATAAGGCATGGTTACACGGCCGTGAAAGCCAAAATTAGGGTTTTGAGCATCACGAGCGTCCATCTTCTCCGGCACGAATGGAGGGCCCAAGATTAGATTAAGCACGTCCGATCATACCAACATGACCACCGTGGACCCATCAATCTCCTCACCTGGTCGGCCAAGGCATACCATGCCTGGTTATCCCAAATCGTCCTCCCAAACTAGCGTGGATACACTTCCCAATTGCAAACTAATCTCGACCGCTCAACTTCGCGCCGGACAATTTGAGTGGCTCGAGATCACGTTTTCATGGGACAATCGGTATAGGCGTGAACACCAGCCTACCACCTACACGCCAGACCGATCGGCCAAGACCGACCAAGATTGGTCGTCTTGGAACGCGCGCCCGAAGTTGGCACGACGCGCGGCTTTTGTTTGCACTCGTTTTATGTCGCAAACTGATCTCGACCACTCGACTTTGCCGGACGAATTGAGTGGTCCAGATCACACTTTCGTGAGATAATGGGGTATGGGCGCCTACACCGTCATGCCATCTACACGCATGTACGATCGGCCTGGCCAAAATCGTCTCCCAAGCTTGGATTCGACCAAGCTAAAGAGTGATGCATGCGCACCTCTTCAAAACCCTAATTCCATCAACGGTCGCAGATGAGTGTCTCAAAGATAATCTCGTCCGTCCAACTTCACCGGCTTGGTTATACAATCCTGGTCAGGAGTTAATTGGTCAGTAAGGCGTCATGGTAATCACCACCCATCACTCTACCACACCATGATGCAGTACCTGCATAGAATACACATGATACTTCACAAGTATCGACTTCCTAAATAACTTAGTTATTTAATCTAGAATTACATGCAACTTTATGTGGGTCCCACGATCCACACACTCGAGACATCAATCATGTCAAAAACTGGGGGATACATACTGGGGTATTGGTCTGGCGGTTTACAGCGTGCAGCGTGCCATCACAAGAACGTGTCAGGAAGTCATGGACGGTTAGAGATGACAGGAGAAGTGGGCAAGACTGGTCGTGTAACACCAACACACAACTCCACTACTCCATCACTCCACTTCCTCCACTTCCCACGAGAGACGTGAATAAGGCTCAAATGACTTGTATAAATAGGTTCTCCTCCCTATTTTCCAAACAGGAAAAAACAAGACAAGTCCAGACAACAGAGGCAAGTGTTGATACAATCGTATTCAAATACGGAACCGATAGCTTACACCACCTCGCAAGCCGGTTCGGCTTTACGATACAAGTCATTCATAGCCAACATCTTCACATTCTCAACACCTTCTTCGCTTCCCTCCCTAAGATCAACCCCATCTCCTTCACTTTGTGACCGAAACAAGTCTGGAACGACCATTTCTTGGTTTAGGCCGGACTTGCACAGATTGATCTCTCGAATCTACAAGCACTCACCGCGCAGTGCATTTGTTTAAGGTTTAGACTCATTTCTCATCCACACACCCCAAATTACCAAAACCGACAGAAATAGTTTTCACCCATAAACATAATGTTATGATGTTCTTCTACTTAGTTAGATTGGCAGTCCCCAAAGAACTTGAAATGCATCATTTGTGGGTGGTTGATTGTTATTTACCTCTATAAGGATTAAGGAATACACATATTTACAAAACTGTTTGATAGCCTTTTGTCTCTCAAATCAAATGACTCTAAACCACAAAGTGTGTTTGCAATTAGATTGGAATGTTCACTTATGGATTCAAACAATCAGGAAGATTTGGTATACTCGTCTAAGTGACTATTTGATTGAGAAGGTATAAACGAGTAAAGTGTTTTTCTATGTGTACTCAGAAAGAAAGTTCCTTATTTGGAATTGTAGCTATCTATGTCGATGGTATGGACATGTTATGTACTCTTAGTGAAATAAGATATTCTATATGCTCCTTGAAATTATAATTTGTGATGTAAATCTTGGGAAAGCTTGATCGAACACCGAGCTTATGGTATATTATTCTACCAGTTTGCATATGTCCAAAGTTGTCAGGAAATTTATTAAGGACATGCATCATGCTAGAACTCCCATGATATTCGAGGTTCAAATGTAAGAAAATGACCATTTTGTCTAAATAAAGATGACCAAGATGTGTAGGGAGATGAAATTCCCGTATTTAAGTGCAATAGACGCATTGTTGTACTTAGCATAATACACTTGGTACAATATCTCATCCTCAGTGATTTTTTTAGCTAGATATAGCTCATCGCCGATGCAGCATCATTGGAATAGTATAATCAATGTAATCATATACTTAAAAGGAACAATTGACATGCATTTGTTTTATCTCTCCAAAATCATAAAAATGACTGCTAAAGGAAGTGTAATGTAATAGTTGTTGATCATGAAGGAATAATATTCTTTCCTCCTACGAAAGTAATCTGTGGGAGACTATATTCTAAATGAATTGTCTAGAACTCTTCTGAATGGAATCAGGGGGAGACGCCGACATCAGGGGGGATCCAAAAAATATGATGTCGACATATTTTACTTCGAAAGGTGAAGTTGTGTTGTACTTGTTTTCCTTTCAATCGAGAATAGTTTCTCCCACTGGGTTTTTGTTACTTGACAAGGTTTTTAGGGAGACAACGATAACTAACACCAGGTATTGTTAAATGTTGAAAACTCGAAGATCGCATTGATATTACTGAACGAAACCAGAATCAAAGGAATAAAACACAATAGTCTGTCAAGCGATACCACTTCTAGAAACAACATTATGACACAAGTGTAACAGTTTTCAGCACGAGTCAACTAGTAATAGTAATACTATTAATTGTTTTGAATCAATAATGGATTTTCATCAATCACCTATAAACATAGAAAGGATGCTAGTATAGGTTTTTATAAAAGGCATACTTCCGGACTTATCGCGTCGTACTCTTTTCCCTTTGTCAAGATTTTATCCCACTAGGTTTTTCCTTTGTCAAGGGTTTAACGAGGCAGCATATGTGACTCCAACTCTAATCTATATATTCTTAATATTGTACTCTTTTTCCTCAATTCAGGCTTTGTCCCTTTGGGTTTCTCCTGCGAGGTATTAATGAGGTAATTAGGTTAGATTCAGTGGTCATTAAGGAGGGAACTACATGTGAAGAATTATATTTGAAAAACTATGTTTGAAGCACTACATATGAAGGACTACTATCAGACCACACAAGAAGGAGTGTTCTAGAGCCTTGTGCCATCTATGTGCGGCCCATACAGATGTAACTAGGACTTACCTCATAACATCCATGTACAATCTTATATGGACGTTATCTTACAAGATTTGCACCAATTTTTCTTTAGAGTCCAAACAACAACGAATTTGATGCCAATACTTCTCTTCTTATGAAACTCGACAATCCTACAAAAAATGAGCACAATCCGAGATATATAACACCCCACCATTTACCAATTTAAAAATCAACTGTTGAAAATTAACGGTTGAAATTATAACCGGTACATAGTGAGGTTTAGTATCTCGAATTGTGCTCATTTTTGGTAGGAATCTAGAGTTTAATAAAAGGAACTTATCATCAAAATATTAGCTTCAAACTCGTTGTCGTTTGGACTCTGATTTTTTTTTAATGCAAATCTTATAAGATAATGTCCATATAAAATTGTAACTTATTTCTAATGGATAATAATTCTCCTTCGTCTGGTCTTTCATATTCAAGTTATATTACATCACCTTTATTTCTTTTATACTAGATGTGCGCCTGTGCTCTGCACGGCCTCAGATTGTTCGTCCTAAATAAAAGTTGAATTGAACGCGGTTCACTAATTAATAATGGTATCTAAAGAAGAAGACACCGGTAGCGAGAAGTTTCAGAAAATAAGCAAAAAACACTTGCACATCCTGGCAAATTTAGGGGCGACCCCAAAAGAATTAGGGGCGACACAAAAGGACAAAATAGGTCATAATCGGAAGGTTAATCCATAATCCTGTTTTTTTAATGGCCAAACTACCCTTTACAATCGGTAGATAACTATACAATCGGTAGTTAATCAACAATCGGGAGTCAATTTAGTTTATATAGCTTTCGAATATAAAGTATCCCCAAAATAAAATCCTCTATCTTTTGAATTTTGATTATCCTATAATCGGTAGTAAATAAAGTTATCTTGACTCCCGATTAAAGTAGACCTTTGGCATATATCCTACCATAATCGGTAGTCAATATAGTTCACATAACTACCGAATATAGAGTAGCCCCAAAATGAGATTTTGCAAAAATCCTCTTTTTTTGAATTTTGGTTGAGCCTATAATCGGTAAGAAAGGAAGAGCTATCATGACTTCCGATTATACAGTGGCTCTCTTTGCAAATATCCTACCATAATCGGTAGTCAAGATAGTTCATATAACTACCGAATATAGAGTAGCCCCAAAATGAGATTTTGCAAAAAATCCTTTTTTTTTGAAGTTTGGTTGAGCCTATAATCGGTAAGAAAGGAAGAGCTATCATGACTTCCGATTATACAGTGGCTCTCTTTGCAAATATCCTACCATAATCGGTAGTCAAGATAGTTCATATAACTACCGAATATAGAGTAGCCCCAAAATGAGATTTTGCAAAAATCCTCTTTTTTTGAATTTTGGTTGAGCCTATAATCGGTAAGAAAGGAAGAGCTATCATGACCTCCGATTATACAGTGGCTCTCTTTGCAAATATCCTACCATAATCGGTAGTCAAGATAGTTCATATAACTACCGAATATAGAGTAGCCCCAAAATGAGATTTTGCAAAAAATCCTCTTTTTTTGAATTTTGGTTGAGCCTATAATCGGTAAGAAAGGAAGAGCTATCATGACTTCCGATTATACAGTGGCTCTCTTTGCAAATATCCTACCATAATCGGTAGTCAAGATAGTTCATATAACTACCGAATATAGAGTAGCCCCAAAATGAGATTTTGCAAAAAATCCTCTTTTTTTGAATTTTGGTTGAGCCTATAATCGGTAAGAAAGGAAGAGCTATCATGACTTCCGATTATACATTAGGTCTTTTTGCTGAATTCCTATCATAATCGGTAGTCAAAATAGTTCATATAACTACCGAATGTAGAGTAGCCCTAAAATGAGATCTTGCCAAAATCCTATAATCGGTAGTAAATAAAGTTATCTTGACTCCCGATTCAATTATTCTCGAGAATTAAATGATTGTGCCGGCAGCGGACTGAAAACCAGAAAAAAAATCCAAAACAAACTGAAATTCAATTTTCTCGCAGAAAAAAAATTTCTAGCCGGGAGGGGCTACGCCCCCCCAGACCCCCTGTATAGCGTACCGGCATTGTATTCATACCACGTCCATGCCCGCACCGAGCTTTTTCAACTGCATTGGTTGAGCCTATAATCAGTAGCAAATCCTGACTTCCGATTATACAGTGGGCCTCTTTACCAATATCCTACCATAATCGGTAGTCAAAGATAGTTCATATAACTACCGAATATAGAGTTGCCCCAAAATGAGATTTTGCAAAAATCCTCTTTTATTCTAATTTGGTGGAGCCTATAATCGGTAGTCAAAATAGTTCATATAACTACCGAATATAGAGTTGTCCCAAAAATGAGATTTTGCAATCGGTAGATAACTAAACTACCGATTATGAAGGGGCATACAAGTATTTTCATCCTATTTTGTCTTTTGTGTCGCCCCTAATTCGTTTGGGGTCGCCCCTAAAAATGCTAGGTTGCACATCACCATAACTTGAAATTCTATCATCGTTCAACTCACTAATGGAAGTTACTTGATTGATGCATTTAAAAATTTAAGCCAAGGTTATAACAAACTTGTCATGCACAATGAACAGAAAAAAACAGAGAAGCATATATGTGAACACGGAAATCAGGTATGGTCCACGTGATCACAAACAATCTCAACATGAATTGAATACATGCATTAAAGTGTGAGTAAAGTATAATATGCCTAGGTAGATGATGATTCATGGATTCCAAACCCCGCGGGTTTGTCATGATCTCCTCAACATCCCCCAAAATGATAGATCTAAGACATAAACATATAAATGAAACTATACGAATGCTAAAGGTAAAGGAGACGATGATTTACGTGGTTCGGCACTAAGGCCTACGTCCACGGATCTGGGGATATTCACTATAAAGTAAACGGTTACAAAAGCCATCACAAGATCTTTGGTGTTCATCAACCTCATAGGTTGATACTCATACTTACTTCTCACTATTCTCTCTCCTATTCCTTGGTTTTTACTCTCCACCCCCTTTTTTGTGGAAGGGGTGTTCATATATATAGCTAAATTAAGTGGGTCCACCGACAAAGAGCTGTTGAGACCTTATATTCTTGTGTTCTGTGCATGGTCCGCGGACTTCCCTATCACTCCGCGGCTTCTACAATACCCACGCTCATTACGCTGACCTACCCTCGCTTTCTTCGTGGGTCGTCTGACACGTGCCCTCTGAGCAGCTTTAAATGCGAGTGGTTGGGGCCATCCAGTCCGTGCCAGGCGGTGTCAGTCCTCCCTTGTCACGTCTGTGTCAGTTGGACTGTCCCCAACCGTTGATTACATCTTACCTCGTGATGGGGTAGAGTAACTCATTGGTGTTGCGCGGGATTATCTACCTTGGATGCTCCCTCATCTTCGACCGTTGGTCTTGACAGATGGCACGTTGTCTAGACGCCATGGATGCCCCTATGTGTCATCCCTCTTTATGACATGGCCTCCACGTGGGCTCTGCTAGTACACGTGGCGATGGAGATAAATAAGTGTACTTACAATTTGCCCCTCTTCTTGTGATCGGGCGTTAGCTTTAGTTGGAAGAAGAATCGTGTGGTACGTTTTTATCTCCCTCCTCATAACTTCTCCTAAAAAGGTGCTACCCGCATTTATTGTGCACGTTTCCCATATCCGGCCATAATCGCCCTTTGGGTAGTGGACGGTTTCTCTTGGTCTTATAAAAAGAGAAGAATGAGAGAATGTGAATTAAATTCACATTCCCTGTTTATTCTCTCGTTCTTTTGTCTTCTTCATCTTCTTAACTTCCTCCGACACCATTGTTGCTTTGCCGTTGTTCGCTGCTGCTCATCACTTGCATTTTGCTGCCATCTTTGCCACCTTTGTTGTTCTTTCTTTTACTCTTTGAGGTTCGGTATGATTTTTTATTCCGTTTAATCGCCATGCCTAACCCCCGTTGAGTTCTTGATTTTCTCGGTGATGCGTTGATGATGAATTTAATCTTATGTATATCCCGGGATTTGAGAGTTGACGCCACTGAGCCGTGTGTTTCATCCCCGCTTCGATCTTATTTTTCTTCTTTTGAGTTTGAGTAGTAGTTCGAGAGTTTAAGTAGTTGCGAGATGAGGTCTAGGGTTTTCTTCACGTTTGTCTTTGTTCTTGAGAGTTTCTTGCTTTTCGATCTTCCTTGCCTCTGATTTGCACTTTTATTTGTGTTTGTGTCCGTAGGTATGTCCGATCATCCGCGGGTTCCTTACCAAACTCCTCCGTCAAGTCCTCACATATCTCCTCGGAGTGATCCCAATATTAGGGATGAAGCTTCGCCTTTACGTACCCAGGATAATCCTCGGGATGGACGAACGTCCTCATCTCCTGGTCAGAGGCCTTCGCTCCAAAGGGGTGATCCGCCGCAGGGGTCTAGATATGCCGTGAATCGTTCTAGAGGGTTTCCTAAGAAGCAGAATCCGCGCGCAGATCCTCTGGATGTGCAGCCTCTCTGTACCAAACCTCCACCGCGGACTAATCCACCTGTGCCTCGTTCCAGTAAGTCAACTAAGACCCTGTCTTCGAAGAGAAAGGCTGCGGAGATAGAATCTTCGGGAGATGTAGTTCCTCCTAAGAAGAAGGCAATGGGTTACTGCGAAGATACTACAGGAGATGCTTCCGAGGATGATTCTGCCGTTACTTTTCGTCCTTTACCTTTGGGTAATAAGAAGTTTACTTTCAGACACATTGATCTCGAAGCCTTCAAATTGAAGCACGGTCTTCAGCACTTCCAAGTGCGTTTTTATGCCCCTGATAAAGATATTACTTATGAGATGGTTACCAATTACCAGTATGATGCCTTTCATTTGCTGACGACCGTGGGTGCTTTCGAGGCCGGTTTGATGCTCCTTTGTATAAAGCGGGTGATGACTTCTACTACTAGGGTTTTGTCTAGCCGCGATGCCGCCAAGAAAAGTCATAATCGTGGGGTGCAACAGTTGACAGAAACTATCTTCGCCATCTCCGAGAATGCTATCTTCGTAGCAAGGGGCAAACAATGATGACTGCTATGCCCCTAAATTAGAAAAGGAGAAGGAGTGGTATACTCCTGAAAATTTCAACAAATCCTTTGGAGATTATGTTAACAGAATACTCGTAAGCCGTGGTCTCGTGAGTCTCATGGAATATTCCTCCCGTTAAGGGGGAAGTCCGACTTTTGAGCGAGGTAAGTGATTCCAAGATGGCGAGGGTCCCCAGTGCAAGGTCTTCCTATTCCCGCTGATGAGAGGATTAAGCGTGATCATGACTATGAATGGTCTCGCCACTGTTCTTGAAGTTGTTGGTCCGTGGGCCTATGGTTGGGTCCCCGGGACCCCACGGTTGGCACCCTCATCGTTAATAGTCCTTGTCGCGAAGCTTCTCCCGCTCGTTATGCCCATTACTGCCCTTGGCAGATGAGTTTCGTAGGCATGGATTTTGTTTATAATCGCGATGTTGATGGCGCGGAAGACGAAGATATCTCTGATGCTAACCTTCTCCCGCAGAATATTAATGTTGCTAAGGTGTGTTGTTTGTTTTCTACGTATATATGCCCCTTCGTTTTCTTGAATAATGTTGATTATGCCAAGGAAAGGAGATGCCAATGGCTCTTTTATCATTATGTGTTGTAGGTGCGTAGAAATAAGAAGATCAATCCCAAGCAATCGTCGAATTCTCCCACCGAGGGTTCTTCACACTTCGAGGATGTGAACAGTCCAGTGGATGGGGATGAGGATGTTTCCGATAGGGAAGAGCGCATTGAGACTTCTCCGCCTGTTCAAGAAGGTGATGGTGATCAGGCCGCTGGTGGTGGTGGTGGTGGTGATCCGACCACTGGTGGTGGTGATCCGACCACTGGTGGTGGTGGGGGTGATCCGGCCACTGGTGGTGGTGGTGGTAATCCGGCCTCTGGTGGTGGTGGTGGTGATCCGGCCACTGGTGGTGGTGGTGGTGATCCGGCCACTGGTGGTGGTGGTGGTGATCCGTCTGCGGTGGTGGTGATCAGGCCACTGGTGGTGGTGGTGGTGGTCGGGCTGGGGCTACTAAGTCCGGTGGGGATGTTATAGACAAAGGTAAGGGAATTGTTCTTGGTAGTGGTGACAAGGATGGGGATGCTTATTGCGAGTTTTCCTTTGGTAAGGTTTTATCCGGGGAACAATCATTTGACATGGCCACAAGCATGGGGCTTGTTTCGGACTTCAATCTGCTTCCAGCTGGTGATGACTGGAATGTTCTTAAGGATAGCTGCGGAGATGGCCCCACACGCGGATCTGATGCTGGGGTTTTGGCGGTGCATCCCGAGAGTTGTGTTGGTACCTCCTCCACTGCTGGTGGGGCCTTGGTGATAAGTACTACTGGTGCTTCGCTTGGTGGGAAGCCCTCAGACTCTTCCTCAGATGATTTCACGCGGTCCTTGGTCGCGGATGGCGATGATGCTATTTTGGCGTGGCTGCAAAAGAAAAACTTGCTTGTCGTGCCTCATCCTGCCCCTGTGATTGAAGGGGAAAAGAGTTCAGATTCTTTTACTCGTAAGCACATGGAGCTAACCCCTGAGGAGGTGGTAGATCGAGGGTGGGGCCAGAATCTTGTAGCCAGCGGGATTGATCTTGTGGTGGATCCTCCTTCTACGGTTGCCGGCATGATGGCCATCGCTGATGGGTACCAGTACAGTTATCCCCAACAGCGGTTATTGGAGGTTTGTCCTGCTCTTTCTACCCCTGATTTTGCTTAAATGTGTTGTGAACTAATTTCCCTTTTTGATTGATAGATGATGAGGAGTGAGTATTGTAGCCACCATCTTTACCGGCTCTTCAAAGCTAAGTCTCTCAAGCTAGAAGGGAAGCTCCGGCATTGTGAAGAGACGCTTACGGGCGTTGAAGCTGCGGTCTCCGCTAAAGATGAGGAAATAGCAGAGCTGAAGGGTCTGCTTAAGCGTAAGGAGCAGCAGGACGCGAAGAGGCGAAGTTGCGTTCTGATCTGGCTTCGTTAAGGCCAAGTTAGCGGTTCTTTGAGAAGAACTCTTCGTCTATTTCTGTGTCTGCTTCTCCTCTTCTTTGATAGTTACCTGCTCTTTATATGTTCTGAGTTTTCTCCTTCTTCCCTCCTCCCGCTGTACTGTCTTCAGTGGGTGGAGTCCCCGAGTTGTTGTGGCTTCGGAATGAGAGAACTCGTCAAAAAGGTCGCATTGCCGAGTTAGTTGAAAAACTTAAGAGTGAATCGGCGAAATGGAATGCCCGCGCGGATGTTCATAACGCTATGGCCGAAGAATGGCGTAAGAAAAAGCTTTGCTTGGTAGATCTGCAAAATCGAAACAACCATGACCGTCATTTATTCAACGGGGCTCTTTTATGGACGCGGGATAATCTTGAGAAAGCCCGCGGTCTAATTTCCTCTTTAGAAATTAAGCTTAATGTTATGGAAGACGAGCTGCGGCGAGCGCGGTCTTCTCATCCCTCGGATGTGCGGGCTTATATGCAGCGTCTTGCTAAGGAAAGAGACGATGCTAGGGCGTAACCTGGTGCTCTCGGTAGTGCTTTATCCGCGTCTCGAGCTGATGTGGCCCGTCGGGTTGAGCGTGAGAAAACTTAGAGGTGACTATGTATCGTCATAACAAGGGGTTGGAATCGAAGAATGATGAGGTTAATCGATATCGTCATTCGGACTCGATGCTTCGAGATGACCTAAGCGCGAGTCGCATGCTCATAATCTTCTGCGGTAGATTATGATAGGTTATCAAATGAATATGATTATGCCATGAAAGCAAGGGATTCCAAGCGGTTGATCATTGTGAAGGTATACGTTTTTGTCATCGAGTGTGCTTTGTATTGTATTTGTTATAACCTGTTCTTTTTCTAATATCCGC
This sequence comes from Papaver armeniacum, assembly GCA_023531295.1. NCBI lineage: Eukaryota > Viridiplantae > Streptophyta > Magnoliopsida > Ranunculales > Papaveraceae > Papaver > Papaver armeniacum. Next base: position 373,764 of record JAJJWW010010057.1, on the reverse strand, counting down.
AGAGCTCCGGGGGACAAACTTCGAGCCATGGATGACAAATTTGCCGAAGCTCGAGGCTAAGGTAGTTCAATTGGAGGGCCAAGTCAATTACCATCGTGGTCCGGCCTTGTCTCGGGAGGAAACGCCAAGCATGCCAATCAAAAGGTGGACCTTCTTTCCACTTCCCTAAGTCAGCCGAGATGAAGAGTGTAGCCATAGGCTTCGTGGCTCGTAAGCGATTGGCGAAAGAGATTAATAGAACTCTTGGTGAGATTGAGTTGGATCTCGGGAAAAACCATGGGTTAAACAAGAATTATACTCGGCGTCTGTGCCGCGCTCCCTTCGAGCTCTTCCGGGCCCTCCTCCGGTGGTAGTGTTCCTTCCTCGGCGAAGGACAAACCAGGCGGATAACGCTCCTTCCCGGTAGATCATATCTAGTATGCTAGGGATTGATCTCGTTGCTTATCCTTTTTGGCGTTTTTGCTACTCTTCTTGCTAGGCTTGTAATCAATCGCCATGTACTAGATCAAAACTTTGGTGTTTAAATCAATTTGTATTTTGTTGAATTTGCATCTATCGGCTTTACAAATTAAGTTAACGTAATGAGTAATTCCGTAGTGTTTACTATCCAAGGATGTTGATCTTTGAATTTGAGAAAAGTGTATTGTTTGCGCAATTCCGTAGGTTGATATCCCCTAATTGTCTTGTGACCTTGCACCCGTCCGGCCTAATTCTGGGCGGAGGATTTCGAACGGTGGGGGTCCGGCCGACGTTCAAGGATATGTTCCATTGAGTTTGCGGCTTGTAATATTGCTCGAGTATCTCGTTACGTGGGAAGTCGCCCCTGGTCATACACTTATAGACGCTTACGGGGAGTTCCAAGAGATTGCATGTGTATGCTCCGATATATTGCATGCGTGTGCTTTGTATGGGATATTGCCCTAGGTATATTGCGATGGGTATGATCCACGCTTTGTGCGGGACATCCCTCTCACTAAAGTATAATGTCAATTCTTAATAATAGTAACTGCACAATGATTTACGTGGTTCAGCCTTAAGGCCTACATCCACGGGGTAACGATAGTATCGATATTTTATTAAGATGTGATATGGTTTTCAATGTACATTGTGTAAGTAGTATATACATGTGTCTCATATGGTATAGGTTGTGGGTTTTGAATAAATTGAAATGCGCGTGGGTAATGAATAGAATATGATACTTGAAAATGAAAGCTTGGATTGATTGAAAAGTTAAGGTGCGTTACTCCTTTGTCAGAGATAGAAACATGTGGACTTGTAAGTCCGTTTTCTTCTTCTGAAATGCATACGCAGGTGGTAGGTTATGGGTAGTATGGCTTGAGATATTTGGCATTCCACGGATGCATGAGGATTTCCCCTTTCAGATTGCGCAGATAGTAAGAGCCATTTCTGCGATGTCGTGTATTACGTAGGGTCCTCCCCAAGTTGGTGCTAGTTTTCCCCACTTCTTTTCTCGCTGGTATTGGGGAACGGTCCTCAACACATACTGCCCTTCTACAAAATTCCTAAGTTTCACTTTTTTGTTATATTCTCTGGCTAGCCTGCGTTGGTAGTTTTCCATTCTTTGCAGTGCCGCTTCTCTCCTTTCTTCGAGGTCGTCAAGCTTTTCCAACATCATGTCCGTGGTGAGGTTCTTTTCCCATGCTTCTGTCTTTGTTGTTGGAAGTAGAATTTCCGTAGGGATTACTGCTTCTGCTCCGTACGTGAGTAAAAATGGGGACTCTCCGGTAGCCGATCTTCGAGTCGTCCTATATGCCCATAGAACGTTATGTAACTGTTCACACCACCGCCCCTTGTACTCGTCTAGTTGTTTTTTAAGGATAAGTGCCAAAGTTTTGTTTGTGGCTTCTGCTTGTCCATTGCTTTGTGGGTATATGGGGGTGGATTTGTTTTTTCGAATTTTGAAGGTGTCGAACAGCAAGTCGATATTCTTTCCTTGTAGTTGTTTACCGTTGTCTAAACTATCTCTCGCGGGGATGCCAAACCTGCGAGATGATATTTTGAAAAATAAAAGTAAAGACGTCCGAATCCCGAATTCTTGCCGGTGCCTTTGCTTCTACCCACTTATCAAGTAATCCGTTGCCACTATTAGGAATCTTCTTTTCCCCGTCCCGATACGAGTGGGCCTACTATGTCGATACCCCATTTCCCAAAGGGCCACGGACTGTCCACAGAGTTCAACTTTGTGGCTGGGGCGTGGATTCGTTTGCCAAATCTTTGGCATTCTTCGCACCTTTGCGCCATTCTAGCCGCGTCTTGGATCATGGTTGGCCAGTAGTAGCCCTGCGTCTTCGCCTTATCCGCAAGGGACCTCATTCCATTGTGATTCCCCGCGTCTCCTCTATGGATGTCTTTCAAGATGATATGTCCCTCTGATCGAGACAGCAAATGGCGAAGTGGCCCGAGGAATGATTTTCTGTATAAGGCTCCGTCTCTTAGCTCGTACATCCCTGCTCTGGATTGTACTTTCCTAGCCTGTTTGGTATCCTGGGGGAGTTTCCCCTTTTTTAGGAAAGAGTGGATTTCGATTCTCCAATCTGCTTCCTGACTGTAATCGTCGTCCTCATCAGCTTGTCGCGTGATGTCATCGTTCTGGAAGTCGTCGAATATGTGCTCTCCGACATCATCATCAGAGATATCTTCCTCCTTAGACTTGCGTTGGTTAGCCGCGCATGTTTCTTGGGGCTTGATGGATGGTTCGTACACTCTTGTTATCTTGATTGCTTCGACATCCTCATTTTTAAGCATGGCTGATATATATGCCAGGGCATCTGCGTGTCTGAGCTCCTTCCTACGTAGATGTCGGAATTTGATTTTTGGTATTTGGGAAACCAACGTTTGTACCAGAGCCATGTATGCCATTAGTGTCTCGTCATACACATTGTATTCGTAGCCTAGGTACTGTTTGACGCCTAGGAAAGCTTCTTCGCATTCTGCCGTCCACTCAAATTTCGTCCCCTTTTTTAGTATGTTGAAAAAGAGTTTGCACCTATCCGAGGATCTTGAGATGAACCTTCCCAGGGCTGCCAGGGATCCATTGAGCTTTTGTACCTCTTTTAGGTTCTTTGGAGATGGCATGTCTACTATGGCTCGGATTTTTGCGGGATCTACTTCAATGCCCCTTTTTGTCACCAGGTACCCAAGGAATTTTCCTGATGTTACTCCGAAAGTGCATTTCTCCGGGTTTACCTTCATGTTGTGTTCTCTCATAGCTTCGAAGATGTCCTTCAGGTCCTGGTGGTGGTTCTTCCTCAATCTGCTCTTTACGAGCATATCGTCAACATAGACCTCTAAGGTCCTGCCAATCCATGGCTTGAAAATAGCGTCGACCATCCTTTGGTACGTTGCTCTCGCATTCCGGAGTCCGAAAGGCATCCTTACATAGCAATAGAGACCGTGGGGCGTGTAAAATGCTGTATGTTGCTGATCTTCTTCTGCTAAAAATAGTTGGTTATACCCGGAGTATCCGTCCATGAATGATAACTCTTCGTATCCTTCTACTGCGTCGACTAGCTGATCAATCTTTGGGTAACGGATAACTATCCTTGGGGCATGCTTTGTTCAAGTTGGTGAAGTCGATGCGATTCGACCCTCCATTCTTCTTTGGTACTATTACCATGTTAGAGATCCAAGTAGTATATTTGACTTCTTTTATAAAACCGGCCTCCAACAGCTTTCGCAGTTCCGTTTCTACTGCTTTGTGATACTCTGTAGCCACCTTTCGTATCTTTTGTCGTACATGGGGTGTGCCAGGTTTAATGCGCAGCTCATGTTGTACCGTCTTTGGGTCTATTCCCGGCATATCAGATAGTTTCCATGCGAAGATGTCCGCGTATTCCTTTAGTAGTTTTATTAGTGAGGCTTCGCGTTCTCCGCCCATTAGAGTTCCTATCTTGATCTTTCTTGGGTTCTGCTCCGTCCCTATGTTAACTTCCTTTACTGCCTCCAAGGATGTAAACGTGGGCTTCGGTTCCCCAAGGTGGGGGACTTTCTTTAATTGCTATTTGGTAGGCTCAGATTCTTTGTTTGCGAGAGCGCCCTGGTTAGCATTTGATGTTGATGCTTCCGTGTTCCCTACGGAGTTCCCCTTAGACAAGTTTTTTCCTGAGATCTCTTCCAAGTATTCGTCGATGGCTTTGTCCTTGGATATTGCTTTGTTCCGGGCCCTGCGGGTTCTTCTTTTCTCATCTTCTTCATTGTTGAGTTGTATTTGCATGGCCTGGCATTCCTTTGCGGAAACTTGATCACCCTTGATCTCCATTACCCCTAAAGGAGTAGGAAACCTAAGGTATTGATGGTAGGTGGATGCGACTCCCTTAAGTTTGTGGACCCATTTTCGTCCAATAATGGCATTGTAGGGTGAAGGCGTGTTCACCACACTGAAGCGGGCGTTAACTTTCATGGGACCTGCGTCTACTTGCAAAATGATATCCCCGATAGGCTTCGTAGCCGTGCCATTGAACCCGTAGATGGTGTAGTGTGAGGTCAAGAGTTGCTCGTCATTAAGCTCCATACGCTTGAAGGTATCATGAAACAGGACGTTTACGGAGCTTCCTCCATCAATGAGTATTTTCTTTATGTTGCATCCTGCGATTGGCAGAGTGAGGATCAAAGGGTCATTGTGATCTTCCATGTCATCCTCAATGTCCTCGGCCTCGAAGGTTAGAGGTGCGTTCATCCATTCTTCGTGCTCTTCCACTTCTTTTCCGTCTAAGTTGTAGAGCTCACAATAGTCTTCAAATTGCTTCCTCAGTCTTTTCCCTATCTGTGCGGTTAGGGTTGGTTCTTTGTTTTCCGAGCAGGATATAGTGTTTAGTGTACGGTTACCCTCTGGCAATTGGACCTGTTTGATGCGTTTGGTTCTGTCCTCCGTTCCAGCCTTTTCTGTATACTTTTTGAGATCCCCTGCATCAAACAGCTTTTGTATCGCTATCTTGAGATTTTTGCACTTCTCAGTTGGGTGCCCGTAGAAGCAATGGAAATCGCAATGCTCTTTGGATTCTGCCGAGGCCGGTGGTTGTTTCCCCTTAGACCAGGGCCAGTCTAAGTCTTCGCGATCCTTGATCTCCTTTAAAATGCGTGAGTAGCTGGCATTGAGCTTCGTGTAGACTCGGTCTTCAAATTTTCTTCCACCCCTTTTGTGGTCATCTTTCCGATCCTTTTGGTGTTCGTTGGATCTGTTCGCTAGTTCCGCGGAGTTGGTCCGTGGGGGTCGTTGAGCCTGTGCTCTCGGGTTCTCTCTTTGAATTTCTTCCAACCTCGCATGTTTTTCGATGATTATCCTCAAATCTCCCTCTGTGGTTGGAGAGGTACCGTGGATTTCAACAAACAATGGGCTCATCCTGTCAAGTCCCCATTTGTAACAATTAATACTCACCACGGGATCCACATGTCCTATGGCTTGACATATCTTGTGCCACCTATCCGTGTATTCTCGAATGGACTCCTTGTATTTGATTGCAAGTGAGAAGAGCTTGTCCATCCCTGTGTTTACAACCTTGTTATACATGTAGGTGGCCAAGAATTTTTCCGTGAGTTGATCATACGAATTGATGAATCCGGGCTTGAGGTTATCAAACCAAGATAGCGCGGATCCTTTCAGGCTTGAAGGAAAGTATCTGCAAAGTATAGCTTCGTCGTGGTCCCATCTGGCCATTACTCGTTGTAATATCGTAGGTGAGCAGCGGGATCGGTGGATCCGTCGTAACACTCAAAGGATGGGACCGGCACTTCAACGGTATGATAGCGGTGGCCAATCATTGTGCGAGTGGGGTGGTGTTGGCTTCCTTCATAACCTTGTTCTAGTCTCCCACCTCCCCGCCCGGTTTTGATTTGATTGATCTCTGCTAACATCTCTGCGCGGAGACTCTCCATTGCCAAACAAGTGTTCTTCTTGAATGGAAGGCCGTGCCTTCCTTGTAGGTTGTGACGTCGTGGCCTCCTCCTCATCATAGTAGTCTGACGTGTCCGGGTGATAGTCCTGGTCGGGCCTTCTATTATTCCGCGCACCTCTTTGGGGTATTCCTCTTTGGTTGACTATCGCAGTGTGTTCTCGAGGATCATCCTCCTGGTCTCTATTCTCAGCACCGCCGAGTTAGCCTCGTCCTGTCGATTCTCTAGCTCCGCGCTTTGGAGGATCTTCTCTCTTAATTGCCGGTTCTCTTGGGCTAGTAAGGCCACCGCGTCCGCGTATGTCCGCTCGATTCCGTTTTAGTTCTTCTAATTGCGCCAAAATCTGCGCAGACCGGTTTGATGCTTGATTTGTTCCTATCTCGAACTCGAGCTTGTCCCTCGGGGCCGCGGTGTTGATTTCCACCGCTATCTCGTCTACCCGGCTCTATCATTTCGTAGGATCCTGCGTGCAGTTGTTCGTTTTGTTCGTTAGTCTGCGCATCCCATAGGGAGGGTTCGGATTACCGATTCTCTCACCGCTTCTCGAGGTTCCGTAGGCCTGGTTGTAGCTGTCACTTTGGAGGCGACCACTTGAGAAGTTCCTTCGGTAGGTGTAGCGACTTTTGCCGCCGCGCCTTCCTTGCTTCCATTGCAATGATGCCCGCATCCGAAAGGAATGTACTTTCCGCTCCATTCTCGCGTCTTGTCCCCGGGCCGTGAGTCCCGCGCCCTTTTGTTTGCTCCTTTTACTACCGGCGTAGTCCTATGTGCCTCTTTTGAAGGTACCTTTGTCTTTCCAGCATCTTTGTTCCTTTCCATTGCAATATTCTCGCACGTAGAACATGGAGGTAAACCGAGACAAAAGTCCACGGGTTAGTCATTAGTTCAAACTTGATTTCATAAGCTCGATTTCTAGTGGCAATGAGTGTACTCAGGCTGTTAGTTTGGCGAACAATACGAAAAACATAGACGGATGCGGATTTAACCGAGATAAGGTCCATGGGTTGTTGTTTGCAAAAAGTCTAAATCTATTGGTGGAAATTATGTTTGAAATATTAGTTAAAACACAGATCTGTGGGTTTAAAGGTTACACAATGCCCAGATTTGTTGGTAGAAAATACAATAGACGTAAATATGTGCGAAAAAATAGCCCCAAACTCAGATCTGCTAGTTAAAAATTCGTAAAAAACCCAGATCGGCTGTTAGATAGCACAAAGAATACGGATACGTGCGAAAAGTGAGTTTAAACAGAGATCTGTCTACGTTCTAAACAAAATTTTTGAGTTACTATAAAGTCACAGGGAAAGATAAATCTTTTTACCGGGACAAGGTCCCTGTTTCTAGCGCCATATTGTGAACACGGAAATCAGGTATGGTCCACGTGATCACAAACAATCTCAACATGAATTGAATACATGCATTAAAGTGTGAGTAAAGTATAATATGCCTAGGTAGATGATGATTCATGGATTCCAAACCCCGCGGGTTTGTCATGATCTCCTCGACATCCCCAAAATGATAGATCTAAGACATAAACATATAAATGAAACTATACGAATGCTAAAGGTAAATGAGACGATGATTTACGTGGTTCGGCACTAAGGCCTACGTCCACGGATCTGGGGATATTCACTATAAAGTAAACGGTTACAAAAGCCATCACAAGATCTTTGGTGTTCATCAACCTCATAGGTTGATACTCATACTTACTTCTCACTATTCTCTCTCCTATTCCTTGGTTTTTACTCTCCACCCCCTTTTTTGTGGAAGGGGTGTTCATATATATAGCTAAATTAAGTGGGTCCACCGACAAAGAGCTGTTGAGACCTTATATTCTTGTGTTCTGTGCATGGTCCGCGGACTTCCCTATCACTCCGCGGCTTCTACAATACCCACGCTCATTACGCTGACCTACCCTCGCTTTCTTCGTGGGTCGTCTGACACGTGCCCTCTGAGCGGCTTTAAATGCGAGTGGTTGGGGCCATCCATCCGTGCCGAGGCGGTGTCGGGTCCTCCTTGTCACGTCTCGTGTCGGTTGGACTGTCCCCAACCGTTGATTACATCTTACCTCGTGATGGGGTAGAGTAACTCATTGGTGTTGCGCGGGATTATCTACCTTGGATGCTCCCTCATCTTCGACCGTTGGTCTTGACAGATGGCACGTTGTCTAGACGCCATGGATGCCCCTACGTGTCATCCCTCTTTATGACATGGCCTCCACGTGGGCTCTACTAGTACACGTGGCGATGGAGATAAATAAGTGTACTTACAATATACATGCCATGCATTATCACTTTCAAAAGGCAGACCATGTGAGAATCCATTAAGTTCAGTCAAGAAATAACCCATACACTGAAACTTCTATCCACGTACTCCAAATTGGTAAGGTGCTCCGGCTCTACCGATAAAAAAAAAAAAAAAAGAATGCTCAGGCTCTATATTTTTCCAATTACTTCTACTTAATTTTACTGTAGAAGTTCTAAAAGGACAGACATGTCCTTGCACTCCAAAAACAGATGGAATCATAGAGACAAAAAGGTAACAGTGAGCGCCCACCAATGGATCACGTAAAAGTTCACAGATATTTTGTTGGTTGAATTTTCTGCTCAATAAAGGGATCCCCTTAATAAATTATGAAACATTTGTTTGAAGTTTATTGCCGAACGTTTGGCGATAAATGATATAAGCAAACCGTAATTTAGCCATAGTTAGGCCTATTTCTATGGGTATGGCAAACTCATACATTTGCCATATATGCACCCATTATGGGTATGCCAAAGTGCCAAACTCATATGTGTATATGCCAGTAATAACATATAGGCATACACGATGGAGTTTCTATCGGGCGATAAAGACTCCATCGCTCGATGGTCTTTCCATCTCTCGATGGTCATTCTATCTCCAGCGATAGTCTCTTTATCTCCAACGATAAAGACTTTATCTCCGAGTAATTTTATATATATATAATCTCTCATTCTCTCCTACTTTTTCACTTTTATAATCACTTTTATAATTATATTTAAAGGGTCCTACTGATTATATAATAATACTAAATCTTTTATAAATACCACACCACACAAATACAAATATATTTTTTATTTATTAGGGATCCACCCAACAGAATTAAATATATATTTTTAATCAAATTTGCCATATCTACCCTAGGGGAGAAACTCATTTGCCATGCCACATGGCATGCCAAACTCATTTTTTTTTGACATGTTGCATAGGAATAGGCCTTATCTTTTGTATTTTTGTAATTTTAGCGGCGGTAGTTTTTGTGGAAGCATATAAACACTTGTGTGTAGCAGCGCTGAGGAAGTTTACTTCGATAAAGTTGGTTGATCATACTTTAGTTGATCTTCTTATCCGTCTGGCAGGTTGCAGATTCATTATAAAATTTTTTTAAACACATTTAGAGTTTTATGTTTGGTTTCGAAGTTATATTGCAATATTTCATTACTGGTTCATCCCTGAATCGAACCATACATATTAATCCCATATATTTAGAGATTTCTCCTTGTCTCAATTGGACATGACACCAAAAGATAACTGATGGTGTTGTAGCTCGTGACTGATGATAGGGTAACCTGGTGGTGTTATAAAGCCCGTTGTGAATGAGATGGTGCTGTGATGGTTCGAAGAACAGCAAAAGAATAATGTCGAACTGGTTCTGATGGTGTTGCAGACTAATAGTGTCTGTTCTTCTAGGTTCTGATGCTTTTCATATAAGCTCAATTGTTGCTGCAAAATCGAATCAGATAATGATTCGTGTGTCTTTTAATCCTTCTCAAACACATAACACTTCTTAATCTTACGCCATTCACGACAGCATCATACTACTGTTTTCTCGGCATCAAAGTGACCCTCTAATCCTCTCCTGATTCGTACCCATCTTTCCAAATCCCTTGTACACTCGAGACATCAATCAAAAAACAAACAATATCAATCTTAAACTAATTTTTTGTTCCAGAACTAACCCAAACTTTGAAAACGATATTGCATATAAAAATCTTAAGCTTTGCATATAAAAATCTTAAGCTTTCAGTTATAGGGAAAGTGAAAAGACCGATTAAGAGGAAAAGGAAGAAGAGAGGTAGAAAGGCAGAAAAATCACGGCTAGGGTTTCTCTTAAGATTGAAAAGAGGGAGAGGTGGAGAGACGGTAAAGAAAAGAAAGAGAGTATCGCAATTAGATTGAGACGCACGTCTCTTTTGGTATTCAGGAACCAAATTTGGTGGTGTTCCTAGATAAAATATCGGTGGTGTGAAAAAACGAAAGATTTCTCATTGGCTGAAATATACTATGGTGGGGCCAGAAGCTCTAGAAAGAGAGCTTTGTTCAGCTTTTAACCACAGCAGTGGAAATTCACCTGAAATCATATTATTATTATTATTATTATTATTATTATTTATTTATATTAATTCATTAATTATTATTATTATATGAAACTAGTTGGAAGCCTAACAAGTTAAGCTCCAACGACATACTACTACATTAATTGAACAGGTTGATGTCTTTAGTCTTAATTATTATTATTATATGAAACCAAAGCCTCATGGGAAACCTTGCCAGCCGGCGGGAGGGCGAGATTGTGTCACAAGGGGGCAAATTAACACTACCTTCCATGTTAATTCCTGCAATATTACGCCATTGGGGACTCGAACCTGGGACCTCCTGGAGCGCATTAAACTTTGGGGAACGGGGATGACCAGCTGAGCTAGGGGCCCGTTCTTAAATAACGGAAAATGGGTCATTTGTCCAAAAAAATTTAAAACATGGTTCAAATGGACGAGTAAAAATTATTATGGGTGAAATGGACACAAAAAAAATAGCAAGGATGAAACTGGATTCATCCTGGCTTAAACTTAAAAATAGCGAGGATGAAAAACCTGGATGCATCCCGATGTAAATTAAAAATAAGAAAAAGAATTTGAAAATGGGTAGGATGAAACTGGTTACATCCTGGCTATTTTTATATTTTTGTCCATTTAAACAGTATCAAAACCTAGATATCTTTTTCACCCATGAATTATTGATTTTGGTCTTTTTAACCAATTTTGTGTATAAATAATAGATACAAAGCTCTCCTATAAGACTTATCCTTGGTGGAAGGAGTTGACCGGCCGTTAAGTAAACCAGCTTCAACCAGCCAACTTATACCAATTCTTAGCATTAATTTTCGTGTCCTAGCTATCTAGAAAACCATGAGCTGTGGAATACAAGTTGGTCCCCAAATAATGAAACAACTTGATTTTAAGCGTTATGTAAAATATGTTCAGTTTTTGGATAAAATTACACCACCCATATACAATTATGGTCTTGAAAGCACACTACATGAGCATTCCCGTTTCATATCCCTCGTCCCCTAATCTCTCTCCCATCAAATTCTAGGTTCTTCATGGAGTCAAGGACCATGTTCTTCAGACAAGTCCGTTCCCTATCGTATATCCCTCAAAGGCTCAAATCAACTCAGTGCCGGCCGGCTATGTTTAACAACCCAACAGTAAAGGCCTAACGTGACAAAGATACAATACTGACATCCACACACAAACTAACTTAATCCTCTAAAGACAAAAGGAGAAGAGAGCAATACAAAAAAACTTGTTTGGTTCTTTCTACTTTTGTTTGTTAGTTATGTTTCTGGACAAAAAAGAAAGTCCTCTTTTCCTGTTGGGGTTACTTTTGTGGGAGAGAATCAGCAAATTCACTCACCATCTTGATCATCTAGCTAATGCCGAATTATTCCAGTGAAATAATTGAAGTCATGGTGTTGGACCCTTAGCTGCTTTAGCCACGAATCCGCTGCACTCATTAGCGACATAAACCTCTCTTGGTCCCGACCGTTCTCACCCGAAAACCATAGATTCCCTTGTTGCATCTTGTAAGTGGCTAACCCAAATGGTGGGAGTTCCACACCTTTCACTTCCTTTTTCTTTCTTTCCATTATTCCACTCGTCTCCTCTTCTTCATCATGCCCCACATCTATCCAGATGAATCCATTAAATTCAGATATGATTTAATGATCAGTCACTAACATCTTAGTGCGTGTGTGTCAAGTGGAATATAGTGAAAGGAGATAATGAAAAAAAAAAAGAGAGAGTGCCATTACGTAGTTGAGTTAATGGGTGGAGTACTTAAAATGGGAGAAGATTATGTACCTTGGAAAGATGAAGATAAGGTGTGATAAGTAAGGAAACAAGCTGACAAATCCTTCACTGTTCTTCCTGTTGGGATATGATATATTGGATACCTACATACCAATCCAACACATTACATATATCCCATTAAACCAAGACAAAAGTTCAAAAACTTTCTTCAGTTGTACTGATAATAATATGGATTTTACCAAGCAACAGCCATCCAGCTAGCTGGTGAAAGATCAACACTTTTTAAACTCATTAACCCGGGAAACCGCCTGGACAATCCGCTGATCTGAAAATAAGAAAAACGGAGCACAAAAGTTGTCGATCGAAGTTAGAAGGACGCATGCTCAAAATGTTGTAGAGAAAAAAAGAAGAAGAGAATTGGACGAAAAGAAGGTCAAAAGTTTCTATTCTTGCTAAAGTCCAGGGAGTTTAGTATACTATCAAGAATTTTAGACGTTGCTAACTCAAAAGGATGTTAATGGATTCTAACTAATCCGTATAATAGCCGTATCTATTACACATTACAGAAAATGATATAAACCTACTAAATTTACTAATCCAAAAATAAGAAAGTCGCGCCTAGTACTAGCATAATGAAAATGTATACTCCATAATGAACTACACAAGTCAAGTTTAATGTCCTCGAACATGTATCGAAAAAATTCATCTAACAACAAGAGTAATTACCTTGTCCATAAGAGGAACTCTTCCATACGGAGGTGATCTCTCAAAGTACTGAAAATAAAGAGAACCCAATCTGTCATTTAGGTGACATAAATTTTCTTGTTCGAATCCACAATCTTCCGAAGAATTACCATCCCATCTCCATTGTTTTTCACTCTCACTCTCATCACTAAAAGAATCGCTAAACGAATCCCTCGTCTCTGAATCACCAGACTCTGCCTCTTCCCTAAAAAACACCACCACCACCAAACACAGGAACATCTTTACCATCAAGTTCTGTATCCTTTGAAGTTGTATGCGGCAATGAAACATACTTCATATTGAAATTAAAAAGACTACAATATTCTGTTCTTTTCTTCTTCTTTTTTGATACAGTTATGTCACTAGCCAATAAAAGTCGAAGACTATGCTAAAGAGCAATGGATAGATGCAATCATCACGAGAATATCGAAAGCTTGCGGATCATGTAAACTAAATTTCGTGCTTGTAATCAATAGTGATGGGGTTGATAAAGAATACTGTAAGAAAATGAAATACCGAGTGAAAGGGAATTCTTACTATTAGAACTTAGAAGCTATTTCATGCTCTAAAAATGGACACACTATTTGAAGTTCAAGATAACCAAAGTCCAAATAAGTCAAACATAGGTCAATCCTGAAATGAATCATGAGAAAGCCTAAAAAACTGAATGATCAAGTCGTATTTTACCACCAATTCGAAAAATTGCACCATGAAAGGGAGATGGAATTTGACCGATAAACTTACCTGAAGCTTGTTAACATTGTATTAGTAGTGAAAATTTGAATTGCTGAGAGGTAAGGAACGTAGTATTGAACAACAGTTTCATCATTGTTTAGTACAATTGGAGTTCCAGCACCATAAGCACTCCATTCATCATAACAGCTCCAAAGATCTCCTAATGTAAAATACTCAATTGTTTCTCTTTCCCACGGATGCCAAAGTTGATTAAGATTCCTCATAGCAGTCTACAAGGATTACAAAATTCCAATACAAGAATTTCAATTAAACCCCACAAATTATCTCAAATAAAACATAAAAAATGAAACTATACAATACCTTAGGAAGAAACTGTGATGGAATGACAGGAGTAGTACAATCAAGAAAACATTCAAGATTTGATTGTGTTGCTCCTTTTTCATAAACCATTTTTCTTTTCTTTTGTAATCTGTAGTACAAAAAAGAGAGAAAAGAGGAGAATGGGGTGTTCCTCTGTTTCTCCCTGTTCACCAACAGAGAAAACAGAGGATGATGATGAAGAAGAAGAAGAAGTGGGTCAGACAGAAAAAGAGGTGGAGGGTTGCTTTGTTTTCCCCCTCCCTTCACAAAACACAACACTGAAACAGAGAGAAGAATGAAAATGAAGAGAGAGTCAGAGAGAGAGAGAGAGGTTTTCTTTTGCTTTAAAAAGGAGAGGAGAGGAGAAGAAATCGGTCCACAAAAATTCTAAAATTAGACGTTTAAGACAGCTAATTTTAAGGAAAGAATCAACTCTCTAAAGTTTTATTCACCATTATCTCCTCTTTTCTTTCATTTTCATCTTCTGGGTGGGTAAAAAAAAAATAAATCAACAGAAACTGCAATGAAAAGTCTTCGTCAAATCCTTGATTACAAGTAAATAAGTTTTTTAAAAATTTCTTTTGCTTTACTTCACTGTTCTTCAATCTTCTTATATTCAGAAAAAAATAAAAATCCTTAACCACGATTTAAGAAATCCCTTACTTAATAAAAAGTCATACAATTGGATTCGTCGTGTTTCCTCGAAATCAATTAGTACTTCAAGTTGATTTTGTTTTTCTATATTCTGAATGCATACGACAATTATACCTTTCAACAGAAATACCCAATTTTAATCACTTTTTTTCTTTCCGCTTCTTTTTTAACAGAATCCGCTTAATTTCATCCAATCTTTTTCTCTCAAGATCGTCAGAAACAATTTTCTTTACCCACAATTTTCGGCTCAAAGAGTGATCAATTTCAGGAGCAGTACATAACATTTTAGAATACAGATGATAATCCTCAACCGAAAAGGAGGATAAAGAAAGAAAAACAAAGACTCACACAAACAAATTCTTGTTAAAGATAGACTTGGACCAAAAGTAGAGTATGGTAGCCCAATACAAAGTCCATTCCTAAAACCTAAGTAAATTTTGATAAAGTCAATTCAATCTTCCGCGTCTTTTTATTGTTATTTTATGTAATAAATTTGTAAGGTTGGTACTATCTTCTCTTGTGGTTTATAGATATCCGGGAATTGAAGAAATCGAATTGGAAGCTTGGGTATTGGCTAACCAAGTAGATTGATAAGTGGGTAATCTCCGTGCACGCTTGCGATGATTGAAGGGTCGTTTCTTTTTCGAGGATAAATTAGAATTTATCATGTTAAAACCCGGTTAGGAGACCAAAGCAGATTATATATATTATTATTTTTTGAGAAGAGGAAGTTTCATTATTTATTTAAAGTTGATTTTTTTTTTTTTTTTTTTAGTAACTAGGGAGTGCATTGTGCTTGTTACTTTCCCTTTTCCCTTTTTTTTGAACGCGTAATTGGGGATATGGAAACTAATTGGGGGATATGAATTACTTCCCCCAACCAAAGGTGGTCATTAAGGGTGTTTTTGAGGGCGAAAATACTAAAACACCCTTAGATTAATTAAAAACATTATGAAAAGACTGTTATACCCTTTCAACTAAAACATAAACATCAAATAACCCAAATCATATATCCCCCAATTCAAATTGCAAATCTAAAGATAGGTTAGTTCATCCAAATTTTATTTTTTTCTTCATCTTCTTCCTCATCGTTCATTCTTCATCGACGATTAATCGTTGAATCAAAAATTTCTTTGTCGATTAACATAACATAACCATGCCTCCAAGAACCAAATCGAAAGCAAAACCGAGAACCAAATCGGCGCTCAACAAACACATGAACAAAGAATCGAGAACATTGCTCAACAACTAGAAGAGGACGCAAAGAAATAGTACCCCGGATGATCAAACACTCATGGCTTCTCCGAGAAGGTAAGTGATTTTTGAACTCATTTATGATTGTTTTACTCGATTTGTAGCCATGGGTTTAGGTTAGAATCGCCAACAATAGCCGAAACCGTCGAGTTACGAGAGTACCGCATTGGATCTTGGTTTGAATACCAAGCCGGTTTAGGTACCCAAGATAGAATTTGGGTCGAATACTATACCTATTTGCATTCCCGAAATCGAATTTTTTATACCTAAGATACAATTAGGGTTGAATACCATACCGGTAGTCAACTAAAAACACACAGGAACTTAATTGTGTGTACCGGCATTCTATCTAGGTTTCGTGAATGCCGGTATTTACAAACCGGCATTAGTTAGTTCAATTCGGAAATGCCGGTATTACACTTAAAACATACAGGAACATCACTGAAATGGTGCTCAATACCGGCACATAATTTAGTTTCTAGAAAATGCCGCAGACAACGATACCTAAGCATGCTCGATATTTAAGTTCTTATGCTTAGGTCCATGTTACTGCAGGCATTGGTTTGTTTAGGAATTGCTATGCCGGTTCCTAAACTGCCATGCCTTTTCTAATGTTTGTTTTGTTTGCTTATGTTATAGGTCAAGAGCCAAAGAAGCGAAGAAAAATAAAGGTCCTATTCTCACTAAGAGAAGGAGGAAGGACGGTCTTGATACTCCTCGCCCCCGCCTCCACGGGGAAAGACGCGGTCGCAAGAAACGTTTGGGGTTTCAAACAAGAGGGTCAATTTGGGAGAGTGGTGGTGAACGTAGTGCACTTGCAATCCGTGAAGGTACTTGGAACACTTGAGGACGATGAGCATGATGGAGTGGAAAGTGAGGAGGAAGATGATGAGGTTCCCCCAAGTCAATTAGCAAGCCAAAGCGAAGTTGGTGGGACTAGTCAACAACCAACACAAGGCAAGGACAAGGGCAAGGGAAAACACAAAGTTAAAGGTTGTCACCTTCCTCACCTTGATGACATGATACCCGACCGCGATGATGGTAAAATTTGGGGTCAAGCTCCGAACCGAAAGTACTCTTTGGATACAAGCACTCTTGGGCTCGTACTATCTTTCAAACTTATGTAAGCATTTTTTATTTTGTGCATGTGCGTTGTTTTATCTTTTACATCATCTCTTAATCGTGTTATCTCATATTTGTAGGATCATACTAAGGCTGTGCGTGTTTGCCGAACCAAGCCGCTACCGAGTGGAAATTGTCGTCGGAGCATGAAGATGTCCAAACATTAGTAAAGAACTCGTCTGTATTCTTTGGTTGAAAATTACGTGAATCCGAGATCTTCGTGACCGTCAATTGCTTCATCGAAAGGTACCATGGTGAAACTGATACAATGCACTTCCCGTTTGGTGAGATGACCTTGATTCCTGAAGATGCTCATAACATTCTAGGCTTGACTTTTATCGGCAAATCAATTTCAGAAGAAGTTGAGTCTCGGGAACTAGATTGGTTGAAGTTGCACTATTTGACCAAAAAGCTGTTTGGTTGGGACTTCAAAACTTCTTCGGATAGCTTTTATGTAGCATTGAACGGAAGTAAGACGAAGACATTCAAGCTGACGATGCTTAAGAAGATGTTTGAAAATACAAAGGCTAGAAGCTTGAAGGATGGATGGGACCCTGCACAGATTCGGTATACAGCCGCCGCGTACCTGTTATACATATTGGGCACTAGGGCATTCCCTGACACCAATGGCAACAGGGTAAGTGCAAACTTTCTCCAGTACCTTGACCCGTTGGAAGGTGTCCATGGCTATTCTTGGGGCACCGCGGTCATGGCACATTTGATGGCGGAGATGAGAAGGGCTTCATTGGCTAAAACAAACCAATTTGTCGGAATTTCACTCTACTCGTGTACAAATTTCTTTAATCTATTGTTTGAGATGTATTTTTTTTACTTATGTTCACATGTATATTGTTCACATTGGATTAGGTGTGGTGTTATGAACACTTCCCAACCTTATTCAAGGACTGCCAATTCTTGAAGATCAAAGACCTTCCTGAACCCGATACCCCTAGAGCTCAGAGGTTTGAGTTTAACAGTAATCCGAAGCCCGGTAACAAAGGTCGAGTCATCAATATGAGATTGGCACTGGATGCTATGAGGAATGAAGACGTTGTGTTCGACACTTATAAGGAGATTAGAGGATACCGTCCAATTCCAAGAGATGTTGCATTTTACCATGGGCCGTTGTACCACCCAAAAGGATACATCATGGCCGATCCATGCCGTGTGATGCGCCAACATGGATTTAAGCAATTATCCCGTCTTTGGTCGACCTCTGATGATAATTATCTTCTTTACTTTTCTCGGTGCAATTCAACTCCCAACAAGTTGCATGTAGTGTATGATCCAACCTAACCAATACATTGGAGGGATAGAGAGCCACGTCGTTTGGTTGATATTAGTAAGTGGGAGATTGCGGAAAATGGTTATGAAGTTGATGACAGCTACATGAGGGATTACCTGGAATGGTCACATCCTTATGTCGTGCGCCCTCCCTCCGTCGAAGCTCCACACCAAGAAAACCCTCCTATTGAAATTCCTCCACCTCCACAACCTACGATGGCCCACCTTCTTAGGACTTTTGGAATGGTGGTAAGTTTTCTTAATTGCTTATAGTCATTAAATGTAAACATAATCATATATTAACATATATACTGATTATGTGTTTGATGTATTAATCTAGCGACGTCGGCTTGGCAAGGTTACGAAGATGTTAGGTTGCAAGCATAAGGACGGGGTGGTGCTATCTCTTCAAGAAATCAAGGAACTCGAGGAAAAGCTTCATAGAATTGAAGAAACCCACCCTACAATCAAAGCTATGTATGGGGAAACAAGTAAGGCGCCGACCCAAAAGAAATAAAAGACTAATTTAGTGGAAGAGAATTGATGAAAATTAGTGATGGTTAACTCTTTAAGTCTTTGGTTACGTCAAAAACAATTTCAAACTTGTTTTGGTTTGTACTGTGGGTTAACTCTTTAGTTCTTTGGTTTATGTTGAACATGTTAAGATTTCTAGTTTGAAAGTTAAAATGTTCCGGCATAGTAGATGTCAGTTTTAGAAATACATGTACACATACCGGCATATACGAGAATGCTCAAAACATCAAGCGGAACCTAGTCCCGGCATAGCAATTTTTATGCCGGAACAATCGAGTTAAATTATTTGGTTCTGTATAGAAATCGACATGTACCCCGGCATTGTTGCGTTTATTAAGGTAAATGCCGGTATTGCAAATGCCCAAATACTCTTAAATATGTGATAGAAAACCGGCATAGTAAGATTCATTTTGACAATGCCGGTATCTAAAGTTTCCAAATACTCTTAGAGAGTTGACATAAAACCGGCGTCGTTGTTTTGATTTCCGCAATGCCGGCACTTTGATTAATTCATATCAAATTCTCTTTTATTTCGGTCTGAAGTAATCGACTACATTGGATTAGAAACTTTAAATTAAAAAAACAGTGAATGGATTGCACTTAGTTAGAGATAATCTATTTCCATCCCTTTTCAACAATTGCGGAGCCCTTGAGCATTTCCCTAATATGTTCAATGACATCGTCCGGAATGGGGGTGTCAAGGATCATCCTCATTGGCTCTTCTTCTTTTTCAACATATTCCTTTCCCTTCATATAACACCCATCACACCCATCGATAGGCTTACAATGGCCCTTGTGGTTTTCTCTTGACTCTGCTAGTTCAACCGCTTTGTCAAACCATTGAAACTCATCGCACTTTGGATGATTCAAACACCTTAGAAACATTCTTCCATTTTCAGCATCATCGCTTTTGCAATCCAAAACCGCGTGTCCCATCACAAACTTCTACACTTTGAATAAATAAATGGACAGTCCATGGCTAGGTGAGAAGGTGACTTGCAAATTTGACACTTTCAATGATGATTCTGTAAGAAAAAATTGTATTAGTTTTCCGTCATAGTATTGAAGAGCATGTTGTTAGGAAATCTACTTACTTTGCAAATAGAGTTAGATGATGAATCCCCCATTCTTTGAGCCGTGCTTGCTTTCTTGAGAGAATGATTTTTTTTATTTGGTGCTTGGTTTTTGTAGTTTTTGCCAAAGGAATGGGTGATGTTATATAGAAATGATGCTCCAACGGTCATATTTTTCAAAAAACTAGCCGTTTTTTTTTCGAATTTTACCCATTCCGGCATAGAGGTTATTAAACAAAGAATGCCGGTATTTTAGGCATATTTGGGTCGTTTCCTGTAAAGATTTTACGCATTACCGGCATCATCGTGTTATACCATGCAGGGTCTTAGGAACAAAATACCGCATCGTTTTACTTCCTCCTAGGTATGCCGGTTCTGAAAATTGAATGCCTAACGGCTAGTTTTTTAAACCATACACTTGAAAATATTAGTTCCGGCGTGGGATCTAAGTTACTTAGAGTGCCGTCACTAAAGTGGAAAAGATCTGTTATGTCCACATCTATTTAAAGGAATGGATACACCCATTGCAGTTGATACCTCACGAGATATATCTCCAATGGATTATCAATCACCAGATGACAAGTTCATCAATTCCCTCGAGAGAGAAAAACATATGAGGAAAATATTGTCAACTCCGACAGGAAATCAATCATCAACCACGACCAACTCCGTTTCCACAATACTAGAAAAACTAAGAAGGAAGGAAGAAACCACCAAGTCAATTGCCGCAATGGAAGAAGACATAATTAAGCGTAAAAGAGAAGAAGAAGAGGAAGCAAAGCTTGAACGTTATCGTCAAAAATTAGATAAGATAAAAGCGGAAGCTGAGGAAGAGGTTAAACGTCAAAAAGAAGCTAAGATAGGAGCAGATGTTGAGGAGGAAACAGAGTGGATTAGAAATTACTACATAGTATCGGATTTGCCGGAGGATCAACGCCCTTCAGATGTTTTTTGGGGCCTTGTAATGACTGGTTCATACAAGCATAACAAGTTTGACGGTAAGAAACGCATAATTGAATACGCGCATCAAATAGTACGCATTCGAACAACTGCACTCATCAAATCATGTCTCAAATACAACGAACTGATGAACGTTGGGAATTCCTCACTAAGACACACATGTTATTAAGAGCCGTCGCTTTTGCCCAAGCAATTGCTTCCTTTTCATATTTTATTCCCTACATAAGGACAACATTATGGAGATTACAAGCAAATCCCAACATAAAATTGTAAAAACTAGGTGAAAGTATTGTTTGTAACATACCCGCGGCATTTTATAGTACTCCGACGTATCCCGATGGAGTGGTTTGGAGTTTGGTTGATCGTTGTAGGTAACAATCTAAGGAATGAATGAAAATAAAATTGGATTAGTTCAAAACCGGCATTGTCGATAAGTAAAGTAAACTATGGGATTAAGAACCGCATAAATGGTAATTGACTTACTATACCTACCATTAGGTTCCGCAGAGGAAGTTAAAAGAAACAAATGCCGGGTATTTAAGTTCAAAATATCATTAGCTTCGTATGTTTTTCATGTAAAACCGGCATCCTCAACATTTAAGTTTCTATGACGGTATCGTAAACCGGCATTCTGTGTCATGTACTCACACTGCCGGTTTGAATATTCCTTAGAATATTCGTTGGTAGGTAAAAAGTATAAATGTGTACCGGCATTCAATCTTGGTTTGAATACCACGCCGATATGTTCTTGAACAGTGGGGGATATTTTGTCCCGACATACAAATATCTATGAATACAATGCCGGTTAAATGATACCGGCGTAGAATTCATACAACGAGCATGCCGGTACTAAGGTTTTTTCAGACAGAAATTGCGGTTTCAAAAAAAAATAATCAAATTTTCGACCTCTTTGAAGCATTACCTGTGTGTTGGGGTTGCTTGTATGCTGAACATGTTTACTTTCTTGAGTTGGTTCTTCACAAAACATTTCATGGTCAAGAAAATAATGATTCAAAGGTGTTGGTTCATCATACAACAATTGTGAGTTGTTATCATTAATCGAAGATTGAAGATATGATTGTTGTTGTAATTGAGCTAAAGATTCAGCAGCTGCAAGTCTCTCATCACAATCATCTTCCATTTTCAAAAAAAAAATAATTCTACTCAAAATTTTTTTCCCTCATTCTACTCTCAACTAACCCACACAAATTCAAATAAACATAAATACACAAATTATATCCCCCAAATCATTAATATTTTACTAATCAGGATTAATAACTAATTATGATTAGGGAGGGTTAGATTAGGAATTAATAATTTAATTATATAAGGGGTAACCCAGCTAGGATATTTGGATCCCTATTTTGTCATTTAGCTATATCCCCCAATTAGTTTCTATATCCCCCAATTACGCGTTCCTTTTTTTTTTTAGTAAAAAAAAAAAAAAAAAACAGGACTAATAGCATCTCCAATGGTGTATGGGTATATATCCAACGTGAAAGACTAAAAAAAAGGTATTTTGTTGATGTGAAATACAAATAAATGTTTGTTTTGATAAGCATCTCCAGTAGTAGTTGTATCAGGATTTAGTTTAATACAAGTGTCATTCAATTGTTAAAAGATCTAAAAAAATAAAGTTGAAATAGTCTTAAAAGGAAAGTAATTAATGACGTGGGTTTGGAGAAGAGTATCTAAAAATACATACTCTCATCCAAACTCAAGTTGCCAAATCAGATACAATTTTAACCATACAACAACGATTGGAGATGTTTTTTTTTAATTTGAGTCTCTAAAATCCTAGGTGGCTTCAATATTTTTAGATATCCAAACTCCATTGGAGATGCTCTAAGCCTGAAGTTACAACACAAAACAGAACATACACATAAGACACAAAGTGATTTCCAAACGGTACCTGAATGTTGTAGTAACCAGAATCCCATTGAACCAGAATCTCTCGCAGCCAGAATCCCTTAACCTGAATCCGTTAATATTGCCTGGGTTATCGAACAGTAACAGTAACCCTTACACTAACGGTAACAGTAACACCCCGCATACATACGGGTGAGTTTGGATCGGTGAAACATGATCCACAACTCGGTAGGAAATTTTTCTAAGCGATCTGATAATTTTTTCCTCCAAGAGGATATATTACTAAAGCCAAAGTTGAGCTCCATCTTCCACAACTCGCCGGAAAAGAGGATATCAAACTTGGGGTACCAATTCTTCTGAAGAATGTCACCTTTCTTGAGCCATACAAATTTCAGAATCAAACCAACAACCCATATTAACAACACTACATGAAGGATTAAAAGCACACAAGCACTAACAATAATCAGATCCACACTTGACAGAGATTCAATAACCCTAGCAGCAAGACTGAGCTCTCCTTTTACAGAGAATCATGCACCCACCAGAGATAATCGTTACCAGTTACAACACAGACTACTTCCTTTGACGGATCTGGATCTTGAGTTTCTTCAAAATCTTTCACTTGCCGGAGAAAATTTCCGTGATAGATCTGGTCGCTGAAAATCACATTTATTTCAACATCTCTACCACAACATAAAGATACATATGAACTTGCTAAAACCCCATCGTAATAGCCGGACAAGCCGAAAACCAGATGAGGAACAAGAACAAGACTGAAACTTATAAAACAAGATGTAAAAACTAATAAAAGATTACAAATTATCACATAAATTAAAAAGCAAACTAAGAAACTAAAGGACAGAAGAGATCTGCTCAGACCTGCTCCAGACAGAGCCAATATGAGCAGAGGAAAAGGTGTCGTCGGTGGTGATTTAATTTGGGTTTACAGAGGTGAGAGAAAGAGGTGAGATGAGAGGTGAAACTGGGACTATTCCTATGCATATGGCAAACATCAAATTTTGCCATATATGCACCCACTATGGGTATGCCAAACTGCCAAACTCATATGCCTATGTGTCAGGAATAACATATAGGTATACACGATGGAGTTTCCAGCGAGCGATAGAAACTCCATCGTTCGATGGTCCATCGAGCGATGATATTTCCATCTCCAGCGTTGGTCTTCCATCGCCCAGTAATTTTATATATATATAAATTCTCCTTCTCTCCTACTTTTTTATTATTCTAATATATTTTTATATTTATAGGGTCCCACTCAATATATTATAATACTAAAATTTTTATAAATACCCCACCACACAAACACAAATACTCCCTTCGTCCCAAATAAGATGAGCTAGTTGTAGTTTGCACAATTTTTAAGGCAAATATGAAAGAGGAGTGTACGTTTTAGTATTTTTTACAATTATAACCTTAGGGCAATTCTTATGGCAATCAACAAACTTATTATTTTATTGAGCCACGTGGATGAACAAACAACATTTTCCACTATGGGAAACCAAGGCAAAATGAACAAATCTGATATTTTAGGGTCCCACTAGTGATTTTATTAATATAAACTAATAAGAGTTGGGTCCCACTAATGATTTTATTAATATAAACTAATAAGAGTTGGGTCCCACAAATTATTTAACTAATAAAACAAATAATAAAAAATAAACCCTAAATATAATAACCGGGTTTTGGAGAGAGAAAAGCAAGGGGAGGTCTTTCTTCCAACGCTAGCGTTTTTCTCCCAACGCCAGCGTTTTTTCTTCCAACGCCGCGTTTGAGCCAGGATCGCGCGGCCTTCCATCAAGCGCGCGCTACATGTTCCATCTCACTCAACAAACCAACAAATTTGTTGGTTTGCACATCCATTTTTCATGTTTGTTGAGTCCATAGTGGGATCAAAATCAACAAACTACAAGTTTGTTGAGTCCATAGGAACTGCTCTTATGAATAAAAACTAGTAAAACTTAGAAATGATTTATCTCTTAAACCGTACCACGGTTTTTCGTAAACTTTATACCGTTGAAAAGAATTTTAAAACACTTACCTAACGAGTACAAACATGGCTATCAAATTATAAATATTTTTTATAGTAACAATAATCAATTAAAAGAGTAGTTTTAGAAATATCCCCTTGTGATTAGAGAAATAACTCATCTATTATAGGACAAAATTTAAAACCAACTAGCTCATCTAATTTGGGACGGAGGGAGTATATTTTTTATTCATTAGGGTCCCACCCAACACAATTAAATATATGTTTTTAATCAAATTTTCCATATCTACCATAGTGGGGAAACTCATTTGTCATGCCACATGGCATGCCAAACACATTTTTTTGACATGGTGCATAGGAATAGGCCTTACACTATCTCTTATTCCCTCCGTCCCAAATTAGATGAGTTAGTTGTAGTTTGCACATTTCTTAAGGCAAGGAGCAAAGAGGAGTATTTTAAGTATTTTTTACAATTATACCCTTATGAATAAGGGGAAGGATCCAATGGCATGGTTATAATGACATAATCTTGACATTTTCGCGCCATTTTTTCTATTAAACCCAACCGATAATGAATTTAAAGCTAATATTTTGGTAACATATTCGTTCCTCTTATAAGTCTCTACATTCCTACCAAAAATGAAAGTATTCCGAAATACGAAACTTCACCACCCATAAATTTTAATTTCAACCGTTAATCTTCAACGGTTGATATTCAAAATGGTAGATGATGGTCTTATACATCTCGGAATGCTCTCATTTTTTGTGGGAGTGTAGATACTTATAATAAGAACATGTCGTCAAAAAATTAGCTTCAAATTTATTGTCGGTTGGGCTTTGTAGAAAAAATAATGCTAAAATGTCAAGATTATGTCATTATAACCATGTCAACGGATCCTACCCCTATGAATAATAACTAGTAAAACTAAGAAATAATTTATCTCTTAAACTATACCATTGTATTTCGTAAACTTTATACCGTTGAAAAGCATTTTAAAACACTTACGTAACGAATATAAACATGACTATCAAATTATACATATTTCTTATAGTAACAATAATCAATTAAAAGGGTAGTTTTAGAAATTTTCCCTTGATTAGTGAGATAGCTCACTATTTATGTGACAAAATTTAAAACCAACTAGTTCATCTAATTTGGAACAGAGGGAGTATATGAATAGAAACGGCGTGAGATGATTGTGGCCGTAGCAATTATTCCCGCGAGATATTGTGCCCCGCCTAAGAAACATGTAAAGCGAGGTATAAAGTCTCCATTTCATATTTTTCCCAATTTAATATTAACATAAAATTAATATTTGGACCCGCTTTATTTATGAAACTAAGAAATTTACAAATCTATGCCTAGTTTTTATGGTTTACAAAACTAAGCCTGTTTTTTTATTTCTTACAAAACTATGCCTTATTTGACCAAAAACGGTGGATGTAAAATTAGTTCCGTTAAGTGTACCTAAAAAGACTTATTAGTCATTTGAATCGGTTAATTAAGCATGTATCGCCGATTTAACTCGGGTGATTCAGGATAGACTCTGTACACGTGGACTCGTATCAGACCCTGTGGAATGCTTACGTGGGAATCATGCCATGGCAAAAAATTGTACACGTCAACAATCGCGACTCCATAATCCATAGCAGCTTATCTTATAATTCCAACATTCTTATCTCAGCTCACCCTTCAATACCAGTAGCAGCACTATATGACGAAGTAAATGCAGTATGACGATGCAATGGTGGTGGTGTGGCATATAGAAATCATTAGTACAATGATCAAAGCTACCAAATGTTATATATGCAAGCCACAAAACATGGACACTGTATTATTGTGCATCTCCTCTGAGTGCTTCAAAAGCTTTTTCACCTAAAAGTTGACCATTTCCATTAGCATCAACCAAATCCATCTCCTAAACTTTCACCATCTCAGCTTAATTCTTGGCTGCAATCAAAACAAATCCACAGACATACTGACCCATCCTACTACCATCTCTATTTCCCTGAATTCAACTTAACATTCATCTATTTCTACAGCAAAATCAGTTCAAGTACCACCATTGCAGCACCATTACATTCCTTCTCTACATTACTTCATTATCTTAAGTCAACATCATCACGAAATTTGAATATCAGGATTAAAACCATTCTCTCCATCTCAATATCAACACCAGCTACTCATTCATCCACATAGATCCTTAATTCAGAACCCCCATCTTCTCCACAACATCACTAATTTCAGATCAACACCAATACCTGTAACCAACATAAATTACTATCACAACTAATCATTTCTTAATCATCAAAACAATATCAGTTGCATCTGAGAATCGATCGACATCAACAACTCCATCTTCTCATCACAATCAAACCCTTGAATCTCCTCTACCAACTCTCAATCAGCAAACCCATCAACAAAAATCATTTCAATTCCTCATCAATTTCATCTCAACTGCAGATAACCACACACAACCCTAATTTCTTTGTAACATCTCCAACTATAGTCAAATTGCAAATTCGATCGAAACCCAACTCAAATCCACCATCAACTGCTTGTATTTCATCACCATCTTCGGGTTTGAGACTCAATTTGATTCTATCATAGAGAGATTATCACATCAATTGGTAAACCCTAGCTTCTCTGCATTAACAATCAATCCACATCAATTGTATCCTTTCTAATCCTCTCTAAAAAAATCAATTCTTCTTAAATTCGAACTTTATCTGAACTTTAATTCCTGCTCATTCCCATGAATTTCTCCATATTTAATCCTTTGTTCTTCTTCATCTCCACTGAACCAGAGAGAAGAAGGAAGAAGAAAATGAGAATTGATCTCTCTCTCTTCTGCTATTAGATGGGTTTTCCCGCGTATCATCTAACCATCTAAGCATCTAGACCGTCCAATTTCTTTGAGATCTGGATATCTCAAATTACCGATTCTAAGACCGACACGTGACGTTAATTCCTATGGACGTCGATCGTAGTCGTTCAATTATCTTCGAGATTTCAGCGATCTTAGATTAGGTTTTCAGATCCACACACGTGGGCGAGGTTAACTATAATACTGATACAGTACATAAAGGGCAGTTTAGTAATCTTAACACCTTCACGAGATCTCTCTATACGAGATTTTGGCGAGATGTTGACTAGTCTACACGAGAAATTTACTGAGATAACGGATTTAGATAGCCTAGATTTGTAAGAAATAAAAAAAGTGTCCTAGATTTGAAAACGAGGTACCAAAACAGACCTAGATTTGTATATATTCCAAAAAACGAAGAATTATACTTCGTTTTTTTCTCTAGCTTATATCATTCCTCACTGTACCATTTAGCCACTTTGTATGGCATACGTGGCGGCATTGTACAAATTGAGGTATCCTCCTCCACAAGAGTTAGCCTTATAATATGCATTTGTATTAGAGTTTTGTAATGACACCGAAAGATCATTAAACTTGTTTTCTTCTAAAATTATAATTAAGAAAAGAAGGAAATTTGAGCTCAAACATTGTTAATTACAAAAATTTATTTATTCTTTTGGTAATGAATGTGTTGCTTTATTGCTTATTCGATAGATGAACTAAAACCCGGAAAATATGGCACTCAGCTATAATTTGAGTAGCATGCTTCTGAATAGCTATACAATCCTGTTTTAAGTTACTTAGGGGACCTTTCATGCAGATAATTGTATTCTGATATTGTTAGAGCATTGCTCGGTTGAACTCACAAGCGTTGTTATCTTAAGCATGTTTGTCAAGTTTAGTTGCCAAAACTATAAGTCTTGATTTCTAGTCTACTTATAGCTAATTCTCGGATTAGGATAGTAAGTGTAGTTGAGCTCTAGACTCCATGGAGTTCATCGAATGAAGACGAACAACTACTCAAGGGAACTTGTGGAACTTCATCAACAGAAAGGTATGTGGAGACTTGAACTTATCTATCACTCAAAAGTCTATCTACTCTATCTCCTATTTGAGACAAAAGTCGTATTGCTATATAGACTTCGATTATACACATTTGCTATTTCGAGCCGAGTTCATCTCGCTTATCTATTTCTCGAAATATGTGTTGGTAAGCTTTCGCTTTAGCCATGTTCATCTTTACTCGTGACGAAAGTCATGTTGATTATTTCAATAACTTGAAAATCGCTTTGATGAAAATAGTTTGTGGATAACAACTATTTTAACATCCTATAAGAAAGTTTCAATTATTGAAATGAGAGTTTAGAACAAGTAACCAAGTTTGGATATAAACATAGTGTATTCTCACATTTGTGTAAAAGTCCAAAACCGGGAACCTAAAGTATGCGTACCCGTACGCGTACTGGCGGAAGATTCACATCCGTGAAAATCTGCTGGAGTTTGAAAGTGAAAAACAAACTCAATCCGGTCACTTAAGTACGCGTACCCATTTGCATACTTAAGCAGGTTACTTTCTAAAATCGGTTTGTTCATGAACTAAAACATTTATATAATAAGGAATGCAATCTTTGCAAACCGTGGCTATAATGTTCATGTATTGATTCGAGTGAATCAAAATCGATTTTGCTTCGATTGTGTCTTGTATACTTCTATGAGATCTAAGCAATTGAACAACTCTCTAACTAGTTCATTTGAGTCATTTGAACTAGTTATGGTAAAGGTGAATAAGGTTGATATTTAAGTGCTCATATGGCTAACCATTAGTTAACTATTGTTGAACCGACTAAGTGTACACGTTTAGGTACGGTTACTCAAACCTAAATGAAGGTGCATTTAATTTGTGTATAACAAGCTAAGTTCGATCTAACGGTTGAAAGATATTAGCTTGAATCTAATCAGGTTTTCATCTAACGGTGAATATTGAATGCTTTGTTACCAAGGTAACTTAGATTGCAAACCCTGATTTGAAATCTATATAAAGGAGAACTCTAGCAACTGGGAAACCTAATCCCCACACCTCTTGTGTGATACTAGTTGCATAAGCTAGAGTCGATTCTCCTTTAACCTTAGGTTCTTCATGAAACCCTGTAGGTGAACGACTTGAAGACTTCATTGGGATTGTGAAGCCAGATCCAACTATTTTTTTCTGTAGTTGCGTAATCTGATCTTGTTGTTTTCTATCGTTATTGAGTACAATCGTAAGATTGGCTTGAGATTAATTTCTCCGATAGGCAAGATAGAAAGTAGTCACAAACATCTTCATCTCATCGTTCCTACAATATCTTGTTTCGTTAATCGATTAAGATTATTGTGAGGTGATTGATAATACTAGACTGTTCTTCGGGAATATAAGTCCGGGTTATCAATTGGTTCCTGTTCACCTTGATTTATCAAAAGACGGAACAAAAACTCATAGGTATATCTGTGGGAGACAGATTTATCTATTAAATAGACTTTTTTTGTGTGAGATTGATTTGTCTATTAAGTCTTCGACTTTGAGTCGTAGAAACTCTTGGTTGTGGGTGAGATCAGCTAAGGGAATCAAGTGCGCAGTATCCTGCTGGGATCAGAGACGTAAGGAATGCGACTGTACCTTCAATCAGCGTGAGATTGATTAGGGTTCAACTACATTCCAGACCGAAGTTAGATTTGTAGTAGGCTAGTGTCTGTAGCGGCTTAATACAGTATGGTGTTCAAATCTGGACTAGGTCCCGGGGTTTTTCTGCATTTGCGGTTTTCCTTGTTAACAAAATTCTGGTGTCTGTGTTATTTCTTTTCCGCATTATATTTTGTTATATAATTGAAATATCACGGGTTGTGCGTTGAATCGATCAATTGGTAAATCCAACCTTTGGTTGTTGATTGAAATTGATTGATCCTTGAATATTGGTCTTTGGTACCGTTCAAGTTATTTCTCCTATATTCAATCAGGCTCGCAAATTCTTGTTTGTTTGATTGCGGATTGAATTGAGAGATTGAGATATAACTCTTTGATATACTTTTCTTTAGATTGAGTCTAACTGTCTAGTTGATTCTCTTGAAAGTATATTGGAGTTAGTCCATACAGATTGCTAAGCGAAATATTGGGTGAGGTTGTTAGACCCACGTTTTTTCAATTGGTATCAGAGCAGGCAAACACGTTTAAGACCTCATAAGTCTGTGTTTGTAGCGATCTGACTCTATGGACAGTAAAGTCTCTCTAAACACTTCACCAGGAATGGATTCTGATCTTAGAGAAAGTTCTGAAAAACTTGTTATTCTCCAGAAAAAGTTGGATGAACAATCCGGATCAACTCTGATCTTGTTGCAGAAATTGCAATGTATAAGGATTTGAAGTCTGTCAAAATTCCT
The DNA here is from genome assembly GCA_023531295.1 of Papaver armeniacum. Classification (NCBI taxonomy): domain Eukaryota; kingdom Viridiplantae; phylum Streptophyta; class Magnoliopsida; order Ranunculales; family Papaveraceae; genus Papaver; species Papaver armeniacum. Next base: position 342,908 of record JAJJWW010010057.1, on the reverse strand, counting down.
TCAATGGATTTGAATAACTCTTTTAATTCTTCTCTGAAGAATAGTCACAAGTCAGGTGATAAACGAGGTTTAGACTTAGTGAAACCTGATGGGACTAAGAACTACTCAGATAAGATTAAAGATGTTGGTCCATGTATGTTCTGTGACTCTTACAATCACCTTCAACATACTTGTATATCCTTCCGGAAAAGTTTAAAGGTTGCAAGTAATCTTCATAAGAAAGATGAACAACTGTTTACTTCTCTAAAAAGGTGTACAAAACTAACAAGAAATTCTAAACGGGATAGTAGTGTTAGTATGAGAGCTTTTGCTCTAAAATCAACCTCGCCCTTTCAATGGTTTCTTGACAGTGGATGTAGCCGACATATGACATGTGATCTCTCGTAGTTTGTAACTTCAAGCGACTATGAAGGAGCTCCGGTAACATTCGAAGATGGAAGATGTTGCTACATAAGCAAGAAGGGGACGATCAAATTTCCCGGCGTTCCTGAAACCCATGATGTAGTACACGTTAAAGGTATGACTGCAAACCTTATTTCTATTAGTCAAATATGTGACAAAGGCCATAGAGTTGTCTTCAATGCGAATGGATGTGACATTGTAGACAAAACTGGGAAAGTAATTTTTCAGGGAACTCGTGGTAAAAATAACTGTTATCTTCTAGATACTTAGTTTAATAACTGTTGCAATTTGACTAAGGTGGAATCTACACATCTTTGGCATGAGCGTTTTGGTCACATCAATTATCGTCTTCTAACTAAGATCATTAACAAAGAACTTGTTAAAGGCGTTCCCAAAATCAATGCAAAGATTGATGGTGTATGTGGTGCCTGTCAAAAGGGTAAACAAACGAAAGTTCACCGTAAATCATCTCGAGATATTCTCACTAAAGCTCCACTTGATTTAATTCATATGGATCTCTTCGGACCTATTCAACAACCTACGGTTGCGAGTAAGAAGTATGCTTTAGTTATGGTAGATGATTACACCAGATTCACTTGGGTAGCATTTCTATCTCATAAGAATGAAACCCTTGATGAGTTCAAGATTATTGTTAATAGAATCCAGAATGAACAAGGTCGCAAACTAAAGAAAATTAGAAGCAACCGTGGAACTGAATTCAAGGACATGAAGGTGTTTGAATTTTGTGACAAACTGGGGATTATTCAACAATACTCACCGCCCATTACTCCTCAAGCTAATGGAGTTGCAGAAAGAAAGAATAAGAACATTCAGGAAATGGCCAGGGTAATGCTCCATAATAAAAACTTACCTTTAAGATTTTGGGGAGAAGTTGTTTTCACAACATGTTATTTGATCAACCATGTCTACCTACAGTCTAAAACCCTAAACACTCCTTATGAGTTGTGGTACGGTAGCAAACCCAACTTACACTATCTCAGATTGTTCGGAAGTAAGTGCTACATCCTAAAAGATCGAGAACAGAGAGGGAAATTTGATACTAAAAGTGATGAAAGTATCTTTCTTGGCTATGCTTCTGATAGTCGTGGTTTTCGAGTTTTTAATCTCAGAACCCAAGTTATGATGAAATTTGCTTATGTTATTATTGATGATATTAGTAATTTTCATCATGATAATCCTCCTGCTGAATTGCCTCCAACTGAGACAATTGAGAAAGTCAAAGAAATCCCAGAATCAGTTGAAATCGTTCCTACTGTTACTGATCTAGATATTTCTAGTGACAAGGAGAAGAGCTCTGATCAGGCTACTCATGTTGAACAAGAACGTGTCCCTCCGCATCACCTTTGGGTTCAAAGGAATCATGATCCCAACAATATTATTAGAGGAAGAGATTCTACTGCTAAGACAAGAGGACGACTTCAAAATATTTGCAATTTTGGCTGTTATCTTTCTCAAGTAGAACCAAGAAATATTGATGAAGCTCTTAGCGATCCCTTTTGGGTGAATGCAATGTATGAAGAGTTAAATCAATTTCAAAGACAAGATGTATGGGAACTAGTACCTTGTCCCTCCAATATCAATATTGTTGGTACCAAATGGATATTCAAGAATAAGTCTGATGAATTTGGCTCGATTGTCAGAAATAAAGCCAGACTTGTCTCTCAAGGATATTCTCAGATTGAGGGTATCGAATTTGATGAAACCTTTGCTCCTGTGGCACGCCTTGAGTGCATTCGGTTGTTATTATCTCATGCTTGTTTTCTCATGGTTAAGCTGTTTCAAATGGACATAAAATCCGCGTTCCTAAACGGAAATTTAAATAAAGAGGTCTATGTCGCTCAACCTAAGGGTTTTGAAAATCCTGATTTCCCAGATCATGTCCTTAAGCTTAAAAAGGCATTATATATGGGTTAAAGCAAGCACCTCGTGCCTGGTTCGAAAAACTAACTACTTCTCTTCTTAGGAAAGGTTTTTCGAGAGGCGGAGCTGATAAAACCTTGTTTACCCAATGGAGTGGGAAAGATGTTGTCATTTCTCAAGTATATGTAGATGATATCATCTATGGTTCAACTTCTGGGAAACTTGCAAAAGATTTTCAAGTCTCTCTTGGCAAAGAATTTGAAATGAGCAATGTTGGTGAATTAAAGTTCTTTTTAGGATTACAAATTTAGCAACATAAGGATGAAATTTACTTATCTCAAGAAAAATATGCTAAGGATCTTGTCTCAAGGTTCGGTCTGGATAAGTCAACTCCAAAACTGACACCTATGCCCACCACTGGTAAACTACATAGAGATGAGAAAGGAGTAAATATGGATCAAAAACTTTATCGATCTATCATTGGTAGCCTTTTATATCTTACGACTAATAGACTTGATATTGCACCTAGTGTTGGTTGTTGTACTAGGTTTCAGGCTAATCCAAAGGAATCTCATCTTGCAGTTGCGAAGAGGATCATAAGATATATTCAACATATTAGCGGGTATGGTCTTTCTTATACTTTCGATACTAACACTGATCTTACTGCCTATTCAGATGCAGATTGGGCAGGATGTGTCGAAGACAGGAAAAGTACTTCAGGGGGATTTTACTATGTTGGGTTAAATCTTGTGGCTTGGCACAGCAAGAAACAGAACTCACAGTCCTTGTCTACATGCGAAGCAGAATACATTGTTACAGGTTCGTGTTGTACTCAACTTCTATGGATGAAACAAATGCTTGTTGATTATGGAATTCATACTGGAATACTGAAGATCTTTTGTGATAACTCAAGTGCAATTCGCATCACTGAGAATCCTGTTGAGCACTTAAGAACTAAGCACATTGATATAAGGTATCATTTTATTAGAGATCTCTATGAAAATGGTATCATCAATATGGAATTTGTGCCTTCAGAAAAACAATTGGATGATATCCTCACCAAACCTTTAGACACTGCTACGTTTCAACACTTACGGCAGTCTATAGGTGTTGTTTTGGTTCATTAGTTCTCTAGCCTTTTGCCCCTGGACTCATTTATATATTTTGGGCAATCAAGGCTTCAAACGCCAGTGTAGTGTTGTTTCAATTTCATATTTGTTTCTACATAGAAAACAAGTTTTTTCGGTTTCAAAGTGTTCGCTGAAATCCTTGTTTTCTTGTTCTTTTGGGAATGACATTTTATGGGGGAGAGTTCTTAATTGAACTTGTGCTTAATTGCCAAATCTTTGTGGGGAGTGCGGCTGTGGAATATTATAGGGGTTATCTTGTATCCTTATAAACTCCTTGATGAATGCATTTAGTTTCGGCTATTTGATTGCATTTAAAAAAGATGATATGTGCTTTTCTTTTGGTCATGAAGTATCTCTATGGAAATTTCATTAGGATCCCACTAATTTTCGTACCTTTGTCAATTTATTGACAATAAGGGGGAGAATTAATGTGTAGTTCACACTACAAATACATATGGTTTTCGGATCATTATGTAAGGGGGAGTGGTTTTCATGTAAGATGAAGTATTGACTAAGGGGGAGTGATACATACCACCATAGTATTGTTGTCAAAGTTGTGATACAATTGAACTTTGATGTTGTGTAATGATACCATGACACTGTATAATAATGATTGAGAGCTATTGTTTTCTAATTATTATAGCTACAGATCTTCAACAACGATGATGCTGAGTTGAACACCTTTAGAAGCATTGGAGTACCTGGAAGTGACAAAGATTTTGAGTAATGTTGAAGAACCAAGGAGATCAAGCATTTGGATGAGAAGCTACAAAGTTTATTTATTTTGTATTCCATATGTATTGATAGTTTTGTCACTAAAATTGACAAAGGGGGAGATTGTTAGAGCATTGCTCGGTCGAACTTGCAAGCGTTGCTATCTCAAGTTTGTTTGTCAAGTTTAGTTGCCAAAACTATAAGTCTTGATTTCTAATCTACTTATAGCTAAGTCTCGGATTAGGATAGTAAGTGTAGTTGAGCTCTAGACTCCATGGCGTTCATCGAATGAAGACGAAGAACTACTCAAGGGAACTTATGGAACTTCATCAACAAAAATGTATGTGGAGACTTGAACTTATCTATCACTCAAAAGTCTATCTACTCTATCTCCTATTTGAGACAAAAGTCGTATTGCTATATAGACTTCGATTATACACATTTGCTATTTCGAGACGAGTTCATCTCGCTTATCTATTTCTCAAAATATGTGTTGGTAAGATTTCGCTTTAGCCATGTTCATCTTTACTCGTGACGAAAGTCATGTTGATTATTTCAATAACTTGAAAATCGCTTTGATGAAAATAGTTTGTGGATAACAACTATTTTAACATCCTCTAAGAAAGTTTCAATGATTGAAACGAGAGTTTAGAACAAGTAACCAAGTTTGGATATAAACATAGTGTGTTCTCACATTTGTGTAAAAGTCCAAAACCGGGAACCTAAAGTATGCGTACCCGTACTGGCGGTTGTTGGGAATCCAGGTAAGTATGCGTACCCGTACGCGTACTGGCGGAAGATTCACATCCGTGAAAATCTTCTGGAGTTTGAAAGTGAAAAACAAACTCAATCCAGTCACTTAATTATGCGTACCCGTTTGCATACTTAAGCAGGTTACTTTCTAAAATTGGTTTGTTCATGAACTAAAACATTTATATAATAAGGAATGCAATCTTTGCAAACCGTGGCTATAATGTTCATGAATTGATTCGAGTGAATCAAAATAGATTTTGCTTCGATTGTGTCTTGTATATTTCTATGAGATCTAAGCAATTGAACAACTCTCTAACTAGTTCATTTGAGTCATTTGAACTAGTTATGGTAAAGGTGAATAAGGTTCATATGAAAGTGCTCATATGGCTAACCATTGGTTAACTATTGTTGAGCCGACTAAGTGTACACGTTTAGGTACGGTTACTCAAACCTAAATGAAGGTGCATTTAATTTGTGTATAATAAGCTAAGTTCGATCTAACGGTTGAAAGATATTAGCTTGAATCTAATCAGGTTTTCATCTAACGGTGAATATTGAATGCTTTGTTACCAAGGTAACTTAGATTGCAAACCCTGATTTGAAATCTATATAAAGGAAAACTCTAGCAACTTTGAAACCTAATCCCTACACCTCCTGTGTGATACTAGTTGCATAAGCTAGAGTCGATTCTCCTTTAACCTTAGGTTCTTCATGAAACCCTGTAGGTTAACGACTTGAAACTTCATTGGGATTGTGAAGCCAGACCCAACTATTTTGTCTGTAGTTGCGTGATATGATCTTGTTATTTTCTATCGTGATTGAGTACAATCGTAAGATTGGCTTGAGATTAATTTCTCCGATAGGCAAGATAGAAAAGTAGTCACAATTCGTCTCATTGTTTGTGATTCCACAATATCTTGTTTCGTTAATCGATTAAGATTATTGTGAGGTGATTGATAATACTAGGCTGTTCTTCAGGAATATAAGTCCGGGTTATCAATTGGTTCCTGTTCACCTTGATTTATCAAAAGACGGAACAAAAACTCATAGGTATATCTGTGGGAGACAGATTTATCTATTCAATATACTTTTCTGTGTGAGATTGATTTGTCTATTAAGTCTTCGACTTTGAGTCGTAGCAACTCTTGGTTGTGGGTGAGATCAGCTAAGGGAATCAAGTGCGCAGTATCCTGCTGGGATCAGAGATGTAAGGAACGCGACTGTACCTTGAATCAGCGTGAGATTGATTAGGGTTCAACTACATTCCAGACCGAAGTTAGCTTTGTAATAGGCTAGTGTCTGTAGCGGCTTAATACAGTATGGTGTTCAAATCTGGACTAGGTCCCGGGGTTTTTCTGCATTTGCGGTTTTCCTTGTTAACAAAATTCTGGTGTCTGTGTTATTTCTTTTCCGCATTATATTTTGTTATATAATTGAAATATCACAGGTTGTGCGTTGAATCGATTAATTGGTAAATCCAACCTTTGGTTGTTGATTGAAATTGATTGATCCTTGAACATTGGCCTTTGGTACCGTTCAAGTTATTTCTCATATATTCATTTGGGCTCGCAAATTCTTATTTGTTTGATTGCGGATTGAATTGAGAGATTGAGATATAACTCTTTGATATACTTTTCTAAAGATTGAGTCTAACTGTCTAGTTGATTCTCTTGAAAGTATATTGGAGTTAGTCCATACAAATTGCTAAGAGAAATACTGGGTGAGAGTGTTAGACCCCCGCTTTTTCAGATATTTTCCTTGTTGGAGAATGGATTCAGCTATGCTCTCATTAAACTGTTGGAACTTCTACTTTTTTCTCGTTAATCAAAACCCCCAAAATATGTGCACTCAACTATAGTTTGAGCAGCATACTTCAAAATGGCCATAAACTCCCTATTATAAGTTACATGGATCGAGGACCCTTCACGTAGTTAGTATCTTCTCCTAGTCTGTTTGAATGCAGAACTAATTTAATTAATGTCCATTTACCCCTTACAATGCGTTCAAAGGTCCTTGAGATTTGGTTCTTTCTGACAATTCTGCATTAGTTGGTCTTGCCGTAGATGTTATGAGGTTAGTTGAATAGTCCCTCACCAAGAAACCATGACTATTTTTAGTAGCAGCCCATGAAGCATCAAAATTAACAATAACATAATTTTTATTCTTTATATTTAGAAAATTGTATTTATAATGATCTAAAAACTTTCCAAGACGAAGAAAAACCTGCATAGCATATGGAAGTAGTATCCAGATAGATTTTCCTTATCTATCTTCAACAAAACGATAATTGTTTCAAGTTCATCATGACACAAAATGTAGTTATATTTTGTTGACTGAACATAGGTAGATAAAATTTGACTACAAGTAAAACATCAGTTCAAAATTTCCATTTGCAAAACTTAATTCTCTGAAACACCTACGTATTTCGACGTTTTTTTTTATTCAAACTAATGATTCTAAAGAGTCCAAAAAAATAACATATCTACTTAACTCAGTGTATAAGGACTTAACGATAAATATACCATCCTCTATAAGGTTCTATTTGACTGTATCATTGCGTAATTTCTCCTAATGTCGTTAAGAAGTCTAACTCTTATGTGTAATGTGCTTGTAAGAGTGACAATGTTTCGTTTTTTAGTGTCAAAATCTAGTAGATCTATCAGAGGAACAAAACTCGATGTATCCATTTATCTAGTAAAATAATATTTGACTTTCCACCTGCTACTTCCCATGCATTGTATTGGAGAACCATCTCCATCTTCTTAATAATGCTCTTCTAGATCTACGATGCATCAGAAGTTTTTTTTTTTGCATGTAAGGAAAAAGAAGCTTTAAAGTACTTTATTTTTAGAATGAAATCCAATATAAAATTAGGTTCAACTACCAATCTCCAAACCACTTTAGCAGTCATTCCTTTGAAACCAAGACATCCTACTCCTATTGGTTTATATAGTGTATCCATAATATGAGATATACACCTTACTTTAGAATTAATGGATTTTTCCAACCAACAATCTCCCTGGATAGAATTTATTCTATGAGTGATTTTTTAAGGTAAAATAAATAAAAACCATTTTAAAATATGACAAGCTAGATTGGTTTTGAGTTGGATGCCCGCAAACTTTAACTAGAAATGCATTAACATATTATCACTAGAAATAACCCGTGACATAACAACACTATATTAATCTGATCTATGATTAATGTAAAAAAAAGATTTCGGCTTTTCAATCGTGTTCAATGCGAGATAGTTCTCTATTTTGTTTCAAGCTAAAATAATGTCCATAAATATACTGTAAAATTAGTCATATACATCATCCAAAAACCAACACCCAATCATTGTGCGTATATATCTTTTTTTTTTTTTTGATAAAAGGGCCTTTCAACAGAGATTAAGAAGCCCAAACTTTGTTAATAAGTCTTGGTGTAGCAACACCTACAACATCATTATAAAAATGTGAACTAACAAAACTAGGTAAATTCCCAACCCAAACACCTTCATTTTTTCTAGAAGCACCATCCTTTGCAAGTCTGTCCGCAACGTGATTGGCTTCTCTAAACCGCTGGTATATATCTCTTGACTCTAAAGAAAAAAACTTATTTAAGCTTCAAAAAAGAAAAAAATCTCATTTCCCTTTAGATTCACTTTGCCACCTCCAAAACCAATTAATGCATAACTTCATTTAATGTTTCTTTGAATATTTTGAGTTATGAGGGATCTAGTAATTAAAGGTTAATAAATTCGAATTCATAATGAAAGAGGTTACAAAAACGACGACCTCTGGATGTCTTTGGATAGGACGATACTCAGATGTTCAGATGAGACGTTTGTCTCTCAAAATGTTATTTTTCCGTCCAAGATTCAAAAACCTATGTTGTTTTGTATTATAGATTATTTGAAACCATTTGATACATAATCCATGTTCATATCCTTTAGAAAGAAATACTAGCATACTCTATTACAAGCTCATGTGCTACATTTTCTTTGTTTACTTTAAGTTTTTTTTCCTCAAAAAATTAACAATTTCATGTGCTACAATGATATTGCCAGGAATTCGTCTAGTAATTGAAAATGTGAGATTGGTTAGTTTTGGTGTTCTTCATGTGGTTTTGTCAAAAGTTTGGAAATAATTTAGTTAGGTATATTACCGAGACCAATTGGTCTAAGTTCACTAAGGGCTTTTCTGAGCTTTTAGTGTTTGGAATAACAAGAAATTTTGTTTTACAAAAAACACGATGCAAGATTTTTCTTTACATAAAAAAAAACCCTGTTACAATGAAGATTTTTCTTCATCAAAGTACTCTTCATTGGAGGTTATGAATTTTAGCATTACTCATCTTAAAACTAAAGATACTGCTGCTAATAGAGAGTTTATAGAAAGATGGAGATTTGACTGTACTTTTAGAGTTACAAATCCTATACCATGTATTTGGCTTGCTCCTAGTGGTTATGATGTTATGGTTAACACAGATGGATCTAATGAAGCTGGCTTTGGTGTAATCATTAGAGATTCTTTGGGAGACCCTTTGGTTGCTGCTTATGGTGGTTCTCATCCCATCTCAGTCACTACTCATGAACTCCATGGGATAGAATTGGGGATGCAGTTAGCTATCAAGATTAAAGCTCTTTATATTCATCTCTGCACTGACTCGTTAACTGCTTGTCTGTTGCTTAACAATACTGAGTCTAAGCCTCCTTGGAATTTAATTGAGGTTTGGCGAAGGATTAAGATTTTACTGAGAAAGTTTGTGTCAGTCAAGATTAGTCATTGCTAAGAAGACAAACCAAGCTGCTCATTATCTTTCTAAGATTCATCCTAAGGAAAGGATTCCCCTGATTTTAGGGAGATTCTTGCGGCTGATAAGGCAGGAAAAGTTTACTTTAGAGTTTAGTTGGATTGTGTTTTTTCTTTTCTGTTTTTTTTTTTTTTTGTAAGGTTGGGGTCTCCTTAACCCTGCGTATCGTGTCAAAATTAAAAAAAAAAAATTCTTTAAAGAAAATCTTGAATCATTTTTACTAATTGAATACCAACCATATCCCAATAATGTTTACCAAAATTTACAGGGAAGCCATCAAGTCCCGGGACTTGTTGGAATTTATTATTTTTAACAATATCAGGAATTCCTTAGACAGAAGGACCATCCATTAACACTAAGTTATCTTCTAGAGTAATTCAAGATAAAAGATTTTTATAATATATTAGAACCATCTAACATATTTAAAGCGGTAAACTTAAAAAGAAAATAGTTGGTTATAAATAAATGTTGATTTTAAGTTTTGTTGACTTACCAAAAAGATCTTTATTCCAAGTAAAAAATTGTCACCTAGAGAGTTTAAGTTAGTAACGAGATTTACGTACGTACGAGAAAATTTATATGAGAAGTATACCAAGAGTTTGTTATAACCTCTACACGAGGGTTCCTTTGATCTTGTATCTAAGAAACAGAAAGAAAAAAAGAGATGGAGAAATTAAACCCTCTGAATTTTTAAATATTGTTGGGATATTATCTTACCTGATTGCAACCGGATGAGAAAAAAAAGGCATCAAAAAATTGAATTAACTAATAAGGGTTTGTTACTTTGTAATCTCTCTTGGATATTTCTCACCTTTTTCCTATTATTGATCCAAGTGAAGGAATTATCATTGAAACCTAAATCTTCAAGATCAGGTCTTTGGGCGATTCTTTTAATTAGTTCCGAGTCCATTTTATTTAAAGTTAATCTACTTAAGTGTTCCATATAATCAAAATTACATTAAATTCTGGCATCAAAACCCATGGAATAATATGAAGGTTTACTCTAGAAAATATTTCATTATGATAATTTTAAGTCTCATTTTAATAAGTTTAAGTCTCATTTTTATTTTTTTAATAATGGCTTCCATAAAAGCAAGTCAACATTAGTTATTTGGAAGAAAAGTTAGATATTATGATAGCATATTAAGATTCGTTTGGTTAGGTAAAGTAACCAAACCAATATCCGAAGGAGGGCTACGTATAAGGAAAAATAGTGAACATAACAAGGTTTTTTTCATGAAAAGAATAAGGACCTTGTATGATCGACTTGACTCCATCCGTGGAAGTCTTTACAATCAAAAATATCTCAAGCAGCAACCAATTCTATAGGGTATTGATACCATTCCGTATTCCTCCGGCGTTCAATGGAATTAATTGGCATCGTCCCCACCATGCAACAACTTATATTTCATCGTATTGGAAACGGTCTAACAACCCCCATTGAAGCTAATTGGATTCCACAATTTCAGAACCTAGGCCCGGCTTAATGTTACCCTATCCGGACGGTGATGATATCATCGATCCGATCTCTCATAACTGGATAAATGAAAAAATAAACAATCTCACCCATCTTGTATCCCAAAAAATCATAAACATCCACCTTCCCCAAGATATCCCCACAGACAGAATTATCTGCGCATATTCAAAATCTGGAAAACACACTACATCTTCGGGATACAAATGTCTAACCCAACAAGTTGGTCAACCACTTGAAAACCCTCTCCCACCTACCAAATTCTTGTGGACCTTACCTGGTTCACTAAAAAAATTATCTTTTCTAGTGAAAAACAATCAACGAAGACCTACCTACCTTCTCTATCCTAAATCGCATCCATCAGAATAAATCCAACATTTACCCCTAATACAACTCTGATCTAGAATTCGCGACTTCACTGCCCAATATCGACTGCATCTAGGAACATCTTGCTCACTCGGCTCCCAATCATACCAAATTCCAACTATAACCACACAGTTTCCATAACTTCTCAAATAACCATTTCCCAACCCTTACAACAATGAACACCAGTATCATTCATATCCTCACTCCGTTTTTTCCTTTGGACCTTATGGTTAGCTAGGAATAAGAGATTATACCGCAAAAAACAAACAACATCAGATAAAATTTTAGCTTGGGCTCTAAAACAATAACAAGAGTATTTTGGGGCTTTATAAACCTTACCTCCTGTGCTACCAGGTGATTATCCGGTGTCTAACCGATGTGAAGGCACCAAAAGGATATCGAAAATCTTGGTAGGATGGTCCACCCCAAACATGGATTGGATAAAGATCAACACTGATGGGGCGTCCAGGGGCCTCCCGGGTTTTGCAGGTGCAGGTTTCATCTTTATGAATTCAGAGGCACAAACTGTTATGGATTTTGCACATCCTCTAGGAATTATGACTGACTTAATAACGGAAACAAGTGGCTCTGCTTTTGGCATCCGGAACCGCGACAGATATGTAATGGCCAAAAATTCTTTTGAGACAAATTCAGAAAACCTCCTTATATTCATCACCTCTACCACTACTCCACTATGGTATATTTCAGGGATGGTAGATGAAATAAAGAATAAAATGCGACAGATTCTGCAAGTTGTTATCCAACAAAACTACAAAGAAGGAATTCAGACAACAAACGACATGACCAATCATGCAATGAGATGGCATGGCTAATGGGAAATCTATCAACCAAAATGTAAGATTAGGCAATTCCATCTTTTATTGGTCAAATTATTTTCCACGACTTGTGGGTACTACATATCCACGTGAAATTGTAAACTAATTCTCTATAAATAAATAAATGTATGCTTCAAATAAAAATAGTATATTAAATCAATTAAAATTGGAGTTTAGCTATCGGTTCTGCTGCCAACCCTCCAACTACTCCATATGAGTCAACCTGTCGAACCTTTAGGAAGGGAGCAAGCAGATTTCTCAAGGGTATCTGAAACTTAATATCTTGAAAAGAACCTTGTAATTAGGCATGCTCGTACATGATCAATTCGTAGATAGGTGATCTCGTGAGAAGTTGTTAACGGATGACCACTGTGGGTAGAAAATTCCACGTTGCTCGATGCCTGTAGTGGCTAAATAGTGACGATATTGGTTGGGATCGGGTCATTACAAACAAAAAAAAAAAAAAAAAAAAAAATTAACCTTAAAGCGCATGCTTGATTACAATAATTAGTTGTGTCCCTTTTGTAACTTCTAGTTTGTTTGTTTAATAATCTGTCTTTCCTTCAAATAAATAAATAGTTCCAGCTCAATTTTGAGACCATGAATTCGGGCATTCATATATTTTTTCTCAAATTTTCAGAATGATGGCATATGATTATCTTGAGCCACAACGAAATGGAGTCCAAGCATGTATATCGTCCCGAGTAAAAAAAAATGTCATACCCTTGCAAAACCCCTTTATTGTTCCAATATGTTCAATATTTGTCTGTATCCAATATTTCACACTTAGCTCACCTAAGTAGTCTTTGCAAAATACCTTTATTTTTATTCGGAGATAATATATGGAAACAATCAATCCTTATATCAGAGTTAATATATGGTCAATTTTTTTTATTCAATTATAAGAAAAATAAATACCCAAAATTGAAAATAAATAAATAATTTCTAATTTAAAAAATCATCGAATTCACATGTAATAAAAATTATCCACATGTTTATATATATTAAATTAGACCAAATATAACTTATCGTTTAGCTACTGCTTGAATGCAATCAAATGCAACACCGGATGTAATGCAATCTTGTAATGCTCGCACCTTTTTCGTATGACGCATGTTTAAAGATGCATCGTTGAATGAGATAAAGCTTCATCTCAAAGATTTTGTTGCGTGATCGGGGAATGTTGGCCCAGGATTGAAATTACACTATCGTGATGCATAACGAAAGTGGGATACTGACCAAGAGTGAAATTGCACCACTATGATGCATTTCTCAAGTTGAGCATTGGCCGATAATTGGAAATTCATCACTAGGATACGTCATTTGAAATTATTTATATACATGTCCACCCTTTCCCATAATTCTACTTATGTAAATTTCAGTAAGATATATATAGAGAGAGGGTATTGGTTGAAGGTTCATTATGCGAAGATGCATCCTTAAGCTACAAAGATTGACCGATGAAGCATATATACCATGTTGCTTAATCGAAAGAGCTTCATGATGCATATGCATCATCGTTCCAGCATTGCCAAACCAAGAATGCACCACTATGATGCATTCCGAAAGACCCTTTGGCATATATGGACTAGGCTTTGCTTAGATTTGCCCTTGAAACACGGGTTGTATTTATTTACTAGTCCCGACATGGATGAACTATGCTATGTGCTTGATCCATTTGAGCTACGTGATAAGGTACGTAGGCCTCCGCAGTGAGTTGCAACATTTGTGATCTAACACTTTGTTGTTCGTATCATCTAATCGGAGGTGATTGCAGTATTTTTGGTAACTCAAATCATCTAGCTTGGCAATGCGATGCAAGTGATGATTGTTACCACACTATATGAGGTATTTGCAGTCTATTCCTTGGATGCTCATACCTCATGTCAAGATATTCAACGTATGCATATACCAATTGCAAATTGGGCATAACTAGGATAGGAAGATAAACCAGTATACAAGTTAGGGAAGCTTACATAAGCCAATTGTATCATAAGGATGCATGACAAGAATGTCAGGAGCCTGACTGATGCACACTTAGCAAGAGTAAGATCAATGCATGCTCTCAGCTCAATGCTGAAGAGAAGCATAAATGCGGATCAGATTTGTAATGGTCGATGTGCAATTATAAGGCATTCCTTATTCCTGGACAAGACTCAGAAGTCAACGATGCATGTAAAATGCTTCTGCATTAGCCTTTATGTCTTTGCACCCTTCGCATAAGAAGGGTAACTTGGAACTTCCTGGGAGTTATGTTGAAGGCATCATTCTTGCAAAACATGATTGGAATGGGAAATCAACATGCATTTGCCTGACGAGAAGTGAATCTTTACGAGTTCGGTCATTTCGTTTACGTGTGGCACATTAGGGAGTTTGGCCTGCTGAGCATAGCTTTGGAGCTGTAAGTTATCGGTCCGTCACACTTGGTATCAAAATAAATTCTGAGATAACAATAGGGACTGTGCGTGTTGCACTCATCATTGTGTATTTTGTAATGAGACTACAAAATCTTCCCTAAGTTGAGGGAGTAGGAAAACTGTTGCGCGTGAAGAAAGTTTGTAACTGCAATGCTAGTTACTGTGGAACTCATGTTGGACTTAGTCGAGCACTTTAAGTTTGACATGCGTTAAATTGTGACCCACCAGATGGTTGGTAAACCAGAAGACCGTATGGAACACTGCCAAATTTTTTGACTGATCACCCTTACTCGTTTGAAACGGTGTGTGTTGTCAAGCCGGTTAGATTACACTATATCAATGGAAACAAGGAATATCGTTTTGAGCGGTCGTTTTCATCCGACTTCTCTGGCGTTAGATATTGGTCCTCATAGTACTGTGTTAAAAATTTCTTGTTATATCGATGCCCCTTACCAAACTGTGAACCTTGAGTATTTCTGGGTGTTGCGGTATGAGACCTGAACTTAGGATCCTTTGTTGAGATATGTCAATCGTGAGTATGTGGTATGAGACATATTTAAACCTAAAATCGATTTCTCTCATTTGAGTTGTTCTTCATTTTCACCCGAAAGCAACTATGGTCACTGAGAGAGATTGAGAGACCAAACACTTGAAGAGAGGTTGCTTCTTCCATGGCAAAATCGAGAAACCAAAAGTAAACAAATAACTGGCTGCTACTAAAATCGAAGGTTGATACGTGAAGAGGGAATAGATCGAAATTGCTCGATCGGCTGTGATGAAGCTCGAGAGATTGAGATTAATGGCAAGAGAGATTAAGAAATCGACGATGAGGCTCGTCTGTGGAAGATACTGAGATGGTGGTGGCAATGTGGTTGAGCAAGGGATTGAGTGGAAGAAGGAGTACACGAGGATTGAATCGATTAGGGTCGGGTTGGTGTTACGGGTATGGTATTGAAGCTCGAAAAGACCGGGAGAAAATGGATTCGGTTCGATCTGTGAAGATGGCTCTAGTGGTTTCTATTTCTTTCTATTTGAGAAAGAAAGTGGGTTTTCATTCAGGGAAGAAATCGCCAAACTGATCTTTTAAAGTTAGGGTCCATTTGAAATTGATGAACCAAGGAAGGTTAGGTTTGTTTTGGAATGTTGATGTTGAAATTCAAGAGTTGGAATGGTTACGGGGCTGCTGCCGATTCACGATGCGAAAGAAGAAGGCATGTCAAAGCTCAGACAGAATGATTGCCTAGATGTATGTTAGAGATTGTTACTGGGGAATGAAGCTAAATCGGCCAAAAATGGCCCGAGATATGCCCAGAAAACAACGGAACTCGTCCGGATTTCATACCCGACCGAGTTAACTCTGCACGGTCGATGAGCGATTCAACTCAATCGAGTCGACTAATCACCGAGTTAGAAGGCGACTCGGTGTCTCTCTCTCGACTTGACCCATTGACTGACAGTCGACCGTTAAGTTTGACCTTTGACCGTTAGTCCTAACGGAGGACCGGATTAATATTCCGTGAATATTCTCTCGACGGAGAAATTTTCGGTGGCCGGCGGGACGTTTCCGGCCAAATTCCGCCACAATCCCGCGCTTTCCATGAGCAAAATTCCAGAACTTTCTATGGACTTCTCTCATGGGTATGAAGACTTGGGCTAGGAATTGGATGGAGAATTGGATTCAAATTTGGAAAGAGAAGGTGGAAGAGTTGAGAAAAGCTTGAATTTGGAAGTTGAATTGCAAAAGGAAAAGGATTCTACTCCTTAGAAGATTTGGAGAATATTGAAGCCTATAAATAGAGAAGTTTTCTACAACTTCTACACACATCTTTACACACACAATTCTTTTCTTTTCTTATTCTTTGTGTGAACTCTTTAACATGAGTAGTTAATTTTATTGATTGAGGATGAATTCCTAGTTCTTAATATGATTTGAGTTTTTGTTTTAATTCTATCTTGAGGTTTTTTTCACATGATTATCGATTGTTTTTACTAATAGGAGTGATCTTAAAGACATTCATGATTGATTGATAGATTGTTTAGAATGCATGCTAAATTGATTTGTTAGTTTAATCTAAAGCTAGTGAAAGTTAGGAGATAAGTAATCGTTTCTTGACACTTTACATAAGTAGCAAACACGAGACCTTGCGAGGGATTCCGGAGCAATTGTGTGTAGAAACAACGCTAGAAAGTGAACCAAGCGAACAAGAGTTTAACTACTAGTACTAAACCTAAATTCATAAATCTTAATGCATTCCTGGGAATTACATCTTGTAAGCGGACCTCAAGGTGGTTCTTTTGAATAGAATCGATAACTAAGCGGACCTGTTACTCAGTGAAATTAGGGATTTTGGGGCTAGCTAAGCGGACCTGCTATCCTACGGTTGGTGATAATCTGTGACTAATAACAAGTGGAAGAGAACATAACTTGATTCATTGTTTCGTAACGAAGAAGGATTCCTTGATCTTGTCTCTCTTATTGCTCTCATCTTTCAACTTTATCTTTTAATTGTTTTGTTTATTTTCTTTTGCTTTTTACACCCCCCTTTTCGTGACAACTTTTACAACTATAATCTCGTGCTCCTCGTGGGATCGACCTTGACTGCCCTATATTACTAGTTAATTAGGTAGTAAAGTATTAATTAATTTGTTGTGGTTACGACACGCATCAAATTTTGGCGCCGCTGGGAGCGTGGATGATTTTAGTTGTTTTTATTTTTCTTTTTGCTTTATTCTTGCTTTGTTGGATTCTATTCCGTATCTAACTTGGTTTTTGAATCTTATTTCAAATCGGTTTTCCATGTACGGTGGACAAGAGCAAGCATATTACAACAATCAATACGGTTTTCAACCTCAACATTATGGCAACTTCCAACCATCCTTAGGATACAATCAAAACCAATCTTTTGGCTATGATCAAATTCCTACAGAACCTTATGGATATTCTCATACATATCAACAACCTTATGACGGGTATGTAAGTGGACAATCGCAAGGATGGGAGGATAGTTTTGTTTATGATCAGAAATTCTCTAGTTTTGCGTATAAGATGTTGGCCATGATTGGGGATCTTCAACATCTTCAACAAAAGATGCAAGAATCACATCGAGAAATTCAAAGGAATTCGGAGAAAATATACGAACAAATTAACAAACCTTTGGAGACTTTTGATGACGCTAGTGTAGCTTACTCAAGCCTTGATCTTAATAATGATCAAGCACCTATTCAAAAGGACGAGCTTGAGGAAGATGCATTTATTGCTTGGCAAAAATTTCTTAAGGAAAGATGGGAGTCCGCGGAAGTGTATGAATGTTCCGACAATGAGGAAGTTATTCCAACTCCGGATCATAATAATGATCCTTCACCTATTCAAAGGAGGAGATTGGGTGTGACTTACCTATTGTTGTAAACGGTGTAACACCCGCACAAGAAGATCTTACAATCTATACCGATGAGAATCACTTTAGTGAATGGCCCGATTCCGATGATGAGAATGTTGAAGAGATGATTATAGAGGATGAAACCACATTCATTGATTTTGTGGAAGACCCAATTGAACTTGCGAATGATTTTAATGATGCCGAGACTATGGTTAAGGTAGAAAACGACGAAGAATGGTTGCAAGGTTTAATAGAGGACCACGATATACAAGAGGTAAGTAATTCACTTGAATTTTTAAGGATGAAGAGGATTCTATAATACAAGAATTTTTGAAAGGTTTGTCTAACCCTTTGCCTATGGATTCTTCTCCTTTACCTCTTATTGGTTTGAATGTATGTGCTTCAAAGTATTTTTGGATGATTTTGTTTCTAAATATCCACCATTGGAAACACTTGATGCTAACACTATGCAGGTTTACCAAGAGGAATACATGGAAGTTCCCGAATTCTATGTTCTTTACACACTTCCAGTGTGGACGAGAATAAGTGTGGGGGAAATTTCTATCGGCGATAATTTCACTATTATTTTCTTGTGCTAATATTTGTATGGAGTTATTGTTTGCAAAACAGGTATTATGGTGGATCCTCAAATTTTCCCGATTGTTAGTATATGGGGAATGAATCATGCAAGAGCCAAGTCGGGTCGTCGACTTTAAAACAAGCGCTTAATGGGAGGCAACCCATCGGTTTTGTATTTCTTATCCTTTTGCTTTTTGTTATTTCTTTTTCTTATTTCTTATCATGTTAAAATTTCCCACCTTGACTTTACTAGGAGGATTCAATTACATTGAGGACAATGTAAGGTTTAAGTGTGGGGAGTGGTTAAGCATGTTTTTAAAACAAAAATTACAAAAAAATGAAAAATTTGAAAAAAAAAAAAAAAAAAGGTTTTACATAAAAATTCCAACTTTTAAAGATTTTAGAGTCACTAGCATACTTCTAGGTATGTTTACATAGAGATTTTGACCGACATAATTGAAATTGGAAATGTTAGAGAACTACATTGGGATTTCTTGTTTGTTTGAGTGTTAAATAATGGATTTAATCATGCTGATGCGAATTTGGTGCAGGAGAAGTGCGTTATTAGAGTTGCTGATCAATCATTAGTGGAGACTACCCGTATTCATATCATGAGAGGCACCGACCAGAATTCTTCCATTTACTAAAGAGCTTCTTTTGAGTGTGTGTCACCGTAAGTTAATTCCGGTAGAATGGTGAGCTACCCAACCTCCCACCAATAAAAAGCACTACTCTTTGATCTCTTGAGTGCTAATTTTGTCAATCATGAGGGTGACGTCCATGGATGAAAGCTTCCTTCTTGTAGTTCGATTTGCAGTTAGCACCATTCTCTCTCGCGACAACAACGGATCCATAGAAACACATTCATCATCAACAAGGAGCGACATCAAAATCTACAAGGAAAGTTGGAAAAGTTTAAGGTTTACAAGCAACGGAACGGGAAAAAGAGCAAATTTCAAATACAAGTAAAGCAACATACAAAGAGCGGAATTCACATATATGTTGAGGACTTACAATACAATGAGGTAATTTTATATTCAAGTATGAAGACTTATTCATGAAAGCGAAGAAAAGTAAAAGGTGAGAATTTTTGAAGTTTATGATTTCAAGGCGATACAAGTTGTGAAGAATCAAGTGGTAAAATACTTCTCCCACGGCCATGGTTTATTTTTGTATTTAATTTCTCTTGTTTGAAAAAAAAAAAAAAAAAAAAAAAAAAAAAAAAAAAAAAAAGAAAAAAAAAAAAAAAAAGAAAAAAAAAAAAAGAGAAAAAAATAAGAGAAATATTTGTTTTGTTAATAAGCCGTGGGGAAGGAAAATATATAAGGAAGTTTCAAAGCGACAAGGATTTTTAAGGTAAAAAGAGTTACAAATTGTTAAGGATTTATGAAATTCAAGGGTTTATCATCAATATTTGAAACCGAAGACGAAAGACGAGGAGCGGAAGATGTTTCTATTGGATGCCGTGAGAGTGATGTTATCATAATTGGCGATCGGATGTGAAGGTAAGTAAGTAATCTCATCCTCGATAAAAATGGTTGATTTCCTTTCTTAGAGATCGTCAGAAAAATGGTTTTCAAAATATTAAAAGATGTGGGTTTTTCAAAATTTCGGAAGTTATCCTTCCCACCATTCAACGTGTTGCAGGAATTCTCTCTTCATTCCTACCGCACACATGTGAGAACCATAAAAAGCCGTCTTTTTGAGTGCAATTATCATAAAATCCTTTTGGTGAGGCAGAAGTCGAGGCGAAATGCTTATTGATCGTTTCTCAAACACGCGTTCTCTCATTATGGGATGGTTATTTCTCACTCAACATTTAAGAATGAGAATATGTTCTTTAGTATTTCTAACTTCTTATTACTAGCATGCAGAAACTCTTTGTCCTCATAACTCTTTGGATGCTTGTGACGCTTGAACGCTTTGAAGTTGTGAGTTTTTAGTTTGATTTGCTCGAGGACTAGCAAAGTCTAAGTGTGGGGAATTTGATAGGTGTAGAATACACCTAACTTACTATCTAGTAGTTTATGCTTTCTTTGCTATTTTTCTTGTAAATTATGTATTTTACGCTTGTTTTGAGTTTTGTAGCTACTTTGGAGTCACACGGAGGAAAAGAAGAAGAAATCACCCAATTTAAGTCAAAAGGGCAAAAAGGTCATTTTACGGGCGAACACTATCCGGAGCCCAAGTAGTGGTTAAGGGGCTCTCATTCGGGGTACCCTTATCAATCAAAGAAAGGTGTTATTAACACCGGGGTAGCCCTTATCCGTAAACGGTGCGATATCACCGGGTAATGGATGGGTTATGTCCATGGATGTTGAAACCCATAGACCCACACCGCATCTTATCCTACCCATTTAATTTAAACCTAAAATCGATTTCTCTCATTTGAGTTGTTCTTCATTTTCACCTTGAAAGCAACTATGGTCTTGAGAGAGATTGAGAGACCAAACACGAGAGAGGTCGCTTCTTCCATGGCGTAAATCGAGAAACCAAAAGTAAATAAAGCTCTGCTCACGCTACTAAAATCGAAGGTTGATACGTGAAGAGGGAATAGATCGAAATTGCTCGATCGGTGTGATGAAGCTCGGAGATTGAGATTAATGGCAAGAGAGATTAAGAAATCGACGATGAGGCTCGATCGTGGAAGATACGGATGGTGGTGGCGGCTGTAATTGAGCAAGGGATTGAGTGGAAGAAGGAGTACACGGGGGATTGAATCGATTAGGGTCAGTTGGTGTTACGGGTATGGTATTGAAGCTCAGAAAAGATCAGGGAGAAAATGGATTCGGTTCGATCTGTGAAGATGGCTCTAGTGGTTTCTGCTGCTGCTATTTGAGAAAGAAAGTGGGTTTTCATTCAGGGAAGAAATCGGCAAACGATCTTTGCAAAGTTAGGGTCTCAATGAAATTGATGAACCAAGGAAGGTTGGGTTTGTTTTGGAATGTTGATGTTGAAATTCAAGAGTTGGAATGGTTACAGGGCTGCTGCTGATTCACTGATGCAGAAAGAAGAAGCTGTCTAAAGCTCGTCAGACAGAATGATTGCCTAGATGTATGTTAGGAGATTGTTACGGGAATGAAGCTAAATCGGCCGAAAAATGGCCCGAGATATGCCTGTAAAACAAACGGAACTCTGTCGGATTTCATACCCGACTGAGTTAACTCGGTACCGGTCGATGAGCCGATTCAACTCAATCGAGTCAGACTAATCAGCCGAGTTAGAAGCTGACTCGGTGTCTGACTCCTCTCTGACTTGACCCGGTTGACTGACGACTGACCGTTAAGTTTGACCTTTGACCGTTAGTCCTAACGGAGGGCCCTGGATGGAATATTCCGTCAATATTCTCTCGACGGAGAAATTTTCAGTGTGGCCTACGGTGACGTTTTCCCGCCAAATTCCGCCCACAATCCCGGTTTTCCAAATAGCAAAATTCGAACTTTCTATGGACTTCTCTCATGGGTATGAAGACTTGGGCTAGGAATTGGATGGAGAATTGGATTCAAATTTGGAAAGAGAAGGTGGAAGAGTTGAGAAAAGCTTGAATTTGGAAGTTGAATTGCAAAAGGAAAAGGATTCTACTCCTTAGAAGATTTGGAGAATATTGAAGCCTATAAATAGAGAAGTTTTCTACAACTTCTACACACATCTTTACACACACAATTCTTTTCTTTTCTTATTCTTTGTGTGAACCCTTTTAACATGAGTAGTTAATTTTATTGATTGAGGATGAATTCCTAGTTCTTAATATGATTTGAGTTTTTGTTTTAATTCTATCTTGAGGTTTTTTCACATGATTATCGATTGTTTTTACTAATAGGAGTGATCTTAAAGACATTCATGATTGATTGATAGATTGTTTAGAATGCATGCTAAATTGATTTATTAGTTTAATCTAAAGCTAGTGAAAGTTAGGAGATAAGTAATCGTTTCTTGACACTTTACATAAGTAGCAAACACGAGACCTTGCGGAGGGATTCCGTGGAGCAATTGTGTGTAGAAACAACGCTAGAAAGTGAACCAAGCGAACCGAGTTTAACTACTAGTACTAAACCCTAAATTCATAAATCTTAATGCATTCTGGAATTACATCTTGTAGTTGAGCGGACCTCTAGGTGGTTCTTTTGAATAGAATCGATAACTAAGCGGACTGTTACTCGGTGAAATTAGGGATTTTGGGGCTAGCTAAGCGGACCTGCTTTATCCTACGGTTGGTGATAATCATGACTAATAACAAGTGGAAGAGAACATAACTTGATTCATTGTTTCGTAACGAAGAAGGATTCCTTGATCTTGTCTCTCTTATTGCTCTCATCTTTCAACTTTATCTTTTAATTGTTTTGTTTATTTTCTTTTGCTTTTTACACCCCCCTTTATTTTTACAACTATAATCTCGTGCTCCTCGTGGGATCACCCCCCTTATATTACTAGTTAATTAGGTAGTAAAGTATTAATTAATTTGTTGTGGTTACTTATCGATATACAGATCGATTTTCTCGATATGATAGTGGACTCTCTTGGGATTCCTGGATATGCGGTATGGGACATATGCTTTGAAGGTCCTAATTGTCTTGACGAAAAACTGAAGAAACCTTAAGCTTGTCCATTATAGTTTTTGTTTTGAATTTCGAGGACAAAATAATTTATTGGGGGTAATAATGTAACACCGACACTTTTCGCATGACGCACGCTCAAAGATACGTTATTGAATGAGATGAAGCTTCATCTCAAGATTGTGTTGTGCGATTAGGGCATGTTGGTAATAACAAAATTGCACCATCCTTGCGCATAACGAAAGTAGGATGCTGGCGAATATTGAAATTGCACCAATGCAATTCGCAACATGAGCATTGGCTGAGAACATGAAATGTATCACTATGGTGCATTATCCAAAATTCTTTTTCGCGGAATCAGGTGGACTTAGTAGATGTTCATCCTTTCCATTTTTCTACTTGTATAAATGTCAATAAGAAATACATATGGAAGGGGCGTTGGTTGAAGGTGCATTATGCGGAGATTCATCCTTAAGCTACAAAGATTGGCAAGTGAAGCATATATGATACAAAAGCATCCTTATGTCATGTTGCTTACTCAAAAGAACTTCATGATGCGTACACATCATCGTTGTAGCGTTGCTAAACTAAAAATGCACCACTATGATGCATTCCGAAGGAAAGGATAATGATTCACATTGTTGGGCATCATTTTCAAATGACCCTTTAGCGTATACGGACTAGGCTTTGCTTGATTTTGGCCTTGCAACACGGGTTGGATTTATTTGCTAGTCCCGACACTAACGAACTACGGTCTGTGCTTGACCCCTTCGATCTATGGATTAGGGCAGTAGGTAGATGTAGTAAGTTGCAACATTTGTGGTCCAACACTTTGTCGCTCATATCATCTAATTGTGAGGTGATTGTGACATTTTGGTTACTCATATTATCTGGACCGACAATATGATGCAAGAGATGATTATTGCCACATTAGATTAGTTGAAGTCCATTCCTTGGATGCTCATACTTCCTTTCAAGTTATTCGTCATGCCCTAATTGCGAATTGTGCATGGCTAGGAAAGGAATCTAAACCGATATGAAAGTTACGGAAGCTTGCATAAACCACTTGCATCATAAGGATGCATTACAATAATGTCGTGAAACTGACTGATGCACCCTTGGCACAAGAAAGATCAATGCAGAAATAGGTTTCGCAATGGCCTATGTGCATGTACAATGCATACCTTATGCCTCGATAGGACTCGAAAGTCAGTAATGCATGCAAAATGTATTTGTGTTAGCCTTTATGTCCTTGCACCTTCCGCAGAACAAGGGTAAGTTGGAACGGTGTGAGATTTGCGTTCAAGGCATTATGCTTGCAAAGCATGCTTGGAATGGTAATCAAGGTGCATTTTCCTCGCGAGAAGTGTTGTTTTATGGTTCGGTCACTGCGTTTACAGGTGGCGCATTAGGGAGTTGTGGCCTGCTGGTCATAAATCTAGAGGCGTAATCTTTTAGTCCGTCATGTATCTCTTTCTTTACTTTGACATAATACGCAAATAGATGTGTTAGGGTAATATTACAAATTATACTTGTTACTGTTTTCCATTTATAAGTAAGGTGTCTTAACCTTACATTTCTATTAGTAGATTAGAAAATGCTCTGTTTGATGTCATAGGATATGATCAAATGATGTCTTAGGGATGCATCATTTTTATATCTTCATGTCTTATAAATGCTTCATTGTATCGTATTTTTCAGACACAATTAACTAATACAACAATCTATTTTCCTCAGAATGTAAAGTCATCATGGTATCATAGGAAGGAAAGAAATTTCATCTCCAACGAGTAATTTCTTCGATCCTTACCCACTCCCACCCAAAGCCTAAAATCATATCATATTTCTTTTTATTTTTATCATCAAATCTGCAATTGTTTGTAGTATTAATTCTTGAGATTATATTATGTTAAGTAGAAACCTTCGTATCCTCACTCACACTCACTATTACTCGTTCAAACAGAAATTTAATGTGCTTCATCATCTTCCACTCACTACCACCCCCAACCAACCGAGTTACTTTCTATTTTCCCATAATTTATTCACCAACGCAAGCTTCAGTTATTTCTTGACATCCTAAAACCTCATTAATAACAAAAAAAAAAAAAATGAAACTTGATAATCTCTAATACCCATTAGTTTATTCTTCAAAATAAATAAACCTAGAAAAATCATATTTGAAATTCATTTTTCATTTTAATGGCATCAAATGATTACTCTTACTGAATCTATGGTAGGGTTTTCAAGCTCTTGAGAAGTGGAAAAAGGTATTTTAGTGTGAAGTTCATCGGCTCTGTTAGTTCGGTTATTTGTTCTTCCGCTGATTCACTGCATAACAAGGTAATTTGAGATAGAAAATTTATATGGTTTTGACCTAGAAAACCTTTGAAATATCTTTACAACTTAAAAACCCTCGCGAGAAAAATAAACAAAATAAAAATAAATAACAAATCTGAAAATGCTATCGAATTATCTTTTGTTGATTCTCTCTGGATTTTGTTCTTGTTCCTTTTTGTTGATGTATATTTAGTAATTGCTTAAGATTTATTTTAGCTGTTTGGATTTTGAAATACTTCAACATAAGTTGTTTTCTTTTTAATCAACAATCAGTCCAAATATTTGAGTATAATGCTCATGAATAATATCACCGAGAATTGGATACACAAGCTACATCTTCTTTCAGGTTAGTTTTATTCTTTTGATTTACCATATTGGATAACGAGTGATACCTTTCAACACCATTCAACAATTTTTTTTTCTGTTCCAAAACCAGTTTAAAAATCCTTTAAATCCCTGTAGCAATACCATATTCAATCATCCAATTAAAATATCAAAACATCTTAAATTTGGGGATAATTTCTTGAAACCCACATCTCTCTGTTAGTTTACCATTTTCAGAGTACTACCCTTTAAACTATTAATAACCTTTTCAAAACCCACTTCTGTCAAAACCATGTATCATCATCAGATTTGCCATTTTATTACACCTTATAATAACCATTTTCTTACAACATTCAAATACCAGTTTACAACATGTTAATACCTGGATTTAAAATTGTTTGACAACTAATCTAACACCCACTTCAAACCAATTCTAAAAACTTTTCAAAATCAATTGAGCAACGGTACCAAAACCAATTAACACCTAAACCATTACAAATTGAAGAGAAACACCAAATTTCTAACATCATTTGAAGACAAATACCAATTTCCTTAAACTACCAACTGAAGAGAAATACCATTTTTTTTTGCATAACCAATTGAAGAGAAACACCAACTTTCTCACACCAAATAAAGAGAAACAACAACTTTCACATGCCAACAATTAAAGAGAAATTATGATTTTCACATACAACATGAAGTCAGAAGAATTAAGAATGAGGAGTTTTTATTTGCAAGATTTTATTCACGACAGTTATATATCACTTTAAGCAAACTGATGTATATCTACTCCCCACTTCAGTTTGAGGGGGAGTGTTAGAGTAATACTATAAATTTTACTTGTTACTATTTTCCCTTTATAAGAAAAGTTTCCTACACTTACATTTGTATTTATAGTAGCTTAGAATATGCTCAGCCGATGTCTGAGGATATGATCAAATGATGCCTCAGGGGTGCATCATTTTTATATCTTGTTGTCCTATAAATGCTTCATCATATCTTCTGTTTCAGACACAGTACAACAATATATTTTCCCCACAATGTAGACTCTATCAAGATGTTGGGATTGTTCCCCTACGTGGTTCAGTAGTTATGGCTGGCAAGGAGTCTTAGATTGCAACCCGTAGAAAAAGAAAGAAGAGATTTTATGTATTACATGATAGGTATCTCAAGGTACTTGAGTCATATACTTCGTTTATTAAATATGAATAACTAAACAAGCATATCGAAAGTCACTGATGTGTCGATCATAACGCACTGAACGGGATGTACATCTTTAACTCTCACCAGGAAAATGCACGTCGATTTTGTTTCGAAGCATGATACTTGAAACATAGTTTCCATATATAGCTCCACATCGTTCCAAACTTACCCTTATTTTGCTAAGGGTGCAAGGCTGTAAAGGCTAATGGTGACACATTTTGCATGCATCACTGATTTCGGAATACTGCCCAAACATATGGTATGCCTTGGACTTCCACTTAGGCCATTGCAAGCCTATTTCCAGTATTTACTTCGCTTCGATATTGAGCTAGATACATACACTGATCTTGTTTGTGCCAAGGGTGAATCATCCAGGCTCATGTCATTCTTGTCTTGCATCATCCTTATGATGCAAGTAGATTATGCAAGCTTACCAACCATGCATGCATACCGGTTAGCTTCCTTTTATGGTCATGCCCAATTCACAACCAGTGCACGTCAATATCGAATATCTTGATAATCAGTATTAACATCCAATGAATGGACCGCAACTACCTCTTCAAGTATATATGGTAACAATCATCTCTTGCCTCGCATTGCCGAGCCCAAATAATATGAGTTAACAAAAAGCTTCAATCACCTCTCAATTAGATTATACATGTGTCGTGCATTGCTGATGCCTACGTACCCAACATGTACTTGAAAGGATCAAATAGAGGCTGTAATTCATCCACGTTAAGACTAGCAACTAAAACCAACTAGTTTTGCAAGTACAAAAACTAAGCAAAACTTGGTCCGTATAGACTAAAGGGTCTTTACGTGTAAGAATCACGAGGACAAACGTAATAAACCCCTCATTTTCTAGGCTTTTCTAACCATTAGACGTGGGTTAAAGCTTGAACCGTTTTTTGGGGACTACTCAAAAAATGGGGTGGGGGGTGGGACTACTCTTGAGTTTTTGGGGTGGATATTGGTAGTAATTTTCAATCACCCCTTATCTGATTTTTTTAATACCTACTTTACCCTTGATGATAAACTTAGTTTGT
The DNA here is from genome assembly GCA_023531295.1 of Papaver armeniacum. Taxonomy (NCBI): domain Eukaryota; kingdom Viridiplantae; phylum Streptophyta; class Magnoliopsida; order Ranunculales; family Papaveraceae; genus Papaver; species Papaver armeniacum. Next base: position 314,719 of record JAJJWW010010057.1, on the reverse strand, counting down.
GTGATGATTAATTAGTGTTAGTGTAATGATTAATAACTAATTAGTTAGTGATTAGTGATTAGTGAGTTATATTAGTGGGATTGTTTTGTTATAACATTATTATTGAGAGATAAGAAGAAGAAGAAGGAAATAGGAAGAAGAAGATGAGTGAACCCAAAAAATCTTTTTTTGAGTTTAGTAATTATGATTTGGGTGATTCATATGATGATACCTCATCCTAAGAATCAGAACCCCCTTCACCTCATAGTGTATTTGTCAATACTTATAATGATCCGGAAATGAGTTATTTGTTAGATGATGAAAGCTTTTTGCCCCAAACTCAAGCTAACGAACCAAATGATGGATTTTATCAGCCACAATCTGAAGATGAAGCTATGGGTACTCAGGTATGCCTCATATTTAGTTAATGTAGCTTGAATTGTGCAAAAATTTGGCCAAACTCAAAATTTCTGGAAAGAATTCGGTTAGGTCAACCTAGTTCGGTTACCAAATTTAGCAGCATAGGTAACCAAACCTTTCTGAATGTGTAGTTCGGTTACTAAATTCAGCAGACGCATGTAACCGAACTACATGTTAATGGTGGTTTTTTAGAGTTCGGTTATGTTTTTCCAGAAAATGTAACCGAACTATTTTTATAGAGTTTACAGTGCATAGTTCGGTTTAGTCGACATCAGCACTTTTGTTACCGAACTTTGTGTTCGGGAAGATCGCAGAATATATATATACAACGTTGCTAACCGAACCATTGAGTTCAGTTTAGTCGAGTTTTTCAGTTTCATGGCCGAACTTTTACATAGAAAATCTAAAGATCGAGTTCGGTAAGGCCCCAATTTATTTCTGGAAACTACATAACCGAACTTTGTGTTCGGTAGGGTCGATAAAAAAATTTACATTATCGAACTTTTAAGTGTTAATTGTTTATGGTATTGATGTTGTGCTATTACTTGTAGGTTCCATGTGATCCAATAGAACCAATGAAAAACCAACCTTCCCCAGTTGGTATTTCGTACGATGACACATCCCATCACTACATGAATGACTTGGTATTCAAAAATCCGGAAGATGCAAAGAGTTGGACTAAACAACATGCACAAAAAGACATGTGCGTATTAGTATTGAATGAGAAAGAAAGCAAAACTCGCTTTGAAATGGTTTGTGAGAGAAGCGGTGATCCCAATAAAAGCCACAAGAGGAAGGGTTACGTTTATAAAGGAAAGACAAATAGGACGAACAAAACTTTCTCAAAGAAGATTAAATGCCCATTCAAGCTTGCATTTAATTAAAATGAAGATTTGGGTGGATGGGTTGTCTACAAGGTTATGCAAGGTTGTCATAATTATCCTCGTCCGGAGTATCTTGAAGGACATTTCATGGCGGTAAAGCTAACTCCTAAAGAGATGGAAAAGGTAGCTAAAATGAGGACAATGGGTATTTCACCTGTTTAAATGCTCCAAATACTAAAGGAGGATAACAAGGATAACCACTCATCTTTGTCCACAATTTACAATGCAATTGAGACAATTAGAAGGAAGGAATCGAGAGATAGACAAGTAATGCAACAATTGTTTTATTTTGGCCCAAGAGAAAAACTACGCGGTTCAAAAGGATGTGGATTCGGAAGGAGAGATAACACAACTCTTTACTGCGCATCCGACGAGTGTTCTATTGGCTCAATGCTTTCATGAAGTTCTAATAATGGATTGCACTTATAAGACGAACAAGTACGAGATGCCATTGTTGAATATTGTTGGGCGTACTTCGACGAAGTCACCGTTTACCGTGGCGTTTTGTTTCTTAAGAGATGAGAAAGAACCTAGTTACATTTGGGCACTAAAACAAGTTAAGGAAATCTTCCGAGGTGATGATATTCCCGGGGTTATAGTGACCTATAATGATGTCGCATTGATGAATGCAATAGAAGTAGTGTTTCCATTAGCACACAATATGCTTTGTACGTTCCATATATGGTGTAATTTGATAAATAGGTGCAAGCCAATAATTTGTCCACCCAAGTAAAAAGGATATGAAGAGGTTAAGATGCTACCGGAACATGAACGAGCGGATGCAAAAGATGAAGTTGAAAAACAATACGAAGCAAATTACGCTAAATGGGTTGCTTTCAACGGTGAATGGGAATCATTGTGTTGGTCTCTTACCGAGGAAGAGTATCATCTGAATCTTGCGGAGTTCATCGCCCATTGGGATAATCCTGATTACCTAGGTGTTGTGTCGTATGTTCTTCGCCAATGGTTGGAACCATACAAAGAGAGGTTTGTTAATGCTTATACTAACCAATAGAAACACTTGGGAAATCAAGCGACAAGTTTAGTAGAGTCGGCTCACCATCGGTTGAAGAAGAATCTCTTTGGATGTGTTGATAATTTCGTAACCGTGTGGAATGCTATGAAAAATTACTTCAAGCGCGACATTGATAGAATTAAATAAAAGTTCCAAAAAAGCCGTATATTCAAAATGAACGGAAAATATGCCGACAACCCATTGTTCAAGGGAATCCATTACAACGTATCTCGGCAATGTATGAAGTTGTTGATTATAGAAGTCGAGTTGATTAAGAAGTGGGAAACCAAGGCGTATGAGGTGTGTGTATGTAACATGAAGAAGTCTATGGGACTACCTTGTCGCCATATGATAATCAACTACGAGCATGGCGTAATCCCTTTCAGCGAAATTGATCCATTTTGGAAGCATCTAAGTTTCATCCCTCCTCCAAAGGGAGAAGAATCCGGGAAAGAGTTTGGTGATAACGAAATGGGTAGAACCGTACTAGAGATGTATCGTGGCATGAACAAGCTCCAAAAACAAATCTTTTGGGATGACATGAGGAAAATCAAATATCCAAAAACTTCGTAGAATGTTTATGAACCGTCAAAAGGCAAACACAAAGGTAGACCAAGCAAAAAAGAAACTAAAAAACAACTAAGAGAATATGCAAAGGTGTTACGTAAGAAGAAAAGTGAGCAAACCCCATTTACTAGAGATCCTTCGGACCATGAGTATACCGCGGCAATGTACTTGGAGAAAACCAACAAACGGGGTAGGAGTATTTAGGAGAAAGGCGAAACAAATGAGCGAGAATTGAATAAAAAAGGTCCGATGTGTCCATCACAACCAAGCCAACCATCTTCCGTCGACGTGAAGCTTAAGTCTCCAATGTGCACCATCCAACCATATTCCCTAGACGTGAAGGTTGAGGCTCCAAGTAAAGACTATTTGAATGACCTACCTATATACATTAGAGAATACGTTATTTCCACCGACGACGTTCCTCTGGATAGTAATTGTGGTTTTCATGTTGTCAATCAACAACATGGGCCTTTCATCGAAGGTGCGAAGCGAAATAATGGGTGTGCAATCACTCATAAAAGGCAAAGGTTGTTTTCCAAACTAAAGGAGAATCCAGCCTTTTACAAGACAATGTTGTGCGATGGGGAGGGTAGTCTCAATGAGCAATTTGTTAGGTATCAACGTCGTCTTCATGGGGGCCATCCGATGACATCGGATTATTGGATGAGCATGCCTATATGTGGACACTTAATCTCCGAGGAATTCAATTGTGTGGTTCATTATTTCTCAAAATATGCTAGTTTCACCTTCACCCCGAAAACAACCATATGTGTCGAGCAACTCAAACGAATGAGATGTGTGATGACATTGATTAACTGCAACCACTTTATAGGCCTCCGGTTAAAACCCGATTGTCCATTGCCTCTAATATGTGGAACCTCTTATTGTCCTGCATTTAATACGGATAGAATGTTGGGTTGGTGTATTATGTATGAGCTTAACATGGAGATGTGGAATGCTTTGAAGAAGTCGGAAGGAATTGTACATGAAGGTCAAATTTCACTTGAGGATGATTAAATGACACATGTAATGGAACTAAGTATGCTTATCAATGGAATACTATGTTTTTTGAAGAGTGGTATTAATTTTTGAGTAAATGATAGTATTTTATGGAGTTTCCAGATAATAGTTCGGTTGGCACATATTATTACAGAGATTTCGAAGTCTTGTTTGGTTAGCTGTCCAAATATTGCAGGTAGTCGAACACCTGTTCGGTAACCTAAAAAAAATTCACCAGGTAACCGAACATCATGTTCGGTTATTCATGTTCGGTTAGGTTGATGAATAATACCAGGTTGTCGAACTGTAGTTCAAAAGCATAACATATTAACTGCTGAATTTGACATTGAAGTTCGGTTAGGAAATGAAATTACCGGACAATGCCGAACTGTACGAGACAGAAGTTCGGTTAGGAAATGAAATTATAGGACAATGCCGAACTATACGAGATAGAAGTTCTGTTACGTAATGAAATTACAGGACAATGCCAAACTTTTACAGGACTTTCCAAAATAAAATTACATACCATCTAATATCTGAAACGCGTTATGAAAAGTCTTTAAGGAGGCGGAAATGATATTCATATTTGAAATCCTTTCTCTTCCATCTCCGCCATTCGTTTTTTGATGTTAAAATGATTTCGTCGAATCCTTCACCCCTAAGTCGATACCGCCTTACAATACGAAATAAAGCCATAAATTCCACAACTCTATCTCTAATATTTCCAAATCGAATGAACAAAGCTATATGATCACGGTTATAAGGGTTTGTTGTGTCGGAGCAGAATTTCTCATGAATTTTCCCCCAATAACTTTGACTCATAATACCATTCATTCTTCGTTCTTCACCCCTCTTTGGATAGTCTAATATGTAGTTTCTGCAAAGAGAAAGATCTTCATCTAGAGTAAATTTAGGACTAGTAGCTGCCAATTTTAGGAAATTTTGTGACAAAATGTTAACTATGAAACACATATATATAGCACTTGGGTGTATAACGGCTAGAAAATTAGCCGTTACTTGATATTACATTCTAATTTTAAAATTATGTACTATATTTGTGTCAGCTAAAGCACATTTAAATTTCAAAATTATAAGTTCAGTTGGGAAACAAATTCTTGCGACCAAACCGAACCCTAAGTTCGGTTACATGATAAATACATGTGGTAACCGAACTTATTGTTGGAGGCTCACAGGCAAACTGAACATATATATGATACAAAAAACACTCAAAAAAAAACCTAAGAGTTGGTTTCTGTGTATTCTGCATCAAGAGAATGACTTTTCCAACATGTGCAATAGCAAAATTTTGAGTCTCCAGAGAAGATTTCGGTTACCTAAGAAATTATGATTTGCTAACCGAACTATAAGTTCGGTTACATGATAAATACATGTGGTAACCAAACTTTTTTGTGAAGGCTCACAGACAAACTGAACATATATATGATTCCAAAAACACTCCAAAACAAATCTAAGAGTTGGTTTCTGTGATTTCTGCATCAAGAGAATGACTTTTCCAACATGTGCAATACCAAAATTTTGAGTCTCCAGAGAAGATTTCGGTGACCTAAGAAATTATGATTTGCTAACCGAACTTTTTTGTGAAGGCTCACAGACAAACTGAACATATATATGATTCCAAAAACACTCCAAAACAAACCTAAGAGTTGGTTTCTGTGATTTCTGCATCAAGAGAATGACTTTTCCAACATGTGCAATACCAAAATTTTGAGTCTCCGGAGAAGATTTCGGTGACCTAACATATTATGGGTTGCTAACCGAACCAATATCTTTAGCCTTTATGGATGAAGGCATTGTGCTTCAGCCTACAGACAAGTTCAGTAACGAGCGAAAATGTTGCGAGGTAACCGAACTCTGTCTTCGGCAATCTGGTAGGATTTTGCAGGTTGCCGAAAACTCAGTTCGGTGACCTTGAATTTTTCACAGGTTACCGAACTTCAAGTTCGGTTAGCTGTGTAATAATTCAAGGTCACCGAACAATATCCTATTTTCTAAATTTTAGGCTTATTAAATTGAAAAACACAAACCCAATTAAAATTGAAAACACAAACAAGGTTCTAAAACAAATATAAAAGTGTTATGCATACCAAACTACGAAATCCTTAAGTAATTGTTTAAAAAACACAAACATACCAAATTAAACCATACGAAATCCATAACTAAGATGTTTTTTGAAACTAAAATCATAAGAAATCACTAACGACCACTTTTACGACCCCTTTTACCACCTCTTTGTTTGCCACGAGTTTTAGGTCGAACTTCCTCATCACTTGTGGTATCATCTCCTCGACCGGTTTCCTCCAAAGCGCGACTTGAACCTTATCCTTGTTGTCGACCCCTTTTACCACCTCCTTGTTTACCACGAGTTTTAGGTCGAACTTCCTCATCACTTGTGGTATCATCTCCTCGACCGGTTTCCTCCACAGCACGACTTGAACCTTGTCCTTGTTGTTGACCCCTCTTACCACCTCCTTGTTTACCACGAGTTTTAGGACGAACTTCCTCATCACTTGGGGTTTCATCTCCTCCATCGGTTTCGTCCACAGCGCGACTTGAACCTTCTCCTTGTTGTCGACCCCTCTTCAGTTGCTTAGACCTACTTGGTTCCACCATTCTTTTAGTTATAAGACCCTCCCACTGCCTGTAGTAGTCGGTTTGTTCCTTAGTCAACATCGGCTCTCCACTTTTGATTTTAGCCATCCATTTCTTCAACAATTTCGTACCCTTCGACACCTAATTCAAATTTTAAGCACAAGTAAATATATTTTTAATATTTTAAAACAACCGAAAAATATAATAGAAAGAAATTTTCTTACCACATTATCCCATAACCTTTTATCTTCTTCTCTACAAATAGGCATCTCCTTCTGAGCTCTCTTAGCCTCCCTCTCCTTTGCCTTCGCCTTCGCCACAACAGTCTTAGCTTGTTATTATTTATTTATCACAAAAGGATGACTAATTTCTTCATAAAACTCTATATAATCATCATCACATGCAGTCACATCTCCTTCCACAGGTACACAATCACCTAAAGGCAAGTAGTACTCACCAAATGCATTCCAATGTGCCACCGTAGGAGTTAGTTGATGTTTTGGCTCAAAATATTTCTCGGTGTTCTTTGTTCCCTCAACCAGCAAAGTGAAATTTTCATTCTCCACGTCGGCATCCATTTGGACGTAAGAAAGTTGTCTTAGTATTCTCCTGGGATTATATATTGCGTAGCCATTAGGATACCAAATGGGTCCATAGTAAGCGGAGTAGACAGAGTAACCATTCAGATCAGCTTCATCTACAGAGACATCATCGGGTACGGCGTATGGGTGAAATACCACATTATCCACCGTAAGTTTATCCAATTTCTCCCTCAACGAAGTCAACTGCTATTCTTTAGACTTCTTTGGTGCGTCCAAAAACAACCATTTTCCTGATGTAGGTTGGCCATAGGGATAAGGTGACTTTTCCTGAGCCAATCCCAATGAAGGGAAGTGGTTGTAAATCCAAACCTATGCAAAAATACGAAAATATTAACCACATACAATACTAATTGAATTGGAAGCAGAAATTATATGCGAATAAATTGCTAATTAACAATGTAGAAGGTCACCTGGAAAAGAGTTAAGTAACCTCCACTTTGATTACACTTAATCCTCGACCCTTTGCTCATCTCTTGTAGAACAAAAGCAAGTACCCCAGTGGCCCAAGAGTAATTGTTCATCTCATCGAGATCCTCCAAAAGATGTAGATAATGTGCATCCACCCTATTTCCAGAAGTGTCGGGGAAAATGACAGTTCCTAGTATATATAACCAATAAGCGGTGACATGATGCCTAAGGGTCTCCCTGTCCATCACCAACTTTCCTTTCTCCACCTTCTTTTTTTTCCCTCCAAATTCTACCTTCAACTTTACCAACTTAAATTTCTTGAGCTTCTTCTTCATTGCTCCATTTGCCTCTCTTGGATTATACTAATCGCCACGTTTAGGGGACCTCACAACACGTCTAAACTCACATTGAGACTTTCTTGCATCCCATCTTAGACATTTTAGAGCCAAATCTTTAAGAGCTTCATAACTCATCGAGGGGTTGTAGCCTTCTCGAAGACATTTACCTTCAATTGGTAAGCCGGTGATTCTATGGCAATCATCGGGAGTAATTACCATATCGCCAAATGGAAGATGCATAGTATATGTCTCGGGATAATGCCTCTCGAGAAATGTTGATACGACAACAACGTCAAATTCCACATGTGCGATTTCAATAGCTCTCCATAACACACATTCTTTAACCTTCGCTACAAACTCGTCACACTCTAAAGAAAGATCCCATGTGGACGCCTTTTGACGTTTAATAAGATGAACTGCATCATTATGATCCTACGAAAAGAACATAACACTATTAATACTAGACGAAACATGTCCCAAAAAAAAAAAAAACGTTTTGTTAGTTAATAATGAACTTAAAGGATACCTTTGTCGCATAGATCTTCGCAGCCCATGAGTGTTTGTATCCAAACAATGTTGCCCCTCCATCATTTGGAGTACCATAAGTTGGGTTTACTGGTGACAAACACAAATTATCAGGGGGAATGTGTGAGTATCTTTTGTTAGGCGGCTTCGGCTTCTTTTTCTCTTTAGCGGGAACAATTTCTTGCTCTTATTCATCACCATTCTCTTCCTCCTCTTCTTCCTCCTCTTCCTCCTCTTCATCCTCTCCCTCCTCTCCATCCTCTTCCTCCTCTACATCGTCTCCCTCCTTTCCATCCTCTTGTCCTTCTACTTCTTTGCCGGGTCCTAGTTCTTCTTCCTCTACATTTTCACCGTCTTCTCTTTGTTGTTCAACCGCTTCATTTCCTTGGTCTTCATTTCCTTGGTCTTCTTAATCATCAATCTCTTCTTCAATAACATTATCAATTGTATTCTCCATCACCTCTTCATTGACATCTTGGATTACATCACGAACATTCTCTTGGTTGACTTCCGGTAACGAGCCCCCTCCATGTTTAGCATTTGTGGCACCACGGTTTTGGAAATCTAAATGTTTTGCTCCACGAGGGGTGGGAGTTTTCAAATCCTCATCCAGGTGCAGTTTCAATCTTTTTCCTTTGTTCCTAATGAACAAAAACCAAAGTATTAGCTAAACATAAGAGAATATTGTGTTATCAAATCAAATAGAACTAAAGAATAAAGTAAACACAACACTTGAAGTTAACAGACTATGGTTCGGTTACCTGATAAAATTACAGACGTAACCGAACTAAATATTTCAAAAGTTCGGTTAGCAAAAAAAAATAATCGATAAAACCGAACTCATTCTTTCAAAGGAAAATCGAGTTCGGTTACGGGAGTTTTTTTTTGCGAGCACACCGAACTAAATAGAGACGTAATCGAACTAAATTTTTCAAAAGTTCGGTTAGCAAAAGAAATTATCGACAAAACCGAACTCATTCTTTCAAAGGAAAAATTGAGTTCGGTTACGAGAGTTTTTTTTTGCAAGCACACCGAACTATGTAGTTCGGTCACCAGATATTAGTCTACTTAACCGAACTGTTCTTATTTTTGGAAGTTCGGTTAGAAAATCTAGGGTTACACAAAAATTTTCCTAGCTGAAATGTCTACTGTAACTACCATTTTCAGTGAGTTTTCATGATTTCTAATCGATTTCTTCAACAAATAATGAATTAAAAAGAATGGGTATGAAGGAAATTACCCGCGGATTTGCATTTCACTCGAATCGGACTTCTTTTTCCCTGTTGGATGCTTGATTTGGTCTCTCAACTTTGCTTGAAGTTGTTTATCAATTTGAAATTGATTTGGGAGATTCGCTATACTTGCAAGTCCAGGATTCAATCCTGGAATTCTTGGTGTCTGCTTAGAACACATTGTTTATAAAGATTGATTAATCGTCGATGAAATTTTTTCGAATCGACGATTAACGTCGATGTCTACGAAGAAGAAGAAGAGGAAAAGAAGAGAAGAAGAAGAAGATGAAGAAGAAGAAGAAAAGAAAATTAACAGTTTCAAAACTGATTTTAAGTTTTTATTTAGGTTTTAATTAGTGGGTAGTGGGTTAAATTAGTGGGTTATTAGGATTAGTTATAACCTTAATTAGGATAAAGGCAGATTAGTCTTCCCTAATCTTTTAGGACATCCCTTATAATGTAGGGTGGACATTTGTATCACAAAGTAGTCCCCCACCTTTTTTGAGTAGTCCCCAAAAAAATCGTTCTAAAGCTTAAACTTGAGCTCCTTCTTATTGACTTGGGCTTTAGATACGTCAATAAAAAGTGCAAAATTTATATGTTCTTAGTGTAAGTTGTTTATACTGTATTTGTTATAAGCATGTTTTTGTGGAAATTTCAATATTTTAACACTGGGATGGGAATGAGTAAAGAATCCAGATTCCAAACAAAGCACAATCAGTTTACCGGCTTGTTTCTCGCAACATCTTATTCATTACCACACTAGAGTGGTTATGCTCAACTACCCTAGTCAGTTCCATGATCATTTATATCACTCATCTTTGCTTTTTTTCTTTTTCCTAAGCATTTTAATCCATATTGCACCAAAATCCTCAACAGAACCCTCAGAAATTTTCAACTTCGTTTAAGCTTCGAATGCTGAAATGAGCGAGTCCATGGAACAATACAAAAAAGCAAAAGAGCGAAAGTACTAACTGCTTCACTCTTAAACACAAAATATGTAGTATCACTCTAAAATTAAAAAGCCTTTTTAGCTGACCGGAAGAGAATTATGCTGTTAAATATTCAGTCCATCGTTAGTAGTAACTGGGAGGTATGACAAATTTCGTTTCATAACTATAATAATGTTCCTTAAAGTGTGGAATCAATATCCAAAATGCAACAAATTAATTATCCAACATTCCACTCATGATCACCAATGTTTCATATACCGATAATATATAGCTACACAATCAAATTGAACTTAATAAACTTCTCTCGTCTTCATCCTTAAAATGAAAATCAACTGTATCCTCAAACTTAATTGATTACACAAAAATGAAAATCAACTGTATAAAGAGAGAGCGAAACGAGACCTTGTTCTACCTCCCCCTTTGTAGAGATTTCTCAACTGAATCCATCTCTTCTAAGATTCTGGCCTTGCGTTTAGCTGGAAGCGGCGCAGTGGGACCAAAACTAACATAATGTCCTGATACAGCATTAAGCGCCGAGTACATATCCCGGAAAGAAACTCGGCCTAACAGAGACTTTTCTCTTCTGTACTTAGCTACCCATGAGTTTGAAGTTTCTCTTAAATCAGTTACTGCATTTGCTACATTAGGATCGTTCCTATCCATGCTAATTGTTGTTCTAATCTTGTTTATTACCTCAGCTGTTTCCTTAACATACTCTTCATCGGTATCTGCCGAAGCTGGAGACACTGGGAACAACAATGCGGGAGAGATGATTCCGGCAATCAGCGCTACAAATTCGCGACGACCCGCTGGTTTAAGTATTTTTGCAGTGGTAGTGTTGGGAGTGACTGCAGCAGCCGCGATTGTGGTGCTCGTGAATTTGGAACTGATTAAGGATCTGGGTTTCGAAGTTGGAGTCAACAGCGTAGGAGAAGCCATCTTTTTCAGTACACAATTAAAGAGAGTTTACGTTTAGCTAGAGAGGAAAGGAGGTAATGAAGAGTGCAGGATAATAGTTTTCTAAGGGAGGAATGAAGGAGGATTTTGTGAGTTGCCACGGGGGCTTATCGTCTTATCTTCAATCTGAAAGTGTTTGGATGAGAAATGACCCCAATAAAGCTGTTATAAGTTCATGTCCACAGATTTCTACTTTCTTCGGTACTCTGTGAGAAATAGGTTTTTGTTTGAGGTCAGAACTTTGCCACCAAGAATTTGAACAATGCATGAGTAACATACACTGGTCACATTTGAGATTTGTATAACTACACGGAACCTTCCGATTCAACTATTATTTACGGAAATGCTCGACTGGGATGACCATAAATTAGACCGCCAGCCTATTTTTGGATTGATTGATATGTAGAAATTAAGGGGTTATGAGTCAGATGACCATATAGAGTAGACATATTATGATTGGAAAATGCTACAGGTAGACCAATAAAGGAGCCCAAATGCAGACCAATAACTTTACCATTTGCATGGAAAAATGTTCAGGTTTACCATTTGCACGTTGGCCCTGTTACTCTGTATATAGGAATGAACCATTTTTTAGAGCAAGTCTTATGGTGGAATACATCCATCTTCCATCTTCCACGCCACCTCAGCACTTGGAACTGTGGATGGAAGCGCAAGTGTAATGGTGGAATAGTAGAAACGCTATTCTTAATAGGCCAACTTCCCTATACTTATAAGGGGTGTCCTAAAGTTGTATTTACCCTTTATTTTAATTTAAATTAAAACTAACATAATAACTATATAAATCTAATCATATATATCTAATCTAAATGAATCTACCAACCAAAATCAAAATCAAAAACAAAAACAGGGGGAATCGAAATTTTTTAGTTTTGAAAAAAAATATTATTCTCTTCTTCTTCTCTCTTTCCTTGACGTTCCTCGTTCGATTGAAAAATGAGTATTAGCCATCAAATGAGTTGAAAATGGAAGTTGCAGAGAGAAGTTCGGCTAGGAATTAAGTGAAAACTTTGTCGAACTAACCGAACCTAATGGAAATGATGAACATGAAGAACAGTTTGGCTATTTCGCAAAAAAAAAATTCCCAACCGAACCTTAGTTCGGTTAGTAGCAAAAAAACATTTCCCAACCGAACCTAATAGTTCGGTTAGTTGTTAAAAACATTTCCCAACCGAACCTAGTAGTTCGGTTAGTTGCTAAAAACATTTCCCAACCGAACCTCGTAGTTCGGTTAGTTGCAAAAAACATTTCCCAACCGAACCTTAGTGCGGTTTGTTGCTAAAAATATTTCCCAGCCGAACCTAGGAGTTCGGTTAGTTGCAAAAAACATTTCCCAACCGAACCTTAGTTCGGTTTGTTGCTAAAAATATTTCCCAACCGAACCTAGTAGTTCGGTTAGTTGCAAAAAACATTTCCCAACCGAACCTTGTAGTTCGGTTAGTTGCAAAAAACATTTCCCAACCGAACTATTTAATGGTCACACCAAATATATAGTTCGGTTTGATCGCAAGGAAAATTTTCAATTTTTTGTAACCGAACTTCTTACTGTAACTAATCATTACTAATCATACTAATCATAATAATCACTTATCACTAAGTTCGTTTTTGGTCATAAATTTGGATAAACGAAAAATTTTCCATTTTTTTGTAATAGAGCTTCTTAATGGTAACTAATCATTACTAATCATACTAATCACTAATCATTACTAATCATGCTAATCATTAACTAATAACTAACTAATCATTAAACTAACACATTTAATTAAGGAGGGTAAGTTTGGTATTAAGAAAAATATTTAGATAAGGGGTGACTTAGGATTACTTATAATGTCTTGCCTAAAATAGAATCATGGTCCCCACAAAAAAGCCATAGTCCCCAAAAAATAGTTCATAGGAATCTTTCCCGAGTGTGTATATAGGAGCTTGTTGGAAATACTTTGAGCGACACTATAGTTGTAAAACTTTGAGAGACACCACAGTTGTAAAAACTGTGGCCCATTACAATGACGCGATCATAACAGGATGTTACATGTAGGGCTGGCAATGGATAACCGATATTCGGGATCCGTTTCCGATTATTCGAAATCCTATAGGATTTTATCCGTTATATCGGATAGCGGATATCCGAATCCGATAACTTGTCGGATATTTCCTCTTAACCTATCGGAATCGGATTGGGCTCTATCCGATTGGTTAATATCCGATATCCGATAGGGTAGGGGCGTACTAGTAACTTTTACATACCAATACAATACTAGTCGAAGAGTCGAGAGAAGAGAAGACATTTATGATTTCCCTTTTCTTTTTTTCTTACCTTCTCAGTCTCAGTCTCGCTCCTCCCTCTCGATTAATCACTCAGTTCTCACTTCTCCAATAATTAATCTCTTAATCAGTTATTGATTTGTCCCCCTCTATGTTGTTAATGATTTCTGTTCGATTTATATGTTCAATTCTTATGAAATTAGGATTTATGTGTTGCAATAAAAAATTAGGGCTTCGGATGAAAGATTTGAGATGGGTTTAAACTGAACTGGAATATGAGGTCGAAGAATAACTTAATATTGATAGTTAGGGGTTTGATTTTTCTATATCAGTTCGATCTAAATGCCTCCCTCTTCTAGGGTTTACACAACTTCAATTGTTTCTCTAGAACAGTTCTTTCTGATTCATGTTTGAATATAACCCATTGAAGTGATTGAATAATTTCTTGGTCATATTGTTGTTTCTGTTCGGCTTATCTTTTAGATTGATTTGCTTCGATTTGTATTGAACTTTTTTCAGATTGTAACCTCAGTATCATATCCATTGCTTCATTTGTATTGAACTTTTTTCAGATTTTTATGTAAAGTTTATAGTAAATATGTATATGTAATATGTTATTCTGAAATTTTGGATCATGCATCAATTTCCAACCCAAGCCAACCCCATATGTCAGTCATTGGGTCTTCAAGACAAGGAAGCAATAGGGTAATATACTAATATGAGTTTAGTTGTAACTTTTAAATGCAATGTCTATGCCTATCATACTTTTTATCTGATGCGTTTTCAGATGTGTGTAGAAGCTATCTTGTGAAAAATCATTGTGCTATTTATTGTTTAGTATGAGTTTGTTACCATATAGTGGATTCTATATCAGTCTTTTCTATTTGTGTAGCTTATCATATCGTTTATCTTAAAGTAGTGGTGTGTTGACAAATATGTGTGTGCTGATGAAAAATGCAAATTTGTGTGTTCTCGGAATGTCTGAAAGTCAAAGAGCATCCAATAGAGTTGGAACTTCAAGCAGTCAACCCAACTCCGAGCAACCAGAACAAGAAGATCAAAGTGTTGCTTCAACAATTTCTTCAACAACACCTTCTTCGAGTAATAAGAGATCATTAGCAGTAGTAGCAGATGAAAATCATCCACTTGTTATTCCTTTATTGAAGAAATTGCGCACAACAAGGTCACCGTCATGGGTTGAATTCACTAGGAAAATCATTGTAGAGCCTGATAAAGAAAATCCGGGTAAGGAAGTGGCTAGCCTTCAGGGTGAATGTCATCATTGTCTAAAGTTGGTACCTGCTTGTAGTGAACAAGGAACTACCTGCTTGGCTCAACATCTAAAAATCTTCCCCAAGAAGCCTGAAAACAAGCCAGGCCAGATGAAGATTACCACTGCAGTTAAAAAAGCAGGTACTAACCAAGTTAAATTACTTAATTACAAGTATGATCCTATAGTTACTAGGAACTGCCTTGCTAAAATGATTGCTAAACATGATTACCCACTTAACATGGTTGAGCATTTCTATTTTAGAGAGTTTGTTAAGTCTTTGAACCCTGCTGCGAGAATGCCATGTAGGAATACAAGTAGAGCTGATGTGTTGAGGTGTTATGATGAAATGAAAGATGAATTGCAATTACAATTAGAGAATTTGACTTCCAAATGTAGTCTCACAATTGATATGTGGACTGCCAAACACACTAAAGATGGTTATTGTTGTGTTACATGCCATTTTATAGATGATGAGTGTAACTTGATTGCCAAAACCTTAGCTTACATTGTAGTGCCATCACCGCATATAGGAGATGTTCTCTCAGATTTTATCAAAGCTTGCACAATGGAATGGAACATTGATAGGATTTTTTTTGCTTTGACTGCTGATAATGCTCCAGCTAATGGGGTGATGATGAGAAATCTTATGAAGTGGCTGGATGGTAAGAATTGTTTGTTGCTTCAAGGAAAATTGTTTCACATGAGGTGTAGCAACCACATATTGCATTTGATTGTATTGTATGGCATGAAAGCAGCTGCTGAGTTTATAAAGGGTATTAGAGATTGTGTTAAGTATGTAAAGGCTTCACAAGCTAGGAAAGAGAAGTTTGAAACAGCATTGACACAATGTAGATTGTCTGGAGAAGTTAGTTTAGATGTGGACACAAGGTGGAACTCCACTTTTATGATGCTTAAGAATGCAATTAAACTGCGAGAAGGTTTTGAAAGACTTAGTGAGTTCGTTCTGACTTCGATATTCTGCCATCAAGTGAGAAGTGGGAACAAGGAATAGAAATATATAATTGTTTGGAGGATTTTAATGATATTTCAACTGAGTTTGCAGGGATTAAGTATCCAACTGCAAATCTTTATTATAATGGGGTATATAAAATTAACCAAAGCATCAAAAGTTGGGAAGATAGTACTTTTGAGTATGTCAGAGAAATGGGGTTGAAAATGAGACAAAAGTTTAATGTATACTGGAGTGAATGTAATTTGATTATGAGCATTGGAGTGGTTCTAGATTCAAGGTACAAGGCAAGATGGGTAAGGTTCACATATAAGATAATTTTTGGGGATAATGAACTTGCAGCAGTCGAGTATGAGAAATTAAGAACAGACTTGACCAAAATTTTCAAGGCATATGAATCTCAAAACAACACTTCAGCTCCTGCTTTCTTTAGCAACTCTGTCTCTCGCAAGAATGTAAGAGGCCCAGGTACAAGTAAGTTAAGTAACCCAGATTATGCTACTTTTTTGTTGGAAAATGATGAATATGATGTTCAGAAATCTGAGTTAGAGACATACTTAGAAGAACCAATTCTTCCAACTGTGTCACCCCAAGATGAATACAATTTTGATATATTGAGTTGGTGGAAGCTAAGTGCCGCTAAGTACCCAATTCTATCAAAGATAGCAAGGGATGTGTTAGTTGTTTCGGTGACCAGTGTAGCATCAGAGTCCATGTTCAGCGATGGTGGAAGGGTTCTAACTACACACAGAACTTCATTAAGTCCAGAATTAGTCCAAGCATTGCTAATCTTAAGTGATTGGCTTCCAGACTTCTTTGATGCTGGTAAATTTTGTTTTCCTTTGCTTAGTTCTTTGTTAAAAATTGAGACTAGATATCGATTTTTTGAGTGAAAGCCTATGTATTTTGCTTGTTTACACTCTTCATAGTAGTGGTATATCAGGTGATTCAGTTCCTTGTAGTAATGAGAATGACCTTAAGGTTCCCATGACTTGGGATTTGCTGTTGCAGAACCCCAAATGTGAAAGCTTGAAAATTTGAACCCCCTAGAATTGACCCTTGGGTAGATTAGAAAGGCATATGCAGTTCATTTTTAACTGGCTAGACCAGATCTTGGGGGTAAAAAGCGTTTGCATTTGTCTTCTGTGAAACACTGAAAGATATTTTGTAGCAATGTTTGCTCTCATCTGCAACTTTATTATTAAATTTCTGCTCACCTTGTGTTGCACTGTTGCTTATAGTGGTGAAAGCTTTGAGAAACTGAAATGTTGGATGTCAGAATTTTCTTATCAAGTGATTCTTTGTGATTTGTGAATGCAGAAATGGAAGTCGTTGACTGAAGTGAAGTTGATGCAATGATATAACATGCCAGGCAGCCAAGCAAGATCACACTAAGTTACACTACTCACTAGCGTGATGATATTGTTAGCCTTTGTGACTGTTAGACATTGTTTTTTTCTTTTTTGGCTTTGTTGTAGCATGTTGTGTACTTTCTTTTGAATTCACTAGACTGGGAGTAAACTCTTTAACTCTAAACATTGTGCTTGTGTGGGTTTGTACTTTTCACTGAACATTTTGAACTTGAAAAGACAAAGAGTCTGTTTTTTTCAAGCTTTTAGTTTTTTTTCCTAGTTATCGGATTTTAACGGATAAAAATCCGATATCCGATAGCTTAACCTTAACCTTATCGAATTGGATTTTTTGATATCCGTCGGATGTTATCGGATATCGGATATTCGATAAGCCTTAAACTTAACCTTATCGGAACTTCCAATATCCGCCGGATATCTATCCGTTGCCATCCCTAGTTACATGGAATCTGGCCCAACGTTGCACCAGGGTTTTGTGGATCCGGGTACAACTGGACCCGGAACCAGATCCTATTTACAAAAGTCGGGTAGGGTTCATAAATTTGTGGACCTAAAACCGGACCCGTTAAAAACCACGAGTATCGAAACTACCAAGCTTTTTTTTCAAAATCTTCACTTTTTTTGGTTGAATCCAAATTATTCTTATACAAGCTTATTATTATTTCCTTAATGATGTTCTAAATAAAGATTAAATATAAGAGAAAAATAAAAATGAGAAAAAAATTAAAGCCAAATTAGACAAATCATTTCAATTTTGCTAATAGAATGAAATAAACGGGTACCCCCCGTGTATACCTGCTTGGACCCGATTAGGTCCAAACAGGGTATACCTGTCAACTATCTAAATGGATAACGAGTCCAATTTTAGGACCAGGAACATGACCTGATCAGCCGGGTCCGATTCAGTTTCACATAATCAGTGTACCTGATGTTTGCCCTACCTTGCACAAATACCACAAATGTTAGCTGCCTTAACAAACTATCCCAGTCCCAGGAAATACTGTTTACATAAAGAAAAGGGCGGTGGTTGTTTATAGATTGAAAATTGGCAAGTCAAAATAAGACAACTATATCTTCTCATTTACAGAAGAATCATACTCCCTCCGTCTCTAAAAGATAGGCAGGTTTGTGTGTAATGCAGAGGGAGTATTATTAATGCGGTAAAGAAAAGGGTTTAGAGGCTGCATATGATCCAAATATCCTAAATGTGGATATGCGGACCTAATCTAAATACATTTCCCTATAACTAATCTAAATCTTACACCTCTCTTCTTTTTCCTTTATTGTTCTTCGATATCACCCTCCTCTCCGTCTCTTTGTTTTCAATACATCATCGATCTTAAACAGAAGTATCATTGAATTGAAAATGAAGAATTGGTGAATGAAGGAACTGAAATAAAAGTTAATACTTCAGAAATGACGGCTATAAGATAACAATTTAAGAACCCACCATTTAGTTATGCTTTTGATTAGTTAAAAAGTGAGATTCGATGAACTTAGGGCTTAGAATTGGGTTTGTGAAATTGTCTAGGGATTGGGAGTTCTTATTTCCCAGCCGTATTTTTTCTATTACTCATGGTAAATAGGAATTCCCAGCAGTAAACTAGGTTCACGGTTGGAAAATTAGGATTTTTTTAGTCGTAGGTAGTTCTGATAACAAAAAAATAAAAATAAATAAATAAAGGTTGGGTTTAAGTCTAGGTATTTCCAACCATAATAGATAAAATTCTCAGTTCTAAATTGGTTTACTGTAGTGTCATATCCAATGTCACAATCGTAAGTTCTTGTCTACAGTTAGAAGTTCTTCGTTTCTGGGATTTTACGCTTTTCGGCCATATATTTGTGTTGCGGCTAGGATTTCTTGATTTGCCGGATGTAATATCTATAAAAAAAATCAATTTTTTTTATATTTTTTTAAGTGATTAGATTAGAAGTAACAAAATTGTAATGGTAGTTAAGTTACAGGTGTTCCTGACTATTTGAGTATATGTTCCTTCATACTAGAAAAACCACTACCATGGTGGGGAGGGCCGACAGAAGAAAAAAGAAAACACTGCTGCAATTGGACTGTAAAAGAAAGAACCCACAATTGGGGGATATCAAAACTAATTGGGGGATATGAATTACTTACCCCAACCAAAGGTGTCTGCTAACGGGTGTTTTTTGGGGCGAAAAAACTAAAACACCCTTCCCTCAAAATAAAAATTAAAAAACTTAAAATCAAAAAACAAAAACATATATCCCCCATTTCCATCTTCACCTCTTATTAATGAACCCACAATTGGGGGATTTGAAACCTAAATATTCTCCCACTCCCTTTCAAATTCTCTTCTCATTTTATGCCGGCTCCTCACTTTGAAAACAAATTTTTTTTTTAACATTCGGAAGTGATGAAGACCATGCCGGAAGTGATGAAGACCATCCCGGAAGTGATGAATATCATGTCGGAAATGATGAAGACCATGCCGGAAGTGTTGAAGACCATGTCGGAAGTGATGAATACCATGTCGGAAATGATGAAGATCATGTCGGAAGTGATGAATACCATGCCGGAAGTGATGAATACCATGTCGGAAATGATGAAGACCATGCCGGTAGTGATGAATACCATGCCGGAAATAAATTTTTATACATCGCCGGAAGTGATGAAGACCATGCCGGAATTGATGAAGACCATGCCGGAAATTTGTGCCGGCATGCTTGGTAACTAACGTTCAACGCCGTAACTTAATGCCGGCATGCTTGGTAACTAACGTTCAACGCCGTAACTTAATGCCGGCATGCTCGATAGAAATCTATCAATGCCGGTATTCAAGTGAAAAAAAAAAAAACAAGTTTCTGGATACTTTACATCACGTGCTTAAGATAGAAATTTAAGCATCATACTATGCCGGCATAAGTACCTATGATGCTCGAAAATTAATTGATCAAAAGCCGCAAAGTGGGACTGTTTAATTCCAAAAAAAATAGGTTTTGAAGATCAAAACCAGAAAATTTTGTTACGAGCCCCCGGACCCCCCGGATAGTGGCAAACATTTATGAAAATTTCCAACAAATGCCGGCATGGTTTTTTGGTTGAATACCATGCCGGCACTGAGCTTTTTCAGCTGCAAAAATAGTGGATTCAAAGAAAAAAATAACCAAATTTTCAACCTCTTAGCAACAATTCTCTCTTCACAATCATCTTCCATTTTCACAAAAAAAAATCCACTCAAAAATATTTTTCCCTCCTTCTACTCTTACCTCACTCACACAAATTCAAATAAAAATACACACTAATCTATCCCCAAATACTTAATATTTTCCTAATTATTATTAACCACTAAACCTGATTAGTGAGGGCTAGATTAGGAATTAAAAAAAAAATTACATAAGGGGTGACCCAGATTTGATATATGGATCCAGTTTTTGTCATGTAGCTATATCCCCCAATTAGTTTTGATATCCCCCAATTGTGGGTTCAAAAGAAAATTTGTGTCTAAAGTGAAAGTATCACTTTTCCTGAAACAGAGGGAGTACATCGTTTTATTAGTTGCAATGGAAAGTTAGTTGATGCATAAACCAAAACATGGCTACATAATGTGTTATGCATTCTTTGTGGTGGTTTGCATAATGACTATGAAATCAATTTTTGAAAATTTGTGCCTAAAATTGATAAACATCTCCGAATTTTTCGTAAAAACTTTAAATTTGATATTGTTATTTGTACTCATTATGTAGATCTCTTTAAAATCTTTCCCACGAGATAAAATTTGTAAAATTCCAAGTAACGGATTTTTAGATATGTTATATTCTAGTTTGCTTGTCAATTATACCCCTGAAAAAATATGATACATAAAGAATTATAATACAATTTGACTCTTATACATATTTACCCTTCCTCTTTGGTTTATTTACGAAAATGTCTAATACTTATTTTCCCTTGCTATTCGGTTTATTTACGAAAATGTCTAATACCTATTTGCCCTACCTCTTCGGTTTATTTACGAAAATGTCTAAAGAAAAAAAAAATTGATTCAGAGGGGCATTTTTGTTTTTTCGGCCAGGACCATTTCCAAACTTTTTATGTCAATTGATCGCGCTTACATTTTACAAAAAAAAATGACCATATAGAAGGTCCTCCCTCCCTCGCTTCGCTCGGTTGGTCGGCCCATTTATTTCAAAGTTTCCAAAAGAAAATCATAAATATCCCCCTTCTTCTACTCTCCTCTAAAAAGAATTTAAAAATAAAAATCAAATCCTTAATCTAATGGAATCACTGATCTTTAATTAGTATACTTAATCAATTATATCAGCATTAATCGAAAGCATATTAACCATTACAAAAATTAGTTGGACATGGGGTTTTTAAGATTACTATTTCATGATCTCTTTTTGTTCATAATGAGCCCCAAATTGTCTCCGTATACAGCCCCAATAATAGGGTTCTTACGAAATCGTACACCGAAGTACTAAACCGAAACTAGCTTTTAGCTCCAGCAAATCTCTGGCTTGGGTAACTAATTTGTTTCTTGGAACCATTACATATTCGTTCGATCATATCATATATTTGTCACTAGTTGCAACTTAGTCCTCATTTGACCATTGGCGACTAACCTAACGTAAATGCTTGACACCCCGAGAATCTTCCCCCATTTTTCGCCCCCATTAGGTGGCTTTCATCTAGACCATCAATCCCAGCCACCGGAGGATGTAGGGGTCCATTATTA
Organism: Papaver armeniacum; assembly: GCA_023531295.1. Lineage (NCBI taxonomy): Eukaryota > Viridiplantae > Streptophyta > Magnoliopsida > Ranunculales > Papaveraceae > Papaver > Papaver armeniacum. Next base: position 292,628 of record JAJJWW010010057.1, on the reverse strand, counting down.
GAATTGAACCACCACCATCATGACACATAATGGGGAAATAATTACGGGCAAAATCGGGGACACTAAACATTTTTCGCTGATCTCAAGCTCCCTTACTACAACTAGTACGACCGTTGCCACGGTGGAAAGGCCGACCGAAGAAGAATATGAAGATGGGGTTTGTCTACGATTACTTTCGTCCCGTTTCAGAAAAAATGATACTTTCACCCCGTTTTAGAAAAAGTGATACTTTCGCTCCGTTTCAGAAAAAGTGATACTTTCTCCCCGTGTCGGAAAAAATGATACTTTCGCCCCGTTTCAGAAAAAGTATCACTTTTTCTGAAACGGGGCGAAAGTATCATTTTTTCCGAACCGGAGCGAAAGTATCACTTTTCCCGAAACGGAGTGAAAGTATCACTTTTCCTGAAACGGGATATGAAAGTATCACTTTTTCTGAAACGGAAAATTAGTCGATCCATAAATCAAAATATGGTTGCATGATGTGTAATGCATCCTTTGTGGTGGTTTGCATAATGGTTATACATTCAATTTTCGAGAATTGTGCCTAAAATGAAAGTATCATTTTTCTTGAAACGGAGGGAATACATCGTTTTATTTATTGCAACGGAAAATTAGTTGAGTGTATAAACCAAAATTTTGCTACATAAAATATTATGTATCATTTGTGGTGGTTTGCATAATGTGTATATACATTATTTTCTAAAATTGTGCATAAAATGATAAATACCTCAATTGGCAGAGTTTTTTATAACCTTTCCAACGAAATAAAATTTGTAAAATTCCATTGTTCAACCTCTTGGCAATTTTTAGATATGTTATATTAAAGTTTGTTTGTCTTATACCCCGAAAAGATAAATTTATATAATTGTTGTTTGTTTCCAATCTTTTTGCTTCTTTGGTAATTGATCACTTAGATTTTACAAAAGTAAATACTATTTGTGTTGTTGAACCCCTCCAATGCCGAGGAAAAAGAGTTTCTTAATCAAGGCTTTAAATTTAATATTGTTGTTTGTACTCGTTGCGTAGAGTTTTTTATAACCTTTCCAACGAAATAAAATTTGTAAAATTCCAAGGCACGGATTTTTAGATATGTTATATTAAAGTTTGTTTGTCAATTATACCCCTGAAAAGATAGGATACATAAGGAGTTATAGTAATTGGAATAAAAGAGAGGGACATTTTTGGTTTTTCGGCCCTAACCATTTCCAATCTTTTTGTGGTAATTGATCACTTAGATTTTACAAAAAAGTGGCCATATAAAGGTCCTCCCTCGCTTCGCTCGGTCGGCCCAATTATAGTACATTCAACTGCTTGTATTGGAAAAATTGTACCACACGTGCCGTTTACTTTGCGATACTATTTGTGTTGTTATTTTCTTAATCAAGGCTTATCAATATTGTTAATGGGGTGTACTAGTTTACTCGGGAGAGTACCAATTTGCATATAAGACAAACTAGAAATGGCTTTGTTTTACATGAGGATCAGACCCTCCTTAGTAAACTGGTACACCCCGTAAGCAACCGTGGCTTATATTGTATGCCTCGCAACTAAAGTGAACCTGGCCGATGACAGATGAACGATATATGTCGGAAATATGACAAAAATGATGATGAACATATAGTGTTACATTTTTCCAACATTGTTTATTAAACAAGATACAATAAAACAAACATAAAGAAAATATTCCCTCCGTCCCACCATTAGATGACCTACTTGGTCTAAGATCTTGTCTCATCATTAGTTGACCTATTTCACTAATCAAGGGGATATCTCTAAAACTACCCTTTTGATTGATTATCGGTATCACAAGAAATATGTATAATTTGATATTCATGTTTATAATCATTACGTAGGTGTTTTAAAATGATTTTCAACGGTACAAAATTTACGAAAATCTATGGTATAGTTTGAGAGATAAATGATTTCTAAATTTTACAAATTATTATCCATAAAGGTATAGTTGTAAAAAATACTTAAAAACACTCATTTCATTCATTACCTTAAGAATTGTGCAAACTTCAACTAGGTCATCTAATAGTGGGACGGAGGAAGTATGTGACTCATACCTGTCGAGCAAGATGTATATAAAATTTAAAAGATATCGTTATTCGTCTATGAAAAATAATGTGTGCACAACAATATAACCATAATGGTGCGTGGTACATAGATCCAAGGATATGCGCTTACTATTGACAATAAGGAATGCATGATGTAAGTAGTCGTGCAAACAAGTCGCTAATTTAAAGATTTTCAATTATGCGTAAACCATATGTAATTAACATAAGATTGATGGAGACATTTGCATCACAATAATCACGTGGAAACTATATGTCGATCAATCAATTGTACTTGTAATCATGATACCATCCAAAGGAAGTGTGCATGAGTATAAATAAGCACGAAAAGGATAATACATTAAATAAAAGGTTTACCATGGTCCTTGGCCAATTTTAGGAGGCCCATTATATGGTGAGTAAAATACATGGTTTGTGTCCCGGCCCAGAATAATCTCAGAGGAACATATACCTTAATCTTATACGGAGATTAGAAAACATAATTGCAATTCTTATAGACTGATTGAGGAGAATTTCTACAAAAATATAAAAATAAAATCCAATAGTGGTTTGAGCCATTGGGATAGGTTTTGGGAAAATTGGATCCCATCCCTTCTCTCACTCAGCATTAATCTCGGGAAAAACCAAAGGTCAATCTGGTATTTCTAAAATAATTGTAGTAGTTGAATCATAGATGATTTCTTGACGAGACAGAGTGACTATATACTTAACATTTAAGGGGGTCTTATTGAACTAGAAACTTGTATACAACCGTAGTCTATGGGGGTATCAAAATTGAAAAGGAGAGGTACCTAGTACAACACCAACTTTTTCGTTCGTGAACTATATAATTTATTTTTGTATAATCAATAAGTATAGATCAACAGTAAAAGATCCATGTACCTGATTGTATATCAAGGTCAACCTTGTATTGTCATAATTGTAAACCGAATTCCAACAAGAACAATTTTTGTTGGTTCACCATAATTGTGTTAAAGTTGTCTAGGTTGATTAATGTAAGACTTGTGTTTTTTTTAGTTGAGTAGTGTGCTAAATGATATTCATGTTGATTTTGTTACAAATAATACTAACAGACAGGCTTGGAGAGTAGTGTGCTAAATGATAATCCTGTTGTTCAGTTGAGGGAGAAGAATGAACATTAGTTGAATAATAAACTTATTGTGTTAGATAAACTTAATAAGGTGAGTCGTTTTGTTAATGGGAAGAATAAGGAAAATTTGAGTATTTCTTCTGTTTGTTCTTAAGGCGGTGGAGTAAAGGCTGGGGGAAAAGCCATATTCATAAAAGAACATTATTACTTAATTCTATTACTTCTAACATTCTTCCATAGACGGCTGAGTTTAAAAAGTCAGCAAGAGGTACCATTCTTCCTTATAATTTAAATAATGTTTAACGTAGGAAGCTGATTAGGGTACTTAATAATCCTATTAAAAAATATGGAATGAAAATTTTGATTAGGAATAATTCCCTATTTCTGATTGAGATGAAACTCATGTTCAAGAAGTTAATAAAATTTGGATCAAGAATAATATAAATCATTCTCGGAAGTTCTTAGATAATGATATTGTTTCTATTGGTGGTAAAGTTTGGGTCGGCTGGGATAGTATGGTGTGGGTCTTCTTATTGCATAATTCTTCCCAAGCTAGTTTTCTAGATGTCTCAACTTTTTTACAGTTGAATTTTGTTGTGACTTTTGTGTATGGGTAAAACTATTATATTACTAGAACTAGCTTATGTAACTCTATAAAAAAAACTTTTACTGAGTTTATAACTAGACCTTGGTTGGTGGTAGGGACTTTAATTCTATTTTACATACTTCTGAGAAAGTAGAGGTTGTTGAGATTATGGCCCATCATTATGTCGACTTCTTAGATACTACCTAAATTGCTTAGTTGTTTGATCTTCGTTACTCTAGATGCTTTTATACTTGTAATAATTGTCAGATGGATTGTATTATTATTATATCAAAACTTGATAGAGTTTTAGTGACTAAGGAGTGGATTCAACATTTTCAAATGTTTGCTGTTGAATTTTTAAATCCTGGAATTCGAACCACTCTCCTACTATTTATGAAAAAAGGAAACATGGGCCACCTCTATTTAGGTTCTTTAATTTTCTTTCTCAAGATCCTGAGTATACTAAGATTGTTCAATTTGTTTGGTTTCAGCGTGTTTGAGGGAATCCAATGTTTCAGTTGGTTATTAAATTGAAAATAACTAAAAAGTAAACTAATAAATATAAGAAGGAAAGATTTAAGCATATTTATGATAAAGTGCTCACTTCCAAGGATAATATGGATAATGCTTAGATTTTAATTCAAACTGATCCTTTGAAATTATATGTTAGCCAGAAAGGAAAGAGCTTATGTGCAGGAGTATGTTAAACTGGTTAAATTTGAGGAGTCAGAAGCCAAGCAGCAGTCAAAAATAAAATGGCTTGACTTTGGGGGACTCTGGTTAAATGAGGTCTAGAAATAATATTTGGATTCTTTATTCTAAGGATGGGAGGAAGATGGAAGAGGACTCTGAGATTGCGTTTAGTGTATTAAGTTCTATGAAGATATTTTCAGTCCCTCTGATGCTTCAGGGTTTAGTGAGGATTGCTCAAGAATGTGACGTTTAGTTGTTGTGTCCAACAAGATGATGTTCCTGATTTGATTAAACATGTTACTAGGAAGAGGTGATCATTGTTTTAGCTTCTATTGGGTCTAGTAAAGCTCCTGGCCCTGACAGACTCTCAAGTCACTTTTTTAAGGCTTGGCGGGAGGTGGTGGTTGATAGTTTGTTGCTAATGTGCAAAATTTCTTCCATAAATCTAAGATTTTTATGAAGGTAAATAGTATTTTTATTACTCTTATGGCCGAGAATGAGAATCCTTCTTATATTGTTGATTACAGACCCATCGATATCTTATTGTAAGTAAATGTATCACCAAAATTATTTTCATTAGAATGAAAAGTGTGTTACTGGGGCTTACTAATTTGAACCAGTATGCCTTTATATGTGGTAGAGCTATTCAAGATAATATCATGCTTGCCATGAACTAGTTAAGAAATACCACAGTTATAATGGTATTGCCAAATGTGCTCTTAAAATCGACTTAGAAAAATCTTATGATACTATTTGTTGGGAGGCTGTTCTCCAGGTGCTTAAGCAGTTGGGGTTTCCTCTTATTTTTATTAACTGGATTTCTATGTTCTCTATTCTCATCAATGGGTCCCTGTATAGGTATTTTGCTGTTAAGTTTGGTTATGTTTTCTATTTAAGTTTTTTTTTTTTTTTTTTGGTTAAAGAAATTCTTAGCTCCACTTTGATGCATCAGGTTCACTTGTGGACTATCCTAGATATAAGTTAATTACTCTTACTCTTTTTTGTTTTTCTTTTGATGTACTTGTTTTCTTTAAAGGTGATGTTGCTTCTGCTACTAGGCTTAAGCTTGCTCTAGATAATTTTAGTCAGTGCTCTGGCCTACATATGAATAAACTAAAGACTACTATTTTTCACTCTACTGTTGATGAAGGAATATGTGAATCATATTGCACAAGTGTTGGATTGTTCTGTTGGTACTCCTCGTATTAGGTATCTGGGTATTCCCTTGTTATTTATTAGACTTTCTTACAGGGATGACGCTCCTCTTATTGAGAAGCTTACTGCTAAATCTTGGAAAACTAAATTCCTTGCTTATCCAGGTAGATTGATCCTTATCAAGGATTCTCAGTGGCATGGTTATTTCTGGAATTCTTTTTTTTTTTGTCTTGCCCAAGGGAGAAATTAAATAGGTAAATTCTAAATTCAAAAGATCTTTATGGTGTGGTGCTAATATGGGGAAAAAGTTTAGTCATGTAGGTTGAGATAACTTATGTCATATACTGTCTCTGAAGGAAACTGAACGTAAGAGATTTAGAGGTGACAAACACTACTGCTAACTTAAGGCATATTTGGGAGTTGGTTGCTGGGAAAGATACCATTTGGGTTAAGTCAAATTTGATAAATGACATGATTTTATTGTCTTAAAGTCCTACTAGATTCTCCTGTTGCTGGAGGAGGATTATTGAACATAGAAATGTTGCAGAACAGTTCTTAGGGATGATTTTAGGAAATGGTTCTACTACAAACTTTTTGTACGACATATGGCATCCAAAAGGGAGACTGGTAAACTAGGTGGATAGTGGTTTTGATAATGCTATTGGTTCTTCTATGAATTACGTAGTTGATGATTTCATTCGTGGGAATAGTTGGAATTTTCCAGATATGATTGATGAGACTGTAAAAGAGACTATTACTCAAATTTCTTTAGCTGAGTTTAATGAGAATGAAATAGATCTTCTTGTGTTGATTCCTTTATAAGTTTTATATGAGGGATACTTATAGAGATTTTTCTTCTCATAAGCCTAGAGTGGAATAGTATGATTTGATCATATCCCTACACATTCGTTCATTTCCTGGCTTGCTATTCAAAGGAGATTGAAAACTAGAAGGAAATTTCTTAGATGGGTATCCTTCAAGATGCTTCCTTTGTTTTACGTGGTGATCAGATTTAGGATGAAGAACATTTGTTTCATGATTGTATTTTCTCTATGACCATATGGAAGTGTATTTGTTGAAGCTTAGTTTTATTAGAGAGCCTTTGATATCTTGGGAAGATGAAGTGAAATAGTGCTGGACAAACTATAAGGTTCCTCTTATATTAATACTATTAATAAGCTTGTTTTTCTAAGTTTATTTATCACATTTGGAGAGAAAAAAATAGAAAAGTTTTTAGATCTCAGTCAAATTCCGTGGATAGTAGCATCCTTCTTATTTTCCAAGATGGTAGATTCAAAATGGCAGGTGGAATTCATAGGGTTCAGAAAATATAAAGCTAAATGGTTTAACGTGGACTGACAGTTCCAGGCTGTTAAGGTGATCCAGTGCACTTGGCTTACTCATGATATGGATAAAGTGATAACATATGGCTTTCTAAAGGATGTGGTAGGTGGGTTTGGTGTTATTATTAGAGATCTTGCAGGTAATGTAATAGATGTTGCTCATGGGAGTAGTACTCCTTTATCTGTTCAGGCCCATGAACTTCAAAGTGTGGAACTGGGTTTGAAGATGAAACTCAGGAAACAACTTGTCAGGACATATACTACAATTGATTTTATAGTTGACTTTCGATTGCTCTCTGACTTAGAAATGGAACCCCCTTGGATTATTATGCAAATTCGAAGGAGGATAAAGATGCTTCGAAAGAGATTCCAGAAGTGTAGGATATCACATTGCTATAGAGAAACTAATAAAGTTGTTGACTTTTAGGCCGGGAGGCGGAATTTGAGCTCTTAGGAAGATGTTATAATTGAGGATTTTTCACCAGGCTTCAAGGAGATTCTTGCTACTGACAAGATTAAGTTTTATGTTTTAAAAAAAAATATATCAAGGTTTTTCACTTATTTTAGGATACGTTTTTCTAGGAGTTATTGTAGGGAATTACTTAATAAAAGATATTTTAGGATTAGTTTAATTTAAAAAGAAATCTAGGATTAGTTTTTATGATGATTTCACATTATCTTTTAATTTAATTAGCTTCCTTATTGAGGTAAAAGGATATTTTTGTAATCAAATATTGTTATAACTAATCATCAGTTCTTTGTGTATAGAATCTTAATGACGGGATTTTAATGTGTAAAATAAAATTGGGATACAAATAGTATTTCCATTGAAATAACATTCCTACTCTTTAAGATGAGAAGCTCGATTAATCGAGAACATTAGCAGACATTCTTGACATCATTCGCAGCAACAACTCCAACAACTTCTATTACTGCAACAACAACTACAACTGCAACAAACACTAAAAGACACTACAACAACGAAAATAGCAGATACAAAGACTCAATTCAAGATTCCGACCGTTCAGACCGATTTAGGCAACCTCAAACCTTTCCAGAAATCAGACTTTGTTTTAGTTTTAAAAATTACAGTCCAACCTCAATAAACGAATGTTCGATAAATGAATAACCTCGCCAAATGAATAATTTTCTCCGGTCCCGACTTGGGCCAAGGTGATAAATGAATAACCTCGCTTAATGAATTAATGAATAAAAAAAAAAAAAATCCTTAAAGGCCCTATGAAAATATAAACGAAAAATCACTAAATTATATATAAAAAATATATAAGAATAAACCAAAATACATAATCAGTAAATTTTACATTAAAAATATATGTAGAAATAAACTCAAAAAAAGTCATCTATGGTTGAGTGTCTTTTTCTTCCACCCAAACCAAAATGCACCACACCCTCAATTTTATGCAATCACTTGATGATCTTAACAAATCTACTGTATGTAGTATTGTTGTTACTTTGTTTGGTTTTGATTATATCACAACAAATAGGGTCATTTAAGCCAGTCTTGCAAATTTATTGTTGGTTTATTGGGAAGGTTTGCCTGAGTTTGGTTAATTTCGGAGAATGACTTAATCTCTTTGAACGAAAAAATGATAGTGATGTTTTAACTGTTTTAATCTTTGTTGCTTATGTAATGAAAAAACCTTGTAACTGTCTTGATTTTAATAGGATTTATAAATTTAATCATAATTTTCCTTAAAAAAAAGAAGATTATATGATGATGTGTCTAACCATTTGACTTGGTTTATTTTTTGTGAACCCCTTAAATAATTATGTATTCACTATTACATCACCACCTGTAACTCCATCTCAGTCACAGCTTCAACAACCCTCTGTAGCTACGACAAACCCAACCAGACAGCAAACTCCATTGCAGTTCATGGCCACCAGAACCTATGGTTAATAGAAATCAACAACTTCATACTTCTTTTCTTCTTCTCAACCCCTTTCTCATCAGCTTCTGAATCCCTTCCAAATCTCACTTGCCAGTAGAAGAAATACACCATTTCTGCTTCACAACAACCTATAACTTCATTGCTTTATCATTCCAAACACTAACCAATTCTTCACTGAAACATTCATCACCATCTTCAAATCTCAATTCGAGAAACCCATCAAATACCCATTTCGGATTCTTCTTCTTCATCTCTAATTCGCTATAGATGTGAATTCATTACAAACCCATCAAATTGAAACACTCCATTCGATCATTACCTTCTTCCATATGAGTTACCATCAACTCCAATCATTTATGTTCATCTTGATTTCAATTTCTTACCCGAACCCTTGATTTCCATTGAAGATAACATCTAGATCTCGTCTTCTTCATCAATTGCACCTGAACATCAACCACCATTAATTCCTTACCCAAAATCATCATCGATTAATATCATACCCGTGAAATCTATAACTTGAACTTCTGAGTTCAACGGTTTGAGAAGAAGGTGAATCTGAAGAAAATTAGGGTTTGTATAAGATGTGAACAAAAGGGATATGATGGCTGATTTAGGTGGAATTGTGACTGGGATGGTATTAAAGCACTGCTCGATCGAAATCGCAAGCGTTGCTATCTCAAGCTTGTTGTCAAGTTTAGTTGCCAATTGTTTATGGGTGAAAACTATTCCTGCCGGATTTGGTAATTTGGGGTGTGTGGATGAGGAATGAATATAAACCCTAAACAAATGCACTGTGCGGTGAGTGCTTGTAGATTCAGAAATCAATCTGTGCAAGTCCGGCCTAAACCAAGAAATGGCCGTTCCAGACTTGTTTCGGTCACAAAGTGAAGGAGATGGGGTTGATCTTAGAGAGGGAAGCTAAGAAGGTGTTGAGATTGTGAAGGTGTGGCTTGCTTATGACTTGTAACAGAAAGTTGAACCGGCTTACAGGATGCAAGCTATCAGTTTCGGTGTCTTGTATCAACACTTGGTTTCTGTTTTTTTGTCTGGACTTGGTCTTGTTGGTGGAAATAGGGAGGAGAACCTATTTATACAAGTCATTGAGCCTTATTCACGTCTCTCGTGGGAAGTGGAGGAAGTGGAGTGATGGAGTAGTGGAGTTGTATGTCAGTGTTACACGATCAGTCTTGCCCACTTCTCCTGTCACCGCTAACCGTCCATAACTTCCTAACACGTTCTTGTGATGGCGCGTTGCACGCTGCACGCTGTAAACCGCCAGACCAATACCCCAGTATGTATCCCCCCAGTTTGTGACATGATTGATGTCTGGAATCTGTGGATCGTGGGTCCACGAAAGGTAGCATGTAATGCTAAATTGAATAACTGCATTATTCGGAAAGTTGATACTTGTGAAGTATCATGTGTATTTTATGTGTGCATCGCATCCTGGTGTGGTAGAGTTATGGGTGGTGATTACCATGACGCCTCACTTGACCAATTAACTCCTGACCGGGGTTGTATAACCAAGTCGGGTGAAGTTGAACGGACGAGATGTTCTTTGAGACACTCATCTGCGACCGTTAATGAATTAGGGTTTTTGAAGAGGTGCGCAAGCATCACTCTTCAGCTTGGTCGAAACCAAGCATGGGATATAATTTTGACAAGGCCGACCGTTCATGTGTGTAGGCGCCTATACCGATTACCTCACGAAAGTATGATCTGGGCCACTCAATTCGTCCGGTGAAGTTGAGTGGTCGTGATCAATTTGTGACAGAAAACCAGTGCCGCAAGAGCCGCGCGTCATACCCACTTCGGGCGCACGTTCCAAGATGACCAATCTTGGTCGGTCTTGGCCGATTGGTCTGGTGTGAAGGTGGTAGGCTGGTGTTCACGCCTATACCTGAATATCCCATGAAAACGTGATCTGATCCATCCAAATCGTCTGGCGAAGTTGAGCGGTCGAGATCGGTTGCGGTTTGGGAGGTGCGACCACGCTAGTTTGGGCGCGCGTCTTGGAATGACCAGGCGTGATATGCCTTGGCCGATCGGGTGAGGGGATAGATGGGTCCACGGTGGTCATGCTTTGGTATGACCGGGACTCGCTAATCTAATCTTGGACCATCCATTCGCATGCCAGGAGAAGATGGACGCTCGTGATGCTCAAAACCCTAATTTTGGGTTTCAAGGTCGTGGTCAATGCTTCATTCGGCGTATTTAATTGGGATAAACAACCATGGTTGGTCCCGACCGATTGGTCGGGTATGTAGGCGGCTCACGGTGATTGTGTTGACATGCTCGGGCCCTTTGAATCTACATCTACACCCTCCATCTATACCTGCGAAGATGGATGGTTGAGACTGTTTTGCGACACATGTAATATGCCGCAAACCCTAATTTTAGGTTTTCCGCCCGTCTTGCTATGGTTTGGACGTTTTGGCAAGCTAGGCCAATGCGGAGGGAGGCCGACCATGCGGGGTCCGCGTTGGTTCGGCAAGTGGATATTCCATACCGCTTGGGGGTGATGGAATTGATCTGGGTCATCCAATCATGCTTGTGGAGTTGGATGACTGTGATCATATCCGGACTGATACGGTCAGTCCGAATGCTCAATCGGGCTAGTATAACACACCGAGAGGGGATCAATCGGGCTAGTATAACACACCGAGAGTCAGCCTGTACGGGTATTTCGTACATGGTTTCATTATAATGCTTGGAGGTTCGTGTTGCTCTTACAGAGCAACACTCAGTCGTCATGCCGCAGTGATAATGAGTGAAATACAAGGCTGATTGCGCATTAATTAATAATGCTAGAAATTCACAGGGTATATGGGATTGTTGCTACATGCTCCAACCTGGATGAATTTCGTGTATTCACTGAGAATGGGATTGTTGCCACATGCTCCATTCTAGGTGAATTAAGTGAGGGAGTATCCAACACTTATTGATGGCCTTATCTTTTACAAGATGTCGGCGCATAATTTTCTCGGTTTTTACAATTTTAACCTTAAATGAAAATCCACCATCAACATTAAGTCCCCCGCCTAGCACATAATGGTTACACTATTGTGGGGTAGGCATGAGATGGTGACATACATATGTGAGAAAGACAGATAAAAGAAGTTTACCCGGAAGAGTATTGACCGACCGCTAGTCGCCCACGCCATTGTGCTTGTATGGAATCCTTTGATGGGACAAAGTTTCCTTCTTTGGGTATTCGAATCGAAAAAGGAATCCAAAAGAGGTATCCTTGTTCTATTGGGATTCTTCTAATTTTTTGTCTATAAAAGAGACCAACCCCTTTGCTTTTTCTCACGAATTTTTTTTTGTTTGGTCAGCTCCCGCGTGATCTTCTTTGCCGCTTGCCGACCGCCGCTGCCGGAATCTGCCGTCGTCCGTCCAAGGTAAGTCTCGTTTTTTTTTTTTTTTTTTTTTTTATAGGAAAAACCCTAATTTCTTAGGTAAAATCCTTTGATAGATACATCATGATTAGTTCCTCCACCTAAATTGATAGCAAAAAACGCCCCAGGATTGCTTAGTAAAACAAGCCGTGAATCCATGTTGTTTTGCTTCCTTTTTCCACCGTTGCATGCAGAACTTAGCTTTTAGGTTATATCTTGAAAAACCCTTGGCTTGAATCTCGTAGACACGATTCCCATGAATAAATAAAATCGTGTTATGATGTGTGCGGATGAACGCGAGCCCGCCGTGTATGCTTGATTGAACGTGGGTCTCACCCACATATGCTTGACTGAAAGTCGACTTTGTATTAGTCTTGTGCCCGGGCTTGAAACTTGAGTAACACCGAACTTGAAATTTATACCGGACTTGAAATCAATACCAGACTGAAACTTGTACCGGACTTGAAATCAATATCATACTGAAACTTGTACCGGACTTGAAATCAATACCCAGATCAAACTTGTACTGGGACTGAAATTAATACCCAGATCAAAACTTGTACCGGACTTGAAACCAATACCGGACTGAAACTTGTGTAATACTGGTGTTTGGACCTAATCCCAGCTTTTGTGTATTTAAACGTGTCTTGTCGTGCGTGACTACACGCTTCATGTGCTTTTCATACAAGTTCTAACTCCTGTCTTTTATTTCATTGTGGAATGAAGAAAAGAATTCCTGTTGAGATGTATTCCGGAGATAATGCTGGTGCCAAGCCAGGAAGTGTTGACGGCTTCAAAGATATGTCGAACATCGATGATGAGTTGTTCACCTCGCATTTTCCAAACATTAGAAGACATCCTTCTCATAAGATAGTCCTGCTTTCCGATTCAGAAAATATGGATGCTGATCCATTTTCTTCTTCAAAGACTTGTGATGAGATTTTGTCTCCGGAGAAACGAATATCCGCCTTCCCCTATTGACTTCAAGATTTGTCATACTCCATTGGGTTCTTATGAAGGATGGATGAGACGCATGTTGAGTAATAAGGACATTAAAGATAATTTAACCAAAGCGAAAATCCTCAATGCGGTCATGGCATCTGCGCCGCTCTTGAAATTAAGAAAGACGCTGGGTTTGATTACCTTCATTTCTCGGTGGCGCATTTCTACTCATACAGCCATATCTAGATGGGGAGAGATGACTATTACTCCGGAGAGTGTAGCTGCATTAATGAACCTGCCTGTTGCTGGAAGTCTTTCTTACGATCTCTCTGATACGGAGCAACGTAACTATGATGCTATACTTCAAAAGGTGGCGGGATTCGACAGTCTGGACAAGGAGGAGAAAAAGATACGAGATGCTTTTACACCTGGTGGGTGTCGGAGTGGTCTCCTGCACCCGAGCCGGATCAAGAGTTGGAAAATGAGCTCGGCGTGATTGCGTTCTGTCTTTATGGCTATCCGAGAGATATATTCGACGACGTTTACGGAAAGAAGACCATTAGAGGTGACCTCGTTAAGATCGCTATAAAGCTGGCAAAAGGTAAAGTTCTTCCCCTGGGTGCCTTGTTCCTTGGATCGATGTACTCTCATCTGGACGCCTTAGCAATGGACATGCATGTTTCTAACGGGTACAAGAAGGTGGAATCGCACGTTCACTTCGCTTTTCTTCAGGCATTCTTATGGGAACACTTCAAAAGCTATGCTCCTGCTCCTGCAAATTTGCTCAGCAAATTGTATGGTGGCGAATACTCCGCTGGAATAAGAGGCGTCCCAGAACAGGCGCGAAACTCGTGGACATATTTGACAATGTGTCTTCTGTAGATTTCCGTCCATGGGGGTCGATCCACCCTTCCATTGTTCAGCCAAAGACTTTTGCTACTGCTTCTGATGGTCCTGATGTTGTGTTGCGCACCGATGTTAAGACTATGAGATTTGGGGAAATTGTTTACCTGCACAGCTGTATCCCAGGATATGTCCCGTCTTTATTCAACGAAGAATTTACTGTGACTCCGTACAATATTGACATGGCGGCTCGTCAAATGGGATTTGATCAGGGTGTCCCATTTATCCGTCCACCAGGGGTTCCGAAAGAATTCCTCCCAAATATTCTTAACGCTGACGTGTTTTTAGAACGGGTGAGCCTTCCTTCGGCCTATTGGGAGAAACCCGGTGGTAACCGATAAGTACAAGGAATTTTGGAGGAGGCAACTTGTTGATTTTCCAGAATTCTCGAGAGAGTGTTGTGACAGGTTCCCGTGGTGAACCATCTTCTGACGTTTTGAAAAAGCATTTCCGGTTGAAGCCACTTCCAGCCAAACGGACCAGAGCTGAGGATTGCAGTCCCCAAGCAGGAGAGAGATCCAAAAGGCAGGCTTGTGGTTCGGTGATCCTCAATTCCTCCAATATGCAGGTATTTAAATCTTTTCCCGTTGGTTCCTTCATTTCTCCAGAGTAAATTCTTCTAAGAGTGATCCTTGCTTGAAATCTGGGAATTCCGAAAGAGAATGTCTTCACAAGGTTGACGCGCATTCAGAATGAGAAGGCTGGTAACGTTGGCCTTCATGTTGAGAAGTCTGGCGGTACTGATCTTCATGCTGAGAAGTCTGGCGGTACTGATCTTCATGTTGAAAAGTCTGGAGAAACCGCTCCTTTTTCCGACCATGACAGAGATGATGCAAGCTCGGTTGGACAAGGCGCTTCCCTTAGTGATCTTGTTGACGGGGTTGTGATGGAAATTAGTACCCGGAGCGAAGTAGATGTCGGAAGGAATATAAGAGAGGTAACATCCGTTATAGTTGAAGCGGCTCCCCTTGAAGAATGTTCTGAGCAGGCTTCGGCCAATAAAGCTGTCGTGGTGACTCCTTCTGAAAGGCCTCCTGTGGTTGGTGAAGTATCGGTGATGCAGCCTGGGGCTTTGTTCGATCCTCCTTTTACTGTCCCTTATCCAGGCCATGTGTTGGTTGGAGGATTCAGTGTGCCGATTCAGTTCAAGGAGTTATACACGGCAATATGGGAGAAACACGGCCACATTGCTACCACTACGAAGCTCAAACATCGTCTTGCATTGGTCAACCGCGTTCAGGAGGCTTTATTTTCTATCCATGGGATGAGCTTCACGACTGGTCGAACAGTTTATGAGGAGATGGTTGAAGACTGGAAGTGCCATCGAGATGTGTTTGTGCAGTACGACTTCAATGCTCCTTGGTTCCTCAAAGGGTTCTCCAAGATTCAGGAGCTCCAGAAATTACAAGGTGAAGCCCCTTCTGCAAAATGTGTTACTCGCCAGGAAGAAGAGGTTGAAAAGTTGTCTGAGGAGTTGAAGCTGAAGCGGGCTGTACTTCAAAGGATGAAAGTCGCTCTTGCCCAGAAGGACGAGTTGCTGCTGAAGGACTTTCCTTGAAGGATTCGTGCCATATACCTGTCTCTTCTTTTCTTTTTGAGTGATAGTGAGGATTTCTTTTCATAACTTGACTTCTGGTTTTGAATTAATAGGTAATTGAATTGGTTTGTTTTGAGATAGTTTTGTGAATAACTTTTCTGAAAGAGGTTATTTTAAATGAAATTTGCATCTTGGTCATGAATGATTGCACATGTCATATGAAATTGCAAATATCGTGTAAAAGGGAGGTATGAAGGGAAGCAAACATACGTTTGATCACTGAGTCTCTTTCTCCATGTGCGGGATGCTAAGTCCCCAGTGAATTCCAAAACTATCTTTCTTGTAAATTTGTTGAATAGAACTTACTTGTTTTCGAAGTCTCACTTGTATCAAACCGAAGTGGCCTCTCCAAGGAAGTCGTCCACATTAATTTTTAGAGAATGAGAGCTATCCTTCTGAACCAAGTTTCTCCTGAACAATGAGCTTCAAAGCGTTGCACTCACTGGTAGGGTGGTGAAGGAACCGGTGGAAATGACAGTATCTCGGGTCCATTATTTCTTGATCGGTTGGTGGACGCCATACAGGAGTCAGTTCCACCTCTCTATTTCGTACCCACATCTCCAGCAACTCCAAAATCCTTTCCATCGGGAACGGAAAGTGTAGGTACTTCGAGTCCAGTTTTTCCTGCGTTAGTGGGCGTTGTGATGTCTCTACGTGGCTTTGATGTGGAGCACGTCCCGGAGATGAAGTTGGAAGATTTGCGAGTGCCATCATATCCGCGGATCGCTTGCACAGGTAAAGGGATGTGGAAGGTGTCGTAATATCACCTGCTGAGTGATCGAATTGAACGCTCCCATCCTCTCGTATTCACGTATTTCCTGATCGATCTCTCCTTCCTCAAGCATTTCTTCGCTTGGATGAAAGGTCGATGCGGATTGGACAGTCTTCCGGGCTTCTTTTGAGATATAAATCTTCTAACAGGGCTCCATAGGCTGCAGGCTCCCTTTCTTTATCTGGTAGACGTTGTAGTACTCCGTACAAGTCCTTTCCTTTGTGGAGTTGCCTCGGTTCTTCATTGTTGACCGGACCATGTTGTTCGTCTTTCCTGAGTCTCATGCGGTTGCGCGCTCTTTTTGCCTCTCCACCGGTAAAGGTGTGACTCCTGACTAAGGATTCAGCATTTCTTGCACTGCTTGAGTAGATGCCTGCCGACCCTTCTTGTAATTATGCTGCTATCTCATTCAAAAGGCGAAATGTCTCGCTCTCGCATCCGGTGATACCGGCTTGATTTGCCAAGACATCCTCCAAGATTCTAGCTACACTTCCCACGATATCTAAACCACTTGTGGTTTCCTGGATACATTGCGAGATGGAAACCGAAAAATTGAGAATTCAATTTTGTGCAACCGAGAGATCAACCTCCCACCGTGGTCGCCAATTGTTTATGGGTGAAAACTATTCCTGCGGATTTGGTAATTTGGGGTGTGTGGATGAGGAATGAATCTAAACCCTAAACAAATGCACTGCGTGGTGAGTGCTTGTAGATTCGGAAATCAATCCAAAGTCCTACCTAAACCAAGAAATGGCCGTTCCAGACTTGTTTCGGTCACAAAGTGAAGGAGATGGGGTTGATATTAGGGAGGGAAGCGAAGAAGGTGTTGAGATTGTGAAGGTGTGGCTTGCTTATGACTTGTAACAGAAAGTTGAACCGAAACTACAGGATGCAAGCTATCGGTTCGGTGTCTTGTATCAACACTTGGTTTCTGTTTTTTTGTCTGGACTTGGTCTTGTTGGTGGAAATAGGGAGGAGAACCTATTTATACAAGTCATTGAGCCTTATTCACGTCTCTCGTGGGAAGTGGAGGAAGTGGAGTGATGGAGTAGTGGAGTTGTATGTCAGTGTTACACGATCAGTCTTGCCCACTTCTCCTGTCACCGCTAACCGTCCATAACTTCCTAACACGTTCTTGTGATGGCGCGTTGCACGCTGCACGCTGTAAACCGCCAGACCAATACCCCAGTATGTATCCCCCAGTTTGTGACATGATTGATGTCTGGAATGTGTGGATCGTGGGTCCACGAAAGGTAGCATGTAATGCTAAATTGAATAACTGCATTATTCAGGAAGTTGATACTTGTGAAGTATCATGTGTATTTTATGCAGGTACTGCATCCTGGTGTGGTAGAGTTATGGGTGGTGATTACCATGACGCCTCACTTGACCAATTAACTCCCGACCGGGTTGTATAACCAAGTCGGTGAAGTTGAACGGACGAGATGTTCTTTGAGACACTCATCTGCGACCGTTAATGAATTAGGGTTTTTGAAGAGGTGCGCAAGCATCACTCTTCAGCTTGGTCGAAACCAAGCATGGGATATAATTTTGACAAGGCCGACCGTTCATGTGTGTAGGCGCCTATACGGTGATTACCTCACGAAAGTATGATCCGGGCCACTCAATTCTTCCGGTGAAGTTGAGTGGTCGTGATCAATTTGTGACAAAAACCAAATCCGCAAGAGCCGCGCGTCATACCCACTTCGGGCGCACGTTCCAAGATGACCAATCTTGGTCGGTCTTGGCCGATTGGTCTGGTGTGAAGGTGGTAGGCTGGTGTTCATGCCTATACCTGAATATCCCATGAAAACGTGATCTGATCCATCCAAATCGTCTGGTGAAGTTGAGCGGTCGAGATCAGTTTGCGGTTTGGGAGGTGCGACCATGCTAGTTTGGGCGCGCGTCTTGGAATGACCAGGCGTGATATGCCTTGGCCGATCGGGTGAGGGGATAGATGGGTCCACGGTGGTCATGCTGGTATGACCGGACTCTCGCTTAATCTAATCTTGGACCCTCCATTCGTACCGGAGAAGATGGACGCTCGTGATGCTCAAAACCCTAATTTTGGGTTTCAAGGCCGTGCGTCAATTCTTTATTCGGCGTACGAATTGGGATAACCAACCATGGTTGGTCCTGACCGATTGGTCAGGTATGTAGGCGGCCCACGGTGATTGTGTTGACATGCTCCTGCCCTTTGAATCTACATCTACACCCTCCATCTATACCTACGAAGATGGATGGTTGAGACTGCTTTGCGACACATGTAATATGCCGCAAACCCTAATTTTAGGTTTTCCGCCCATCTTGCTATGGTTTGGACGTTTTGGCAAGCTAGGCCAATTGAGGGAGGCCGACCATGCGGGGTCTGCGTTGGTTCGGCAGTGGATATTCCATACCTGCTTGGGGGTGATGGAATTGATCTGGGTCATCCAATCATGCTTGTGGAGTTGGATGACTGTGATCATATCCGGACTGATACGGTCAGTCCGAATGCTCAATCGGGCTAGTATAACACACCGAGAGGGGATCAATCGGGCTAGTATAACACACCGAGAGTCAGCCTGTACGGGTATTTCGTACATGGTTTCATTATAATGCTTGGAGGTTCATGTTGCTCTGTAAGAGCAACACTCGATCGTCATGCCGCACCGATAATGAGTACAGAAATACAAGGCTGATTGCGCATTAATTAATAATGCTAGAAATTCACAGGTATATGGGATTGTTGCTACATGCTCCAACCTGGATGAATTTCGTGTATTCACAGAATGGGATTGTTGCCACATGCTCCATTCTAGGTGAATTAAGTGAGGGAGTATCCAACACTTATTGATGGCCTTATCTTTTACAAGATGTCAGCGCATAATTTTCTGGTTTTTACAATTTTAACCTTAAATGAAAATCCACCATCAACACCAATACTATAAGTATTGATTTCTAGTCTACTTATAGCTAAGTCTCGGATTAGGATAGAAAGTGTAGTTGAGCATTAGACTTCACGGCGTTCATCAATTGAAGATGAAGAACTACTAAGGGGAGCTTGTGGAACTTCATCAACAAAAGGTATGTGGAGACTTGAACTCATCTATCACTCAAAAGTCTATCTACTCTATCTCTTATTTGAGACAAAAGTCGTATAGCTATATAGACTTCAATTATACACATTTGATATTTCGAGCTGAGTTTAACTCGCTAACATATTTCACGAAATATGTCTTGGTAAGCTTTCGCTTTAACCAAGTTCATTTTATATTCTTGACGAAAGTCAAAAGATGATCATGTGAAAATCACCTGGTAACATCTTACATGATTTGTGTGAGACAATCATTTGATGTAGACTCGCAATGTTTCGTATTGATCATTCGATCACTTGAAAATTATTTTGAAGCTAATAGTTTGTGTGAGACAGTTATTCCCGTCTTCCGAGAATGTTTCAATGGTTGAAATGAGAGTTTAGAACAATTGAATATAAGCACAGTATGCGGAATTGCATATGTGTAATCCAAGTTCGGGAACATGGTATGCATACCTGTATACTTACGGTTTGGTTTAGTCAAGGTCCGGGAACTCAGTACACATACCGGTACGCGTACTGGCGTGAGGTTTAAATTCCGGGACTTTACTGAGTTTATGGTATGCGTACAAGTTCACATACTGGCGAATCCAAACTCGGTCCGGCTACTTAGGTATGCATACCCATTTGCATACTTGAGTAGGTTATGTTCTAAAATCGGTTTGTTCATGAACTAATACATTTATATAATAAGGAATGCAATCTTTTGCAAACCGTGGCTATAATATTCATGACTTGATTCGAGTGAATCAAAATCGATTTTGTTTCAATTGTGTCTTGTATACTTCTATGAGAATATAAACAATTGAACAACTCTAGAACTAGTTTCATTTGAGTCATTTGAACTAGTTATGGTTGATATGAAATTGTTCATATGGATAGCTTCGGTTAACTATTGTTGAGCCAACAAAGGTGCACACGTTTAGGTACGGTTACTCATACCTAAATGAAGTCACTTTTCATTTGTGTGTAACAAGCTAAGTTCGATCTAACGGTTGAAAGATATTAGCTTGAGTCTAATCAGGTTTTCATCTAACGGTGAATATTGAATGCTTTGTTACAAAGGTAACATTGATTGGAAACCCTGATTTGAAGACTACATAAAGTAGAACTCTAGCAACTGGGTAACCTAATCTCCAGACCTCATGTGTGATACTAGTTGCGATTAGAGTCGATTCTCCTTTAACTTTATGTTTTTCTAAAACCCTGTAGGTTAACGACTTGAAGACTTCATTGGGATTGTGAATCCAGACCCAACTATTTTATCTGTAGTTGCGTGATCTGATCTTGCTGTTTTCTGTCGTGATTGAGTACTATCTTCTCTATGATTGGCTCGAGATTTTATCTCCAATAGGCAAAATAAAAAGTAGTCACAAACATCTTCGTCTCATCGTTTGTGATTCCACAATATCTTGTTTCGCTACCATATGATTAAGATTATTGTAAGGTGACTGATATTTCTAGGCTGTTCTTCAGGAATATAAGTCCGGTATATCAATTGGTTCCTGTTCACCTTGATTTATCAAAAGACGGAACAAAAATCACAGGTTTATCAAAAGATGAAAAATCGACACATTAACTTGTTAGTGTCACTTTATCTCAAATTCTAGTATAAAAACTCCATTATCATCCGTACACACAACGGGAAGGCTCACGCGAAGAGAAATATAATTTCTCAGGAAAGTAAACAAGTTTTTTGCAACCGAAACACAACAACAACTAGATTTCACGCTCCACATTGAGCTACTTGTAGTCTTCCAATCCAAATGGATTAGGCTCGCACACTAATATTTTAATAAGAAAATGACTTGGGTATTACATATAACTGTCCCTACGTGAAATTCTAACTTTTACAGCCGCCTTTGAAGGATAGTTATTTCTAGCTACAGTAAAACAAATAAGAAAATTTACACATTAGTCTTTAGATAGTTGAGAGTTGTATCTTGCATTTTCTGATCTCCTCAAACTCCATATTTTAGTTATTCGAATTCAATTATCATAAACAAGTAAGAAACTCTATGTAGATCAACTTGGCTCTGATACCATGTTGAGAATTTTGATATTCAGATCTCTGATACCATGTAGAAGTTATATTAAAATTCTTATATAAATATCAAATACTTTGGAAGGTGTACGAGCATAGTAGATAGTGTTGTATAAAGAGCTCCTAGAAGTATCTCGTATAGTCTTACTCATCGGTGATCTTCTTGCTTCATTTTCAAATGGTAGTACAACATGGCCATTTATAACCTTCAACTTCCGACTCTATAAACTAATGGACTTTGCCTTAGGTCACACATATCATATTAACCGGCTAAAATCAACTGCAAAATCTCTTTATTTATTACAACTGTAACGACCAAACTCTTCACCGGTATTTTCCCCGTTTAGTCATTGTGGTCATCCATCCTAACCGACTTAATCAATTAAGAAATACCTTTACTTCTTAAAACTTTAACGAACTGACTCTCCACCGACATTGTCCTTTTTAGCCATTACGATCATCCACCAAGGTGGAATTTATTACGAGAACCGTTGCGCGTCCTATGAGGTCACCTATTCCTAGATTACTCTCGTCTAAGAAGGCTTAACAACAATGTTTTTTCTTAATCTGAAGTTAATTGCATTAAGAAAACCCCAATGTTATTTTAGAGTATATCCTTGCACTGGGATGTTACAACCTCACATCTTTAGATTAGAGTCCTCTGCTGCACCGGAATACACAATCTCAGATTTTTAACGTTCACTTCCCCTCATAAAACAAGTGCTTGGCCAAACTACTGCAACATACTCTCCCACCCTCGATATGTGACTCGTCGTCCATTCTGACACCATTTGTAACAACCTGATTCTCCATTGATATTGTTTCCACCAATGAGAATTTTAACATGCATCATTTGAGTAATCCATTTCATCTTCTCGGAAAGTCATCCATCCCTGGATTGCTCTATCCCGAGTACGCTTAATTACAAATCTCTTTCCAACGCTGAAGTCAATCATGCTGGAAAAAAACACGATGTTAATGAAGAGTATATCATTATGTATTCTTTTCAGCCAACCACTTCCGGATCTGCGGTGTTACAATCTCACCATGGCCCTTAGATTGGAGCTATCATTCACTCCGGAATATACAGGGTGTTACTACAACTCCCACAATTCACTGTTTATAATTTTCTACATTTTTCTAAACTAATCTATACATGGTGTTACAACAACTCCCACAACTCACTGTTTATTAATTTTTACATTTGCTTAAAATCCTCAGACTCTTTAACGATCTCCTTTTGTTGGAGGAAAACGTAAAGAAGTGATTCCCAAAAGATTATGTCAGTTATTTGGCGAAGTGGCTGATTATCTTAACCAACCATTAATTTTTTTTTTTGTAAAAAAACTATATTTTCTTTACGGATCTTGTTAATTTTAGTTTCATCTCTCTCTAGTTTGAAAAAGTTACCACGATACTATCTATCATTTGAAAAGAACTAACATCTAATCAAGGGAGTAGAGCGTTTTCCTCAAGGAATTGCTCCGAGAAAATATTTTGTTGACCTTAACGGTTCTTTGTGACTTTTGTTTTCCCTAGTGAAAATTCTTTATGCACCTTCCCAATCGGCTATTCGGTACCTAAATAGTATTCTCAAGAAGCAGATATTATAATTCTTAACCACCAATATGGTGTTATAAAACATAAATTACTAGGGACTGATTCGACATAATCCACGATTTTTTTTTACTCAAAAAGGGCAAGATAAATTAAAAAGACCAGTCACTTACCAAGATGGTAGGATAGATACAGAATTACAAAAGCAGTAGTCTCAATTATAGTAGAGCTACTTAAAATCAAAGAAAATTCCAAAATCAAAAGAAAATAAAAAAATAAAAGCTAAAACAAATTAATGCATGACTGCTTCCCAATTATGCATAACAAAGTCTAAGGTTACTCCTTTGAAAATATTAGTACCTATACACCAATTGTAAATGAAAATCTTAACGCTATCAATGATTTCTTGCAAGTTTCAGTACTTTTCATTAAACAATCTTCCATTTCTCTCGATCCATACTGCCCACCAAATTGAAAGGAATTATGTCCCAAATGTTTTTCCTAATACTAGTTATAGTTCCTTTTTTCCTATTCCATTCCCATATTGCACTCCTACACTGTTTTAGAAAACCCAGCTCAATTTATAAATCTTCAAGAAGAAAAACCATATTTACCTAGGTATTTCACAATGCAAAAAGAGATGTTGATTTGACTCTACTACTTTTTTACATAATAAGCATCCATTGACCATAAAAGAATTTCTGTAAGTATCCAAGGTATGAGCTGCGTTTTAGAGTAACATCGGAGATTACATACATACAATATTCTTCGTATATAGGAAAGGGAAAACCTAATCATCTAATGGTCCGCGCGCACATGGGCCATAGGCCCTATAGCGCTCCCCCTTGTGCGGTTCAATAACAAAGGTTTATACATAGTGCTTCACCTATAGTGCTTTGAATGTAGTTCTTCAAATGTCGTTCTCTCCTTGATGACTCGTGCCGAAATCAATTGCCTAATTAAAACTTTGACAAGGAAAAACCCAGTGGGACAAAACCTTGGTACAACTCTTCACATGTCATCTCATATTTTACATGTAGTACTTCACATGTTGTACGATCTTCAAGGACCGACTAGTCTAAGTTATTTGCCTCGTTAAAACTTCGTCAGGAAAAACCCAGAGGGACAAAACCTAAACTAAAGAAAAGAGTACAATATTAAGCAAACTTAGAACATAGTTGGACTCGAATATGTTGCCTCATTAAAACCTTGATAAGGAAAAAGAGTACAATGTGAGTAAAGGTGATCCGTTGCAGATGATCACTTTGCTTCGTTGAAGTTGACTAGTTGCTTCACAACTCCTAAGGCAGAAAATCCTCATGGGAAAGACAAATAGCCTTAGTTGGGAAATTACATTCCAGGTGTTTGTTGTTATCTCAATAAAAACCTTGCCGAGTAACAAAACCCTGTGGGAAGAAATAACATCGGTGAAGGAAAATAGATCAACACACTATTAGATGCTCCCACTGATGTCAGACAATTTTCATTAGTCTAATTTAGTCAAAAGAAGTTTATCACACTTTACTTTGGTGACTTGAATGTTTATATATAAGACCCTGTTGTTGATTCTGGAAGTTACGTTTCTTAACAGACTATCGCGTTTTATTTCTTTGATCCAGATATTTTTAGTAATATCAACGTGATCTATATGTCTTCAACGTTCAACAAACTTGATGTTTTTAGTGTTGTCTCGCTAAAAACCTTGTCGAGTAACAAAATCCTTTTGGGAAAAACTATTCTCGATCGAAGGGAAAAAGAGTACAACACAGCTTTAATTTCGAAGTAGAATATGTAGACATCATATCCTTGGATCCTCCCCCTGATGTCGGCATATCCCCCTGATTACTTTCAAAGGTGTTCCAGACAGTTCCTTTAGTCATGTATTTTTCGAAACTGAATCGGTAATGACTTAGAAAATAGTCTACCATATCTCTCCCTGATTACTTTCATTGGAGAAGAGATTATTGTTTCTTCATAATCAACAACCTTTGGATTGCAGTTCCTTAAGCATTCCTCTTTATGTATTTGCAGGGATAAAACAAACTCATGTCAATGGTTACTTTTAAGTACATGATTACATTCACTGTACCATTTCAATGACGTTGCGTTGGCCTTGAGCTGTATCTAGTTAACAAGTTCCCTAAGGATGTAAAATTTAATTGAGTATATTACAATACTAAGTACAACAATGTGTATATTGTAATTAGATATGAGAATTTCATTCCCAACACATCTTCGTCATCTTCCTTTAGACGAAATGGTCACTTACTTACATTTGAACCTCGACTAATCATGTGAGTGCTATCAGGATGCATGTCTTTATAAATTTCCTGAAAATGTTAGACATATGCAAACTGGTGGAATAATATACCACAATCTCAGTATTCGGTCGAGCTTTTCCCAGATTTTTCATCTCAAATTCGGATTTCAAATATCTTTTAAGGTCTCTTATTACATCTAGAGTACCCATCATTTCTGTACCATCGACATATATAGCTATAATTCCAAATCAGGAACTTTCTTGTGAATACACAAGGAAAATAACTTACTTGTCTATCCCCTCCAAATCAAATAGCCACTTAGACGGGTATACCACATCCGCCTGATTGCTTCTATCTATAAGTGAGAGTTCTATCTAACTGTAAACGCACTCTGTGGTTTAGATTCACTTGATTTGGGAAACAAAAGACTATCAAGTACTTTTGTAAGTATCTTCTATCTCTTAATTCTTTCAGAGATACGTAAAAACCACACACATATGCTGCATTTCAAGTCCTTTTGAAATTACCAAGATAACTAAGTAGCGGAACGCTATAACGTTCTTTACAAGAGAAAAATTCCAGGGCTTTGTGAGAAGCCTCGCACCACAAGGCGAGTCTTTATACTTTAAGACTGCTTTCTTCTCATTATTCTTTGTGACAAATTAATCATGTATGTCCAAAAGGCTTTACACTTGGTTGGTTAGCACTACCACACCAAATACATGTATATTTGTCAAAGAACCAAGTTATACCTGGATTGTATAGGCCAAATATGCTCTTCGTTGAGATTAAGCAACAAGTAGCTTGGTTCGATCTCATCTTGTTCTATTTCCTTAAACAAGTGTATATGAAATTAATCATCAATATGCTCGCATGATCTTTCCATTGACTGGTGCGCATTCTCATAATCCACTTGGGATGTCATTGTTCTCTGGAATCATTAAACTTTGGAGCGTCCTCCTTTTTTATTCATGGACATATTTAGAGACAATCTTATGATATGATTTATGATGATATAAATAATTTGTGCCTTACTCACCTACTTCCTTTATAGATGAGGATTGATCGAACCAAGTGGTCTCTCCAACTTCCTTTATGGAGCCACGGCCTCAACCACACTTCCACTAAGTATAGTTGCAACACCTTAGTCTATGGTGTATATCCCTTATTGAGGATTTGTAACCTTGCAGGTAGTTTTGCAGCTGGTATGTGTGATCTCATCACTTTAGCGACATCAATGTACATTCTGAAAATCGATTATTCTTTGTCACTTCACATTTGCATTTGTGGAGTACACAGTTGGAACACACCACGACAATTCCTGTCATTCCCTTAGAAAATACTTTTTCTTATCCCCCCCCTAACGACGGGAAGACTATCTCATTAAAGTGATAACCCACAAATCTAGCGGTAAGAGATCTCCTGCTAAAGGTTATAAAATGCGGATAATTATTGGGAGTAAATATCCAACAAAATTACTTAATCATTTTCGTGACCCATCATAGTACAATGTGGACTCGTAATGGCACATATATAGTGCAACCAAAAATACGCAAGAACACAAATGTCAGGCTTAGATCCAGTTACCAACTGGTACGCATAAAAGGTTGACTAATAATTGGGTTCTAAAATGAATTAAGTAAAGATGCGTTAATATTGCATATCCCTAAAGCAATAAAAGGTAGGTTGTTACGCGTAACCTATGCCTTAGACATCATCTGTAACCTTTGATAATAGCCTTTGCGAGACCACGAGGTATAGGATGCTCTCCATTGATCCTATTAAACATGCAATAACCATCAAGTCCTTTTGATGTACATTCGCTAGCATTTATAATGAGTGGTGAGCCCTTACATGTAAAGTATGTGCTAGTAGTTTTTAAACACAAATTTCTTGGGAACTATAACTAGTCGAAAATGTCAAAACATTCACCAGAGACATAAGTCACTTTTGTTAGAGCATAGCTCGGTTGAACCCACCAAGCGTTGGTATGTCAATTTGGTTGTCATATTTTAGTGAATCGAAACTCAATTAAAGATTCGCTTGATTATGTAACTAGAGACAACTTCGTATAGGTTAGACTAGAAAGATTAGGATTATGAGACATACAAGTATTACTCGAAGACTTGAAGAATGTGAAGAAGTAACAAGCTACAAAGACGACATCATCCTTCTTATAAAGGTTAGTAATATTTTGACTTGAACTGTTTCATTCCTAACGCATCTTTCAAGTCGTGCTATATTGAAAACATAACTACGAAGTTGTGAATGATTATACTCTAGTAGTGAGACAAAGTGTTAAGGAATTAAAATACGAAGTATAACGCTTATCTTTTGAACTTCTTATATAAGACATCGACATAATCGTATGAATGCTATTGTGATATGTGTATGGGTAAAGGTGAAGATTTCATCCTAGGAAACAATGTTTACATTTGTTTAAAGGAAGTACATTCATGAACTTGTTTTATGAATCGAAAGGGAAATCACTAGGCTTAATGGTATTGTTAGTCATTGCATATCTTTGGATTACCAATATGTGTGAGTTAGTAGAAACCAATCATAACTTGTTATTTATCTTGGTAAAACTAGTCACAGTGCCTGACTTATGTATTGGTATGACTTTTATTAGTGTAACCGATCCTAAGTAATCCCCTAAGATGGTATGATCGATATTTGTAATTGGTGTAACCGATCCTAGTAATTGGTATGACCAATCACAAAAGAGTTGTGTAATCGATCCTTGTAATTGGCGTAACCAGTCCTAGTAATTGGTGTAATCCTAGTGACTTGTGTAACCGATCACAAGTAATACCATGAGAAAATGGTAACCGGTCCTGGTAATTGACGTAACCTATCCTGGTAACTGATGTAACCGGTCCCAGTAACCATATTAAGGTAGAACCGATCCTTGTGTTTGGTAGAACCGTAAACCCATGATTAGTGTATTGATATTTGATCAATCACATAGTTGTTATTGGAATACAGATGAACCAATTCTAAACTTGTTTGGAAGTGTGAATAATACGATTTGTAGTATTGTCTCGACTTTTTCCATAGACAATCACTTTCGGTAAGAGGACTTATAGGTGGATAAATTAAAGATTGTGGTGTATTTGGGTACCCTCATCTTTTCAACTTTAATGGTCCGCATTTTGCATGAATATTTTTCTAAATTTCACCTTGTTATCTTTGTGTTGATGGTGGTTTTTAAACAAAGGGTAAAATCGTAAAACCCCAAATAACCTAATGTCACCGTTGACACATTTATTAGAACATTTAATGCATGTAGTCAGTAATTAATAGGGGGTATTTTTTCAAATTAGGGTTACAACGAACAAAACCCTAATTCCCCTCCGTGCCAATGGCAAATCATGCCAGCCACACCTAGCCCAAGCTAGCCGCGCCATGCCAAACGCACTCTGCCTTGGCCCTAGCTATGCTAGTCACACCAAACGCGCCAAAGCATGCCAACCATGCTAGCCGCACCTCCGTGCCAATGGCAAATCATGCCAGCCACACCAAACGCGCCAAAGCATGCCAACCACGCTAACCGCACCTCCGTGCCAATGGAAAATCATGCCAGACACACCTAGCCCAAGCTAGCCGCGCCATGCCAAACGCACTCTGCCTTGGCCCTAGCTATGCTAGTCACACCAAACGCGCAAAAGCATGCCAACCATGCTAGCCGCACCTCCGTGCCAATGGCAAATCATGCCAACCACACCTAGCCCAAGCTAGCCGCACCTCCGTGCCAATGGCAAATCATGCCAGCCTCACCAAACGCGCCAAAGCATGCCAACCATGCTAGCCACACCTCCGTGCCAATGGCAAATCATGCCAACCACACCTAGCCCAAGCTAGCCGCACCTCTGTGCCAATGACAAATCATGCCAGCCACACCAAATGCGCCAAAGCATGCCAACCATGCTAGCCGCACCTCCGTGCCAATGGCAAATCATGCCAGCCACACCTTCCCAAGCTAGCCGCGCCATGCCAAACACACTTTGCCTTGGCCCTAGCTACGCTGGTCACGCCACGCCAAGCCAAACACCCTTACCTTAGCCCTAGACGCGCCATGCCAAAGTAGCGCCCGCACCTAGGCTTGCAAACCGTGCAACCTAGGCCAAATTGGCCACGCATGCCATTGGCACATGCCAACACGCTCGCTGGTAGTTTTTCTCACCAGGGCGTGGCCCTAATGGCCGAGCATGCCATTGGCACATGCCAACACGCTCGCTGGTAGTTTTTCTCACCAGGGCGTGGCCCTAATGGCCGAGCATGCCATTTGCACATGCCAACACGCTCGCTGGTAGCTTTTCTCACCAGGGCGTGGCCCTAATGGCCGAGCATGCCATTGTCACATGCCAACACGCTCGCTGGTAGTTTTTCTCACCAGGGCGTGGCCCTAATGGCCGAGCATGCCATTGGCACATGCTAACACGCTCGCTGGTAGTTTTTCTCACCAAGGCGTGGCCCTAATGGCCGAGCATGCCATTGGCACATGCCAACACGCTCGCTGGTAGTTTTTCGCACCAGGGCGTGGCCCTAATGGCCGAGCGCATGCCATTGGCACATGCCAACACGCTCGCTGGTAGCTTTTCTCACCAGGGCGTGGCCCTAATGGCCGAGCATGCCATTGGCACATGCCAACACGCTCGCTGGTAGCTTTTCTCACCAGGGCGCGGCCCTAATGGCCGAGCATGCCATCTGCACATGCCAACACGCTCGCTGGTAGCTTTTCCTACCAGGCCGTGACCCAAATAGGCCACGCATGCCATTGGCACATGCCAACACGCTCGCTGGTAGCTTTTCCTACTAGGCCGTGACCCAAATTGGCCACGCATGCCATTGGCACATGCCAACACGCATCGCTGGTAGCTTTTCCTACCAAGCCGTGACCCAAATTGGCCTCGCATGCCATTGGCACATGCCAACACGCTCGCTGGTAGCTTTTCCTACCAGGGCGTGACCCAAATTGGCCACGCATGCCATTGGCACATGCCAACACGCATCGCTGGTAGCTTTTGTTACCAGGCCGTGACCCCAAATTGGCCACGCATTCCATTGGCACATGCCAACACGCATCGCTGGTAGCTTTTCTTACCAGGCTATGGCCCTAATGGCCGAGCATGCCCTTGGCACATGCCAACATACATCGCTGGTAGCTTTTCTTACCAGGACGTAGCCCTAATGGCCATGCGTGCCATTGACACATGCCAAAACCCACGCTGGTAGCCTAACTTGCAAACCGTGCAACCTACCACCAAGGCATTCCGCACATGCCACACACGCCACTAGCATCTCTGGCATTGCCACTTGCACTCGAGGTGCAACCCGCAACAAAGGCATTCCGCACATGCCATTGGCACATGCCACACGCGCCCCTAGCAGCGCCACTTGCACTCAAGGTGCAACCAACACTTGAGACATCAACACAAACTGGGGGATGCTTTCCAGGGTCTTGGTTTGGCGGTCACAGCTTGCAGCGTACACTACGCTCACATTAAGAAAGCGTGAATAGGAATAAAGCGGTCAAATAAATGAGGAAATAATGGTGAAAACGTTTTCACCCATAAACACCTTGTGGTTACCACCTCCTCCCATTATTTCACCCTTTACTCTCTTCCTTCATGAGGCCAGGGTACGTTTCAATCTCGACTTGTATAAATAGGTCTTACCTATTTCCACCAGCAACAAGTCTCGGTCGGAGAAAAATACAACACTCTCGGAAAAGGCAACTTTGCAAGCTCTCCAAAAGCTTTCATCTCTTGCAAGCTTCCGAAGCTTTCACTTTCGATACAAGTCAAGACACTACTCTCCCAGACTATTCTCGGTCTCAACACCTTTCTTTGCTTCCCTCCCCAAATCAACCCTTCTCCTCCACTTTGTGACCGAAGCAAGTCCGGAACGGCCATTTCTTGGTTTAGGCCGGACTTGTACAGATTGATCTCTCGAATCTAGAAAGTGCTCACGTGCAGCACATTTGTTTAGGGTTTAAACCAGTTTCTCACTCACCTACCGAATTTACCAAAATCGGCGGAAACGATTTTTACCCATAAATAATTGGCGACCACAGCGGGAGGATTGATCTATCGTCTACAATATCAGACTGTCGATCTCGTTCTTCGACCCAGATGTCAAGATGATAGGGGTAGGCGACTCAATCCGACTCAACTGCCAGACAACCCGGTTACCAGTTGTAAAAACTACACCCGAAAACTGGGGACTCGCCAAGATGCTACCGGCGATTGGGGACTTGTCAAGCGATGCTACCAAAGAAAGCCGCCTTTTACATGGAGGGGGCGTGTTCGCAAAAACCTATGGAGTGAGTAAATTTAGACTGGGCAAGATATACGATCTGTTTTTAGGCTCTTAATAAAACCGTCATACTACTGCGTCTTGTGCCTATTGTTAGAACACACTTTCATAAAAGCAATATTCCTTTCACAAAACATAATCAGAGTTATATTATCAAAACCATTCATCCCAGAAATAATCCAATACCCTCAAAAGCTACCAGTTGTCTATCAAAACCGGTCGAACTTTGAACCAGACATCTAGTATGTTTTTCAAAAAAAAAAAAAAAAAGAACCTAAATGAAAGTTTAACAGAGAAACATTCAAGGAAAATCATCCAACAGAGGTCTGCTTTTCTTGGAGAAAGTCAACTTTGCGTCTTCAAGAGCCGCTCTCTTCATAGTTAACATCTTGGAAAGCTTTTCGAGTTCTACCTCCCGTCGTGTAATCTCCTCTGCAGAAAGGCTTTCGATTGCTGCATCTTTCGACTTCTGGATCTCAACAAGGCCTTCGACAAACCACGAAGTGTTGAACTCCTTTTCTACGCACACGTCGCGATGGTGCTCCCAGTCGGCAATAACGTCTTCAGAAACGGTGTGACCAGTCACCTCACGCATATCCTCGATGGAAGATAAAGCCTCTTCCACACGCTTAACCAAATAAAATCGACTAGTGACCTTCTTGGTTGTGGCCATATGTCCGTACTTCTCCCGGATTCTGGTGTACAACGCCTCATACTTAGCCAAAGACGTTGAAACCGCCAACCAAAGACATGACCTGGATAAGGAACCAAGTATGGGGGATCAAAAATGGCGCCGCAATCGGCCTCACGACTCGCAAAGGGTCTTCTTCCATGTCTACGGCAGCAACCATCGAGAATCATCCACCGTTTGAACCACATCTCGTGCCCTTGCAATTGGCTAACTCCCATCTCCAAGTCACCGGGCGGTGGTCACCAAAGGCAAGTTTTCGTGTGGCTCCACCCCAGAATCGTCCTCCGAACCGGATTCCTCCTGCGAACTTGAGTTAGACATTTTTCAAAAGAAGAAACGGAAGAAGAAAGAAAAGAAGCGCAAAACTCACCGAACCACTTCCCGAAAAAGAACTAGTGCTGCCAGAGGAATCACTCTCACTTGTCGAACTTTCTTCTTTCTCTGACTCATCACCGCTATGAGTAGGCTCAGTGCCGCCGAAATTCTTCGAAGAAATTGCCGTCTCCTGGCAACGTGCAAGGGAAACGAAAGCATTAACACTACCGAAGCCCTGGAAGAAACAAGACACATGTTTTCAGCAGAAATTCACGTGTTTTGAGACAAACCAACAAGGAGGCAACACATACCTGGTTATTGGAAGAACTGAAAGACACGAGAGCTATGGAAGGATCTTTTGAAATCGCCCGGAACCCGCCAGCACGATTCTTCGTTCTCTGTTCCTTTGCCTGGGGACTTTCCGAGTTGCCAGGCAACTTTCGCTTGGGATCTCTCAACATTGGATACTTCTTCAAAACTGGCCGGGAAGGTTTACAACGAACATTCTCCACCACGTTATTTACAAAATATTGGATCATAGTGAACTCATCGTACCAGAACTCATTATAGCCAAAAGTCGTCGAAGTTACTCTTCCCGTCTGAAAGAAGGGAAGGCGGATACCCGGCTCAAGGGAACTGGCATTGAGGGCGGCATGCAATGAATCCTTAGGAACCACCAGATGGTAAGCAAGAGGCACCCCTTGATCGAAACCCATGTGACGAGCAGCACGATCAATATTGTAAGCAGCTATTCGGAAAGACCCCATGAAGAAAGACGGTATATAGACGGACATGCAGCTTTGAATAAACAAGTTTTCACCAACACTCAAGTTGTCGTCAGAAGATAAAGACATGATCGGAGCAGAAGCAAAGGTGTCAATTTGAGTCACCGACCTATGGACCGGCTCCCATGGGCGAAAATTGATTTCATGCGACTTATCGAGAAGACTAACCAAGCTCATGCCAACTCTTGGATGCTTGTTCACCCATCGAAGAATTCGGGAGCCGCCCCAACTCGCGGGAATCGAAGGCAATGGTTTCGGAGCATACTTCTCAAAGTGCTCCCATAGCCAAAGCTTGCGAAAAGCAACGTGCACATATGAATCCACTTTCATGAAACCATTCGAAACTCGCATGTTCGCAACTAGGTGATCCGGATGCACATACAGGGAACCAAGGAATAGCTTGCCAATGGGAAGAACTTCACCTTTTGCTAACTTCACAAAGAATCACTAGCAACTCGGTCTTATTTCCTTCTTGCCGAACCATCATCAAAAATGTCTCTAGACAACCAGAGAGCCAAAAATGCCGCAACATGAAGATCACGCTTTTCTCGTTTAGGTTCCACTCGTCCGAAACCATCGAGATATCCACCAGCTGTAAAAGCACCTTTCATCCTCTTTCCTGACAGAATCCTTCGACTTCGCAAAGGAGTCTTTTCGAGCGTAATCTCCCAACTTAGCGGCAAGGCCTTCCCGCATCTTCTCCTCACCTTCGAGACAATCGGATATTAAGATTCCTGATTCTGAAGATTCAAAGAAGAGAGCCACACTCTCCAAGGAGAAAGTTATTTCACCCCATCTACATATGATCGTATAGGTGTCCGAACACCATCTGGAGATGAAAGCAACCAAGCCCGGATATCCTTCCTAATCTGGAGATTTCTTCAAGCTCGACAAAGATCAATAATCTGCGCTCGAGTCAAGTTGGTATTTATGTGCTCTCTACTCACCATGAACTCAACCCATCTATCAAAAGAACGCAATGGGCTTTGACACATCCCAAATCAATGTTGGAAGAAGAATATACCCCTTTATGAAGACAGAACCGTATGGTGTTCTCTGGGCGAACCGAACGTGTCTTCTTTTCATCTTCACCACCGGTTAACAAAATTGGCACGAAACCTGGGTGATTCTTCCGAGCAGGGGCGAGGGGTCTAGCAAAGAATTCATCATCTGTGTTTGGTTTGGAACTATGAACATCCTTCGAAGCGAAATTTTGTTCAGGTAACATCTTGTCGGATTTCTTCATAACACTTTGGTAACAAGATATCTGCACAAAACAAATGGAGAAAGACAAAATTATCTCCCTGACACATAACCGCACCCAACAAAAGGAAAACCTGAAAAAAAAGAAAAAAAAAGGGTGTATTCTCTACGGGTTCAAAACTGCACGCGCAGATTTTCTTCAGTCCGAAATTTATATATGCAATATTTCCTATGGGTTCAAGTCATATGAAGCACATATACGGATTCTTCTTCGGGATTCATATACAGTATTCTCTACGGGTTCAAAACTGCACACGCAGTATTTTCTTCAGGGTTCAAAATTATATACGCAGTATTTTATACGGGCTCAAGTGTGTCTGCGGTATCCTTCTTCGGGTTCAAAACTATATACGCAGTATTTTCTACGGGTTCGAATGCGTCCATGGTATCCTTCTTCAAGTTCAAAATTATATATGGAGCATTTTTCTACGGGTTCGAATCATATATGCAGTATTTCCCTTGGGTGCATATACACAATATTTTCTACAAGAGGCACGCCAAGAAATAATATGCGCGATATCATCGCAAGGATTATAAAAGAAAAATGCATACTCTTAGGGTTTGCACCTACATGAAAAGGGAAACAAGAGAAGTACTGGAAGACATACTTGGAAGCCGGTTTTCTTTGTGACTCTGCCGCTAGTAGGAAAGGATGAAAGGAATAAGGAGCAAGATGAGAGAGAGGGATTTTCTATATATGGGCGTGAAGATTCTGAAATAGGGAAGGATTTCCCTTTACCAAAAATCGTGCGTATAAGGAACGGGCCCACAAGGGCGCCCAACTTCCCAACGTCGCCCAAGCTACACCGGTCCCGCCAGTTGCGCCAACTCCCCAGTACCGCCCAAGCCACACCGGTCCCACCAATTGCGCCCAACTTCCCAATGTCGCCCAAGTTGCACCAGTCCCACCAATTGCGCCAACTTCCCAAGGATAGACCAAGTCGCGCCAGCTAGCACGCTCAGCTTCCCTACCTTGCACCGGTCCCACCATTTGCGCCCAACTTCCCAATGTCGCCCAAGTTGCACCCGTTCCACCAATTGCGCCAACTTCCCAAGGACAGCCCAAGTCGCGCCAGCTAGCACGCTCAGCTTCCCTACCTTGCACCGGTCCCACCATTTGCGCCCAACTTCCCAATGTCGCCCAAGTTGCACCGGTCCCACCAATTGCGCCAAGTTCCCAAGGACAGCCCAAGTCGCGCCAGCTAGCACGCTCAGCTTCCCTACCTTGCGCCGGTCCCACCAGCTAGCGCGCTCAGTTTCCTAACTCGCGTCAAACTTCTCAATGCCGCCCAGCTCCCCGTCTCTCAATGATGTTGACTTCCCAATTATGCCAGCCTCCCGATTTGTGCAAAACTGCCAGAGGCAAGGATTCCAAATCCTATTTATAAAAAGGTCAGACAAGCCTCCTCAATTCTCTTTACGATTTACTGATGATAGTTTGTCACCATCTTATGCTTACCTCGCAACAAAGCTCCTGTTCCGAGCTAAGCAGGGGACTTAATGTTGATGGTGGTTTTTAAACAAAGGGTAAAATCGTAAAACCCCAAATAACCTAATGTCACCGTTGACACATTTATTAAAACATTTAATGCATGTAGTCAGTAATTAATAGGGGGTATTTTTTCAAATTAGGGTTACAACGAACAAAACCCTAATTCCCCTCCGTGCCAATGGCAAATCATGCCAGCCACACCTAGACCAAGCTAGCCGCGCCATGCCAAACGCACTCTGCCTTGGCCCTAGCTATGCTAGTCACACCAAACGCGCCAAAGCATGCCAACCATGCTAACCGCACCTCCGTGCCAATGGCAAATCATGCCAGCCACACCTAGCCCAAGATAGCCGCGCCATGCCAAACGCACTCTGCCTTGGCCCTAGCTATGCTAGTCACACCAAACGCGCCAAAGCATGCCAACCATGCTAGCCGCACCTCTGTGCCAATGGAAAATAATGCCAGCCACACCTAGCCCAAGCTATCCGCACCTCCGTGCCAATGGCAAATCATGCCAGCCACACCAAACGCGCCAAAGCATGCCAACCATGCTAGCCGCACCTCCGTGCCAATGGAAAATCATGCCAGCCACACCTAGCCCAAGATAGCAGCACCTCTGTGCCAATGACAAATCATGCCAGCCACACCAAACGTGCCAAAGCATGCCAACAATGCTAGCCGCACCTCCGTGCCAATGGCAAATCATGCCAGCCACACCTTGCCCAAGCTAGCCGCGCCATGCCAAACACACTTTGCCTTGGCCCTAGCTACGCTGGTCACGCCACGCCAAGCCAAACACCCTTACCTTAGCCCTAGCCGCGCCATGCCAAAGTAGCGCCCGCACCTAGGCTTGCAAACCGTGCAACCTAGTCCAAATTAGCCACGCATGCCATTGGCACATGCCAATACGCTCGCTGGTAGTTTTTCTCACCAGGGCGTGGCCCTAATGGCCGAGCATGCCATTGGCACATGCCAACACGCTCGCTGGTAGTTTTTCTCACCAGGGCGTGGCCCTAATGGCCGAGCATGCCATTGGCACATGCCAACACGCTCGCTGGTAGCTTTTCTCACCAGGGCGTGGCCCTAATGGTGAGCATTCCATTGGCACATGCCAACACGCTCATTGGTAGTTTTTCTCACCGTGGCGTGGCCCTAATGGCCGAGCATGCCATTGGCACATGCCAACACGCCGGTAGTTTTTCTCACCCGTGGCGTGGCCCTAATGGCCGAGCATGCCATTGGCACATGCC
The DNA here is from genome assembly GCA_023531295.1 of Papaver armeniacum. Lineage (NCBI taxonomy): Eukaryota > Viridiplantae > Streptophyta > Magnoliopsida > Ranunculales > Papaveraceae > Papaver > Papaver armeniacum. Next base: position 255,106 of record JAJJWW010010057.1, on the reverse strand, counting down.
AACACGCTCGCCGGGTAGCTTTTCTCACCAGGGCGTGGCCCTAATTGCCGAGCATGCCATTGGCACATGCCAACACGCTCGCTGGTAGCTTTTCTCACCAGGGCGCGGCCCTAATGTCCGAGCATGCCATTGGCACATGCCAACACGCTCGCTGGTAGCTTTTCCTACCAGGCCGTGACCCAAATTGGCCACGCATGCCATTGGCACATGCCAACACGCTCGCTGGTAGCTTTTCCTACCAGGTCGTGACCCAAATTGGCCACGCATGCCATTGGCACATGCCAACACGCATCGCTGGTAGCTTTTCCTACCAGGACGTGACCCAAATTGGCCACGCATGCCATTGGCACATGCCAACACGCTCGCTGGTAGCTTTTCCTACCAGGGCGTGACCAAATTGGCCACGCATGCCATTGGCACATGCCAACACGCATCGCTGGTAGCTTTTCTTACCAGGTCGTGGCCCCAAATTGGCCACGCATGCCATTGGCACATGCAAGCACGCTCGCTGGTAGCTTTTCCTACCAGGGCGTGACCAAATTGGCCACGCATGCCATTGGCACATGCCAACACGCATCGCTGGTAGCTTTTCTTACCAGGCCGTGGCCCCAAATTGGCCACGCATGCCATTGGCACATGCCAACACGCATCGCTGGTAGCTTTTCTTACCAGGCCATGGCCCTAATGGCCGAGCATGCCCTTGGCACATGCCAACATACATCGCTGGTAGCTTTTCTTACCAGGACGTAGCCCTAATGGCCATGCGTGCCATTGACACATGCCAAAACCCACGCTGGTAGCCTAACTTATAAACCGTGCAACCTACCACCAAGGCATTCCGCACATGCCATTGGCACATGCCACACACGCCACTAGCAGCTCTGGCATTGCCACTTGCACTCGAGGTGCAACCCGCAACAAAGGCATTCCGCACATGCCATTGGCACATGCCACACGCGCCCCTAGCAGCGCCACTTGCACTCAAGGTGCAACCAACATTTGAGACATCAACACAAACTGGGGGATGCTTTCCAGGGTCTTAGTTTGGCGGTCACAGCTTGCAGCGTACACTACGCTCACATTAAGAAAGCGTGAATAGGAATAAAGCGGTCAAATAAATGAGGAAATAATGGTGAAAACGTTTTCACCCATAAACACTTTGCGGTTACCCCCTCCTCCCATTATTTCACCCTTTACTCTCTTCCTTCATGAGACCAGGGTACGTTTCAATCTCGACTTGTATAAATAGGTCTTACCTATTTCCACCAAACAACAAGTCTCGGTCAGGAGAAAAATACAACACTCTCAGAAAAGGCAACTTTGCAAGCTCTCCAAAAAGCTTTCATATCTTGCAAGCTTCCGAAGCTTTCACTTTCTGATACAAGTCAAGACACTACTCTCCCAGAATTATTCTGGTCTCAACAACCTTCTTTGCTTCCCTCCCCAAATCAACCCTTCTCCTCCACTTTATTACCGAAGCAAGTCTGGAACGGCCATTTCTTGGTTTAGGCCGGACTTGTACAGATTGATCTCTCGAATATAGAAAGTGCTCACGTGCATCACATTTGTTTAGGGTTTAAACCAGTTTCTCACTCACCTACCGAATTTACCAAAATCGGCGGAGACGATTTTTACCCATAAACACTTTGTAATGTAGATTGTTTACCATTTGCGTCTTAGGATGGTCTCAATCCCATTTTACTGAAGACTTTGTAAAACGAGTGATATGCTCTCTTACTTAAAAGCATAATGGGAGGGGGGAGGGGGTTGTGAATCTAGTACTTTAGAAAACACTTATTGAGAGATATGTCGTCACTTCGCATTTTGTTAATATTTTTTCCGTTGTCTCGTCCACTCAAACAAAGTGATGTATGTATGAATCCTTTCAAAACGAAACATCATGTCACAACCAAAGTTCCTTTATGGTTATGTCAAAGTCTGTATGAGTCAATTTCCAAAATTTCATCGTCGGAGTCAATATGGATTCAATATTCCAAATTAATTACTATAGTGATTTAAATTTCACTAAATTGACTCATTAGTTACTCTAAGGTATGTTTCCTTCCAAATACATTAGAGACTATAAAAGATGCAATCAATTACATTCTCATCATAGTCAGGTTCCACATGATATCTATTTGCATGGGTTTCGTTGGAATTTAACAAGGTGTGATTATCTCTCGGTACATATAGAGATTTTGTGACGTCTTTGTTCTATCTTGAAAACAATTTTTTGAGCAGTGTTGCGCTCGATGATCCAATCCTCGTAGTCACATTATAAGGAAATAGTTCAACAACTAGTATAAATTCCTTAAGCTAGTGGGAGGGAAACCACTATCTGTTAGACATTGAGTCTTGAGATATTAAATAAGTGGTGTGGCCTTATTAGTAACAAAAGGGAGATTCAACTCAAGTACTTCAGAGTGAATATATGTTACGTTTCAGGGGGATGATAAATTTTTCATCCGGATATATCTCAAGTGCTATAAAGAATTTATGTCACATGGAAATGATGTACTTTTCATTCCATTAGCGCAGACATTGGATCTAGTTCAAATAAATAGTCAATTGGCCAGGCAAAGTTCTTCTTGTCATTAAACTTGATGTCTAAAGTATGACCTTCTCATGGAAATTGGTTGCTACTAAGGTACCCGCATTGCATTGATTGTACCAATACCACTAAGAAGATTCATTCCCAACTCTTTGGTGAGAGTTAGAATTACATCTTAGCTTCATCCCATGTTCAGTTGATACATGTACTTTTGTGTCATTACTATCGGGTGAGAAAATACATCTTTGTCTCATGATATATATGTCCCTTTTCACATGCTTTATATGAGTCGGTACGTCTAACCCTCATTACTTCGGGGTTGTTTCCATTTTCAATTTTTGCTACATTTAGCTTAATTTGAGAAATTTATTTATCTCAACGGGCCAAGAGAATCTCACTACACATGTCAACCACTTACTTTATGTTGAATATATTACTAAAGATATTTCTCTTGTTGTCATACCTCAACATATACTGGTTCGTTAGTATCATGGATGAAGTAGAGAAATTAATTTTTTTTTAACTCATATCATCTTGTGTGAGTTCTTCCACAAAAATTTGAATACATGCGATTTTATTTGCAAATCTTATGAAATTATTGATTCTTTAATAGCCGAGCACGTGGATTACATTCCACGAAACATTCAAATTTGGGGAGACAATATCATGTACACAATAATGATCCAAGTACTTCTAAACCCCAAATAAATATATTGGAATCGAGTTGGTACAACCAATTGAACAAAAGACACCATTCAACTATAGCCAATATCATATTCAAGATAACAAAATAGCATTAAGACCAATCATAATTTAAACTGATCGTTTATATGATGTGGACTTATCTTAAGACAAAAATAAACAAAACCAGACATGTTCTAAAAACAAATAAATAAGCCTAGCAAGTACTCTATGTAAACACCCACATTATAGTTACATACCTCGAAATTTGGTTCCCGCCATATATAGACAAAACCGGAATAGCTTTGGTCGCGCACATCCAAAAACCAAATAGGAACATGACACCAAATCCTAGCTGGAACGGACCGAGTTGGATCGTTCGGGTTGGATCGTCTGGGTTGGATCGGGCAGGGAGGATTCTTTTGAACGACATCCCATTGGATTTCCCATCCACAACGAACAGATTTACTTCTTCCCCAGTTACATATTTACTTCTTCTCGGACGCGAACATGAGTTTTCTCTTTACAGAGATTTCTTTCACAAGTGAACGCATGGGATATACATAAATTAGTGTCCGCACAGTATAACCCACTCAATCATCATCGTATAGATTTAATAGCTATGATGGGAAGAAGATACAATATGATTCGATTTGATTCAATCAACCTATTAAAAAAAACGGGAGAAAATAAATCCAACTTAGCTTGACGATGATTGCATAATTTCCTTGATATAAATCCAAACCCCTTATCTTTTTGAACAACTTGTGTTTATCATCCATGTAGAAAAAAAAAAATCAATCGATCCAATTTAGCTCTGCGGTATAGGTTCGTGCATGGTAACGTTTTAGAGCAACAATTACGAAGGAGAAGAACTTCTTATTGATAAAGAGGCATCGGAGATTACATACATACAATGTTCTTTATATATATGAAAGGGAAAACCTATTCATCTAATGGACCGCACATACATGGGCCATATGCCCTATAACAGATTACCTTTTGTTGGATTTTTGGATTCCATAAGCTCTTGTGAGGAAAGAGAATCAGTACATCCATCTCCAAAGCCTTATAGCAATTAGTTACCGAAAATAGTTTTCTGCCTTGTTGCCAATGTTAGAGCATTGCTCGGTCGAACTCGCATGCGTTGCTATCTCAAGCCTATGTAGCTAAAGGTCTTGATTTCTAGCCTATAAGTCTTGATTTCTAGCCTATGTAGCTAAAGGTCTCGGACTAGGATATAAAGGTCATGCGTTGTTAGTGATCAAAACTATAAGTCTTGATTTCTAGCCTATGTAGCTAAAGGTCTCGGACTAGGATATAAAGTGTAGTTGAGCTCAATAACTCCATGGCAATCATCATACAAGATGAAGGACTACTCGAGGAACCGGTGGAACTTCATCGACTAAAAGATATGTGGAGACTTGAACTTATCTGTCACTCAAAAGTCTATTTACTCTATCTCCTACTCTTGAGACAAAGTCGTTTAGACGTATAGATTTTCATTATACACATTTGCTATTTCGAGCCGAGTTTAACTCGCCTATCTATTTCTCTAAATATGTGTTGGTAAGCTTTCGCTTTAACCGAATTCATCTTTACCTAGTGACGAAAGTCATGTTATGTTTCAATTACTTTGGAAATTGCTCTGACGAAAAATGGTCTATGAATAAAGGATATATAACGTTCTCTGAGAATGTTTCAATGATTGAAATGAGAGTTTAGATTACATAACCATTGGTAGGATACAAGCATTGTTGTGGAAATACATATATGTATAAGTCCTTATTCCTTTAACCAACTTTTGCGAACTTTGTTGATCAAGAGAAATGGAAGTGGCGCAAGCCAAGTCCGCGAACTGGCGGAAGTTCTCACCCGAGAATTTCTGCTGGAGTTTGTGTACTCCTTCCATGAGCTTAAGTCCGCGAACCCAGTCCGCGAACTTCAGTAGGTTATATCTAAAACCGGTTGTTCTTGAACTCATGTTTATATAAACTAAGGAATGCTTTTGCAAATCGTGGCTATAAAGTTCATGAAAAGATTCGAGTGAACCAAACCGTTTTTGCTTCGATTGTGTCTTGTGTAGTTACATAATATCTAAGCAATTGATCTAACTAGTTCATTTGAGTCATTTGAACTAGTTATGGTGAAGAAGAATGTGGTTGATATGAGAGTGATCATATGGATAACCATTTGGTTGACTATTGTTGAACCAACAAATGTTAATGTTTGGGTACGGTTCATCAACCCAAAATTGAACATTCATTTGTGTGTAACAAGCTAAGTTTTCGATCCAACGGTTGAGAAATATTAGCTTGAATCTAATCAGGTTTTCATCTAACGGTGAATATTGAATGCTTTGTTACTAAGCTAACATTGATTGCAAACCCTGATTTGAAAGACTATATAAGGGAGAACTCTAGCAACTGGGAAACCTAATCCCCACACTTTACGTGTGATACTAGTTTGCTAAGCTAGAGTCGATTCTTCTTTAACCTTTGGTTTTCTTCTTCTAAAACCAGGTTAACGACTTAAAGAATTCATTGGGATTGTGAAGCCAGACCGATACTACTTTTCTTGTAGTTTTGTGATCTCGATCTTGTTTGTTTCTATCGTATTTGAGTACAATTGAAATAATTGGCTTGAGATTTATATCTCCGATAGGCAAGATAGAAAAGAAATCACAAACACTCCGTCTCATCGTTTGTGATTCCACAATATCTTTTTTCGCTGCGTCGATTAAGATTATTGTGAGGTGATCAATAATACTAGGATGTTCTTCGGGAATATAAGTCCGGGTTATTGATTGGTTCCTGTTCACCTTGATTTATCAAAAGACAGAAAAAAACTCATAGGTTTATTCGTGGGAGACGGATTTATCTATTCTGTAGACTTTTCTGTGTGATACAGATTTGTTTATTAAAGTCTTCGACTTTGGGTCGTAGCAACTCTTAGTTGTGGGTGAGATCATCTAAGGGAATCAAGTACGTAGCATCCTGCTGGGATCAGAGGCGTAGGATCATAACTGTACCTTGGATCAGTGTGAGATTGATTGGGGTTCAACTACACATCCGCACCGAAGTTAATTTGGAGTAGGCTAGAGTCTGTAGCGGCTTAATATAGTGTGTGTTCAATCTGGACTAGGTCCCGGGGTTTTTCTGCGTTTGCGGTTTCCTCGTTAACAAAATTCTGGTGTCTGTGTTATTTCTATTCCGCATTATATTTGTTTATATAATTGAAATATCACGGGTTGTGCGTTGTTCAATCAATTAGAATATCCGACCTTTTGGGTTGTTGATTTAAATTGATTGACACTTGGATATTGGTCTTTGGTACCATCCAAGTTATCTCTCTTTGATAAAGACTCGCAGATTCTATTTGCTTGAGTAAAGATCAAATCGAGAGATTGAGATATAAACTCTTTGATATAGTTTTTATCAAGATTGAGTCTGACTGTCTAGTTGATTCTCTAGAAAGTATATTGGAGTTTGTCTATACAGATTGCTAAGCGAAATATTGGGTGTGGTTGTTAGACCCCCGCTTTTTCAGCCAACACCTTTGATCTTGATCCCCATTTTCATAGCTGAAATTTGAAATCAGATTAAGAAGATGTGTGACATCTTCAATTTCATCCTCTTCAAATTCCCGTCAAAAGCCAGATTCCAATTGTTTCCATTATCCAAATCCAGTATGTCACCAATAGTAGCATCCCAGAAAAAGAGTGCTTAAATATTGACCATTCAACCAAGAATCATTCCAGAATAGAATTTTATCCCCAGCATTGATATGAAAAGTTGTATTCTCAAGAAGTATACCAAGCCCATAAACTCTTACCCATTGATTTGTTAGAAGAGTTAGGAAAAAAACATTGTTGTTAACACCAAACTTATAATTCACCGCCTTTTCTCCTCGTCTTTTCTTCATTGCCATACCTCCATAACCATTTGACGGGTAAAGCCTCATTCATAAACCTTAATTTCTTAATTCCTATACCACCACCTTCCTTAGGCAAATTAGCCTTGTTCATAATCCACTATTTGCCTAATAACCAAAATGTTAGTGGACAATATCTGGGCTTAGTTTAAACCTTCAAAGTTTCCATTGGTTCGGCTTCGGCATGGGTGTTACCTCTAAAAAAGGCGTAATCAAAAGGTGGTTTTCTAGAGGAATCAGGTGTGCTGTAGCATAAGAAAAGCATGACATCAAAAGGGATCGAGCAGTTTCAGAACCAACCTTTCCAACACTCGCCCCTTTTCCCTCTCTTTTATAAGCTTTTGTTGCCTTGCGCTGGTCTTCAAATATGGTCCCACAATGCATGACTGCGACCAATTTTTCTCAAGCAGAATGACACGTGTCGTCACATGAGTGGTAAAAGTTCGGTACTTCAACAGCATGATAGTCCGCTCTATGTCAGCATCTTAACCTCGATACCTTTTCTTCTCATATAAAACAAGCCTTCATGCCACCACCTCTCTTTCACTCTCTCTGTTCTTCATTTTCATGTACTCTATATAAACTTATTATTACTGCAGAGAAAATCAAAATCCAAGGAAGAAAAAGAAAAACCCAATTCAGTAAAGTAAGAAAACCGTACGTTCATGGAGAGTACCGATTCATCGTCGGACTCACAGCAACAGCAGCAGCAACAACAGCCTCAGCTTCCACCAGGGTTCCGGTTCCATCCAACGGATGAAGAACTTGTTGTTCATTACCTCAAGAAGAAAGCTTCTGCTTCTCCTTTACCAGTTAGAATAATTGCTGAAATCGATCTCTACAAATTCGATCCTTGGGAACTCCCTGGTAATTAGTTATCCTTAATTATACGTGAATTAACCCTTAATTAATTGACATGATCTTGATAAATCATGTTTGGATATGGATTTAGGTAAAGCGACTTTTGGCGAACAAGAATGGTATTTCTTTAGTCCAAGAGATCGGAAATACCCAAACGGTGCTAGACCTAATCGAGCTGCAACTTCTGGGTATTGGAAAGCAACAGGAACCGATAAGCCTATTCTAACTTCCGGTGGAACTCAAAAGGTTGGAGTAAAGAAAGCACTAGTTTTTTATGGTGGAAAACCACCTAAAGGAATTAAAACTAATTGGATTATGCATGAATATCGTCTCATCGATAACGCCAGTACGACCTCATCTACTACCATGAGACCTCCTGCAACCACCAACATCTCTTCCACCTCAAAGAAAAACAGTACTCCTCTAAGGGTACGTCGTATAGTCTACCAACTTCTAAAAGAAATTACCTTAATCGACCGATAAACTATATATCTGTTACGGTGCACTTTAAGTACATGCAAATTATTCGGATTTAATTAACTCTAATTAAACTGTGTAATACTAAATGTGTTTTTTATTTATAAGCAGCTTGATGAATGGGTATTATGCCGGATTTATAAGAAGAACAACTCTACTCAAAGACCTATGGATCAAAACAACAAGGACGATTCATCGTTAATGCTGGATGACATGTTCTCATCAGTACTAAGAACTTCATCAACAATTAATGGTGGTGGTGGTAGTCAAGTTCACATGACCAATAAGTCACAGATTGTAACCACTAGTTCTTCCAATGGAACAACCCCAAATTACCCAGGGATAATCGAAAACGACGACAATAACAGCTTCTTAGAGGATTTAATATCTGATCATCAATTGGGTACTTCAAGTAATTCCAAGCATGTTAATTCGTCTGCGTTAATTTCTGCACCGACAAATTTGAATACTCCATGCTCTCTCACTCTAAAACGAAACTTACAATCGCCATATTATAACCAGTCGGGAAATGTTAATACATCTCCATCATCCAAGAGAATGATTTTTCAACCCAATTCTGTTCATACAAACAATAATGTCGTGGTTGGTGGCGGTACGGATGGAAGCAATACAATTTCGACTCTGTTAAGTCAGACAGCGCAGTTTCATCACCAACAATCGATTCTTGGGTCTTTGGACGATGGTGTTTATCGGCAGTCTTACCATCTAGCAGGCATGAACTGGAACCCTTAATGATGTTTTTATGGCGGTGAGTATATTCAGTAAACTCGATCCTCATCAATTTCAGGGTTTCAGAATTAAAGATACTTCCAAATCATCACTTGGTTTTTTCCACGTGTCCAACTCTGAAACAGCTGACATATCAGTTTGGACAACTCATTTTACTGTTTTGGCCACAGAGGTCCTGTTTGTCAGAGTTGTAGTACTGTACTATGTAGAGACTCACCATTAAAGTAGACTAGGGAGATTGGAGGAGAAAACAGTATTTCCAGGGATTACCTTTTACCATCAAGTTCAGGTAAGATCATAAAAGCCTTTTTCTTGCATATATATTGAGAGAGATCTAGAAAGGGAGCTACATTGTAGTTTTGATTAAATTAGACAATATTGAGAGAATTAAATGGCATGTAACAATAAATGATATATTTATACACCAATACTGCTAAAAGACTTCGTTATTCAATGTACTCCCTCCGTCCCTAATTAGATGAGCTATTTGTAATTTGCACAAATTTTAAGGCAAGGAGGAAAGTGGAGTATATTTAAGTATTTTTTACAAGTATACCCTTATGGGCAATAATTAGTAAAATTTAGAAACGATTTATCTCTTAAACTATACCACGGTTTTTTATAAACTTTATACCGTTGAAAATCATTTTAAAACACCTACGTAATTTAATATAAACATGACTATCAAATTATACATATTTCTTATAGAAAAAATAATCAATTAAAAGGGTAGTTTTAGAAATATCCCCTTGGTTAGTGAAATAGCTCATCTATTTGTGGACAAAACTAAAAAACCAAGTAGCTCATCTAATTAGGGACGGAGGGAGTATATAATAATATACTGATGCCACTCCGAGCATCATACTTAAATTTGGTTTTTATTTGTGGTGTCATTTCTAGACTACCCCAACTTGTTTGGGACAAAAAAAAAAAGTCTGTCTTCGGTTTCGGCCAGCTTAATGTTAGATATTTATGTTCCGTCAATCTATAATGGGTCGAACCCGATGGGGAAGGAAGATAAGTATCTCACGGTTGGTTCCTAATAAAATAAATTAAAATGTAAACAAAATTTAGATCTTGGATGGTATTACTATTCTTGTTCTTACTGCGAAGTGTACGAACAGACAACTTCACCTCCTACAAAAGACTCAAATAAGGCACGAATGCTTCTGTACAGACCGAGCAATTGAACCAAGTAAAAACCGAGATTATTTTTTATATCACACATTTTTGTGGTGGGTCCCGGTGGGCTCCGCAGAGGATAATAAGGGGTCCCATTTTTGGTTTGGGTGTGTGAGTGGTTGTTTTCGTGTGGTTTCGTTGGAAGAATTTTTGATAAGGCACATCTACCTACGAAGTAGTATAAATAAATTGAGCGACTAAGCAGTACAAGGTCTACTTTTTAAGTACAAATGCAAAGCATTATCAAATCCATGAAAGTGTTAGGGTTTTTTTCTCTATAAGTTTTGAAAGCAATGTATATCAGAATATTAATTAGATCACTGATGAAGTCGCAACTTGCAAGCTGTGCCATAACGAAAGAACCTAACCTCTTATCAATTGCTTAGGCTTATGGATAGCGGCACTAAATATCTTTGGTTATTATTATTTCTAAATTTTTGCGTATTTTCTTACATAGTAGCTTGCTTGTAAATGTATTGTTGTCGAAAATTAGGTATGCATAAAGAATATATGCACGATAAATGGTCGATTATATATTCTCTATAATGTGTTATTCACCCATTGGGGTGTTAATGAGATAGTGAACGATAACGTAATTGTCATGCATTTTTTTCTTCACGGTATACATCAAAGCTTATCGTATTGTTACTATTATCTGGACAAGGACTTCTAAAATCTTAAGATTCCATAATAAAGTACTTTTTTCTTCTTTACTAAATTTCAAAAACATCAATTCGTTTGCTTAATCCTCCTTCGCTCTATCAAAGAGAAAAGATGTTACAAAGGGAGTAACGAGAATGCTAAGGCATTGGTCCAAGAACCCAAACAAATCAATAAAACATTTTTATTTTGCTCGAAAAACAAAGAAATGTACAAATAACAGAATCAAAGAGAACCGTGCCCCTAAAATAATAGGGGAAGCTAAAAGGAACGGAAAGTTATGCATTATCGATATAAATTGTTTCTAATCGTCTAGAGAGATCCCATGGAGTACCAGTAGGTTTTGAATTTTCAATCACCTTTCTTTTTTCTAGGTCAATTTCATTGAAAAAGTTACTACAGTATAGCCGACCATGAGAACTTTGCAACAGGTATTTACCTCACAACAATGAGTCCATGATAACTGACATAGATGTATACAACAATGAGTCCATGATAATTGACATAGATGTACACAAGATTGTAAACCTCACAAAGATGTGTTGTAATGTGTGAGTATTAATGCAACATATATCTCCATCAATCAATATACAACTCAAAATTAATTCCAATATCCTTTTTCCTACTATTTGATTTTTATTAGATAAACAAAAAGAAACCACGAATCTTAAGCCACTAAGACAACTTGAAGAAAAAGTTGATACCTGGTAATCAATTTTGCCATTCCAGGGCAAGAAAACAAAATGTCTTTATTCGGATATCCTTGTCATTTTTCTGTTTTGGGGACATGTATGAAACCTCATATCACGTGATTGATGCTTTCACTTCAACAAACAACAATTTACTTACCTTTATATCTTTCCGTAATTAATATCCTCATCAATTAGTTTTCAATACCAAAGATAATGCATTACAATCTCATCTAGATCATTTATCGTATCCGTGAAATGTTCTTTTGATCATTTTCATGTGCTTGGCAGTCAGTTAGCATGACAAAACCATTTTGTGAATCAACTAGCTGTACCAATTCAGAACCAAAATTTCAAGAGGAACTGCAAAACAGATTAAGCCGAAACCTATGAAGCACGGATACTGATACGGGGATTCGTCAATTTTCAAAAAATGGGGATACGGGATACGTTGGGATACGTGTATTAATTAAAAAATATTTAATTTATTAATAGTGAAAAGAATCGCATAAAGTTAGAAAATTCTAAAATACTATCTGGAATATCAAAAAAAAAAAAATAGATAAAAAAAAAAGATAACCCATCAATATTGAATAAGAATGTTAGGGTTAGACATTTATATACAGCTTCTATAGAATAATTTTTGATAAATACGAATATATTACATATCTAAAAATATTTAACATATTTTGTATATAAATATTTGGCAATATATTATATATATATCTTATACTATAAGAAGTGTCCCCTCTAGAGTATCCGAGAAGTATCCCAAAAGTATCCCCTACCCTTTTCGTAATTAATAAAAAGGGACACTTTAAATGGGGTGTCTGATACATATCCCCAAGTGTCCGACACTGATAAGGCGTCCGACACGGATACGTCACCGGTTTTGAGGTGTCCGTGCTTCATAGGCCGAAACATGTCCAAAAAACGGAAAATAGGCTGGTGAGTGCCATAACGATTCCTGCTCAACTATACCTTATTCTGCTAAGACTTAACTAGGCTGACCACAACTACATGTATTACTTTTTGCTCTATAGAATGTAAATATCTAAAGTAATCTGAACCTTGCAAGATCTATTGCAGTAATAGCCATGGCATTGGTGGGCAGACATTTAACAACAACTAAAACATACTTATTCATATTGTAATATTTTCAGATTTCAAGAAACAGATGAAAGAAGATTATTTGATGAAGGAATCTTGATTAATAAATTTTGTGTCATGTGAAACTTTACCAAAAACAAATTTTACAATACATGCCGTAATATTTTCATATTTTGGTTCTGTAAAGATCACTAGTCAATTTTGATTTAAAATTCGTAATCTGGACGCCAACAAAGAGTTGAAAGTGCTGAGCACACTCGCATTGTTGCAGGTTCCAGAAATTTTATTTTGCTTTCTACTTTTCATTGCATCAACAACTGGAAACAAGTCGAATAAACAATATCTCCACTCTCAACCATCAGAACTTCACACATAAAAACTCAAAATTTTCCGCATATAAGGAAATCAACTCTCTGGTCCTCAATCATCACTATCATCCTCTCTAAGCCTAATCATTTCGGCTCTACTTACAACACTTATCTTTCAATAGAACACACAATAATCGACGATGATTGTGGTGTACTAAAGAGGACAGCAATGAATTAGGTGAGGTGATACAATCGCCCGGTATCTTCCTCGTGGAGTATACCAAACATAGAAGTTAAGGTCCCAGAACCAAGGGGTATTTAACACCTATCCTACTTGTAACGAAATTTTTTAATTTTGGCATAATGGAGCTAAGACCTCAGAAGCTAGAATTACAAGAAAACTAAATTACAGAAACTAATGGTGGCTTCAATTTACTACTTTGTAAAGACTTGTAAGTCCATGGATATGGGAGTTGCACGGGTTATCCAGAAGTTCAGATAACATAAAATAAAATTACTACTCGAATCCACTTTTTCTACTCCACCTAATTCTTACCAGCTTGGAGTCCAGGTCCCAATACCTGTAGTAGCAATAATATATCTACTCTTGCTACTCCACCTTCTTAATTTTCTTTTCTGTATTAGGAATTTCTACTTCTCTTCACAAGAGTTGGATTGTAGTCAAAAATTTCTTTACAAGTACTAATGTCAAAATCTAGTCATGTGTTTTGTTCCTCTGAACTTCCTCAAGTGTTTCTAACAGACTAGTATCAGACGTTTCATGTGATCTATTTTTGCTATGAATAAGACTTGGGATTGCGGTGTTTGTACCTCAATGCAACTCTAAATGTTCTTTCTCCTAGTAAGTTCAAAGTCGCCTATATTTATGACACTTGAATACAACTTATGGAATCTGCATTGAGTGTGAGCCATGAAGAAGACTAATAACATGTGATGAATGTGTCAAAAACTCTAAATAGCTTAGTAGTTGACATAAGCAGGATAACAAACATCTAATACCTAGTATCACAATTTGCAAGTAAAATAATTGTGGCACAAACTTATACTTAGTTAAGAGACAAATTTTGACAGTACATGGTTACATTTGTGTTTGAATACTTCTAAAAGATGAGCAACCCTAGAAAATCATCACAAAATTGTAATTATTCATAACTTCGATTCAAATGCAGACAAAGATATATGGTATCTTCATAGATAGTAAATATGAATGACATTACACAATAACAATAGTGTTGAGTGATAAATTGATCATTACAGAAATAATACAATACTAGATCACAGACAATTGCAGAGTAAAAAGTGTAGTTCACCTAGTTATGATCCACTCCGTTTCCCAGATCAGCAGAAATTAGAATCCGACCACTCCGAAGCTTCAAGTAGAGGGTTAATTCGCTACCATTTTAAGTACGAAAAACGAGAGAAATCCAAAAAAATATGAGAAGGAATAAGTAGTCGACAATGAGGAAGAAGTTTGTGGATTCATGGTGTTTCTGCTTCTTTTGGATTTCCATTGATTCTAGTTTCGCCATTGAAATTAATCACCGATCTGGGACAAGGAAAAACCTAATGTTCCAATCTCAAACCGGAATCCCTAACTAATTTCTTTCCTAATTTGATTGGGGGCCAAACATTTTAATTGGGGGCCTTGCACTAAAGGACAAAAAAGGTCACCCAAACCTAATTTGGGTCACCCCTTATAAAAATATTTTCTAAATACCTAAACTGCCCCTGAATGATTAGTATTAAAACTTAATAAAGTTAATTTAATTAGTGTGGTTAGATTATGTTAGATTAAAATCAGATTTTAGATTTTAGATTTTTTTTTTTTTTTTTTTTTTTTTTGTGAGTTGAGAAGAAGAAGAGGAGGTTTAAGAGGAAAACTTGATGTTTTTAGAAATGAGTAATTCAAGTAGGGGAAATGATGTTGGAGAAGGTTCAAGTAACAAAGATGATTGTGTTTATGGTAAGATTATCTTAAATTCTCCCATGGAATGGATATATGTCAGTACACAGAGAAAGAGTCGTCAATGTCGAGGGATATATACCCTAACGACTCTATAAAGTCGTCAATGTATTGACACCAAAAATGACGACTCAAACCTGCAACTTTTCCAGGCTATGAAAAATCGTCAGGGTAATATGATATACCCCGACGACTCAAACTCGCAACTTTTCCAAGTTATGAAAAATCGTCAGGGTAATATGATATACCCTGACGACTCTTAACTTGGGTCACAAAGAGTCGTTATTTTGTGTGTCTATACCAAGACGACTCTGAAAATTTTTGGGACAGAGAGGTTGCTTGTTTTTCACCTGGGATCGTTGACGTTTAAAAAAGGGTCGTCCATAGAGGATCGTCATAGGTTTCTATATTATGTTAACGACTCTAATCTAGGGTAAAAATATGAAAACCAGAAATAGGGTCGTTATCTTGATCATCATATACCCTAACGATTTTTTATGGTCTCTACATGCATATGAAAAATCGTTAGGGTTTAGGCTTGTCGAATTGACGACCCTTTTACTGTAACTGAAATTTTTCGGGTGAATTTTTTTTTTTTTTTTCTTGGAGTCGTTAATAGAGGAGAAGAGAAGAGTCGAGAGGGTGAGAGGGGAGGAGTGATCTTTTTATTTAGAATTAGAAATGAATTGGGGCTTAGGATTAAGGGTTAATAGGTTTTTAAGATTTATTTTTAATGAAGGGTAAAATAGTATTTTCACAATCGGTTTAATACGCCCCTGAAAAATTTTGAGTGCAAATAAAATGTCAAGGCCCCCAATTAATATTTCTGGCCCCCAATCAAACGAGGATTTCTTTCCCTATGGGTGGAGTGGATCAGAGGGGTAGTATATTTTCTCCCAGTACCCCTTTAGGCAGGTTCCTATTGAGTAATTAAAAAAAAATATTATTTGTTATACCAGGTGGCCTGGCAAATTAGTCGTGCCATTGTGGGAAAATTGAATAGCAACCGACATTCAGAATATCGCTTAGAATCCTATCGTACTACTATTATTGGGGCATTAAAAGGGTGGGAATTTGGGGTTGTATGGGGTCATGAAATAGTAATCCTTATGACCCCTTATCATACTACTTTTTATGATACCTAATTTGCCCTCGATTTAATTAGTGTTAATCATGATTAACTAAACTAATTATGATTAGTGAATGATTATTTAAACTAATCATCCGACTAAATTTTTTTAAAATTAAAATTTTTTTCATTTTGATTAAGAAGAAAGTGATGGATGATTTTGAAGAAAGTGATGGACGATTTTGAAGTACTTTTTTTGAAAATTTTGGAAGAAACTGATGAAAAACATCATGAAATTAGTCAGAAAAGCCTGGTAAACCTCTCCCAATCTCAATTTTGTTGATTCAAATCCGCCGAAATCAGGATCAAAATTTGGGTTTTTCAACAATTACGCTGGGATATAGTACTCGACGAAACCGTGAATTGTGTTTGCGGTTAGGAATAGAAGGATTCCAAACCGTAAACAACAATTTACGGCTGGGAAATGAAGAACTTCTAGCCGTAAGCTCTTCCAGGATTACCTGTGTCTGCATTACGACTAGGTTCAAATTACGGCGAGGTTTTCCTAGCATTTTTCCCAGCCTAAACTCACGTTACGGCTTGGAATATCTGGCCGTACTCAACCCGAGTTTTTTTCTTTATTATCAGAACAAGTTGCGACTAGTTTTTCCTAGCCGTAACTAATAATTCCGGCTGGGAAACCCGAACGAACGCACTACCACGGATGGAAAAATCTTGCCGAAAGCAGACCTCCTCTGTTGTTTTTTCTTGGGATATTTTGACTTTGGGTCACAAGAAAGTGACCAGAGTTGCGATTGGGTCACGGAGAAATTTTAATTAGAGTTTGGGTCACGAGACCGTCGTTGACCACATTGACTATTAAGAAAGTTTGTTAAACTATGAAATGACCACATAAATATCAGACTTCAATTTATTTACCAACCAAACCATCTAACTTTCCGTTTGCCACATGTGACGCTTACAATTATCCATAAAAAAACGGGTCGAGATCAAAACCCCTATCAACCAACACCCTAACATTGCCTTTCTCTTCCCGTCGTTTCTCTTTTTCTCTCCAAACTTCCCATTTTCTTCACTGCAAATTAGGGCTTATAAAAATCTTTCCATCTTCTTCCTCTTCAAGATCGCAAGCAACAACAACCGATTTTTCAATTACTCAAACTCAAAAATCAAAAAGAACTCCTCTTTGCTAAACATGTTAGGATTTCTAGATGAAGTTAGGGTTAGATTTTGGTCTGATTATGCTAAGAGTGAAGTTGGGCTTGAATTAAATGATGAAAATTTTAATTTGATTATGACGGTGAACTGAATCTGATGGTGGTAAAGGAAGAAGAGGTGAATTGGTTTTATTTGAATCCCACCGGAGTTTTTGCAATTTCTACTGAAGTTAGGTTCTTCTTCATAGGCACACTGTTTTAATTTTTTTTTTAATAATTTTGTTATGATTGATTGAATGGTTAATGGAAATTAAATCAATGATTCTGATGGATTTTATGATTATAATTTTTGTTTGTGATTGTGATTTTGTTGTCGAAGTGTGTGGTGAAGATTTTAAGATAGAAAAGAAGGATTGATATGATCTACTGTTGTCCGTTGTGGTTGACTATATGATTATAATTGGTAGATGTTTTAGTAATAATAGGTTCATTTAATTTAGTGGAATTTTGGGTTTATGTTTGAATTTTAGGGTTTATAGTTCAGAAGAAATTGGGGATTTTCATCTTCCATGAGATTTTTTTTCTTCCCTGTACATCTTCTGTCGGTGGAGAAGGTGGAGGCGGTGGAGGTGGTGTAAATTAAAATAATTTATCTTGCACGCGGTTCACAGGCTAACGTTTAGTTGACACTGTTTATAATATATAAATTAATTTAAAACAACATTATTTATGTAACGGTCAAGACGGTCAACGACGGTCTCGTGACCCAAACTCTAATTAAAATTTTTCCGTGACCCAATCGCAACTCTGGTCACTTTGTTGTGACCCAAAGTCAAAATATCCCTTTTTTCTTCTGTGATTATCATAACTACATATTATGACGGTTAGATTGAATATATACTTGTACTCATTTCATGACCAGAGAATTAGTATACTCAGTCTTAGACTGAGTATGAAGTTATACATGTTTCGAGTATAAAGTTATACACGTTTCGAAATTGAGTATAAAGTTATACTCATTTTGAAATCGAGTATGAACTTATACTCATTTTGAAATCGGGTATTAAATTCTAAAATCGAGTATGATCTGATAGAATCGAGTATGATCCGACATTCTAGAATTTTTTATCAACTTACGGTTAGGAAATGCTAACCGTAAACGACATCTACGACTGGGAATTTTAATTTTTCCGACCGTATTTCTGATTTACGGTTAAGAAATCCTAACTGAAACCCAACCTCTATTTTCTTTTCTTTTCGTGATTATCAGAATCGCTTACGGTTAGGAAATCCTAACCGTAAACAACATTTTACGGTCGTGAGTTTTAATTGTCCAAACCGTAAACCAAATTTTTGGCTAGGAAATCCTATTTTCTAAGACGTAAAGTATGATTTACCAACCGTAAACAGTTTCAAAAATTTATTTTTTTAACTCTAATTTAATCGAATCGAAGCTTTTTGGCAATCAAAAGCAAAGATAAATGGTGGGTTTTCTTAGTTTTTCTTTTTATGACATCGTGATGCGACGAAGAAGAAGAAAAGGGGAAGAAAAATAATAGATTTAATTTTTTTTATGATTATCATCTTCATCACGATGATATTATGATCATCATGTTCATCATGATATATGATTAAGAAGAGGAGAAGAAGGAGAAGATAATTGATTAAAAAAAGTTAGATTTTGATTTATTTAAGGGTAATGGTATTTTTGATATTTTACATAGATTAGGTCTCCCCCTATCACGTTTTGGATGCAATTAGTATTTTAAGTCCCCAAAGACCCAGCCCCTTACAGCCCCAATAATAGGATTCTAAACTTATCGTCGCTCGACAGAATGTGGGTTGTTAGCGGTTATATCGTAACGTCTATTTCTCTCTATTTTATTCTTATATAGCGGTTAATTATACACCATTTATCTATTCCTTTTATATGTATTTTCAATTTTACTAACTGTTAGTTTCATAATAAAGATTTTTGTTAAAAGGAGAGCAAAAAGAGATCCAAGGAAAACAAAAATCGTATTTGACTCGGTTGCAAGGAACTATTCAAGATATTTTTATGAGTCTAACTTAATTAACATTAGGAAAACACACGAGATCTTTTACCCTAATCAAAAGCACATTTATCAGTTTATCTTTTGTCGCCATTATACTTCCGGTCACCACCACCGCTACTGCCCCCACTATTTTTACAGTCGCACGCTTGTATGATTATAACATCTTTTCTATCATCTACTTTGGAAGGATTTAGAAAAACCCTTGGAACAGATTAAATGGAAATGTTTTTTTTTTAATCCAAATCTTAAAGGTGATAAAGATGTTGTTAGAGAAATTGTATGATTTTTCTCCACCACCGGTGGCAGCAGTGATATAGCAGCATGATGACAGTGATGGTGAAATAAGAACGATAAGTTCTTGTAGTTTAGGACAGTGACGTGCCATAAGTGTGTGCATTACTAAGGGCAATATAGTCTAACTCATAAAATATTTGGAACCAGTCCTTGTTACCGAGTCGAATACTATTTTTGCTTTCCTCGGATCTCTTTTTGCTCCCCTTAACAAAAATCATAATAAATGGAAAATTCTGATGAAGATTTGCAAATACATATGTACCGGTTTAAATCACAGCAAGAAATGTGCGTTCGGATGTTGCAACAACTTGATGATGAGAAAATTGAAGATTGAAAACTAAACAGGACTATGATGCTCGTACATTCGGGCCAAATACCTAGAGTTCCAAAGCCAAAAGAAGTATTCACATGAAGATATATGTATCGAGGTAGAGAATGGTTCCACCAGAAACTGATGCACAATTATTATTTTTCTTATTATGTGTTCTCTGATCAATATTTCCAACGTCGACTCTACATATGCCTGACACTTGGTGATAAAGATTATTAATGAGTTTTGTTAGGTAAAACCTCAATTTAATTATGAATTTGATGCGCTGAATATTAGAGGTCATTGTCCTGAATAAAAGATTACTTCGGCCAAAAAGATTATAGGTGATAGGTGTTGTAAACACCTTGATATTTATCTATTGTTTATGCTTTCTTTGCTATTTTTCTTGTGAATTATGTATCTTATGTGTGAATCTGAGTTCATTAGGTGCAATGGAGTCATTGGGAGAAAAAGAAGGAAAAATCATTCATTTGGAGCAAAAAGCGCACAAAGGACAAATCACAGGCAATATTTGGAGCAGACTAGGTTGTGCAAGAAGAGTTATGCTGGAAACTAAATTGTCAGTCTCCTAGAACTGACTGCTGAACAAGAAAAAGGAATAGGGTGTCAGTTCCGTGAAACTGACAAGTCAAGTATTAACAGGGCAGCCCATATCCAGAACACTGGGTGCCTTTAGGGTTTTCAATCATTACTCACCCTAAATTCGAGAGAGATTTCTCTCGTTCGTTTATCATTTCTTTTCTACGCCTCCACCTGAAAGAGAGGGGCTAGTGTCAGAACAACACCTGAGGCTGCTCTAGATCCGAAAGAAAAGAGAGAGACTAAGGGTGGATCATAGATTGTGAGATGGTAAATGTGGTGAATTGAGCAAGGTTGAGCTGTGAACAAGAGATGCGAACAAAAATTGAAGAAAGGATTAAGCTGTGGTGATTCAGAGTTAGGGTTTTCGTTGGTTTTGCTGCTGCTGAGTGAGAAATTGAAGCTCTGTAATGAAGCAATCAACAGTTGTGTTGATGAATAGAGATGGGTATGACTCATCTGGTGAATGGGTTTGAGTTCGATGGGAATTCGGGTGGGGTTCTTGTTGGATTAATTACGGCAACAAAAGAAGAAGATGGTGGTGAGACTGATTCACATTTTGTGATGGCCTGGATGGAGAGATGGGTGTTGTGTATAATTTCACAGAAGATTGAAACCGGAAATTGCAGGAATAAAGAAGATTGGGTTGCTCCTAGATTTGATTTTGGTTTGTGTGTGATGAGTGCTGATGGGGAAGAGCTGATGTTATAGCTGTGGTGTTGAGCAAGAGAATTACAAGGTTGTGGTGCTGAGTTATGCTTCTAATTGAACTGGTAATGAAGCTGCAGGATTGAACAAATGCAAGTAATGCAGCTGCAAATGAAGTACAATTTATTCGTCGAATTGCTGGAGTGTTTGAAGGACAGAATAGATGAATGTTAGGGGTTGTGATTGAATAAATGAATGCAGGAAATGGTTCTGGTGGTATTTGAACTGGTGGAGCACATATGAGGAATTGAAACTGCAGTTGTGTGTTGATTCTAATGTTGCAGAAGGAGATGAAACTGGGGAGATTCATCTGCAATGGTTGTTTACAGGCAGTTTGAGATGATGTTGGTGTTGCTGCAATTGATGAATTCAGGCACTGGAGTGAATGGCCTGAGCTGGTATTGATGGTGCTGCAGTTTGGAGTTGATTTGGTAGATATTGGTACTGTTGGTTTGTACTAGGAAATGGAATGAAGTAAAGCAGTGAACTTTAGATGTATGTTAGGATGAAATGCTGCAGGGGAGAATGCAGTAGCTGCGGAAATGATGTAGAGATGATGCAGGGCAGGTCTGAACAGCTGAGATGTTATGATGCAGTTAGAGTTATGGACCTGGGAAAGAGTTTTTGGTGCCGACATCAATTCTGAGCAGTGCCGGTGGTGTTTGGATAAGTCAGAATGTTGGTGGTGGAAGGAAAGGATGATGCTGTTGCAAATGAGCTGAGCAGGTTATGGAGTTGAAATGGGTGCTAAAGCTAGTACTTGTGCGGATGACTGAGATGATGGTTGAGGTGCAGGTGCAAGTGTTGCTACTGGCGATGTTGTGGCAAAAAACAAGGACCAGAGTTGTTGTTGGAGTCAGAATGCAGCTACAGATTAACAGTGGTGGTTGAACTGATGGCAGAAGCTAGAACTAAGATATGTTGCTGGTGTTAGCCAAGGTTTAGTGGCAGTGACAAAG
This sequence comes from Papaver armeniacum, assembly GCA_023531295.1. Taxonomy (NCBI): domain Eukaryota; kingdom Viridiplantae; phylum Streptophyta; class Magnoliopsida; order Ranunculales; family Papaveraceae; genus Papaver; species Papaver armeniacum. The sequence continues at coordinate 232,745 of JAJJWW010010057.1, read as the reverse complement.
ATAGCTGAATTAGCAGCTGAGCTGAAGCAAGAAAAGGCCTGCTGATGCATATGGATGATTGAGGCTAGATGAATGTGTAGGAATGAATGCATGCAAGGATTTGAAAGGCCTGGAATCGGCCGGAACTGATCAGAAAATAGTCAAAACTCTGGCGAAATCGGTTATCACTGAGTTGACTCAGTGAGGTGGATGATTTGACTCGAAATAACTTGGACCTGTCTGACTGGGCTTCACTCATGGGATGTTTCATTGTTTAGCAGATGGGTGCGACCTAAGTTAAGAACCTGAAGGTAATATAAAAGCAAGACCTCTCCTTTGGGAGAGAGAGATCTCTTCTTCTACTTTTGTTCTAGGGTTTAGAAACATGAAAACCTTTATTTTTCTTCTTGTTATGAACCCCATTAACATGAGTAGTTAATTCTATCATTGGTTATGGATTAATTTGATTTCACAAAGCATGTTTCTTATTCAATAAATTAGTTTTGTCTCCATGCTTTATCGTTTATGATTCACCATTAATATTGTAATATGAGTTGAATGCTTGTTTAGTCGAGTCGCAAATCGATTGAGTTTACTTTCATCTTTATTGCTAGATTAGAGTTTATTATACGCAAAAGTGATAAATTTCTGATTGCAAGTAGCATAATTGTGGGTAGTGCTTGTAGTGATATATCCTACTAGTCACAAGTGAGTCATAACCTTTGTTAAATCGGATTAGTGCTTTTACACGTTCGATTGCTTTGATTGGCCTGATTTCATAGAACTTAACGCATCTAGGGAATTAAACTTGATTAGTGCTTTTACACGTTAGGTTGTTCTCTAAGATAGAATTCATATTCGCATCTTTAAATGTGTTTGTTGATGACAAGAGGAGATTTGCGGGATATACTTGCGATCAAGGTATTCTAGGGCCTTTGATAAAAGTTGAGATTAAAATATCAATTCTAGTTATTGTGCTGAAAACATGTTTGTGATTGAAGATGAAATCCTTAACCAATATCTTCACATATTTGCGTGCTTGCTTTGCTTTGTTTGCTTTTAGTTTAATTTCCTTTTACATAAAATCAGAAAAATTCCCCCATTTGTTTATATAAGATAAGAAATCGAAACAAACGACAACCTAGACCTCTCTGTGGGAACGAACTCTTTCTTACCACGTACTTCATTTATATTAGTAGAGTGAGAAAGTGAAATTATTTTTGACGCATACGACAACGATCAATAGGTTATGACAAACATGCGGGTTCGAACGATGAGTACCTTCATATGGAAAAAAAAACAACTTCATATAAATATCTTTCATTGTTTTGCGAAGTGCGCAATAATTAATCATTTTGGTCTAACATATTTAAGAAAACCAATCCATAAAGATATTAAAGAAATATTAAAGAAAAACTAGGATAGGGGCTTCCAAGAAATGGTATGTAGTCTTGGTTGTATGCATTGGGTATGGCTGGGATGCCATACTAATTGGGCTTGTCGGTATAAGGGTCATTACCCAGAACCAAATGTTATCCTTTAAGCTGCTGCTTCTTATGATTGTTGGATATGACACACTTTTTTGGTCTTCTAAGTTAATAAAATGACATTAATGTTTTGCACAAATCTCCTTTGTTTGAAGAACTAAAGTATGGAATTTCTACCCAAGTTCATTCGCAATCAACGGTCATCAATACACTCATGGGTATTATCTTGCGGATGAAATCTATCCAAAATGATCAACCTTAGTTCAATATTACCGTCATCCCCCTGAGGCGAATTGGGTCGCACATATCGGTTTTTTTAACATTAGACAAATGGAATTGAGGAAGGATGTGGAACGGGTTTTTGGAATTTTAAGCGGAAGTTCATTGTCATTTGTGGACCATATCGTGGTTTAAGTGCTTGTAAAATGCATAATTCTGCATAACATGATAATTCAGTCGTAACAAGGATGGACTAACCATGATGATGTAGATTTGAGGCCTGAGATTCAACCAGAAAAGGGGATACCTGCTGCAGGGAACTATGCGCAAATGACTAGTTACATTCAGAACCAGAATCTGTATGAAAGGTTAATTAAGAAAATATCTACAAATCAATCTTTGGGCAGATTTTGAAAAAGCTGGTGAGCATGATTTTTAAGTTTTATTTAATTACTAATCTAAACATTTAATTGTTAATTTATTTTTAGTTTGTTATTCAATATTAACTTTTATAAAAATACTCTATTGTCACTTAGCGGTCATTTGATCGAATGACAAACATTTTATCGCCAACGGATAGTTTCTCCCAACGGTTTCAATATATCCCTTATATATACCCATTATTATTTCAAAATCACATCTTTATACCAACCTTCTACAAAAATATTCTACTCTGACTTCATAATCTCCAGAAATATGGCTAATCCTAACTAATTGTAGAAGAAGATTTAACTCTTTGCAGAAACTATACAATATACCCTCTGAAAATGAGTGAAGAACGACGCTAAAATGGTTTGGTCAGTTAGAGCTATCGGGGTAAATTTCACGAGACCTTCTGCAATGAAACATGTAACCATCACAACTGGTATCGTGCAACATTGTTTTGTCGATTTTTCACAATAAGAAAACAAGTTGAAGAATGTATAACTAGTTTGGATTGTAAGTCGATATAGACTTAGGAGTGAAACCTATGATGAAATTGTTGTGCGATTTCGAAAGGAATGGCAAACATGGGAAAGAAAGAATTTCGAATACGAATCTCATTTTCACATCATCAAGGAATTTCACATTACCAGTATGGGATTTTAATACGATGTAATGATGTTAATGTGCTTGTATACTTAAGTAAAATTAAGAAAAGTTATCATTTCAAATTAAAACTAAGCAGAATGAAGCAACATTTTTAAATTCAACTTAATACATCAATCATCTAAATAAAGGTTCTACTTCATCATTGAAATCATCATCATCATCATCACCAAATGGATTGCTAAATGTTGATGAAAAGACGAGGGTACCCAAATACATCACAATCTTTAAATTATCCACCTATAAGTCCTCTTACCGAAAGTGATTGTCTATAGACAAAGTCGAGACAATACGAAAAATCGGTATTCACACTTTGTGTGATCGTCTATGGATACGAGATCGAGACAATACAACAATCAAAGTGTGATTACTTGATAATAGGTTCGGACTTAACCAAACTCTATAGGATCACTATCAAGTAATGCGGGGTTAACGTTTGTGTAATTTACTTCTAATTATAATTGCGGAACTAGAAAAGTAAAAGACACAGCAAGATTATGTTAACGAAGAAACCGAAAATGCAGAAAAACCCCGGGACCAAGTCCAGAATTGAATACTCTCAGAATTAAGCCGCTATACAAAATCTAAACCAACTTCGTATAGTTGAGACCAAGCAATTAAACCTAGTTCACTTAGTTTTTTCAGTATCCCTGCGCTTCTGACAACCAATAAGTGCACGCACTAGAACAATTCCTTTGGATAGTATTCCAAACAGTAAAGGAACAACAAATCTGTTTGGTAACAACTCTATTGATTCTTTCCAGATAAAGATATCTCAAGTCATATGCAAAGGCTCTTCCGTTTAAACTAATAAACTCCTTTGCCTGGTTAGATATGAGAAACCAATAAGAAATCTTCTTCGTCTTCAACTCTTCTTTAATATTCAATTAAACCTGCACAACACCACTTGAATCTCTTGTGATCAATCACGCACAGAACGGAGTCTGTTAACAATGGATTATCACAAGATGTCTTTAGATCAAACAATTCTAAAGATCTCGTCGACACGTCGATCTAGTTTGAGTGAATCTTATATCAGAAGAGAAGATTCTCAAGAATAAACAAACTAGGCACAATCAAAGTTCAACAACCGTTAGTCAATCAAATCAATCGAAAACTAATAAACTGTAATTATCTAGTTTCCCACCAACGGTACTCGTAGAGCCTCTTTTTTTCTTTTGAAGCATGCATATAATAAAAAGCCAACTAAATTGTTATTACACGTGGGAATGTGATTCCCATAGAGTCGCTCAAAATAATTTGATTAAGAAACGCTGGATTTATCTGGTCCCATATTGATGTTGAGAGGTTTCCCGCTTGCCTGCCGTCGGCTGCAAAGTTTTCTAGTCCATCTGCTGCTTGGTTTCCTTCTCTATAATTATGTTGAATATCACAACATGGGATTTGACGCATTCGATGGATGATTTCTTCAATCATTTCAGAGATATACCATGGAGCTTCCTTCGGAGTTTTAATGAAGTGCATGAGATTTTCCGAGTCCGTCTCAAATATAACTTTAGTCCAATTTTTTTCATTTGCTATTCTGGTTGCTATCACTGTGGCCCATGTTTCCGCCGTCAGCGCCGTGGTTATTCCTAGAGGTTGTGCAAGAGCCATTACCGTGTGTGCATTTGAGTCCCTGCATATGAATCCTGCTCCAGCTATACCTGGTCGTAGAGCTTCTTGATCCCACAAAAGTGTTTAAACGAGCGGTCGTAAGAGATTTCGCCTAATTTGGGTACTTTCCTCTCCGGATAGACGGCTCCACCAGAAATAACAAAAAGATGAAGTTTGCCTGGCTCTTAGGATAGTTTACTAGAAATGAAAACTTAGTATTTATAGACCAAGGTTTGGACACCAAGGAATTTCCGAAACCGAAAGTATTCTCAAGATATGCAATAAATGCCCAATCGGTTTTCATAATTCCTGGAAATGCTTTGTCCAATATTTTCCGAAATCTCTCAATAGAAAATCTCCAATTAGTAAATGCACATTGCTAACTTTTATTCTCTAGAGATGTGCATTTAATTGCTGGTAATTAAAGCATATAAAACTAACAACCTTAATTAAAAGATTCTTAATTTATTTCGGACCGGGATCTCCTTGAGTAATTAAGGAATAACTTTGAACAATAAAAGATAAGAGTTATTGTTCGTGTTCAAAGTATGTTGACATAATTTCTTTGTAAATCATCTTTCATATTTACAATCTTGGAATCGATTATACCACATTTCCAAACAAGTTTAGAATTGGTTCATCTGTATTCCAAGACAACTATGTGATTGATCAAATATCAAATCACAATCATGGGTTCAATCGGTTCTACCAATCACTAGGATCGGTTATACCTTAATATGGAACACTTGTGACCGGTTACATCAGTTACCAGGATCGGTTACGTCAATTACCAGGACCGGTTACCATATACTCATGGTATTGCTTGTGATCTGTCACACCAATCACTAGGATCGGTTACACCAATTACCAGGATCGGTTACACCAATTACTAGGACCGGTTACACCAATTACAAGGATCGATTACACAACTCTTTTTTGATCGGTCACACCAATGACAAATATCGATCATATTATCTCAGGTGATTACTTAGGATCGATTACACTAATTAATCACAACTAGTCATACCAAATCATAAGTCAGGCACTGTGATTAGTTATACCAAGGTACATAACAAGTTATGATCGGTTCTACTAACTCACACATATTGGTAATCCAAAGATATGCAATGAATAACAATACCAATAAGCCTAGCGTTTTCCCTTTCGATTCATAAAACAAGTTCATGAATGAACTTCCTTTAAACAGATGTAAACATTGTTTCATATGATGAAATTTTCACCTTTACCCATACACATAATCACAATAGCATACATAAGATTATGTCGATGTCATCTATACGAAGTTCAAAAGATAAGCGTTATACTTCGTAGTCTAATTCCTTAATACTATGATCATATGATCATGTCTCACTACTAGAGTAAAATATTCATTCACATCTTCGCAGTTATGTTTTCAATATAGCACGACTTGAAAGATACGTTAGGAATGAAACAGTTCAGGTCAATATTACTAACCTCAAGAGGAAGGATGATGTCGTCATTGTAGCTCGTTACTTCTTCACGTTCTTCAAGTCTTCGAGTAATACTTGTATGTCTCATATTCCTAGACTTTCTAATCTAACCTATACGAAGTTGTCTCTAGTACATAATCAAGCGACTCTTAGATGAGTTTTGATTCACTAAAATATGACAACCAAACTTGACATACCAACGCTTGGTGGGTTCAACCGAGCTATGCTCTAACAATCTCCCCCTTTGTCAATTTTAGTGACAAAACTCTTAATACATATGGATAAACAAATTACAAAAATTCATTATGCATACACTTGATTCCAAGTTTCAACAGCACAATAACCTGCATATACTCAATCAATAAATGCCACTGTTGACATCTGAATAACAAAGCTTATACTACCCCTAAAGGTAAGATAGGTAGATCTTCAATCCGAACATCTTTGTTATTCCCCTTTTGTAGTCAAGATAACTAAAAACATCACAAAAGGTACGCTGTGTAGTATTTCTCCCCCTTTGTGAATACAACAACATGATATGTTTCTCCCCCTTAGTTAATGCTTTACTCTTACGTTAGATATAACATTTAAGCACAATTGTCCTTTCCTTAGTGATCAAATCACTTGTTTACTCCATATATTTCTCTCCCTTCTTGTCACAAAATGACAAAGGTTCGAGCAAATAAAGGTCAAACCGAAAGGATCTTACAAATCTAAAAGACTTGTACAACCTATAAGAGTTAAGCACGAAGGTTTCACATACCACTTTAGATAACCAATATTAAATCCGAAACTACAAGTAATTTATTTTTAATATGTTATCAAGGAAACAATTGCCAGAAGCAATTTTCCCTAATAGTTTAACAAATTGACTAAGAAACTTAGTTCCCTTGTTAAACCGATTGTACACATACAATCGCTTATTTCGATAAGACCAAAATAAAGATCAGAATCAACTTTATTTCTCTCATCAGGTTCTAATTATTCAGACAATAACTTAGACCTTTCTCTTTAGACAAGACAAGTACTAGGTTAGTTAACTAGTATTTCTTGTCAAGACATTCGTTAGACTTAAATAACCGAATCCTTCAATTTGATAAGTCTAACTAAGATCAGAATTAACTTAGTTTCTCTTATCTAGAATTGAATTGGACTAAACAAATGATCCCGTATTTCGTTAAGCCATAAACAATACATACAAACCAAAATAAATTGACTTGCACAATTATTTTCTTAACCGAAAGCAATTGAAACAAACATAGACATTATAGCACCGCAATTGCACCGAAATTTCGTTAAGCAAAAACACTTGATACCAAACAATAAAGAAGATATCAAACAATAAGACAAATAGATTAACACGGTTTTTCTTAACCGCAAACAATTGAATCACACACACACACACACACACACACACCATACATACATAATGGAATATATATCAATTATATAGAAATTTTGTTAAGCAAAAGCAAAATATATGCAATATAAGCAGGCTTTTCTTAAACAGGAAAACGATTAACTAACAAATTCGTTACCACAGATTCTGCATCCTCTTCTCCCCAGAAAGATATATCATTAAGCGCAAGTTCAAGTTAGAACTCTCCCCCAGTATGTTTTCATCCTCTCGCAAGAACAAAAGAACAACAACAAGAGCAACCTTTACCAGAGAAAGGTTGAATCGGTTTTAACTAATGCGTGCCAATAGCAAAAGTTGAAAACTGGAAACATAAGGTATTAATGTACCTTAACAATACCAATAGACTTATTGAATATCAGCTAGTTGTCATTCAGAGGGAACATATTCTAGCTTGATAACTCCATTCTCATACAATTCTCTAATAAAATGATATTTAATATCTATGTGTTTAGTACGAGAATGTTCAACATGATTTTCTGTTAGACGAATAGCACTTGAGTTATCACAAAGAATACTCATAGTTGGAATATTCATGCCATTGTCAATCAGCATTTGTTTCATCCACAGAAGTTGAGTACAGCAGGTACCAACAACAATATATTATGCTTCACAGGTTGATAAAGACTGTGAGTTTTGTTTCTTGCTATGCCAGGCTACAAGGTTTTGACCAACATAGAAACAACCACTAGAGGTGATTTTGCGATCTTCTACACATCCTGCCCAATCAGCATCGGAATAGGCAACAAGACTGTTGTTTGTATCCATTGAATATGATAGACCATAATCTAGGGTACCATTAACGTATCTTATGATTCGTTTTACAACTTTTAGATGTGATTCTTTAGGGTTAGCTTGAAACCTGTCGCAAAATCCCACACTGAAGGCGATGTCTGGTCTTGTTGCAGTCAGGTACAACAAACTTCCTATCATGGATCAATATAATTTTTGATCTACCGATTTTTCACCTGGACTGGACTGAAGTTCTCCAGTAGTTGGCATTGGTGAGCTGATGTGCCCTAGTTCCAACTCAACTCCTGGTGAGCTGACTATTGAACAACCATTTTTCTGAAAAACCAAAGGACAACCAATTTTTTTCCTACTTCACTGTAGATGTAGAGTTTTCAAATGTAAACTTGGCTATATGCCATTCGAGAGACTACGTTCAGCTAGCTTTGATCGATTCAGCTACCAAATAAATGGATATATCTATAACAGCCATAATCTCATGGTTGGGATTGAGATTGATAGATGATAATAGTACATATATTTTACACATTGTGCAACATTTAACTGTCAAAATTCATTTAGGAAATAAAAAAGCTCTGCCAGAAATTAAAAAATCCAGAAGTCTTTTTGCTTTACAAAATAACGCAATACCTTTCTACCTTTCTAACATATGTCGTCTGTTCATATATATATCAACTTTGCTTTCTAAATGTATCGGATTCTGCCTTCCCAACATCAGCAAAAGATCTCAGTGCAGAATTTCTCTGCAAAAAGATCATCAAAACTGCTTAAGATTGCTTTCTAAACTGCTTAAGATTATCAAACTTCTTAGCCCACATGTAAAACTAGAAAAAGTTCTCTCTTTAAGTTCGTCTGATGGGTTCATATAGACACAATTTATGCCTAACAGTCTGAGGGGTAATGTAAAAGTTTTGCAGACTGAATTTACCTTTTGATTTAGGCCTTGACCATATATAATAACTTCATAGAATTTGTGCGTTAGCATCTCTTCTTCTACCTTCAGCAAACAAAAGTTATATAGAAGTAAGGAATAAGAAAACGCGATAAAATCGATATTAGTAAGGAAATTAACCAGCGGGTAGCTGAAAGATGTATACTAGAGCAGTATGACCATTAAGAAATCTCAAAACAACCTGGAGTCTATGTAACTCATGTGACATTGATCTGTATGCGTCCATTAGGACTTCACTTTGCTTCTCCAAGTGCCTGCAAGACGTTGCATTTGGAAATCACTCAGGTTTAAAACATACAACAAAGAGATGATGTGAAAAGAAAGTTAAAGTAGAGCTCACTTGAACATCTCCGCCGAATACTTGCCCTCCATTTCTGGATTCGAAATACCAAACTCGTATAGTGTACGAAATTTGAGCCAAGAAGCTGTGTAAACAATAAACATCTCAGCATATGACTACTTAAGAATAGGTTTAAAAACTTAAGTGAATTATCCAAATTCTAGCAGCAAGACTAAAGCAATTAAACTTCCTTTAGACAGACAATTGTTCTTTGAAAAGATTACTAATAATAACACATTAGAAAATTCACAAGGATAAACCCAACTCTTATAAAGCGATGCGCAATCTTAGTAAAGCGTAAAGCGCTTACAAGAGCGTTAGTAGAGCACTGCCCCGCAACGTATGAAATACTTATAAATGTATAAGAAACTTCCTAACACAGAACCATAAAATGTATATGAAGCTAATAATAGTAATAGGAAACTAAATAAGATGAATAGATGGTGATCACATAAGAGAAACATGGTTTGATGAGTAAAATACGATGAGACAGGAGAAAAGAAAGAGAGGAAGAGGAAGGGACGGCAAATAATAGGAGAAGAAGAAAATTTTAATAAAACAGTTCAGTTTTTGTAGTTTATTTACTTAGAAAACAGACTCTAGGGCCTGTAAACTTGGCTTACTAGGCTTCAAGGCCCTTTTTTTTCTTTTAATATACTAATCAAATCATAAAGCACGCTTCACAAAGCGTTTTGGGGCTGGGGCGCAAAAAAGCGCGCCCAGAACACTTTTTTAAACCATGGCTCAAAAGATTTGAAAATCAGAGATAAAAACCCCTAACTAAATTCCAACATTCGATTAGTACATGATCAGAAGATAAACCCTCCAATTATTTCATCCTCGCAAGAAGATACATAACTGCCGCAATTCAGCCTTGTGTTAGTTCAGAAAAAGAGAAAGAGAATAGAGTCTTCTACTGTATAGAATCTTGCCTTGACAAATAGATGCTGGTTTACTATTCATAGGACTACACTTTATCTAGATTTTCGGTTTACTCTAACAGCAAAAAGACTTGAATAGCATAAGATTGCAACCCTGAACATAAAAACTTGAAACATGATAGTGAACACATGACAAATAGCGGAATTAAAAGAGTTTGGATAATTTCATTTCACATACAAATTATCAGAAAGTAACTCAAGACAAGAACTACTACTTGTGATCATTCATGTCCGGCATAAAATTATGTCAAATGTCAAACCAATTAGAAGAAACTATGAGCATTACAATCAAGAAAAATAAGCAGAGAGATACCGTGGTAAATGCTGCTGTTCTGCAATTCTCTTCCTGTGTTTTGAGTGTAACAACGATCTTCTTCTAACTGCTTGATAAGGTACCTAGCTAACCTGATGGACAAACAGTTTGAAACATTATTAACCTGATAAACAATTAAAAACCCTAGAACAAGAAATTAGATAGAAAATTCATAGCTGAAAAATTATCATTGTTGATTGTAGAACAACAATAGAGAAAAGACAGATATCAAAAATCACAGATGAATTTCAGAAGAAAAAAAAAAATTAAAAAAAATCTGATGAATTTCACAGATGAGTTAAACCAAGGGGGATTTTGTTAATGCATTATCGTAGTAATCCAAAATCATACTTACAGAAAGTAAGTAGATCTAGCAATTGGAGTGTCACATATAATACGAACTATCAATTGAAGAAGAAGAAACCCTAGCTTACCTTGAAGGAGAAACAGCTTTGATCTATATAGGAGGTCTTTGCTCCACTGATTAAAACAACATTCAACTTGAGAAATAAGGGTCTAATTTTCCCTCTCAATTTTTGGCTCCTTTTTGCATCACCATTTTCTACCTGCGGCAAAAGAGAACCATTTTCTACCTGCGGCAAAAGAGAACGACCCTTTATGCCTCTATTGGAGTTGAGTACTTGGACCCTGCAACACCCTTGTATGTTGTGGAGACAATCAACGGAACGGTTAGTTTTAGGTATTATAGGGCTTTACCCTTGATTTGAGGGAGCCCTTCCAAAAATTCTCTACGGCTCTGGGAGACCCAAGGCCGAAGAGGGGGTTTGGAAATAGTTTTCAACCAGCAATTGACACTAGGCCTGCACACGGTTTGGTTCGGTGCGGTTAGTTGTAAAACCGTTCAACCAACCGTTTATAGTGCGGTTAGCACATTTAAAACCGTAACCGAACTCAATAGTATTCGGTTCGGTTTTTAACCGAACCGACTATGTTCGGTTATTTTCTGATTGGTTCGGTTTTAACCATAAATTAATCAATCGAGAAATTCGACAGATTTCGTACTCTACTGTGACAGTGTACTTCCATTCCTTATTTAAGAAATAACAGCTTACCATACTTAATAGATTAAACAGATCCATTCCATAAGAGTCTAAACTCTAAAGATCAAACACACAGTCACACACATAATGAAGTCCAAAAGCAAGGAGTCTAAACTCTAAAGATCAAACACACACACAAGTGACACAACACAATAGTCTTAAAGTTCAACATAAGAAAGTAGCACGAAGAGTCGAAGACAAGTAAAAGACTCCAGCGTCCAGTACATGATGTACATCCATCCATTTCTCAAGCCAACAATCCCCTTAATCCTCATCCTTGCCCAAAATGTCTGCAAAGAGAAAAACTCAAAAGTCAAATCAAAATTCTTCACATCATGGGTAATGTACTTCAAGTGTCTAGAACTAGTACAACACATAGCTTGAAACTCCAAGTTCAAAAAGGACAGGGAATACAAAAAATAACATAAAAAGGACCAGCACCCACAAACACTACACCACACAACTTGAAGAATCAACCACTTTCTCTTTAATCTTCGTATGCAAGCCCTAAGCAATTACATAATCATAGATAATAAAACTGAGTGCAATTGACTGCAAGTTTGCAACTCCACTAACCATAAATCATGATACGCAAAAGAAATGACAACTATAGAAATTTTAAGTCAAATAAGAAGTTAATCATGATATGTAAAAGGTGACTGCATTCATTCAAGTGAAAATCTAACTGGATTCATTCAAGTGACAAACAATTCTAACTGGATTCATTCAACTATAGATATTTTAAGTCAAATAAGAAGATAAGAGATTCCATTACCTTCTTCAATGCTGGCATTGTCATCTGGTACATAGTCACATATGAAATCAAGAGAGATAGGTTTCTGCAACCAGCTTTGCGTACAGAGAAGTGCTTCAACTGTCCTGGCAGATAGCGAGCTTCTCCATGGAGTAAGAATGCGCTTTCCGGTACTGAATGCGCACTAAGCAACTGAGGACACTGGTATTGCCAAAATATCCTTCGCCATAAGTGATAGTACCTTATACTTGGTACTATTAGCCTGCCACCATGCCAGAATATCAAAATCCCTTGTAGATGTTTCACAGTCATCAAGCAAATACCTTTCCAGTTCAGACTTTGGATGAGTAGAGTGAACATTCATTCTTCGCCTTTTCTTCCTCGACTCAAGCACATCCTCAATGTTCTCTTCTTGCACACAAACTACCATGTCATCCACACCTGCAACAGTTGTTGACCCAGTACCTAAGACATCAACACAAATGCACAATCAATATTAGTAAATGATGATGATAACAACATTTATAATATTTAAGTATGTAACAGTAGAACAAAAGCAGATAACTAAAGTTCAAAAGCTGCTGTCACCTTCATCTGCATTAGCATTTGAATACATGGTGTTGTACTCTTCATAAAGTCTACCCATGTCTTGTTTCACAGCTTTCAAAACAGTCCCAACCCTGAAATCTTCTTGCTCATACAAACATTCAAGATCAAACTTCAAACCCGGACTCTTTCTCTCGAGGATCAAGCAAGTTAGCAAAAAAAGAACGAGTTCATGTCTTCATAATCCCCCAATATGAGTTGTACTTTTTAAACATTACTTCTGCCATCTTAGAAATATGAGCATCTCGATTTCCTATATCTCTAAGACGAACCAACTGTTCATGAATCAAAGCTAACTGCCATAAAAACTCATGTGTAGTAACCTGTGTAGAAGCAGAGAATTTAACAGTAGCATCAAAGAAAATTTTTAAACATTTTACAAGACTCCTAGCATATAACCAGTCTGCAGCATATGGAGCATGATGACGGGGCTTGTTCCTTTTCTTCGTATTCCTCTTTTTAGTTACATCTCCTTCACTTTCAGATTCACTAGAACTAAGAAAATAATCTTCATTATCAATTACAACAGTGTCATCATCAGGATTAGGTAAAGCTTCACATTCAGATTCTTTAAAAATATACTTATCTCGAAAGCTCTTATCTTCTCTTTCTAACCTCTTAAAGACCTTCTCATATGGAATGGCAGCTTCAAGCATTAGATATGTAGCATTCCACCGGGTCTTAACATCCAAGAAAACAATCTTCTCAAGAGCAGCACATTCTTTGAATTTGGCCAACCTAGAGGGAGATCCAGTGACATACTTGATAACTGATCTAATCCTGCTAATTGACTTGTGATACAACAACACAACATCTTTAACAACAAGCGCAAGAACATGCGCAAAGACACCTTACCCGATAAAAAAGAATGAAACAAGGAAATATCAAAGAAATTGTTCTAAACTTGAGTAATAACAAATGTACAAGCAAACATGTTTACAAAGAATAAACAATTACTTCCATGGAAACAAAAAGAAGATACAAGTTGCATATACAGATATAGAGAGATGGTTTTAGTAATGAACAAAGTCATGAAAGTAAAAAGAAAAAATGATAGTACAAAAGCGGCAGACCAACTCACTTCTTTTCATTCTCCATTCCATACAACATGACTAAGCAAAATAGCATCAAAAATACTCTACAACTTTACATAATTAATACATTTCATGGTTGGCTGTTATCTTCATGTATTCAGCTAAGTCTAAATGAAAAAATTAAACTATCAAGAAGAAAAGCAATCTAACCTGCATGTATTCAAACTTTAATTGTTGCTACTTGTCCATTGATGACACTTTGGTTTGAAGATACTCGATCGCCACAGTATTTGCACTGACATTGTCCAAAGTCACACCAAAAAGATCTTCTAGCCCCCAATCCAGCAAACATTTCTCAAGTGTTTTCCCAATATCCACACAGTATGACCCTTGATCTGGCAAAACAAGATGATTCTCTTTTGGAGCTTCCAATGAATATCAATGAAGTGCACAGTCACATACATATAGTTGAAGTTGTTTGGAGATGTCCATGTATCAGTTGTAAGAGAGACTCTTTGTTTACTTTCCTTGAAATATTTCTTCAACTTTTCTTTCTCATCTTTGTAGATTGTTAATAGATCTCTGTATATGGTCATCCTGCTTGGCACCTTGAATCTAGGTTCTAACTGTTCACTGTATCTTCTAAATCCTTCTCCTTCTACAATTCTAAATGGCAGTTCATCTATTATGACAAACTCAGTCAATCTCCTTCTACACATATCCTTGTCATAGCTAACAGCAACCAGTTGGGATGACTGTCCTGGTCTTGGTGGTGGAAACACTAAACTTTGTTGACCCTTCAGCTTCTTGTTTGGATTCTCAGGACATGTTCCTAAATGTGTCTTCATGCTGGAAGTTCCATTTCCTCGACTCTCGGCTTGCAACTTCTTCTTGCAGTGCTTACATTGTGCTTGTTTGTCATTGAGCCTTACAAAATCATTCCATACTTTTGATCTCACTTTTCCCTTCTTCTTTGGTTCACTTTCAGGTGCAGGGTCCTGTGTAGCCTGTTGTGTTTCTTGTGTAGCATCAACTTGAGGTGTTACAGAAGCTGTCACTTGAGTAGACTCAGCTGCAGGGGACTGAGAGGCTGGAGATGCACCTGCCATCTTGCAGCTCGATAATGAAACTGAAGTTGATCCAAGCATTACCACTTACAGACCCTGCAACAAACATCATTTCCAACATTTAGTTCTTAATACAAGCACAAGATGTCAACACAACAGAAGATTCATATTGTCAATACAACATAATAAAAGTACTTTTTTTCCAAGTTTTGTAAATATACCTAAATTTGATCAGTTTTAACCAAAGTGATGATGACACACAACACTATACATCTTTGCAAGCACTGAAATATTCAGGGAAATAGATCATCACAATTTTCTAATCCAACCTCTGCTCTATGTACACAGAGAACATCAAATTCAGACTAGTTACATTACATACTCAAACTTATCAAGAACTTAAAACAGTGAGTAAAAGCTCACAATTGAAAGCACCATTATCATCAAACTCAAGCAAACTAAAACTCAAACAAGCAAGACCCATACTATGAAACAAACCCATACTATATGAAACAATCTCAGATCTATAAACCCTATAAATCTCTATCAAAAACAAATACAAATCTCTAAACAAAAACACTAGTTAGTAGTTACCTGTTTGAAATAATCCACAACTTTAGTTAATGAAGAACTCCAACTGCTCCTGCTCCTGCTCCTCAAGGTCTGAGAACAAAAACAACAACAAAAACAAAAAAAATTATAACCCTAACATAAATCGATTGACAACATAAATCGATTGATAACAGAAATCAAACCATCTGTTGATAGTGAATCAAAAGAAACCCTAAAAATAAAAATAAAAACCCTAGAAATTGATTAAAAAAAATCAATCGAGGAGAAGGAGAAACAGAAGAGGAGAAAACACTTACCGATGTGTATCTCTTGAATGATAGAGGTGGTGGTGCTCTTGACAGCGTTGAATCTCTTGATAGAGGTGGTGAACTGGTGATGGAGGCGAGACTGGAGTGGAGAGAGAGATAAGTCTCGGAGAGGAAGAGAAGAGAAGAGAGGAGCTGCTAGCATTTTAGGGTTCAGTATATATAGTGTAGGGTTTAATCTAGACGGCTAGGATTGATCAGGATAAAAATAAATCAACGGCTCACAATATTCGGTTTTTCGGTTCGGTTAGGGTGCGGTTATGGGTAAAACCGTTGACCGCACCGAAGATCTAACGGTTAACAAAATTAAAACCGCAACCGACCGTTGGATTATCGGTTCGGTGCGGTTATCGGTTCGGTGCAGGCCTAATTGACACGCCTCGGTTATTACCTCATTAGCTGCATCATTGCCCCAAGCGCAAAGAAGCCTTGATATGATAGGGTTCACTTCTTTTTATAGCACCATCATTTGCATCCTTGACTCTGATTCGTATGATGTGGGACTAACTGACTTCAGAAATGAGCAAAAAAACATTATGATAAGACGAGCATTTTGATAGTAGATGTCTTTATTGGTTTGTACTAGAGTAGTATGTCCAAGCAATGCCAAAGAGTAGATGTCTATTGGTGTTAGAAAAATGTATGAACATGAAACAATTTAAGCAAACTCATGCACAGATAATCCTTACAGGACTCGGAAACAACACTTTCGTGCTTAGTCGTCTTTTAGCTATCTGTTCACACCCATTTCATGGAATCCCAATATACTACCCAACCCAGATTTTTGATCAAATTCAAAAACCCACAATATGCATCTGTAATACGTTGCTTAAAGCCTTCTTACTCAAAGGGGAATTCAATAAAATTGTAGAAATGTATAGTCACATAATGCAAATTGGTCTCTACCCTGATAATTACACTCTTCCGTATGTATTGAAAGCCTGTACTTATTTGCACAAGTTTCAGTTAGGAGAACAGATTCATGGGGATGTATTCAAGCTGGGTTTTGATGGTGACATTTTTGTTGGTAATACGTTGTTACTAATGTATTCTTCTTGCGCTAGAATGGTTGAAGCACGCCTTCTGTTTGGAGAAATTCCGCACAGAACTGCGGTTTCATGGACAGTTATGATATCTGGGTACTCTAAAATGGGTGATGTAGACCCTGCGCGGTTAATATTTGATGAAGCACCATTCAAGGATAGAGGAATTTGGGGTTGTATGATTTCTAGTTATGTGCACAACAATTGTTTCAAGGAGGGGCTGGGAATGTTTCGTTTGATGCAGTTGACAGATTTAGACCCTGACGAAGGAATTTTTGTTAGCTTACTTAGTGCTTGTGCTCATTTAGGATCTATGGATATTGGATTATGGATTCACAAGCAGTTGAAGAGAATGCAGTTGCCAATGACTGTTCAGCTTAATACTGCTCTTATAGATATGTACGCAAAATGTGGGAAACTGGTTCTAGCTAAGAATTTGTTTGATGGGATGCAGGAAAGAGATGTAATTTGTTGGAATGTGATTATTTCTGGATTGACAATGAATGGGGATATAGAGAATGCAATTGCACTGTTTGAGCAACTGGAGAAAGATGGTTTCAGACCTAACGACATAACCTTCATCGCCGCATTAACTGCATGTAGCTACTCAGGTATGTCTTATAAAGGACTGCAGATTTTTGATAGTATGAAGTCAGTTTACGGAATTGAACCTAAAAGTGAGCATTATGGATGTATGATCAATTTGCTTAGTCGAGCTGGGCTTTTTGACGAGGCAAAAGAAATTATTCTGAGAATGCCAACTTCATGTAGCCCGTCAGATGAAGCAATGGCTTGGAGAGCATTACTGAGTTCTTGCTGTAGTCATTGACAAACCAGTCTCACAGAGGTTGCTGCTAAGAGACTCGTACAGTTAGAACGTCATTGTGGGGTGTATGTTTTACTATCGAATATCTATGCAAGTTCTGGTAAATATGATGATGCCAGGAGAATAAGGAAAGATATGAAAGAGAGAGGAGTAGAGAAGACACCTGGTTGTAGTTCGATTGAGGTTGATGGGTTTATTCATGAGTTTGTTGCTGGTGAGAAATCACATCCTCAAATGGAAGAGATACATAAAATTTTGGAGAAGATGACTGATCAGTTGGAGTAATACGAAAGTATGTCAGATTAAGTGAATTAGTTGCATGGAAGATGGCCAGTGAGAAAACCAAATCTACACAGCCAGTGATACCTTGGCAGGCGACTTAACCTCAAGCAAAGGTTCTAGTTTACTTATCAGAAGTTACGGCTTACTTTTTTGAAGCATCTCTGTCACTTGAGGTTGTCCAGTTAGATTAGTTACAGCTGACAGTGAAGGAATATCAGAAGTTAAAATGGGTCTTATGGTAGTTTCGAGACTGCTCTTGTTATTTACAGAATTACTGGTCTCTGTCCATTTAGAAAGTGCTCTCATGTGAAATATTGTCTTGCAGAGTTTATTGGATATTGAATGGCTCTGTAACGTGTTATCAAAGATGACCTAATGGGGGTTTTGTTTCAAGCCGGTTTAATGTTCCGCCTGAGGTTTCGAGCGTAGTGAATGGCTCTGTAACATGTTGTCAAACTGAAGTTAATAGAGAGGTTACAGGGAAGCTATCTTATGCAGTCAGTTATGCAATTGTGTAAGAGCATCGAGCGGGTCATAGTATCACTGCTGCCAAACGATCAAGCTGAAATTCTTTCTGACTGGATGATTAAGGCCAAGGAATTGGTGATATAGAATTAAGTCCTCAAAGAGAGATTGGTGGCAGGTTTACACTGCCACAATCAGCCTTTGGTCGTGTTTATTTTTTTTGCTCAGGTTGGACCTGACACTGTTCAATTTCAACCCAACTCAGGTTCAATTACAAAATGGTGTAGCTGAATTGTTCTTGTCAATTATGGGCTATTCTCAACAGTTTTAAGTTTCTTGGAAAAGAAAAATGGCAAGTGCCTGAAATTTTCAATTAAAATCATTCATCAAAATTCTGCTTTCATACAGTGGATCATAGCACTTTCTTTCCAGGTAATTTCTTCTTCTTCTAATCTTTCAATTGATAGTTCATATTTGTTACTAGATATACTTTCTAATGCATGAGTTTCTCTAAGTGTGATTCTGGATTACTACGAGAATGTATAACAAAATCACCTCTCATTTTATTTTATTTTCTTACTTGATTTTGTTTCTCATGTAGTTTGGAGGCCAAATTTTACCCTCAACTTTCCCCCTTCTTAGCTAAACCGTTTGTCTATCAGGTTAGCTAGGTATCTTACCTAGCAGTTACAAGATCATTGTTACACTCAAAACACAGGAAGAGAATTGCATAACAGCATTTACCCCATGGTATCTCTTTCATTATTGACAGGGCTACAGTGGCACTGGCACAGCAAAAAGCCTGACTAAAAGATTGGTTTTGAGAATTGTTGGGTTCCTCTTCAGAAAAGAGAAACCCTTCAAAAATAGGCATGCCGCTTATAAACGGCAAGCACACGGTATTCTTTAGTAAAAGGCGAAAGAATAGTTCGCTTTGTGCTTACCGCACGGCTGCGTGAATCAAAAAGCTCAATGGAGTGCTAGTTATATACAATGCGCTTTGAGGACGGTTTTGATTTATACACTATGTGGGACTAATACATTTTCATTTCAAGTCTCAACTGAGTGCAGGGTTGGCACACAGCATGGCATGGTGTAAGAGGGTCTAACAGCCAATGGATACCGGTGAAGTATATAGAAGTCAGTGCCATATTTTTCAAGTACAACCTTCCCTAACTTCCTCTCCGCTTCTGTATTTAAATCACCAAGAGGCTTAACCTTCAACACCAGCTTCCTCCAACATTTGAACTTCTCGTCGTAAGTAAGTCTCGGATCTTCCTTAGGTGCTTTAGAGGTTCAAAGGGACACTGCTTCCCAATGGACTCAAGTTTTTTATTGCAGTTCTCATTCAAACTGTCGAGTATTGCAACAAATAGGCGGTCTACGACGTCTATCACCTCTAAATAATGCTCATTAATCTCCCTTACCACATCCAGGCCAATAAATTCACACAAATGTCTGACCTGAAAACAAGGCCTATCTCAATGACACTCCTAAAATTGCCATCCGTTTGCCAAGCTGTGGTGATTCAACTAGGCAAGCTGGGTGGCCTTTACAGTCAAGTCTGAAAACAAATGCACCATCTTCAAGCTTGCTATCAATTTTGATCTGTAGGTTCCAACAAATCTTCCGGACAACGAAAACTGCCTAAATCTATTTTCAACTTGACACTGAATGCGAAAAATTGCTTGGTTAGCAGGTGTGCGCACATCAAACGTGTTTCCTGGGTACGCGAACGTGTTTCCTTGAACTGAAACTTTTTATTTAACAATCCAATATCAGTCCATATTCGGACACCAACAGTTTTGATTGCATTGCAAATCTTGAAGCGAGAGTTCCCCACTTCTAAATAGACTTTGAAATAGTTCCCCACTTCTAAATAGACTTTGAAATAGATCCACAACAAGACAGTCAAAAAGAAAGAGTTTAAGTCTTTACTTAAAGCTTCAAAGGATCCTATCTTAAAATTTATAGTCCCACACTGATCAGTTAGTATGAATTCCCTTTGTTTAAATACCACCAGGAAGAAAGAATCTATCGAGCATGGATATTACAAGCGCGATGTGGAAAGGGTTCCCATAATTTTCCGATCTTATGGAAGCAATCGTGCCCACATGAGCTCATTTTTTTTTTCTTGCGAAGTCAGAATGACTCTGTCCTAGCTATTTTGTGAACAGTTTCTTTCTGCATAAATGATACTGCCTGCCGGTTAGAGCACGAACTATTTTTTATAGAGGCCAGTGTTTTCTGTGTCTAAGACAAAGTTCAAGTGCCGGCTCAGAAGTAAGTAGTGCAGTTTGAGGAACAAAATAAGAACGACAAAATCACAAAGAAGAAGAATGGCAAAAATCAACAAGGTTTTGTTTTAAGCTGGTAGAAGGTAAGCAGTCCCATTGGGCAAAATGATTTCAGCCTAGATATTTATGATCTATTCCAAATGTATTACATCCGATTTGTCTTCATATTTAAGCAGGTCCGAAAGGTTAGCTTTTATTGACAGGGGTGGTGAAAAGCCTAACAAAAAAGATTGAATTTGAGGATTGTTTAGTTCCTCTTAGAAAAGAGAAACCTTGCAGCCAAATTTCTTCATGTATGATACATTTGGCTTGTGTATCAGAGCACAAGGCTCAAATGCTGAGCGAAAAACTAGAATCCAAATAATGTTTGATTTCATACATTTTAAGTGCGGACATAAAGAACAAAATAAGGTGGCTGATATATTAGCAAAATTAGCTAGAGTCTCTCTTTTAAGTAGTGTTTGGATTTTATCTACTTGTGATGAGATTTTACCTCAATTACAAGAGGATGCACAATATGTACTACAAGACTCTTAATTAATGAAAATTTCAGTTTCAAAAAAAAAAAAAAAAAAAAGTGCGGACATAAAGTCTAAAAGCCTTGTTTAGAAACCAGATTCCAAAATGTTCTTATAGTGATTTATGCCTCAAAGAATTAGCTCTAGTGAATTAAGAATATATGCCCCATACAAATCATCTAGTAATTAAAACATGGGAGAAGGGAATAGAGGGGTTGGAGCGATTGATTCACCATTTGGTGGTCTGGTTTGTTAGCGCAAACCTGGCGAGATTGTGAGCATCTTGATTAGCTCATCTTCCAACCAGATCGATCGGCATCTTCCAATCAGATCGATTCATCTTTAGGACTAAAGAAGACGGATCGATATCTTCCAACCAGATCGATCCTTCATCTTTAGGACTATGTTGCGGATTCTTGGAGCAGTTCTAGTGGCAGCCTTCAGGTATAGAGCCAGCCTTCTAGAGTACTGTCAAACGTAATCGAGTTTCCAGTCCCAGATGCTCCATAATACACAAGCTCTACACACTCTTCTACCTTGCACAAATTTTGATTTTGCAAGATTGGCACGCGTTCCCCCTCAGGAACAAATTATGACGTAGACTCTCCCTCAATGGGGAGATCTTAGGCGAGCGCCCTTCCAAAGTGCAATGGAAGTCACTAACCTAGGCCATGACCCTTCATGATCAGCAATAGACCCCGTCCAGGTAAGTATGATCTCTAGTTGCATTTTGAGTTTCATTTATAGGGTTGTTTTCTTTCTCTTTTTTCCTGAACGGCCTATGTGGGATTATTATTACCTTTCATTTTGCATCTTTCTTTCATTGGTAGAGAGAGGTTTGGACCTATAATCTTTTTTAGAAACACTGTGCCCAAAAGCACTACATCTCTTTGGCCAGCCATCAAAGAGCAAAATATCAGAATATGGGTGTGAGATGGTTGCTTTTGAATCATTAATGGCTCTAGGCTTTACACTCGGTATAATGTTTTTGTTACTGAGCCTGGAATGTATGTTCTCTGACATTGTTTTCTAAAAATCTAGTCATTTCAGTGAGGGGATACAGAGAGATTAGGGAGAATTTAGAACATCACAGAGTCGAGAAAATCAAGTTGCAGGATACACCATTTTCTGCTACTACCAAGAACACCAAGAACATTAGACCCAAAAAGACAGTCGTTCATGCTACAATGTTAACGACAATTAGGTGAGGGTCGCAGAGCTACGGCAACAACATCATTTCGTCTTTATCGTTCTTTGTAACAGTGTTTGCAACAATTATAAACGTTGCAAACACCCGATTTTCATCTTTTTCTCCATTTCATCTTTGTAAACACCCTTTGAGCAATAATAATGATTTTTGAGCGTGTTTCCAACATGATGAGCGGCTAATTCTCTCACAACCAAGGCAATGAGGAAGCTATTTACGCATGAATAATTGGTAATTATTTATTTTCTCTAATTTATAATTTATAATTCACTCAATCACTGCTTTTGCAGAGTTTTTAATTGTTTGCAAAATTTTCTTCATTAGTTGTGATTCAATTAGATAGGTTATGCTTTGTTTAGATAATCTATGCTTAGGGGATACAATTAATTTTTGAGAATTTGCCTGATTATTTGTGAATTAAGAAACAAGGGATTTAAAAGATAATTAGAGTTTTGGGTTATTTACCGTTATTCATTCATGTGTAATAGTGGAATCAGTGTCTTGGTTTTTCCTAATATTTTGAAATCAAATTTTGAGTTATGTTTTCTTTATTTTTAAGTTTTATTAAGTTTAAAATCTGTTGCTTTCACAAGTCTCAACGAACATTTTACTACAACTCAATTGAAAATCACATCACCGGCTAGTAGACCCGGTCACATGACACCTTTCCTAATTTTATATTATTTCCTTGATGTGAGGGAAACACCATGAAACTGAGGAGTTTCCTTAAAATGAAGGAGTTTTGTTCAAAATGAAGGAATTTTCATAAGATCAAGGAAAAGAAATAAAATATGATAAAATAAGAAACTAGGCGTGGGACTGGCCACGACATGACCGGCCGGCCGGTGGGCCCAGTCCCCTAGCGCCTTAGCCAATATTTTTTTTTTATTATTTTTCTTCCTATTTTGCATAGGTTCATCGTTCCTTCGTATTTTGGAATGCTCATTCGTGCATTCAGGTGCTCGTTAGTGCATTATTGCTGAGTACACTTGCACCATTTTGGTCGGGGCTTACTCGATAGTGGCTCAGATGCCCGTACGTTGAATATTTATCACTAACCCATGGAATTCTGCTGGGAAGAACCACGAATTGAAGTAATGGAATATTATGAAGAACGTAGAATATTTCCGAATATTCAGTTAATGAATTTAAGGATTAGAAATAATTAATTGATGGATCTATACTATTAGGCATGCCGTCTAGGAGCATTAATTATTAGAGGATTGGGTGATATGAGCTAGTTGAAGCGTCATATTTATTATGTATAGTATAGTCAGGGAAAACACGTTGTTGCATCCTGAAGACGTTATCGCTCTATACTAGCAGCCAAGCTGTCTGGGAGCCGTCCAATCATAATGATTCTATACACATGTCTTTTATATAGTCAGGGAAAACATTGTTACCTCCTGAAGACGTTATTGCTTTATACTATCAGGCAAGTTGTCTAGGAGCCGTCCAATCGTTCGATTCTATATAAAAGTAATTACTGAAATTGCTCAGTATTCATGAGATATGTCGTTGCCTCAGTTGAGAGACTGCATATTCACGTATGCTCTGAGAGACAATATACTTAGTCAGAGATTCTTGTGGCATGAGCTTTCATGCTTCAATGAGAGACATTAGCCTCAATACTCACCTGATTGCTGGATCAGGAGCATGTACAATTATGGTTTTACGATTTTAGCCTTTGTTAAAAATCCACCATCTACATTAAGTCCCCTGCTTAGTGAGGGACAGTCATGTTCCTCAGTCAGCACTGGATGGTGATTTTTTTCTTAGTTACAGACGAAATAAGTAATTGAACTTAGTCGTAAGATAGGATGTTACCGGATTTTCGATTGCATTAGCGAACCATGGCTTGAACGAAGATCCCAGTGGTATGATAGAGCATCGTCTAACGAGCGTAAATTGGTGTAGCACCGCTAACCTTGGTCGATTTAGGATTCACGGGTCCGGTCCCAAGAAAGGAAATACGTTTTAGCGCGGACGTTCGTTCGTTCGTTAGTTTAAGAAACAAACAAAATAGACCTGAGTCTAATGATAAAAATTTTGTCTATGAGCTTTCACGAAAAACAAAATTTTATTTTTTAAATATGTGAGATTTCACAAGGTGGAATAAACTCTCGTTTCAAAGGTGGATGCTCGTACGAGAGAATTTTTTTTTTTGAACAGACGTGCGTCTGTTAGTAATAAAATTTTGTTTATGAGCTTTCATGAAACTTTTAATCTTCGAGCTTTCAGAAATCTTTGAAAATATACTCTCTCTTCAAAGACAGATGCTCGCGCGAGGGAGAAAATATATATATATATATATTATTTTTTTCAAACTTACGTGAGTTTCACGTTAAATATATATATATTTGTAAAACCAATGTTTTGATTTTGAACAACTGTTGAAAGTAGACAATAATACATGGTGAAATAATGTCTGTATGTAAGTTTTCACAATTGTAGAATGGACGTCTGTCCAATTTTTGAAAAACCAGTGGATGTTAAAATTCACGTGAGTTGTTCACGGTTTTATGAACATCAAGTCATGATTTTGAATAATGAATTTTGCTCTTCTTTGCAGGTTTGAAGGAACGAGCAAGTTTTCGAAATTCTGACGTTATAATCACTACAGCTAGTGAAATCGTAAATAGGTAAGAGTTGGATTGTTACCGTTTTTGTTGTGTGCTTGTTATGGGTATATCCATGACTCCATGTCTTTCGCCTTAGGTAGTGGTGACTTCTGGTTACAACCACTCTTATGGCTCTTCCGGGGAACGTTCCAAAAATATCAAGTCAAAGATGAAGACTTCTGCATATGCTCATACCGAGGTAAATCAACCTGAGACGCTGGAAAGTTGACACATTGTATGCCTCTCGATCATCTGGGAGTCATCCCTCATCAGCAGAAGCACCGCCGACTTCAGCAAGTGGGACTATCGGCTGAAGATGAAGTTCTGCTTTGTGTTGATGGTGTAGCTCCTGATCCAATGTGGATGAATGAAGAATTTCGTCATAATTCATCAGAAAATTTAGAAGTTAGTTCTTCATTGAAATTGCTGTAGAATCTTCGTCCGATGTCGGATTTTCGTGATCTACCCATGTTTCTTCATCCCCAGAAAATTTCTAAGCTTTATCAAAAAATCTTTTCGGCTTTTGAGCACGTTTAAGGGCCGAAATTGACTAAACAGTAAATTTCCAGGAGGTTTTCAGGAAATTTTCAGCTGTCATGCAGTCCAAAGTTTTGGCCATATCTTTTTGATCGTTTCTCCAATTACCGTGAATTTTGGATATGTTGTAGAGGACATCCATACGAAGAGAATGGTACATGAATCATCCATAAAGTCTTCACCAATTTCTCCTAGCTCGCTGTTTTGTGCAGGACAGTATAAAATCATCTCAGACGAGCTTGTTGTAAAACACTCATGTTGTGTCTTTAGATCATTCGCTTGTGTATTGAACGGTTGGTGAAGGATTTTAATGTCATTGATTCGTTTGATATTAAGACCCCTTGATTGATACATCAGCATGGTGCTTGCAAAGTCTGCCTCTTGTTTACGTCGATCGTAGAAACATCACTTCTGAAACCCTGGTCACATGACCATAACTGAGGTTGCTCTCAAGAGGGGATGAAGTAATGACCATGGTTGCATGTCCCGATAGTAGCTACTTTTAAGATGAATGATTAGCGTCGGAGGGCCCGGTACCACGAGTCTTGGACTGTAAAATTGATCATCAGGATCAGTGGACCGTCAGTCCCCAGTATTTTGTTAAATCTCTCCTTTTCGTTTTCCCTTGTTTTGGCAAGTCCTAGATAGAGAACCTGGGTAGAAAAATTGATGTAAAGACCCAGGTGGTAGAAGTTGGAGGTACCTTGATGAAGGACTTAGCGAAAAGACCTGGTGGACATCGATCGACTGTAGAGGTTATGAATCCCGTCCACGAATTTCTGCTTGCATGTTGTATGCTCTGGAAGCTGTAGGAACCTCATACGATGTCGGAATTCGGTGCTTGACCCTAATCTTTGAAGCTAAGAGACTGAGTTATCATATGAGAAAAGAATCACTCAATTTGGAGTTATGTAGGTCACCCAACCAAGCATGCACATTTGTAATTTGTAATCCCGTACAGAATTTTCAGATTTCATAGACCTGGCAATAAAGGCCATATCTTTCAGCTCGTGTGTCCGATTGATGCTCCCTTTTGGTATGTTGTAGAAGAGACATAGATGAACATCTTTCATTGAGGAAGTATTGTCCCATTCCTCACCCATTGGTACGTTTTTTGTAAACCCATGGCCTGAAATGTGTTGTATCTCCTTTGTAGAGGCGATGAGAACATCTTGTAGAAGACTTTGGATTGTGCCCGTCTGTCGTGCAAGCTTTGGGAAGACGTTCATGTTAAAATGTTTTCATGTCTATACATTTTGATATGAATCGTTAGGGCTTGAAGAAATACGATCCATCGAGTAATGCTTCAGAGAATAGATAATTGATGAAGCGGGATGTTGCTCATAAAACCGTTGTAGATGCTGAGATCACGAATAATTACGCTCTAGAGATCCTTGTCGATGCTGAGATCATGGATGGTGTTCCTTTAGAGATTATTGTTGATGCTGATACCATGTTTGAAGTTGTTCCAAAGACCGAAAAGGCTAGAACCATGATTATAGATATAATCTTTGCTCCTCCATCCAGTGAGCCTTTTACATTCACGAACTAGTTGATGAGTTGAGTGTCTTTAAGATGAAGGTGTACTGAGAGTTCAACCTGAATGATCCTGAAAGCATAACTTTACCATGAACTGGCTTCGTCAGTGAGTCGACGTTGTTGCGGTAGATAGCAACAACAGTTTCATAATGGATGTGATTGGTGAAGAGAGGAAGTTCCCCAATCGTGCAGGGGCTTGTGATGTAGAGAAATCCCGTTGATGAAGTTTCACGGAATCACCTCAGGTTTCCCATTTAGTGCCATCCATGTATGAATGATATTGCATCTGCTTCAGAAGTCTTATCATGGGATAATGAAGACTTATCGATTGTAGTTTAGTTATACTTTGATCGTGCTGGTGTTGAATCAGTGTGTCATCGTCGAGATATTTGTGCTGAAGCTGTACTCTTTGATTGAGAGTACAATTTGATGGCTTCTTAGATGCTTGAGCGTTGAAGCGTATATTCCTTAAGCATCGAATGTCTTAGGTTTGATCGTTTTGACCCTGAGTATCTTCTGTTGATTCAGCATTCATGTCGTTGCGGTAGTGGGATTCAACACTTGTGCAGACATCAGAGCTATCTGATTTTGTGGGACACATGGACACTCTTGCAAGCCTATGCAGAAACGCCCAAAGTGTTCTTTGCCGAATGTCTCAATGCTCGATTCAGAGAAATGTCAGATTCAACCACTTGGTAAAATACTAATACGGTGAAGCTACCATTCATAACGTCTTGCAGAGTTGCTAGAAGAATTGAGTTATCATACTAGGATAACATGTGAGGAAAAATGACATAGACATGGAAGAAATGAGACTTGCCTGAGTGTGGAACCTCTTGATGAATGTCTATTCAAGTTCTTGCTTCAACCCCGTCAAAGTTCGAAATTCCCCCAAGCGTTCTGATGATGGAATGTCCAAAAAATCTTTTGGATCAGAACTTTCTTCGTTGGAGAGATGTGCAACCAAAGGCGCTTTGTCAGTAGCTATCTTTTCAGCGTGGATCCACGCTCGTCTGAAGAACATGTCATATCCTGGATCTTCCCGATTATGTGAAACTTGATTTCTGTCCAGGTTGAACTTATGTTCACTTTGAGAGTGATGTAGCCATAAGTATTTCCGAGCGTTCCTTCAAGGTCTCTGATTGAAATGGGATCACGAGCGGCTCTGTGGATTTTTAGTGGAATGATGTTGATAGCGGCGTCGGCATCGATCAACATTCTTCTGAATTCATTTCCTTTGAGATGGAATGCGGTAAGCAGTCCCCGGTTGTGCATCTCCTTGTCTGTGGATGAGGGTTCAAGGAGTATTTCTGGGATAGACAGATGTCTGACACAATGTAATTCGGTGTTGTGAACATGTATTTCCTTTGTGCCTTAGACAGATAGAGCAATTCACAGATATGCTCGATCAATGATTGAACCGCTTCTTTGACTGGTTGTTCAGAGAGTGTAAAGGTTCTGACTGGAGAGGATTCTTGTATACTCCTTCAGTCCCCAGTTGAAGCTATTATGGATCAACCTTATCTTTGAAGATGTGGTTCAAAATATTACAGTTACTTGTTGGATGATCGATGAACCTATGAAGGCGACAGTACCTGGGATCTCCATTTTTTCTTCAATTGGCTCTCTCCTGATGAACGACAATTTGATCGCACCATCTTGAACCCAGACTTCCAGTAACTCGATCACTCCTTCATGAGAAGAGAGAAGTTTGAGTCTGTCTGATCATTTCCCCGTTCGTTGATGCCGGGTCGAGGTTTGTGCATTTCGGGATTGGTTATCTTTTCTTTGCGCCTTCAGAGGATCCTGGGATGTTGGAGAAGCGCTTAGATGCCGTGTCTCGGCTTTCCTTTCATTCCTTTCAGCAACAACGTTTGTTGAAGGCTGGAGATTGTACTGATTGTTGACTAGGAGTCGGCTGCTTCGAGGTTTCTCGATCTTGCCGACTTTGCTCTTTCCAGTAAAGCAGGTGCAGTAGTCGCTGATCGTTTGGCTACTTCATGAAGCTCTGAGAAAATCTGGAACCAGAGATTTTCCAGCAAGGCTCTGTAGACTGGGATCCTTCCGTTGATGCACAAGTCCACCAGTTGTTTTTCAGTGACATTCAGGTTATGACAATCCAAAGCTTGGACTCTAAACCTCTTCACATAATCGTTCGGATGTTCATTGTTCTTCTTAGACATTCTTGCTAAATCAGAGAGAATGATCTGCTCTGAGATGAAAAAGTATTTCCGGTATTAACCATTTCTCCCTAGCCAGTGATGTTCCCTGGTGCAATGTTGTTGTACCAAGTATATGTTCGGCCTGTCAGAGACTTTAAGAACTCCTTCAAACGTACGACATGATTGTGTTCATGTTCGCATAATACTTCCAGGAATCGAGCGACATGTTCTCGAGCATTCCCCGTTCCGTTGTAGAGTGTGAACGTTGGAGAGGTATAACCCTTCGGGAGAGGAATTCTTTGCGTAGCAGCGGGATATGGAGGTTGATGACGGTGAACTGATGGTGTTTTGTCTTTCCTCGATCCTCCATGAAGCGTTCCAGGTCTTCACGGGTGATGAAGTTTGCGGGTTTCTTCATTAGTGGATTATTTGCAGCCTTTTGGACTTCATCATCGTCTACTACATGGATTGGAGTGACTTCAGGATCAGTAGTCGAAGATGTTTCTTTAGCTTTTCCTTTCTCCGGAGTTTTCTCTGACATCTTGTCTGTAAGAGTCTTGAGGTCATTGCATAACTCATTCTGAGTAGTAGCCATATCAGTTTGATTTTTGGCGAGAACTTACAGGACCTTCATGAGATCAGGTATGGTGGGTGGATTTTCTCTGACTTCATCGGGATGCCGGCCGAAGAGAGGATGATTTCCAGTGTTGGTTTGAGGAGGAGTATTATCACCACCATTGTTGGAAGTAGGAATGGTTTCTGGAATACTATCATTGTTATTATTTCCAGCGCTAGCGTCGTTTGCATTTGTAACTAACCCAGACCTAAGACCAGCCATCTTGCGAAAATATGAGATTGCAACCGAGAGATTAATCTCCCACTGTGGTCGCCAATCTGTAGATGGGGCAAAATGAGTCGCTGGTTTTTAAGGAATTGAGGAGACGACCGTGCAGAGGAAACTCCTTGAACCGAGCGAACTGTCTAACCTCACACAGATGCACTGCAAAAAGGGAGTGCTTTGAATTCGAGAGATCAATCTATAGGACTCCGGCCTAAACCAAGACAATGGCCGTTCCAGAGTCAATTCGGTCACAACAAAGGATGGGTCGATCTGTAGGAGGGAAGCTGAGAAATGTGTGAGATCAATGGTGATCAAAGATTATAGGCATGTTGTGTATTTTGCGTAAAGAAATAAGATAAGTTCTGATTGATTGAATTTGCTCTGTTGAGAGTAATTTCTCAGACGTAGAGTTCTTGATATCTTGTTGTCTGTTTGACGAAAGATTTTCCAGTTTTCAATCATGATTCAGAGACTTATTTATATTGCTAGAATTGTAAACACCTTGATCCCATGAAGTGTGACAGTTGCTGGAGTCAAAGAGTGGGGAAGTGGAAATCGTGTTAAAACCAGTTTCTCATCGTGCGGAGACTTGGTTGATTTTCCCTCCACTACTTTGCTATCTCCTCCAACTGATTGCATGACTTGCTCACATTCTCATCGTGTGTATGAACACACGTGTCGTAGACCGCCATACCAAAACCCTAGTTAATATCCCCCATGTGACACGATTGATATCTCGTGATTGTGGAGTCTGCAAGGCAGACGTGTATT
This sequence comes from Papaver armeniacum, assembly GCA_023531295.1. Taxonomy (NCBI): domain Eukaryota; kingdom Viridiplantae; phylum Streptophyta; class Magnoliopsida; order Ranunculales; family Papaveraceae; genus Papaver; species Papaver armeniacum. Next base: position 201,660 of record JAJJWW010010057.1, on the reverse strand, counting down.
TAGTTAGTCAGTTGCTGACTTTATGTGACGATGAGTCCTTGTATTGCTGAGTCGAACGTGATTTGAAAATGTTCTAAGACTCATGAATTTAACATGTATGTTGAGACAGAGATATAATTGTCGAATAAATGTTGATAGTTAAGGTGAACACATATTGTTCATTTGATGAATTGTTGAATATTGATAGTTGAACAAATATTCCTTAGTCTGAGCAAATATTGCTCATCTGAGAAAATGTTGCTCGTTTGGTGAATTATTAATTTAAAATACTGGCAACTGAACCGAGTATAATAATTAAAGTGTTGATTACGGGATCAACATAAAATTATTAGTGTTTGAATCTGGAATTATGAACCTTGGATTCGAAACCCTAAGATAAATTGCTGATCAATTGATGATTTATTGAAAATCAACCACGGAGTGAAGGAGGGAACGACTACATGGGATGATGAGTCAACCATGTAACGCCCAGATGCTCGAGTGAGCAAATACCAAAGTCTCTTGAAGACCAGTTGGTGAAAGGATGATTAAATGCTGATTTAATCCTTTATTATAATAATGCTCGTGTGAGCCTTAGGTGATAAAACTTAATTATGAAGAGATGAGGGACCGACCAAGGGGTCATGAAATCGACCCTGGTTGGTCACGGGACCGAATGACGATCGTTTTATGAAATTCCAAATTGGTTGGAAGAGTTTGAATCTAATGTGAACAAATTAGGTCAAATGATGAAAATATGTGGGACCGGCTTCTTGCAAGCCAAAGAGCCAACCTTGGTCGGTCAAGGTAATATTCTCATGCCACCAAAGTGTTTGTGTCTTAGTCCTGAGAATTTTTATATTTTCTGATGCGCGTTTGAGCAACATTTTGAGAAAATATGGAGAAATCAAGGTTTTTGCTCAAACTGAGGAAACTTCATAAGATGAAGGAAATAATAATCATAAAATGAGGGAATCATGAAGTGTGGGACCGGCTATGGCCAAGGCATGGCCGGCCGGCCAATGAGCTCGGTCCCATGACACTTTTCCTAATTTTATGTTATTTTCATGATTTTAAGGAAATATCATGAAATCAAGGAATTTCATGGGATGAGGGAAATAATTAATAAAATAATAAGGAATCATGAGGTGTGGGACCGGCCACAACTAGGACATATCCGGCCGGCTAGTAGACCCGGTCCCATGACACCTTTCCTAATTTTATATTATTTCCTTGATGTGAGGGAAACACCATGAAACTGAGGAGTTTCCTTAAAATGAAGGAGTTTTGTTCAAAATGAAGGAATTTTCATAAGATCAAGGAAAAATAATAAAATATGATAAAATAAAGAACTAGGCGTGGGACTGGCCACGGCATGACTGGCCGGCCGGTGGGCCAATCCCATAGCGCCTTATCCAATATTTTATTATTATTATTTTTCTTCCTATTTTGCATAGGTTCATCGTTCCTTCGTATTTTGGAATGCTCGTTCGTGCATTCAAGTGCTCGTTAGTGCATTATTGCTGAGTACATTTGCACCATTTTGGTCGGAGCTTACTCGATAGTGGCTCAGATGCCCGTACGTTTAATATTTATCACTAACCCATGGAATTCTACTGGGAAGAACCACGAATTGAAGTAATGGAATATTATGAAGAACGTAGAATATTTCCGAATATTCAGTTAATGAATTTAAGGATTACAAATAATTAATTAATGCTCTATACTAGCAGGTATACCATCTAGGAGCATTAATTATTAGAGGATTGGGTGATATGACCTAGTTGAAGCGTCATATTTATTATGTATAGTATAGTCCAGGAAAACACGTTGTTGCATCCTGAAGACGTTATCGCTCGGTACTAGCAGGCAAGCTATCTAGGAGCCGTCCAATCATAATGATTATTGTTTATGGGTGAAAACTACTCCTGCAGAATTTGGTAATTTGGGGTGTGGATGAGGAATGAATTTAAACCTTAAACAAATGCACTCACGCGGTGAGTGCTTGTAGATTCGAGAGATCAATCTGTGCAAGTACGGCCTAAACCAAGAAATGTCCATTCCAGACTTGTTTCGGTCACAAAGTGAAGGAGATGGGGTTGACCTTAGGGAGGGAAGCGAAGAAGGTGTTGAGATTGTGAAGGTGTTGGCTTGCTTATGACTTGTAATAGAAAGGTGAGCAGGCTTGTGATTGATGCAAGCAAGCTCTGGGTGTTGGAATACGTTTTGTATTAACACTTGGTTTTCTGTCTCGTCTGAACTTGTGTTGTTTTTTTGAAATAGGGCGGAGAACCTATTTATACAAGTCATTGAGCCTTATTCACGTCTCTCGTGGGAAGTGGAGGAAGTGGAGTGATGGAGTAGTAGAGTTGTGTGTCGGTGCCACACGACCAGTCTTGCCCACTTCTCATGTTCATCTCTAACCGTCCATGACTTCGACACGTTCTTGTGATGGCGCGTTGCACGCCGCAGTAAACCGCCCGGACCAATACCCCGAGTATGTATCCCCCGATTTGTGACATGATTGATGTGCGGAATGTGTGGATCGTGGATCCACGAAAGATAACATGTAATCTTGAATTGAATAAGCTGCGTTATTCGAAGTCGATACTTGTGAAGTATCGTGTGTATTTTATGCAGTCTTTGCATTATGGTGTGGTAAAGTGATGGGTAATGACGCCTCAATGACCAAATAACTCCTGACCAGGGGTTGTATAACCAAGGCTGGTGAAGTTGGACGGATGAGATGATCTTTGAGACACTCATCTGCGGCCAGATTAATGAATATTAGGGTTTTTGAAGAGGTGCGCAAGCACCACTCTTCAGCTTGGTCGAAACCAAGCATGGAAAGGGATTTGGAGAGGATCGACCGGGTATGTGTGTAGACAGCATGCCGGTGTTCACGTCCATACCTCACTGTCCCATGAAGGCGCGATCTAGGCCACTCAATTTGACCGGTAAAGTTGAGTGGTTGAGATCGGTTTGCGCGCAAATCCATTGCCGCAAAGGAGTTGGAAACCGCGTGACATCCCTAGTTCGGGCACGCGTTTCAAGACAACCCATCTTGGTCGGTCTTGGTCGATCATACCAGCGTGTAGGTGGTAGGCTGGTGTTCACACCTATACCGATTATCCCATGAAAACGTGATCCGAGCCATCCAAATCGTCCCGGCGAAGTTGAGCGGTCGAGATCGGTTGTGGTTTGGGAGGCGTGGCCATGCTAGTTTGGACGCACGTTTTGGATTAACCAGGCATGATATGCCTTGGCCGAACACATAAGGAGGTAGATGGGCCCACGGTGGTCATGCTGGTATGACCGACCCTGCTTAATCTAATCTGTGACCCTCCATTCGTGCCGGAGAAGATGGATGCGCGTGATGGCTTGAAACCCTAATTTTGGCTTTCAAAGCCGTGCGCCATCTCTTGTTTGGGTGACAATTTTGTCACGACCAACCATGGTTGGTTTTGACCGATTGGTCAAGTGTGTAGGCGGGCCCACGGTGATCGTGTTGACATGCTCTGGGCCCTTTGAGTCTACATCCACACCCTCCATCTATACCTGCGAAGATGGATGGTTGAGACAGCTTTGCAACACATGTAATATGCCGCAAACCCTAATTTAGGGTTTTCCGTCCATAATGCTTGGTATGAACGGTTTCTTGGCAAGCTAGGCCAATGACCGACCATGCGGGGTCGGCCGTGGGTATTCCATACCTGCTTGGGGGTGATGGAATTGATCTGGGGTCATCCAATCATGCTTATGGAGTTGGATGATCGCGATCGAATCATATCCGGACCGATACTGGTCGATCCGGATGCTCAATCGGGCTAGTATAACACACCGAGAGGGGCTCAATCGGGCTAGTATAACACACCAAGAGTCACCTGTACGGGTATTTCGTACATGGTTTCATTATAGTGCTTGGAGGTTCATGTTACTCGTAAGAGTAACACTCGATCGTCATGCCACACCGATAATGAGTACTTTGGAAATACAAGGCTGATATGAAATTCACAGGAAGGGATTGTTGCCACATGCTCCAACCTGGAGGAATTTCATGTATTCGCAGAATGGGATTGTTGCTACATGCTCCATTATTGGTGAATTAAGTGAGGGAGTATCCAACACTTATAAACGGCTTTATCTTTTACAAGATGTCAGCGCATGATTTTTCCGGTTTTTTTACAATTTTAACCTCAAATGAAAACCCATCATCAACATTAAGTCCCCTGCCTAGCACATAATGGTTACACTATTGTGTGGTAGGCATGAGATGATGACATACATATATACTGAAATGACCAGGCTAAAGTAGATACATATTTACCGGATAGTCAGGCGTTGCCCTGGAACTGGTTGGTTCTGATTTAAGGATGCGAAGGAAACAGGACTTGATCTGGTGAGTCGCTTTGGTTCCTCTTGTACACATTTGAGCTCGGCCGCTTCTTCAGGTGTACTTCTTTCATCATACATGGCTTTCCTCAGGTATATCTGATAAGCCTCGTCGATTGTTATCCCGAATTAGCAGCCTTCATAGGTGGCAAGTAAAGACTTCTTTTCCTTCTGGGATTCTGTCGACTTGTGAGATTATAAAGAATCGTCTCACGTGGTAGTTTATTCTATATCTCAGGTACTGCTCTGATTTTCTGATTAACTGATCGATGGATTTGATAATCTCCCTTTTTTTTTGTGCGTGCTCATAACTCCCTCTCCTTTGCAGTTTATCATGGAAGCGGTGGACGCTCATTCTGTTGCTTCCCCAGAAAGAAGTTTTGAAGTTGACAAGCCCGAAAACCATGTGCACGAAGAAGTAATGGCTAAGATCGATCTTCCACTTCGCGAAGTCGGCCGTGCTATACATGGGATGTCTATCTCCCACCTTCGTATTGCCAAAGGACGTATCTGTGCACTTTCAGCTGCGATTGACATGGAGGAGCGGTGGAGGCGCGAGGAAACGCTGCAGACACTAGTAAGTGCAAGGGCAGAGAGAGTTGCAGCGCGGTTGAAGAGGCGGAGAGTTGAGCATAAACGACCTCCGAATGAAGACAAGTGTGATTACCTGATCCAGGACGGCGTGATAATTCTCGATTATGATACAGACGAACCTGAACATGTGAAAGCAATTTGCGCGGCCCCTAGTGTTGTTGTGCCCTTTGATGCTCCCGCTGATGATGTTGGGATGGAGTGCGCTGCTGATGCGGAGATGTCTGATGTAGAAACTGAGGGAGATCCAGAGAGGGGAGCATCAACAAGTGATGGAGCTGACGGTGATGTAGGCGAGACCGACCCTCTTGACGACTGAAAACTCTTTTGTTTTTTCTTCTTTCCAAGTATATTCTGTACACTCGAACATCTTCCTTGTACTCAGTGGCAGCTGAGTTCAAGGTCTTTCTTCCATTTGATTGTTTGAATAAAGGTTTTTTTTTTTTTTTTATAATCCTTTGCCAAAACTGCAACTGAATATTCTCAGGCACAAGGGTGTTCCTTCACACGTGATTCTTTGTGATAAAAGAAGTAATTATCATGATGGAACATTTACGGACCTGTGCTCCTGATGCAAGATCTTCCTGGCTTTGCTGGGGCAGATAGCTCAAATCGTTTTCCTTTTTGTGCACACGTTCTGTTTCCTTCTTCCCATGAGATACTTGCTTAGGGTTTCCCTTCTTGCTCTAGTGTGTTGATTTAGGCCAACTCAGGGCTTTGTGTTTTTATGGGTAGAGAGGTTCTCAGATGGAAATAATACTTCAATTAAATTGAGGATTGAAAATTGGAACCCTAACTATGAATGCAAGTATTGCAATCATTTTCTGGAGGAATTGCAAGTATGACATGAAACTGTAAAAGGAAACACGCTGGAAAAATAGCACAGCGTTTTAAAGTGTGGAGAATGCTGGAAAGTGGTAGCACGGTATCTTAAGTTCGGTAGGGTTTGAGCCATCGTGAGTGAATTCTTATGCCCTCTAGTTTATCGGCGTTGATGAGCTTGCAGTAGCCGCCTAGGATAACATCTGCTACCAGGTATGGTTCATTTTCTCTTTCGGTGGGTGAGTCAGGTGGAGTGGTCATCTTCACCGTCATTCTCCCAACATTGTACGTAGTCGTCTTCGTCACCAGGTCTCCAATTCCAAACGGGTTTGGTCGTGCAGATACTTGGACCTCGGCCTTATCGTCTTTGACCAAAACAGCTTCTACGCTCTTGATAAAACGCTTGAAAGGGCCGGCCTCCCATTCACATCTCTTAGCCGGGGTTGGTTTGTTGATTGGAGCCAGTCCCCAGGACTTGTCAGAATGAGGGGCGGTAGGTTGCAAAGAGAGTTGTGTGATGAGACTTACTTGACATCGGAACCTTTCAATGTGTGCCGACAGGCTCTCCCAGGGAAGTTATGTCACATCGGCAAGTTGCTGGTACGGCAACAAACGATCATCAGGAGGTCCAGAAGGCGTGTTGGAGATTCTTTCAGGTATCGAAACCGGTGGAGGACAGACTTCCAGTATGGCTTTGTTATCATGCATCCAAGAGCTTCCTAGGATCATGTCGTAGTTGGGATGGTCTTTGACTATGTAGAACTTTGCTTGCGTCGAGGCATCACCCAATTTGACTTCAAGATCGATGTATCCATATGCATCTCTAAGCTCTCCTGCTGAATCTTTAACTACAGTTGGGTGACGAGTAGCTTCCTGTTTCGAAATATTTGCCGCTCTCAAGGTCTTGATAGTAATGATGTTAAATTCGGAAGCCGTATCAATCAACACGCTATCGAACTCAACGTTTCTCAAACGAGTGACAGTTAGGAGTCCCCAGTTTCCATTGCTCATGTCCTTCAGGAAAGACTGGGGTTCTGGATCACTCTTGGATGCAAACGCCTACCTGACACAACGTGGTTGAGGGCCGTAAATATGTATTGACGCTGTCCTTTGGAGAAGTACAAGATTTCACATATGTGCTCCATCATAGATTGTACGGTCTTGCGAATGAATCCCCGAGAAATCATACGGTTCCCGACGACAGTAGAGGGTCTCTATGAACACCTTCGTTTCCAAGCTGGAATTCCCCTGTCTCTACCTTTTACCTGAATATTTGTTTCAACCTGTTACAATCTTTGGTTGGATGATGGACGAACCTGTGGTAGCAACAATATCTGGGATCTGCCATTTCTTCCTCGGTCGGAGGACGCCTGATAGGGGGGCAGCTTTACGACGTCGTCTTGGATCCACGCTTCCAAGATCTCTATCACTTCATTCATGGGAAAAGGAAAACCTGTGTCTTTAGTGTTTTGTGCATGAGTTTTGTCTGTTCCTTTTCGAGATGAAGTCTTGTGTGCCGGGGATGCTCGTTTAGTTTGTTGTTCCATTATCGAAGCTTTCCTTTTTTTCTCTTCCGCCTACCACACTCACAGAAGGACCAGTGTTGTATTGTTTGTTCGTGAGACGCCTGCTTCCTCGACTTTCACGCAACTCTTCACTTCGAACAACTCTGGTTCTTTCTAGTAGTGCCGCAGCAGCTTGTTCTTTGAACGTTTTGCGGCTTCGTGGAGTTCGAGAGAACGTTTGAAAGACCGATTCTCTAACGGAGCGCGGTATATGGGTATCATCCCATTGATGCACAATTCCACCAATTGTCGTTCGGTGACGTTCGGGTCGTGACAATCTAGCGCTTGGGTTCTGAACCTTTTAACGAAATCGTTGGGATGTTCATTGTTCCGCTGGAGAATTCTTCCCAGATCTGAAAACGTGATTTGTTCAGACACGAAGAAATACTTCCTGTAGAAGGCACTGACCATCTCGCTCCAATTGGATATGCTGTTAGGCGCAATGTTGTTGTACCAGGTGTATGCCCTCCCCGTAAGTGATTTCGAGAATTCTTTTAGGCGTAGAACATGATTGTACTCATGTTCTCCCAAGGATTCCAAGAATCGAGAAACATGTTCACGAGCATTACCAATACCGTCGTAGAGGGAGAACTGGGGAGAGGTGTATCCTCTTGGAAGAGGGATTCGTTGCATATCTTGAGGGTATGGAGGTTGGTGTTGGTGTGCATCCGTCAGATTTCCTTTGCCTCGGCTTTGAAGGAGTCGTTCTAGATCCTCACGTGTGATGAAGTTGGGTGGCTGGTCCCTTTCTCTTGAACATTCAGGAGTAACACGGGCTTCTTCACTCATGTGGGTCCGAGTGAAAACGCCTGCTCCGGGTGAATTGAAGGCATCTCTTGTTGGCTCCAAAGATTGACGTGAATCTTGCGGCAATCGTTCAGTCAAGGTCTTGAGGAAAGTGAGTACCTCCTTCTGAGTTGTGGCCATATCTATTTGAGTCTTAGCAAGAACTTCCTGTTTCTCCATCAAGTTTGCAATGGTAATAGGCGGTGGTCCTCCTCTTGTGCCTCCGGCTCCTCGTCCTGATGAGGGAGTGAAAGTTGTTGCTCTGGTGACCGCTGGAGGTGTTACACTTGAGGAGATGTCGGGATTTGCGGCTGCTCTGGCTCTGGTGATGGGAGGCGTTACACCTACTGGGATGTCTCCTGCTCCGCTAGTGTTGGTGATAGAGGTAACGGCTCCTCGAGATGTGTTGGCTGCGGTAGCTCCACTGACAGGTACATCAACACCGGGAGTGTTATCTACACTAGCTCCGTCCGAATTGATTGCTGATCCAGACCTGAGTTCCACCATCTTGAAATGAATTGTTGATCGAGTTGGTTAAGATCTACCCTTTTTGAAATTGATGAAATTGAATCGGATTTCGAAGAAATTGACTTTACAACCGAGAGATTAATCTCCCACTGTGGTCGCCAATTGTTTATGGGTGAAAACTACTCCTGCAGAATTTGGTAATTTGGGGTGTGGATGAGGAATGAATTTAAACCTTAAACAAATGCACTGCGCGGTGAGTGCTTGTAGATTCGAGAGATCAATCTCAGTGCAAGTCCGGCCTAAACCAAGAAATGGCCGTTCCAGACTTGTTTCGGTCACAAAGTGAAGGAGATGGGGTTGATCTTAAGGAGGGAAGCGAAGAAGGTGTTGAGATTGTGAAGGTGTTGGCTTGCTTATGACTTGTAACAGAAAGGTGAGCAGGCTTGTGATTGATGCAAGCAAGCTATGGGTGTTGGAATACGTTTTGTATTAACACTTGGTTTTCTGTCTCGTCTGGAACTTGTGTTGTTGTTTGAAATAGGGCGGAGAACCTATTTATACAAGTCATTGAGCCTTATTCACGTCTCTCGTGGGAAGTGGAGGAAGTGGAGTGATGGAGTAGTGGAGTTGTGTGTCGGTGCCACACGACCGGTCTTGCCCACTTCTCCCGTTCATCTCTAACCGTCCATGACTTCGACACGTTCTTGTGATGGCGCGTTGCACGCCGCAAGCCGTAAACCGCCAGACCAATACCCCGTATGTATCCCCCGCCTTGTGACATGATTGATGTCCGGAATGTGTGGATCGTGGATCCACGAAAGATAGCATGTAATCTTTGAATTGAATAACTGCGTTATTCGGGAAGTCGATACTTGTGAAGTATCGTGTGTATTTTATGCAGTGCGCATTATGGTGTGGTAAAGTGATGGGTAATGACGCCTCACTGACCAAATAACTCCCGACCGTGGGTTGTATAACCAAGTCTGGTGAAGTTGGACGGATGAGATGATCTTTGAGACACTCATCTGCGGCCGTTAATGAATATTAGGGTTTTTGAAGAGGTGCGCAAGCACCACTCTTTCGACTTGGTCGAAACCAAGCATGGAAAGGGATTTGGAGAGGACCGACCGGGTATGTGTGTAGACAGCATGCCAGTGTGCACGTCCATACCTCACTGTCCCATGAAGGCGCGATTTAGGCCACTCAATTTGACCGGTAAAGTTGAGATCGGTTTGCGGCAGAAATCCATTGCCGCAAAGTAGTTGGAAACCGCATGACATCCCTAGTTCGGGCACGCGTTTCAAGACGACCCATCTTGGTCGGTCTTGGTCGATCATACCAGCGTGTAGGTGGTAGGCTGGTGTTCACACCTATACCTGATTATCCCATGAAAACGTGATCCGAGCCATCCAAATCGTCCGGCGAAGTTGAGCGGTCGAGATCAGTTTGTGGTTTGGGAGGCGTGGCCATGCTAGTTTGGACGCACATTTTGGATTAACCAGGCATGATATGCCTTGGCCGAACACATGAGGAGGTAGATGGGCCCACGGTGGTCATGCTTTGGTATGACCGACCACGCTAATCTAATCTGTGACCCTCCATTCGTGCCGGAGAAGATGGACGCGCGTGATGGATTGAAACCCTAATTTTGGCTTTCAAAGCCGTGCGCCATCTCTTGTTTGGGTGACAATTTTGTCACGACCAACCATGGTTGGTTTTGACCTATTGGTCAAGTGTGTAGGCGGGCCCACGGTGATCGTGTTGACATGCTCTGGGCCCTTTGAGTCTACATCTACACCCTCCATCTATACCTGCGAAGATAGATGGTTGAGACTACTTTGCAACACATGTAATATGCCGCAAACCCTAATTTAGGGTTTTCCAGTCCATAATGCTTGGTATGAACGGTTTCTTGGCAAGCTAGGCCAATGACCGACCATGCGGGGTCGGCCGTGGGTATTCCATACCGCTTGGGGGTGATGGAATTGATCTGGGGTCATCCAATCATGCTTATGGAGTTGGATGACTCGCGATCGATCATATCCGGACCGATACGGTCAGTCCGGATGCTCAATCGGGCTAGTATAACACACCGAGAGGGGCTCAATCGGGCTAGTATAACACACCGAGAGTCGGCTGTACGGGTATTTCGTACATGGTTTCATTATAGTGCTTGGAGGTTCGTATTACTCGTAAGAGTAACACTCGATCGTCATGCCACAATGATAATGAGTACTTGGAAATACAAGGCGATATGAAATTCACAGGAAGGGATTGTTGCCACATGCTCCAACCTGGAGGAATTTCATGTATTCGCAGAATGGGATTGTTGCTACATGCTCCATTCTTGGTGAATTAAGTGAGGGAGTATCCAACACTTATAAACGGCTTTATCTTTTACAAGATGTCAGCGCATGATTTTTTTCGGTTTTTTTACAATTTTAACCTCAAATGAAAACCCACCATCAACAATTATATACACATGTCTTTTATATAGTCAGGGAAAACATTGTTACATCCTGAATACGTTATTTCTCTATACTAGCAGGCAAGTTGTCTAGGAGCCGTCCAATCGGGTATTGAGTAGTATTATATCTTAAACGATTTATGTCATGAGAAGATATTCTTTTGGTTTCACAATCTAATATGTAATATAAACTCATGAATAGTCGTACTCACATTCACAAATATTTAATTAATTGGACAATGGAAGATACACAACCTTCACTTAGTTGGAATATAAGATTATACAAAGGAGCTCGTAACAACCAAAAAAAGATATACAAAAAACATTGGACTTTTAATGTACAAAAAAAAGACCCATTGGAATTTTTTTGTTGACGGCACCCGGGTAAAAATGATATTCCTTTTGAGGTTTTAAGAAAAAGGGTTTATGATTTTGTTACGATTTGGTTTGATTTTTTTTGGTTGTATAAGATTTTAGGGTGCCGTCAACATTAAAAGTCCAATGGGTCTTTTTTTGTATATGTTTTTAGAAGCATTTTATGGGTCTTTACGAAACAACCATGTGGAGATATTACCAAGTACTGAGTCGTTTACCAAAAGGTTAGGTTATTGATTCCTCATGATCTTTGAGTTTTTTTTTTTTTTCCTTTCTTCTGATGACAAAAAGTATGGATTTGTATTTTACTATAAAAAGGAAAAAAAAAGTAAGAGGAGAGAGTATTAAGCCGATACATCTTGCCTTATAAACGACACCGATCTGATAACTCATTAAGATATGAAAACCTGGAACAAGATACAACAAGATTCCATAAAATTCATTTTATATAGAAAAAGCTAAATACGTTAGAGAGAACATTTTGCAACATCAATAAGCCAACATCAACACAAATCCCGTGTCGTTACATCACGGGTCATACCCTAGTTAAATCATCTAATCTAACACCTTTAAAATCCTAAGTCATATGAGTCCTCACGTCGCGCGGTGAGAATACCCCCTCCGGTAAGCGTCACCCACCCCTTAGAATTACTCCAAAATTTCTCTCTCTTCTAATATTGCTCCAAAATCCAATCCCTCAAATGAAAGTAAATCCTTTTTTTTTCTTACTAAATTAACTAATTTATGCTATAAAATATTCTATGAAACAAAAAAGGAAAAAAATTATTTCCGTGGAAAAAAAATCCAACCCATATCTCACATACTCTCCTAATTCTTCTTCACATTCCTCTTTATTTTTCTGCAGCTTCTTCTTTCGTTTATTATCTTCATTGTTTCTTTTTAGCTATTGTTTCACTGATTTATAGGTTTTCTGTTTCAATTGTAAAACCCTAATTTCGTCTCTATTGGACTAGAATATCGGGTAAAAATGATATTCCTTTTGAGGTTTTAAGAAAAAGGGTTTATGATTTTGTTACGATTTGGTTTGATTTTTTTTGGTTGTTCATCGTATATGTTTAAATTATTTTTTATTGGGTTTGTTCTAACTATTTTTTCGTTGAATTTTGCAGGAAAGATTTTTGCTATTGGTAAACCTGAAGCCCTTTCTTTCTGGCTCTTTGTTTATCTGAATATATAAACCTTAACCCTTTTGTTTTATTTTGCTGGTACCATTTTTCTTTGCTCTTGATAACTGAATAAGCTCGAGTAGATTATCTCTTGGTAATGTTTATTTTAACCTCTTCTCTGAGATTAAAAAAAGTGTAGCTAACTGCAAGTTAATGGCCTGGACGATACCATCGCAGTTAGTCAAATGGATAGGCTACCTGAATTAAATTTTATTTCTCCACTACCAACTCCTTTCTTCTCCTAACCAGGTATGAATTATATTTCTCTCTGTTCTTCTTGATTTTGATTTTCTTTTGTGTGTATGACGATATGATGTCGCTGATATTGTCGTGAAATCAGAAGATTAGGACATGAGGTAACTATCTGCTCTAGTAGCTGCAAATCCATTATCATTTAGCTGTTCTTTGAAGTGATGAGTCCGCTACTTAATTACATTCATTGGAAAACATGTTGAATGAGTTGAGTTAATGTTTCCACTTAATGATATTTGATTGCATTGCAGGTTTTTGTTATGAGTTTAACATATGTAGGACACATGTAGTTTGTTGTGTATACTGCATTGTCAGGGATGTACCCATGGATTTCAATAGATTTTATGTTTGTGTATATAGAATGCACACATTGTTAGGGATGCACCCTTGAGTTTTGCTGGACTTTTATTTCTCCAGCAATACAGATACCTCTACCAATTACTTGATTTCTGTTTCTTTTATATTTTCGAATTTCGGGTAACTAGCTAGCAGCTTTTCAACTGACTATCATACGTTTTGTATTTGGTGAGCTATGCGTACACTGGAGCCATGACTCTTACATACTGTGTTTGTTGATTCAATCAATCGCAGGTACACAACGTCTTTCTTGTTATTTATTTTTGAAGCAATTTAGTTGAATTTTCCATTAGGTAAAATATTTTTATACATTGATCCAGATGGATCAAAATTTGAACCGTGAGTTTTGTAAGTTCAATGATTTTGATCATGGATTTGTTATTCAATGATTTCGATTGTGGTAATACGAGTTGCAAGTACCACAACTTCCCCGTGTAGTTTGTTTATTATGGGTTTTGCTATTCAATGGATTAAAACGTGCCAAATTGTGTGCTAGTCTGATAGAGTACTCTTTGTTGTTTATTAAATTCTCATGCCTTTCCTACAATATTGTTAAATTTGAGCCAAATAATGGGCTTTAAGGTGTAATTATGGTTTTATTAGAAATACAGTTTTGCTATGTTTGAGTTCACTTGGTGATTAATTCTGAACAAGCGGGGGTATAACAACCACACCCAATAATTCGTTCGGCAATCTGTATGGACAAAACTCTAATATAATTCCGAGAGCACCAACTTAAAAGCGAGCTCAATCAAGAAATATATTAAAGAGCTTTATCTCTTTCTCAATACAATCAGGAAATCGAACAGATAGAAATCCGTGAGCCTGATTGATATGAGAATAACTTGGATGGTACCAAAGACCAAAGACCAATGCCAAAGTGTCAATCAAGTTCAATCCAACAAACAAGGTCGGATTTATCAATTGTGATTGAACTACGCACAACCTGTGAAACAATTATAATGTGGAAAAGAAAAGAAATAACACAGTGTTGATGGTGGATTTTAAACAAAGGGTAAAATCGTAAAACCTCAAATAACCTAATGTCACCGATGACACATTTATTAGAACATTTAATGCATGTAGTCAGTAATTAATAGGAGGTATTTTTTCAAATTAGGGTTACAACGAACAAAACCCTAATTCCCCTTCGTGCCAATGGCAAATCATACCAGCCACACCTAGCCCAAGCTAGCCGCACCTCTGTGCCAATGGCAAATCATGCCAGCCACACCAAACGCGCCAAAGCATGCCAACCATGCTAGACGCACCTCCGTGCCAATGGCAAATCATGCCAGCCACACCTAGCCCAAGCTAGCCACGCCATGCCAAACGCACTCTGCCTTGGCCCTAGCTATGCTAGTCACACCAAACGCGCCAAAACATGCCAACCATGCTAGCCGCACCTCCGTGCCAATGGCAAATCATGCCAGCCACACCGAGCCCAAGCTAGCCGCACCTCTGTGCCAATGACAAATCATGCCAGCCACACCAAACGCGCCAAAGCATGCCAACCATGCTAGCCGCACCTCTGTGCCAATGGCAAATCATGCCAGCCACACCAAACGCGCCAAAGCATGCCAACCATGCTAGCCGCACCTCCGTGCCAATGGCAAATCATGCCAACCACACCTAGCCTAAGCTAGCCGCACCTCTGCGCCAATAGCAAATCATGCCAGCCATACCAAACGCGCCAAAGCATGCTAACCATGCTAGCCGCACCTCCGTGCCAATGGAAAATCATGCCAGCCACACCTTGCCCAAGCTAGCCGCGCCATGCCAAACACACTCTGCCTTGGCCCTAGATACGCTGGTCACGCCACGCCAAGCCAAACACCCTTACCTTGGCCATAGCCGCGCCATGCCAAACTAGCGCCCGCACCTAGGCTTGCAAACCGTGCAACCTAGGCCAAATTGGCCACGCATGCCATTGGCACATGCCAACACGCTCGCTGGTAGCTTTTCTCACCAGGCGCGGCCCTAATGGCCGAGCATGCCATTGGCACATGCCAACACGCTCGGCGGTAGCTTTTCCTACCAGGTCGTGACCCAAATTGGCCACGCATGCCATTGGCACATGCCAACACGCTCGTTGGTAGCTTTTCCTACTAGGCCGTGACCCAAATTGGCCACGCATGCCATTGGCACATGCCAACACGCTCGCTGGTAGCTTTTCCTACCAGGACGCGACCCAAATTGGTCGCGCATGCCATTGGCACACGCCAACACGCTCGCTGGTAGCTTTTCCTACCAGGCCGTGACCCAAATTGGCCACGCATGCCATTGGCACATGCCAACACGCTCGCTGGTAACTTTTCCTACCAGGTCGTGACCCAAATTGGCCACGCATGCCATTGGCACATGCCAACACGCTCGCTGGTAGCTTTTCCTACCAGGACGCGACCCAAATTGGCCACGCATGTCATTGGCACATGCCAACACGCTCGCTGGTAGCTTTTCCTACTAGGCCCTCACCCAAATTGGCCACGCATGCCATTGGCACATGCCAACATGCTCGCTGGTAGCTTTTCCTACCAGGACGAGACCCAAATTGGCCGCGCATGCCATTGGCACATGCCAACACGCTCGCTGGTAGCTTTTCCTACCAGGCCGTGACCCAAATTGGCCACGCATGCCATTGGCACATGCCAACAAGCTCGCTGGTAGCTTTTCCTACCAGGTCGTGACCCAAATTGGCCATGCATGCCATTGGCACATGCCAACACGCTCGCTGGTAGGTTTTCCTACCAGGCCGTGACCCAAATTGGCCACGCATGCCATTGGCACATGCCAACACGCTCGCTGGTAGCTTTTCCTACCAGGTCGCGACCCAAATTGGCCACGCATGCCATTGGCACATGCCAACACGCTCGCTGGTAGCTTTTCCTACCAGGCCATGACCCAAATTGGCCACGCATGCCATTGGCACATGCCAACATGCATCGCTGGTAGCTTTTCTTACCAGGACATAGCCCTAATGGCCATGCATGCCATTGACACATGCCAAACACTCACGCTGATAGCCTAACTCGCAAACCGTGCAACCTACCACCAAGGCATTCCGCACACGCCATTGGCACTTGCCACACACACCACTAGCAGCTCTGGCATTGCCACTTACACTCAACGTACAACCTACCACCAAGGCATTCCGCACATGCCATTGGCACATGCCACACACGCCACTAGCAGCTCTGGCATTGCCACTTGCACTCAAGGTGTAACCCGCAACGAAGGCATTCCGCACATGCCAGTGGCACATGCCACACGCGCCACTAGCAGCGCCACTTGCACTCAAGGTGCAACCAACACTCGAGACATCAACACAAACTGGGGGATGCTTTCTAGGGTTTTGGTTTGGCGGTCATAGCATGCAACGTACATTACGCTCACATTAAGAAAGCATGAATAGGAATAAAGCGGTCAAATAAATGAGGAAATAATGGTGAAAACGTTTTCACCCATAAACACCATGCGGTTACCACCTCCTCCCATTATTTCACCCTTTACTCTCTTCCTTCATGAGGCCAGGTACGTTTCAATCTCGACTTGTATAAATAGGTCTTACCTATTTCCACCCAGACAACAAGTCTCGGTCGGGAGAAAAATACAACACTCTCGTAAAATGCAACTTTGCAAGCTCTCCAAAAGCTTTCATCTCTTGCAAGCTTCATAAGCTTTCACTTTCGATACAAGTCGAGATACTACTCTCCCGAGTAACTATTCTCGGTCTCAACACCTTTCTTTGCTTCCCTCCCCAAATCAACCCTTCTCCTCCACTTTGTGACCGAAGCAAGTCTGGAACGGCCATTTCTTGGTTTAGGCCGGACTTGTACAGATTGATCTCTCGAATCTATAAAGTGCTCACGTGCAGCACATTTGTTTAGGGTCTAAACCAGTTTCTCACTCACCTACCGAATTTACCAAAATCGGCGGAAATGATTTTTACCCATAAACAATTGGCGACCACAGCGGGAGGATTGATCTATCGGTTACAATACCAACTCCGACTCCGATTTCGTTTCCCGAACGTCAAATCCCAACATGGTGGAACTCAGGTCCGGAGCGGCTGCCGAGAATACCAGCATAGAACACACCCCTGATGTTAGCGTCTCTCCCAATAACGTTGTTGCATCACCTGCTGATTACAGTAACATCGAATGCACTCCCTCAAGCGTAACACCGCCAATCACCAGGGCCAGAGCCGCTGCCTCCTCTAGTGTCTCTGCACAACCCTCTAATCACGGCAACGAAAATATCTCTTCGGGTGTCACGCCACCGGTCACCAGGGCCAGAGCCGCCGCTACGGCCCCTAATGCTTCGTCTAGCATGGTGCCTCCGACCACAACTAAGGTTCCAACTACCCCGCCGACAAGACGAGAGACCGGAGGGACCAGAGGAAGTCGTCCTTATGTCACCATCGCTGATTTGATGGAACGACAGGAGATGCTCGCCAGAGCCCAGACGGACATGGTTTCAATGCAGAAAGAGGTACTCATCTTTCTCAAGACCTTGACAGAGCGACTACCACGTGATTCGCGTCCTCCGTGAGCCGCTTAGGAACGTATCCAACAACCCCGACGCCAAACACCTCGGCGGAGCACGCCTCCACGGATGAGGAAACTCGCGCTAGAATCCCGTTGGAAAGAAATCAGCCGCCCAACTTCGTCACGCGAGAAGATCTGGAACAACTTCTCCGCAACCGAATCAAGAATGATGAATTGGACGTGCATCATCACCAACCCCCTTACCCATCCGAAATGCAGAGAATCCCTCTCCCAAGGGGGTACTCTTCTCCTCAATTTACCCCGTACGATGGTACGGAATGCACATGAGCATGTCTCCCGTTTCCGAAATCCCTAGGTGAACATGAATATAATCACGTTATTCGTTTAAGGGAATTCTCAAAATCACTTACTGGAAGGGCGTATACATGGTACAACAAAGATCCCACCGAACAAAGATTCCCAACCTGGAGTAGCATGGTCACTGCGTTTTACAAGAAATACTTCTTCGTGTCTCAACAAGTTACTTTCTCAGACCTCGGAAGAATGTACCAGTGGGATAACGAACATCCAAATGATTTCGTCAAGAGGTTCAGGGTTCAAGCACTCGACTATCACGACCCAAACGTGACCGAGCAACAACCGGTGAACGCATGCATCAATGGTATGGTTCCTATTTACCGCGCCCTGCTAGAAAACTTGCGCTTCCAAACATTCTCCGAACTCCATGAAGCCGCCGGACGATCTCGCAACAAAGACCAAAGATTACTTGGGAAAGAGCTAGGCCAACTCGAACCGAAGACACGCGTGAAACTCGCGGGAGTAGACGCCTCATCAGCAAGCAATTTAATGTCGGCTCATCCTCCGTGAACATAGTAAACGAAAGGGGAAAAAGGAAAGCCCCAACTACGAGCCACCAGCCAAAACGTGAAGCGCCGGCGCAATGGGAACCCCCGCCACGAAAGACCGTCACTAAAACTCCCATGCAGCATCATGAGACCGAAGGAAATACCCTTGGTTTCCCGTTTCCCATCGAGGAGGTGATTGACCTCCTAGAAGCCTGGGTTCAAGATGATATTATCAGACTGCCACCTCCTAGACGTCCACCAACTGAGGCTGAGATGGTGAACCCCAAGTACTGCCACTACCATAGGTTCGTTCACCACCCGACCAGCGATTGCAACAGACTAAAGCATATTTTCAAAGAAAGGATAGAAGCGGGAGGACTCCAACTAGGAGACGAAAGAGTGCATCGAGACCCACTCCCAATAAGAAACTGCGGGTCCTCTGGGGACTCCGTGCACGAGACTGTGCAATCCATGACGCAATATGTATGTGAAATTCTCTATCTTTCCAAGGTGCATCGCCAAGATATTTTCGCAGCTCTCAATCGTGTTGTATCTGGCAAACGACTTTTTCTCTCCTCGAAAACCACGCCAAGGCCCAAGCTTTCCAAACAGGCGGAACCAAAAAGGAGAACTGGGGACTGCTAACCACGTCCCGTTTAAAAGGTAACGAATTTGACGACACGGTCATCGACACGGCCTCTGACCACAACATCATTACTTTCAAGACACTAAAGGCAGCAAGATTTACAAAACAAGACGCTACCTACTCCCCGTCCGTGATTAAGAACTTGAGAGGAGAAACTTTGAACGCGCATGGCTACATCAACCTAGAGATCAAGATGGGAGACGCTATAACACATAGCAAATTCCACATTGTCAAAGAACTAGATCATGACATGATATTGGGACGCTTGTGGGTGCTCGACAACAAAGCGAAATTGGATGTACACCCTCTGCCGACGTCCACGCCCGAAGGAATTCCCAACAAATCATCCCACTGGTTATCGCATCAACGAGCTATTGAAGGAACCCAGACCTCCGGAGAGGACCCGTTGGCGCTAGCTCATGATTTTCAAATGCAAGTAAGTCTGACCGAGCAAACTTTTCTGCAACCAGTCTTTCCTTCCCCCATTCCGTCATGGGGACTCGGCGCGACATCGGCACGAACGCTGTCAAGAAATGTGAATGGGGAGCTGGACCATTTGAACACTTTGCAAGAAGCTTGGAAACTTCTATTGAAACCAACGAAGCCAAGACTCAAACGGTTGCACGACGTCTGAACCCGTTTTTAATCGGAGATGTAGTTGTTAAGGAAAGCTCGTTTCAAGTTGGGAGGATGACAAGAAAAATGGCTATTCAAACCGATTCGCCCGATGAAAGAGAAGACGAGTCAGTATCTGGTTGCGGATACCCTTTCGGGAGGATATTGCAAGCTCATCAATGCAGACACACCTAAAGGCGTGATAATTCACTCGCGATGGCTCAAGGTCTCCAATCCCTAAAACGATGTACCTCTCAATCACTCCCCTTTAGTATTTCCTTTAATAATCCCTCTTAGTAGTTGTACTCCCCCAAGATGAATACACCGTTTGTATCTTTTTTCCTGGGATTCCCTTTTCCGTCAAAAAAAAAAAAAGATCATAAATACATCTCTTTCCAAGCAAATTCTCCAGACATCAGAGAAATACATCCGATAAACCCAGAAAACCATTGCGGAGCCATCGTACCACAACCGCTTTCAAATATATATATATATATATATATATATAAAGCAAAATATTGAAGAAGAAGGTAAAGATGAGTTTGCGAAAAAAAAAAGGGGGGGCACCAGGGGAACTAAAGCAGCTAACAGAAATAACAAAAGGGAAGAACTAGCCCTCGAAGGATGGAGCACAAGTCCCCTCGGGTAAGACTATCTTCAAGCACTTCCCCCAGCAATCCCTCGGGCAACAAAGATTTCATTCAACGGTGTTACCAGCAGCAACCTCAGCATCCCATCCCGAAGCAACCACAGCGGCAACCGTGTCCTCCCCGACGACCGGTCCAGCATACGCCACCATGGCCCCTCCGGTATCACCAACGACACCTTTGGCATCAACTTCAAAGGGTATTTCGTTTCCGTCATATGCTCTTTCGAAGGTTTTCTCAGTGATACTTCGGAGAAAGTTTTTTGATTCGTCCGCATCAGAGCCAAGAATCATGGCGCTCTCCTCCAAGACCCCCACACGTTCGCTTTTCCGTCGTTTCAACCTAGAAACAGTCTGATCCGCCCCATACCCGGATCGAGGAAAGGCTTTGCCATACTGAAACCTCTCAACATGCCAAGACTCTTCCTCGTTCTCTCGCCCCTCCTCCATGCTCACTGAACCCAAGAAAGTCCGAACATGCACCTGTTCTTCATGGGGATAGATGAAAGGGAGGTCCTTAATGATTTCACTAGCTTCATGGAACGGAGATTCAATCCCAACCAATGCCTCCTCAAGAGAAGAAGATCGATCTTCGTCAAGTCTGAAGTCCTTCTCCGAAGAGTTAAAGGCGCGGCCATCTCTGGAGGGTCCCATCATACACTTCAAAAGATGGGGAAAATGACCAAGTTCCATCATATCTATACACAAAGAGGATAACACGAACAGAGAAGAAGAAGAAAACATACCGGTATGATCTTCTTAGCCCGAATAACCCTAGTCGGGGTGCTTTTGCAAGAGTCAGACCTCGCGCCTTCACTTGGAGAATCTGGCTGTTTAGAGGATGATTCGTCTCTAGGCAAAGAAAGAAACTCAACAAGAAGAACCTTTTCTCAAATAAGGGAGGTGGTACAATTACGTTGGGTATGAATACGGAACCTTAAAAAAGGAAAGGAAGCAATGAGGGACATAACGCTAACAGATTTTGGCATGGATGATGCCCTGATTGAAGCCGTGCGTGAAGGAAGGAAAAATAAGGAAACTTTGCTACCTGTAGAAACACCTACTCCCTCCTTGTTTACACCGGTCCCATCAAGCTCGCGCCAGTCTCTCCAATCTCCCAAGCCACACCGGTCCCACCAATTGCGCCAAACTTCCCAACGACCGCCCAAGTCACGCCAGCTAGCACGCTCAGCTTCCCCACCTCGCGCCGGTCCCGCCAGCTAGCACGATTAGCTTCCCACTTTGTGCCGGTCCCGCCAGCTAGCACGCTCAGTTTCCCAACTCGTGTCAACTTCTCAATGCCGCCCAGGTTCCTACCTCTCAATGACGCTGACTTCCCAATTGTGCCAGCCTCCCGATTTGCGCAAAACTGCCAGAGGAAAGGATTCCAAATCCTATTTATAAAAAGGTCAGACAAGCCTCTTCAATTCTCTTTACGATTTGCTGTTGATAGTTTGTCACCATCTTATGCTTACCTCGCAACAAAGCTCCTGTTCCGAGCTAAGCAGGGGACTTAATATTGATGGTGGATTTTAAACAAAGGGTAAAATCGTAAAACCCCAAATAACCTAATGTCACCGATGACACATTTATTAGAACATTTAATGCATGTAGTCAGTAATTAATAGGGGGAATTTTTTCAAATTAGGGTTACAACGAACAAAACCCTAATTCCCCTCCGTGCCAATGGCAAATCATACCAGCCACACCTAGCCCAAGCTAGCCGCACCTCTGTGCCAATGGCAAATCATGCCAGCCACACCAAACGCGCCAAAGCATGCCAACCATGCTAGCCGCACCTCCGTGCCAATGGCAAATCATGCCAGCCATACCTAGCCCAAGCTAGCCGCGCCATGCCAAACGCACTCTGCCTTGGCCCTAGCTATGCTAGTCACACCAAACGCGCCAAAGCATGCCAACCATGCTAGCCGCACCTCCGTGCCAATGGCAAATCATGCTAGCCACACCTAGCCCAAGCTAGCCGCACCTCTGTGCCAATGGCAAATCATGCCAGCCACACCAAACGCACCAAAGCATGCCAACCATGCTAGCCGCACCTACGTGCCAATGGCAAATCATGCCAGCCACACCAAACGCGCCAAAGCATGCCAACCATGCTAGCCGCACCTCCGTGCCAATGGAAAATCATGCCAACCACACCTAGCCAAAGCTAGCCGCACCTCTGTGCCAATGGCAAATCATGCCAGCCACACCAAACGCGCCAAAGCATGCCAACCATGCTAGCCGCACCTCCGTGCCAATGGCAAATCATGCCAGCCACACCTTGCCCAAGCTAGCCGCGCCATGCCAAACACACTCTGCCTTGGCCCTAGCTACGCTGGTCACGCCACGCCAAGCCAAACACCCTTACCTTGGCCCTAGCCACGCCATGCCAAAGTAGCGCCCGCACCTAGGCTTGCAAACCGTGCAACCTAGGCCAAATTGGCCACGCATGCCATTGGCACATGCCAACACGCTCATTTGGTAGCTTTTTTCTCACCGGGCGCGGCCCTAATGTCCGAGCATGCCATTAGCACATGCCAACACGCTCATTGGTAGCTTTTCCTACCAGTGTCGTGACCCAAATTGGCCACGCATGCCATTGGCACATGCCAACACGCTCGCTGGTAGCTTTTCCTACTAGGCCGTGACCCAAATTGGCCACGCATGCCATTGGCACATGCCAACACGCTCGCTGGTAGCTTTTCCTACCAGGACGCGACCCAAATTGGCCGTGCATGCCATTGGCACATGCCAACACGCTCGCTGGTAGCTTTTCCTACCACGCCGTGACCCAAATTGGCCCCGCATGCCATTGGCACATGCCAACACGCTCGCTGGTAGCTTTTCCTACAAGGTCGTGACCCAAATTGGCCACGCATGCCATTGGCACATGCCAACACGCTCGCTGGTAGCTTTTCCTACTAGTCCGTGACCCAAATTGGCCACGCATGCCATTGGCACATGCCAACACGCTCACTGGTAGCTTTTCCTACCAGGCCGCGACCCAAATTGGCCACGCATGCCATTGGCACATGCCAACACGCTCGCTGGTAGCTTTTCCTACCAGGCCGTAACCCAAATTGGCCACGCATGCCATTGGCACATGCCAACACGCTCGCTGGTAGCTTTTCCTACCAGGTCGCGACCCAAATTGGCCATGCATGCCATTGGCACATGCCAACACGCTCGCTGGTAGCTTTTCCTACCAGGCCGCGACCCAAATTGGCCAAGCATGCCATTGGCACATGCCAACATGCATCGCTGGTAGCTTTTCTTACCATGACATAGCCCTAATGGCCATGTGTGCCATTGACACATGCCAAACACGCACGCTGATAGCCTAACTCGCAAACCGTGCAACCTATCACCAAGGCATTCCGCACACGCCATTGGCACTTGCCACACACGCCACTAGCAGCTCTGGCATTGCCACTTACACTTAACGTACAACCTACCACCAAGGCATTCCGCACATGCCATTGGCACATGCCACACACGCCACTAGCAGCTCTGGCATTGCCACTTGCACTCAAGGTGCAACCCGCAACGAAGGCATTCCGCACATGCCAGTGGCACATGCCACACGCGCCACTAGCAGCGCCACTTGCACTCAAGGTGCAACCAACACTCGAGACATCAACACAAACTGGGGATGCTTTCTAGGGTTTTGGTTTGGCGGTCATAGCATGCAGCGTACACTACGCTCACATTAAGAAAGCGTGAATATGAATAAAGCGGTCAAATAAATGAGGAAATAATGGTGAAAACGTTTTCACCCATAAACACCATGCGGTTACCACCTCCTCCCATTATTTCACCCTTTACTCTCTTCCTTCATGAGGCCAGGGTATGTTTCAATCTCGACTTGTATAAATAGGTCTTACATATTTCCACCAGACAACAAGTCTCGGTCAGGAGAAAAATACAACACTCTCAGAAAAGGCAACTTTGCAAGCTCTCCAAAAAGCTTTCATCTCTTGCAAGCTTCCTAAGCTTTCACTTTCTGATACAAGTCGAGATACTACTCTCCCAGAACTATTCTGGTCTCAACACCTTTCTTTGCTTCCCTCCCCAAATCAACCCTTCTCCTCCACTATGTGACCGAAGCAAGTCTGGAATGGCCATTTCTTGGTTTAGGCCGGACTTGTAAAGATTGATCTCTCGAATCTATAAAGCGCTCACGTGCAGCACATTTGTTTAGGGTCTAAACCAGTTTCTCACTCACCTACCGAATTTACCAAAATCGGCGGAAACGATTTTTACCCATAAACACACAGACATCAGAAATTTTGTTAACGAGGAAACCGCAAATGCAGAAAAACCCCGGGACCTAGTCCATCTTTGAACACCACACTGTATTAAGCCGCTACAAAATCTAGCCTACTACAAGTTAACTTCGGACTGGAATGTAGTTGATCCATAACCAAGTCTCACACCGATTAAGGTACAGTCGCGTTCCTTACGCCTCTAGAACCACGCAGGATTCTGCGCACTTGATTCCCTTAGCTGATCTCACCCACTACTAAGAGTTGCTACGACCCAAAGTCAAAGACTTATAAGCAAATCTGTCTCCCACAGATTATCCTTTATTCTTTTTATTCCGTCTTTTGATACAAAGATCAAGGTGAAAAGGAATCAAATAATAATCCAGTCTTATACTCCCGAAGAATAGCCTAGAAATATTAGTCACCTCACAATAACCTAACTGATTAACATAAGAAGTTATTGCGGAATCACAAGAGTCTGAGACGAAGAACTGTTATGATTACTTTTTATATCTTACCTATCGGAGATAAATCTTGAGTGAATCTTAGAAAATATATAACTCAATACGATAGAACAAGTAAGATCAAAATACGCAACTACAGAGAAAATATTTGGATCTGGCTTCATGAATCCCAATGAAGTCTTCAAGTCGTTAACCTATAATGGTTTTGGAAAAACCTAGGTTAAAGGAGAATCGACTCTAGTTTGCAACTAGGACACACAGAAGTATCTGGATTAGGTTTCCCAGATGCTAGAGTTCTCCCTTATATATCCTTTCAAATCAGGGTTGCTTACAATCAAAGCTAAGATAACTTAGTAACAAAGCATATTCACCGTTAGATGAACTCCTGATTTAAGATTCAAGCTAAGTCTGCTTAAAAACTAAGAAATCAATCTCCACCTTTAGATGGTATTAGCTTGATACACACAAATGAAATATACCTAAATTTAGATATAGATGAACCGTACCCAAACGTGTATACTCGGTTGGCTCAATAATAGTTAACCGAAGTTAGCCATATTAACACTTATAACTTAGCCATATTCATCTAACACTTCTAGATCAAATATGATGATCAATCAATCATGATAGATAATCAAATGAATCTAAATGTATTTCAAGAGAGTTGTTCAAATGTTCATCATCTTATAGGAATATGTATATGAACCATTTGACACAAAATCGGTTTGGTTTGTAATTGTACAAAGTACTTATACAAGAACCAATTCATGAACATAATGCCACGGTTTGTAAAACTAGTTTACATTCCTTAATACATTAAAGTTCCAGGGACTTTAGTTCGCAAACACCGTTCGCAAACAAACCTGAGTTCATGAGTATGAAAAACACACTTTACCGATTTTAGAACTTAACCTCTCTGTTCGCAAACTGAGTACGCGAACAAGAGTTACAGACATTGGCTTTGTCTAGCTGTTCGCAAACAGCGTACGCGAACGCCATCTCCGGACTTGGCCTTGTCTGGCCATCTCGCAAACAGTGTACGCGAACAGAAGCTCCGGACCTTTTCACAGGTAAACCAGTTCGCAAACAGTGTTCGCAAACAGTGTTCGCAAACAATAGTTCCGGACTTGAACTAGACTTACATAGTTAACATACAAAGTATGCAACCTGTAATATATCCAGACATGGTTGTTCTAAAACTCTCATTTAATCATTGAAACATCCTTGGAAGACAACAATGGTAATCTTACACATACCACTAGCTTCAAGTAATTTTCAAGTGATTAATCGATCAATACAAAACTTCCCAAGTTGACATCAAATGACTGTTTCACAAAAATCATATAAGATTCTCAAGGTAATTTTCATATGATCATCTTTGACTTAATATTTAGTTTCTAACAAATAAATTGTCTCCAACTAAACTCGTTAAGAATTCGATAAACTTAGCTAAAGCTAAAAGCTTCCAACACATATTTCGAGAAATAGATAAGCGAGATAAACTTGGCTCGAAATATCAAATCAAATGTGTATAATGTAAAAGTCTATATATATTTACGACTTAGTCTCATTAGAAGCTAAAAGCTTACTCCTCCGGTACGTAGACCAAAAAAAAAAAAAAACAATAAGCAAGAAATTTTCTTTCCTAAAACCTGATTGTGCATAACTCTTGTCTCTTTTGAATTCGGGTACGTGAGACAAGATGCACCTTCAACACACTTAGTTTGTGCTGGGGTGAACAATAATTTGTCCACCATGCAATTCCATTATGGAATTTTCAACATTCCTTTTTAAAGAATGTTTAGACCTAGTTCTTTTCTGTAAATGTCTAGTTTTTTCTTTAGAAATTAACTTCTTTGGAGAGGAGTTGAATTTACGTACCTCAGATGAATCAACATTAAGAACAAGTTTGAGCTTGTTTGCTAATCGATTTGCTCTCCGTTGAATGCCGATCAAAAAAAAAAAAAGTTTAGATTTGAGAAAAAACAAAATGTACCTCCTTGGATTACCTCTCTGGTTAACAGAGATAAAACCACTGTCACTTCTTATGTTACTTCTTAAGTTTTAAAGAGTTCCTCCTTTATTTAAAAGAAATCATGTAATAAGTAAACTAGGGCGAAGGGAGTAAATAGCTATTAGCTGATCATTGAACAAGGAGTTATATTACCAATCCCACAAAAGAGAGACTGAGATATAAGATTATTGAAACTAAGAAATTGTTGTTTTTCACTGTTTCAAATAAACCAAATTATTATTTGACGTTTTGACTATGTGGTTACAACTATTAGTTACAGACTAACTGATAGACATGTACTTGTGATTTGCTACTCAAGGGAACATTTAACAGCACTTATAACTCTACAATTATGACAATGTGAGCAAATACAGATGTGTAAAAGATGACATACATACTTATAAAGCTATGATGGAAGGAGTTACAAGGGGATGAAACTTAAGTAGTGGGTCTGTCTGTCTGTCCAGTCTTCCTTCCAGGATATTCTATTTCTGACTTCACATCACCCGAGCGGCATTCATGGTCTTCGCTTTCAAGACACTTCAGACCATAGAACATAATCCCATTTCATTACTCCTGATGAGGCAGATATGAAAAACCAGAACAAATTAGTGAAAGGAAATCAATAGTACCCTTTTAAAGGTAATACGTTTTCTATTAAAACTGTTAGATTCAAAGTTAAAAGAACTTCAATATCATATAATACCTTGGGAAGATCAACTGACTGTGATACAGGTATTGTCTCTAGGGATGCTTCGGCTACCCTTACTTCCGATTTCTCATTCGAATAGCTAAAGGAGGAAAAGGGACAATCAGACTTTGATATGGAAAACATCCTTCAGAAGGGGTGTGAAGGTTCCACATAAAGAAGAATTAAATTAGATACTTACGTGGACAGTATAGTTACCCATACTAGTTCAACACAGTCAACCCAAAGAAGCCTTTGTTCTAGTGGGACCACACCGTAGGTAATCAGATGGGCGAAAGGCCAGAGCTTCCACCCAGCCTAAAAATCATGCACATAAAAAACCTCCTTAAACGATGTGATTCAGTAAGCGAATTCGAATAGGCAATAAGTTGCATAAATCGTTTGAACCTCATGAATTATAGATAAATAAGTGATAGAATGACGCTGATGAGATCAGATAAAAACCCAAGTTGAGTTGGGAGTTAGCCAGCTAGGTCTACCAACAGGGCACGGATATCCTTCATATTTACCGAATCTTTAGTTTTGTTGAAAAATGGTAAAGACAATGAAATCCTTACTGTTAACATGGGCCAGAAGGTTGCGCTCAGTTCGCCAATAATAGTAGTTGGGGATTCGAAACGCAACAATCCTAATACCGTAAAATAAATGCTGTTCCAAACAGCCGACCACACGGTTTGATCAAATACAACTTTAGCAGGGACAACCCACCAGTCTTGGAAAGGAAAAAGAGCCTGACACAACAACAAAGATTTTTATCAGACTGGTTATCCTCCAAAAAAGTTGATCTAAAACTTTGAATTGAAAATCAAGTATAATAACCTCACAGAATTGGTAGTAATAATGAGAAAGCGAGCCGTGAAGAGAGAACCCAACAACGCCTGATCTGAACATACGTGCTCGGTCAAATTCAAAAATTGGTTTCCCTTCATAGCACTACAGAAAAAGTAAGGAGATAAAGTATGACATTAAGCAAAAATTTTAATGGCTTTATGAGTACGAATAGAAACCTTAGATTTTGACAAGCAGGAGTACCTGTGCAATCCAATCTCCTAAAGAGTAGACTACCCCACTTATCATCATTTTAGCTAAGACAGGGTTTGTTTTAAGAGCCTCTTCATAAGCAATCCAGTTGTGCTGGGGTGCATATCTTAGTATCTCAAATAGCGTCCATCCCTAAGCAACCACATTGGTAAAAAAAATAATCGGAAATGTTAGTTCTGCCATCATTGTCAAACCTTTGGTCCAACTAGCATCCATAGATACGACCCAAATTGATTACCCTGCTGGCATTACCTAAGGGAGAGTCCAAACAACATAGCATCAGGAACATTAAGATGACTCTCTCAAAAATTAAGTAGTTCTTTCAGACTTTCCCTGGGGAGTCAAAGAACCTTAATAAGTGATTAAGAGTGAATTTCTGTCAGAGGTTGATGGTTCCAACTTCTAACGGAATCAGCTACCATCTCCAGTTTCTACTATCTAAGATAACATACACTTTAAATCATTGTCAACCAGAACTCTAAGCAATTTAAAAGAATAATAGAACAAAGCAAAGCAAATTCCTAGAACCAAAGAAAGGAACAAAATTTAGTTGCTTATATTCCAGAAATGATCTTAATCTCACACCAATATAACCAATCAAGAAAAACACAAACTAAATTTTCTCACCTGCCAGTAATCCTTGTCAATTGTAAGCAATTTGGTGATAGCAAAAGTTCCAGCAGCAAGAACAATTGTAGCATTAATTGACCTATCTATCAACTTCTCAATATCCTCTTCTTGTTTCTCCTCTTCCTTTCTCTCTAAACTAATAACACTAGAAGAAGAAAACCCTTGCACTTCTCCACCTCCAAACGAAAGCATTCCATCATTAACAAGCAAATCTACTTGATTCATTTTCTCTACTTCCATTTCTTTTTCGACCATAGCAACCAACCCATCTTGTTGATCACTATTACGAACTGGAATCACATCAAACTCATCTGTTTTGACTGCCCTAAAACCCCAATTTCGATAATTTCCTAGATTCTTGTGAAATTTACAGTGTCTCTGAGATAAACCCTTAACCGGAAGAGTCGGCGAGGGTTTCAATTTTGTTAGTGGATTAATCCTATGAACTAAAAAGCTATTTACAGAAGACATGGCAACTGAAAGTTGGTAAGAGTCGAGAAGAGAAATTCTCTTCTCACAACTCTCCCAAGTGAAAGAATGTACGGAGAGAACTGAGAAGTTTGACTTTTAAAAACTTACAGGTTTATAACTTAATAGCCGTTGGATTCTAGGAAGTCCAACACGACGTGTTTATCATCAGGTAATCCCCTTTTTAAAATGGTGGCTAGAGTTAGGAGCCGCCGTGGTTTGTGGATGATGAACATTGTAGTCCACAACACTAAAGATATATGTGCTGCCAAAAATTGTTAATGGGTCCATGAACCATGTGTTTTAGACCACAAAGGTTAGATTTTTTTTTTGAAGGTGGTGAACCGATTCATTAAGGTTAGATGGTGTTCTGTTTCTACTAGAAATCTAAAATAGTAGTCGCAGTGAACCATGGTCGAAAAGCCAATCAACCGTACCAGACTACATACTGTATTTTAGGGATAATTTTTATGGCATCATCATCACACATTTTTTTTTTGCCAACCCAGGTGGACTGGCAAAGGCGAATTTGCACTAAGGGAAGGCAATCCGCGGAGGGAGAAAAAACGCACGGATCCACAAAAACCACCAGCGGGTGAATAAAAAACGGGCGGATGAACATAAATGAGAATCCGCCAACAGCTAAAAACCCAAACGACTCTTTTTTCAACGGATCTATTTTTCAAATGTTATAAAATCCTTCCTTTGAAACTAGGAATGGCCATTTGCCCCACCCAAACCCATCCCCGTGGGTACCCGTCCCGTTTGGGTAGGGTTTTACCCACACAAATGGGATGGGGTCGGGTATGGGTAATACCCGAAACCTAAGCTACGGTGATGGGGTGGGGACGGGATTCAAGGTACCCGCCCCAAACCCGTACCGTAGCTTTCATATCATAAGGGTTTAGATTTTTATGCAAGAATTTGTATCGAATTTTATACTTCTACCACTTAGTCGAGCTTTCTTTCATTTATTATATTCTTGATCGTTCTTGTATATTCATCACTTTCGCTTTTTTGTTGTTATCAGACACATTCTATAAAAGTTAAAATAGTGAAAATGATACAAATAATGAAATGGTTAACATGGAGTTTTTCGAAAAATGATAGAATGAGAAAAATCGGAAAAGGAAAAAGTAGAAAAACTAATAAGTATTTAAAGATTCTTTTGTTCACTTTAAGATGAATTTCTGAATTTAAAATTTTAGAATGCATTATTCTTATGTTATTATTTTTGTTTGATTCTGTAGTTGCAGGAAATCCTACACTACACCCCTCACAATATTCTACACAACTAAGACATTTTTAAGATGAATAACAATGATTTTATTGATTATTTCCTTGAGGATTCACAAGATAAAATAGAAAAGAGTTAAAGAAATTACAATCACCACCAACTTTCTCTCTCCTAATGACTTGTCTAACACTCTGAAAAGAATCCCCCCTTACAACAGACTTATTCGACCCTTTATATAGGGTAGTATACAATGGATGACAACTAAGTCATCCTTTATTTTCGGGAACGACTTGCGAAATATCGCAAGTGTACAAGTATACAATCTCGCGACTCTCCTAAACTTCGCTAGATCTTCACACTTTTCTTATGTTTTGGCTGTCGTCATTCATTGCGTCATCTATATTACTCTTCTGCGACCCCCTCGCAATGTTGTTGTTTATTGATCCCGCGAAGTATTGATGTCGCGATATGATTTCTGACAGAGAAGGTTGTTTACTGTTCTTCATTACTTTTCCGCCTCTTTTTTATGAAACTGCTATTAAGTTGCTAACTCATTGTCATTTGTTCGCAGAATCTGAGAAGAGGTTTCAAACTAGAATCAAGGAACTTGAGTCTGAGAAAGCACAACTTGCAAAAGACTTCTCTCTTCGTAATGACAAATATTCTAAGTCAAGAAGCAACTACAAACTACTTGTGGCGAATTTCAATAATGATGTTGTCCGTTTTCGCAATCAAACTATTGAAACAGTATGCAATGACCACAACATTCCTCTTTCTTCATATCCTTGTCTTCTCGATGAAATTCCTGAAAATATGCCTTCCTCAGATGTCTCTGATAGTGATGCAAGCGAAGAAGAGGAATCTGATAAAGAATCTGATGAAGGAGAAGAATAAGTTGAAAGATTGTTCCATTTTCCTTTTTCTCTTCTTGTGATTCTTGTACATTTATCCTTCTAACCTTCCATTTTTGTAATCTCTTCTCAAATCTATCATATGAAAATAAATAACAAGTTTTTACTCTAATCATTCCCATACTTGCCTCTGTTATTTATTTTCACATGAGAGAAATTAAGTCGATAATCTTTAAGTAATGATACTTCTTAATTTCGCAACTGCTGTTGCTAATTCTCCACAAATAAATGAAGGAATATAGTCGTATTCGCAAGCTTATTTGCTTACTCAATTTCTTGTGTTATCTTATCTTCATTTATGTTGAAATTCATCATTGCGAAAAAATCGCAGGACGTCTTTACATTTTCATGTAATGACCCATTGATCTTGTCTTATCATTGTTTTTGTGTGGTCTTATTTTGCCTTCCTAGTTAAAGGTCTTATTTTGCCACCCCTCATATTGCGTCAATATGACAGGCCTAAATATTCTTCCGAACATAAAGCCCCATGACATTGCCGTCTTGCGACAAAATCGCAGGACGTCGTTACACTTTCATGTAACGACCCATTGATCTTGTCTTATCATTTCTTTAGTATTATTGACTCTGCAGGATGCTTTTGTTGCGACAATATGACAGGTCTAAAAATTCTCGCGAACTTGAAGTCCCATAACATTGCCGTCTTGCGACGAAATCGCAGGACGTCTTTACACTTGCATGTAAAGACCCATTGATCTCGTCTTACCCTCGCGTTAGTATTTTTGCCTCTTCAGGATCATCGCACAAATATGAAAAGCCTAAATTTTCTTGCGAAAATAGAGCCTCATGACATTTGTGTCTTTTGACACTTATCAGCTCCCTAATGGAGGGTGCCGCCCTTATCATCTCCCTGGTGGCCCCTTCAAGGAGGCGTACATCGGCCATACAAGACTAGCTCCTCCCATCCGGGTCTTAACAACAACCAGTTGTTTTCGCAGCCTCTTATCCCTTATACCTATAGGGTTTATGGTTACGAGACTGCACCCTAAGTGGAGTTTTCTTCGGGCCGAGTGCAGCATGTGCCAAAACTTGCCAAGAATGGCCGAGACACTTCAAATGCCCCAGGCACTCTTGGCTCAACTGTGTACCTCGGCGCCTTGGTCATACACTGACTCCTTGGAAGAGACCCTCGGTCGTCCAACCAGGGTATAACCTTATATATATAGTTGGAAATCCAAGGTATCTCCCCCGGATAGGCTTTCATGGGCCCCAAATCTTCATGACTCAGGTTCCAGGGGCGGTGTAACCTTTTCCCCGAGCCATGTTTAAGAGATACCCCCTTATATGACGCACTTTAGGTCTTACATTTGCCTCTTACGAAATATCATTCGCGAACTAGGGTGTACGCCATAAAGGTTTGTCCCATTCACTCACTCATTCATTTCTGTCAATTCTTGTAATCATTCATTGCTTTTTGATTATTTCTTCTCATCTTCTTTGCGAAATTATCACATAGTCTTGCTTCATTTTCCGAGATCTCGCTGTAACCATTTAACCAAACTTTCATCATATTCATATATCGCGAGTTTTACGCGCACTCCTTCTTCGATCATCATGACACACACATTTTTTTATTTTTATTTTACAAGACTCTGAAATCAATTATTTATTTCCTACACCTCTTACTCATGTTGCTCTCTGTTTCCTCATTCATATTTCCAGATACTTCCTTCCCTTTTGCGAGACCTTCGCAATTTTCAATTGTCTTCAAGCAACGATTTCGCAATATATCTTCATCTCTCACTTCTATTGTGTCCACCATCAGTCTTTCTCTTCTTTGTTCTTCTTTGATATTCCTTTTCCAATTCGTCTGTTGAACAACCCTTTCCTCGCAAGACTCCACATCGACTTCATAGCATTTTTGTCCCTCAGCCCAATCTCCTTTTATAACTCCAACACCACTGGGATGTGGAAATTTGATGCACTAGTGGTAAGTTGACGCCACACCCAAGATCTCATGTAACCGGGGGTCGCCCAATTAATGCATTATAAGGGGATTCCACATCGACTATGCAAAACAAGATTTCAGTTGATAATCCATTCAATGGTATTCGCATGCGAGCTTCTCCTTTAGGTTTACTAGCAGTACCATTAAAACCATAAATCTTATATGTTGACGGTATCAAATCTTCATCTTTGCCCCCATAGTCTTGTAGGTGTGGTAAAAAGGATGTTTACTGAGCTTCCAAATATCAATTAAGATTCTATTTATTGCCCATGAATTTTCTGCACCATCACTTTCATCATCAACGAGTTTTGGATTAATTTCTAATCTTACCACTAATGGATCATCATGCAACTCGCCACCATCGTGTACTTCTTCTGCGGTAAAAGAAATAATCGTGCTTGTCATTCTTTCAGTGGCGATGACTTCGCGATATTCATTACTTGTCTATTGTCAACATCTCTTGCGAAAACTCTACTAAGAACACTATCATGAAAATCTTCAATTGTCCTGTACGAATGTACGATAGAGTTGTAGAACAAGTTTTTGGCCTTCGTTCCAACTTCTACCACAAATGTCTCTTTCCCTTTTGTCGTATTTACACTGTGATTTTCTGGAGGTGTTGGTAATGGTTGAGTCTTCTCTTCACATTTTAAGAATTGGTTTAGCTTCCCTTGATCTATCATTCTGAGGATAATTGTTTTTATATTCCTACAATCATTCGTTAAGTGTCCATGAAAATGGTGATAAGAACAAATTCATGACTTCGTCACTGGAGGTGGTTCATTCCCCATGTTCCATGGTGCAGGTATGTTTTCCGTCAGGATTATAGCTTCCCATATCTTCTCCACGCTAGCGTTTAGTGGTGGCATATTGATTTCTTCCCATACGACTCTATGACCTCGCTGTCCTCTATGATAATTCTGCCTCTGACCTCCATAAGTCT
Organism: Papaver armeniacum; assembly: GCA_023531295.1. Lineage (NCBI taxonomy): Eukaryota > Viridiplantae > Streptophyta > Magnoliopsida > Ranunculales > Papaveraceae > Papaver > Papaver armeniacum. The sequence goes on along the minus strand of JAJJWW010010057.1, from coordinate 166,508 downwards.
CTTGTGGATTATGCCTCTGTCCTCCATAGTTTTCTTGCGGTTGATCAAGCCTTTGAATTTTATTATTTCCGCCACGGTTGTAGAAATTTCTTTCTCTTTCAAATTCTTCATGATCGCGACTCCCCATAGCTACCAATTTTTGCTGACCATCATTTGGTATCCTTACGCCTTGTTGACCTTGCGAGTTACTCGCTACAGTGTTTATCAATTTGGGTAACAAACTTGCATTCGCAGCTCCTGAACTTGTATTCGCAACAGGGTATGATTCCATCTCATTTTGCTTTTCCTCTAGAGCAATATACTCCTCCTGAAGTTCTCGCAACTCAGTCATTGTCATTGTATTTTTGACTCTAAAAATTTGAATATATAATGATTTGTCGCAAACATAGCATTAATGAATGATAAGATGAGATATCTCTCCTCTACTCGGCCAGCCATTTCGCTACACATTGTCTTCCATCTCACAGTTAGATGCTTCAAACTTTCACCAACCCTTTGTTTTAACCCAACAAATATTCCCTGTTTCTAGCGCCAATATGTAGTTGCAGGAAATCCTACACTACACCCCTCACAATATTCTACACAACTAAGACATTTTTAAGATGAATAACAATGATTTTATTGATTATTTCCTTGAAGATTCACAAGATAAAATAGAAAAGAGTTAAAGAAATTACAATCACCACAAACTTTCTCTCTCCTAATGACTTGTCTAACACTCTGAAAAGAATCTCCCCTTACAACAGACTTATTCGACCCTTTATATAGGGTAGTATACAATGGATGACAGCTAAGCTGTCCTTTATTTTCGGGAACGACTTGCGAAATATCGCAAGTGTACAAGTATACAATCTCGCGACTCTCCTAAACTTCGCTAGATCTTCACACTTTTCTTATGTTTTGGCTGTCGTCATTCATTGCGTCATCTATATTACTCTTATGCGACCCCCTCGCAATGTTGTTGTTTATTGATCCCGCGAAGTATTGATGTCGCGATATTCTGATCCTACAGATTCATATTTAAGTATTGATTATTAATAAATTTATGTATTAACACCGTGTTACAGGTAACCCATGGAAAACCCGCCCCGCCCCAATTCATGTGGGTAACGGGGTGGGTATGGGCATATTTTTTATGAACGGGGCAGTGACTGGGATTGGCATACCCGCCCCATACCCGCCCCATGGCCATCCCTATTTGAAACCATTTTCACTAACTCACACCACTCCACTCTCTTCTTCTTAATTCTTCTAAACAAAATCTTGTTGTAAAATGAGCAATCTCGTCAGAGTTGTCGTCAACAGTTTAGGTATAAAAGTAATCGAAAGCATGAAAAAATGTCAAGGTCTGCCATAAACGTAGATTATACTTAGAATCGTAATGCAGAGTTTGCTTCGCCGAGTGTCGCTGCTGCTCCAGAATTAATTCTAGGTCATGTGTCAGGGTATCAAGAGCGATTTGAGAATTATTATAAAATGAGAGGTGTATTTAAGACTTAAATGTTGTTTATATTGGACCCCTATGGTCCGAGAAAGAGTTGATAGATATCCCTGGCGTGCGTTTTATTTAGTGAAGCACAAAAAACATAACAACGCAATTCCGAGAATATTGGTAGAAAGGTGGTGGCCAACGACTCACACGTTCCATTTCATGGACTTTGAAATTGGTAAGTTTGTTTAACTAAAATTTATTTTTAAGCAATTATTGATTAATCCAAAACAATTAACTATAGATGATATTATTCTTGCCATATGAATTACCCCCTTGATTTGCATTTTATTTGTGGGATTCCAGGTGGAGTGGAAGACCCTATACCATCCAACCAAAACGAATGGGTGTCAAATAGTAAATGAAAGACGCATCTTCCCTTGTTTTTAGAATCACGTGTACGTGAAGATCATAAAGATTTGAAATGAGGTGGAATATATTGTTCAGCGTTGAAGCGTTTCCTTTGCCTCAAGGCAAATGTAGATGAATATCCTGAACTCGAGAGAGTGTTTATCTTATGGTTAATTTCTCATATTGGTTGGCTTGAAGCATTATAAAATCTTGATAAAGCACCAAATTATGATTGGGGATCTACAATTTTAGGAGAAATGTACAGTGGGCTCGATCAAGCTTCTATAGGTATAACTAAGTTCACTAATTTTGGGGCAGATAAATATCTAAATTATTATTTTTAAACTGTAACGGATCAGAATTTCCCTTCTTATGGGCTGAGTTTCAACCCGATAAGAAAGGCTAAATCCCCAACCCGTCACTCGAAAATGTAAAATGGTACGTAAAGATATTTTTTTTTCTTCACAGAAAATATCAGTAAAATGAAGAAAGGTGAGTATACATCGTTATTAGTACAATAAAAGGTTCACTACAAAGATTCAAACTTAGATTTAAGCAAGTTCCAAAGCGAAACAGAAGATAGTTTGTATACAGGACACGGTTTAAATTCAGCTCAAACATTAGTATGATAAGATAATACATACAGTAGATGGACATGTATAAGTTCGCAAAAGCATAAATAAGGCTTGGCTTGTCAATTTTAAATTCAAAGTGGCAAGAGAATTATGTTGACAGCGGAAATATAAGACAACCAAAAACATGGAAAAATCAACCAACAGAAATTAGACATGGATGTATGCGAACCAAACTACCCCGGATGACTCCGTGATATACACATTCGACAAGCAAAATTACCAACTTTTGCTTAAGCTCCTAGCCGTAAGATCTTCCTAATCTTACTGCCTTAACCTCTCTTCAATGTCTGTGGGGGAAAACAAAACAAAACGGGGTGAGCAATGCCCAGTAGGGGTTATAAAAACGTCGTACCAGCGAAAAATAAAGAAAATGGACAATAGCAGCAACTAAAATGATATACAAAATGAAAGCATTTCATTATTTTAATTCACAAAGAAACAGAGAGTTATAAATCAAGTTGCTCTACTAATTCTTTGGCCAGCGCCGATGTCAGGGTAGTCAGATACCAGCTACCGTTACAGCTAACGGTCTTCCGGGTTGCCACCCGTAGGTGGGGGGCCAATTAAGGCCTGACATTCCTAGAGTAGAGCCTCCTAGCATCCAACCGTGTTCAAACGATTAACTGTAAACTCACACATACATTTCGAAACAATAAAGTAGCTCCGAAAACAAACGATTGACCAACACGGATCCAAGCGTGGCAGTTTCAAACTCACTAAGAAGCCAGTTCTATAAGCAAAATGTAAAGAACGTAACACCTTCTGCCAACCAGAAATACACAAACTCATCATGGCAAAGGAAAACTAAATTATTAGTTGCAGAAAGGTACGTAGTAATTCTGTCGGCAAACATATATTCATGAAAACAAGAAAAGAAATTTGATTTAAGTCTGACATAAAATGAAAAGGCCTTACATTTGCAAAAATATGAAAATCCAACCAAAACAAATTTGTCATAATTGTCGAGAGGATTTTTCAGTAAACAACATGGCAAGCAGATTCAAATTTGGCTTAAGTAAATTGAGGAACTAAAATCCAAATGGCAAACAAATTCATTTAAAACTACAGCACAAGTAAATTAGTTCAGATTGTCATTTTCAATTTAGGAAGAGGATTGTCAGTAATATAACAGGGAAAAGACGTTTAAATCAACCCAAGCCAATCAAAGGACTACTAAAATATCCATTCCTTCATGTTTGCAAAGAACGCGAAATTGGAGGATATAAAAAGTAATCGGGGGATATAGATTACTTCTCCCAACCCATGGTGTGTGTTAAGGGGTGATTTTTGGGTATGAAAATACTAAAATACCCTTTGGTTAATTAAAAAACATTATGAAAAGACCAGAATACCCTTTCTACTAAAACAATAAAATCAAAAAACCAAAACATATATCCCCATTTCTAATTGATCTGCAAGCCTTTGTTAGGGCTTTAGTTTCGAAAAAAATTCGATGTTCTTTCTTCATCGTTCTTCGTCGATTAATCGTCGATTCAAAAATTTCTTCGTCGATTAACCAACCCGAATCATTAACAATGCCTCCACGAAAGAAACCAAATGCCCAATCGAACTCAACATCATCGATTTCTCAACAAAAACAGGCGGAAAGACTTGCTAAGATTGCTCAAGAGCAAGAACACAAATATATGGCTTCTGTGAGAAGGTAAGTCATTTAAAACTACTTTTTAGGTGTTTAAATCGATCTATGGCAATGGGTTCGAGTTAGAATCGCGAACCCTAACTCAAACAGATTGAGTTTCGAGAGTACTAGGCATTGAAATTTATATGAATACAAAGTCTTAGGTTTATGAGTTCCGGCATTCAATCTAGGATGAATACGGTCTTAGGTTTACAACCCCGAATAACCGGAGACTGAATTTTCACTACCGGCATTCAATCTAGGATGAATACGGTCTTGGTTTTGTAGTACCGGCAGTGTTTGATAATAATTCGTGTGTGCCGGTAGTGGACTAAAAACATACAGAAGAGTTTATGAATTTGCCACCAGATCTCGGCATTGTTTTTGGATTCATTCCATGCCGGTGTTAAGTACCGGCATTCGTTTCTAATATTTCGAGCATGCCGGGTAGTACTCTTAAAACATACGGAGAGTGTATGAATTTGTCACTAGTACCGGCATAGATTTTTGGTTTCTTTACATGCTTAGGTTATTTGTCCGGCGTTGTTTTTTAATAATTCGAGAATGTCGGTAGTGGACTTAAAACATACAGGAACATTTTCAACAATGCCGGCATAGATTTTAGGTTTCATTTGTATGCCGGTAGTTGGTACCGGCACTATCGACAGTCAATATGTACTTCTTAGGAACATTGTACCGCGCGTGGTCTAGTTTAAAGTATTCAATGCCGGTACTAAAACGAAGGTGAGTTGTCTTATATTCATTGCTTTCCGTGTGCTTACGATATAGGTCAAAAGCAAAGGAAGCCAACAAAAGAAAAAAATAAAGATGTTGTCACTAAGAGAAGAAAGAGGGACGGTCTTGATACTCCTCGGTCTCTGCCTCCTCGAGGAAAGATGAAGGTCGTAAGATACGTTTGGGGGCTGGTACAAGAGGGATAATTTGGGAGAGTGGTAGTGACCGTAGTCGACTTGCAAATCGTGAGCAGGATGATCAAGATGAACCAGATGAAGAGGAAAGTCAATTAGCAAGCCAAAGCAAAGTTGGTGGCCCAAGTCAACAACCAACACAAGGCAATGGCAAGAAGGGGAAGGGCAACGTCAATGTGAAAGTTAAGGGTTCTCACCTTCCTCACATTGATGACATGATTCCTGACCTTGATCGTGGTAGAATTTGGGGCGAAGCTCCGGAACCGAAAATACTATTTGGATACAAGGACTCGTGGGATCGTACTATCTATCAAACCTATGTAAGCATTTTCTATCTTGTACATATGTATTGTTGTGTATTTATGTAAAATCTCTTAATTGTATTGTCTCTCTTAATTGTAGGATTATAAGAAGGCTGTGCGTGTTTGCCGAAACCAAGCCGCGGATGGTTGGGACTTGTCCGAGGAATGTGAAGAGGTCCAAACAATAGTAAAGGATTCTGGTCTATATGCTTTGGTTGAAAATTATGTGAAGCCCGATTAACATTCTTGTCAATTGCTTCGTCGAAAGGTATCATGGTGAAACCGATACCATGCACTTCCCTTTTGGGAGATTACCTTCATCCACTGAAGATGCTCGAGAACATTCTAGGCTTGAATGTTATCGGCAAATCAATTGCGAAAGAGTTGAGTCTCTAGACCTAGAATGGTCGAAGTTGCACGGTCGACTAACAAGCTATTTGGTTGGGACTACAAAACTTCGTGGGAGAGCTTTTATGAATCCACGTCTGGTAAGACAAAGACAATCAAGTTGACGCTGCTTAAGAAGAATTTTGAAAAGACAAAGAAAAGAAGTTTGGAGGATGGATGGGACCCTAAACAAATTCGTTATCTGCCGCTGCTTACACATTGTACATCTTGGGCACTAGGGTATTCCACGACACCAATGGCAACATGGTTAGTGCGAACTACCTTCGATACTTGGATCCGTTGGAAGATGTCTATGGATATTCTTGGGGCACCGCGATAATGGCACATTTGATGATGGAGATGAGAAGGGCCTCTAAGGCTAAAACCAACCAATTTGTCGGGAATTTCACTCTCTGCAGTAAATTTGTTCTTAAACTTATGTTATTGTGTATATTGTTCATATGTACTCTTATCGTGAACTTAGAAACAAAACTTATTGCTTCACATTGGAATAGGTGTGGGCTTATGAACACTTCCCAACCTTGTTCAAGGCCTACCCCTCCTTGAAGATCATAGATCTTCCCGGAACCCGATACGCCTCTAGCTAAGAGATACGAGTTCAACGGTACTCCAAAGCCGGTAACATGGGTCGACTGATCGATATGAGATTGGCTTTGGACGCAATGAGTACCAAAGATGTTGTGTTCGACCCTTACAAGGAGGCTAGAGGAAACCGGCAGGTTTTGAGGTTTGGTAACGTTGCATTTTACCATGGGCCGTTGTTCCACCCAAAAGGATACGTTATGGCTAATCCTACGCGTGTGATGCGTCAACTTGGATATAAGCAATTAGCACTTTTCCAGACGGCCTCTTTTCAATGTTTTGATCTCGACCTTTCTCGGTGTTATTCAACTCCAAATCGGTTGCATGTAGAGTATGTTCCGAAACCGGACCCAACAGATTGGAGGGATAGGGAACCACGTCGTTTGGTAGATATTTGTCAGTGGGAAAAGTTGGAGATTGCTGAAAACGGTGATGAAGTTGATGCCGATTACATGGAAGAGTACCTTTCTCGGTGTTATTCAATGCCGGCATGCTGACAGTTATAAACACAAGTTATGTGGCAGTTACAAAACTCATTCATTCCACTTATTTGACGGTTACAAACTAATTTATCCCACTTATTTGGCGGTTACAAAATCCTTAATACCGGTTTATATGCGTCGTTACACACTCCTTCATTCTATTTAAGTGACATTATAGAAAGGAAATCATTCATTCTCCATTTTTATAGAAAGGAAATCATTCATTCTCAAACACAATGGGTCGTCGCAAACCCCGTGAAAAACCAATACCCAATCTGAAGAATCTGTGATGATGGTGGTAAATCGAAATCAAAAGCGCAACAAGTGCACTCAAGAGTCTGTTGGTGAGGTGGAAATAACAAATTTGATGCGGTAAGTGATGTATATGTTGAATTGAAGTTTTTACTTTTAGGGTTTAGCCCATAGTAGAAAACACAAAGTGAAACTTGGTTGTTTAGTCTTTGAAAATCAAATTGAAATTCGATTTGCATGTTTGATTGGCGGTAGAATACAATTTGAAAATCATGCCTGAATATATGTCCTGAATCCAGATTTTATTGCATGCCTTTACCGGCATACACATTTAATTGAGTACCATGCCGGTTTGGCGTACCGGCTTTGTTTATTTCATCAATACTATGCCGTTTTCTGTGTTAAAATCTCTGTACTAAAATCCCACAGTACCGGCATTTAAGCTTACTTCTTAACAATGCCGGTTCTAAGTGTCGGCGTTGTCGATATGTTAACTTACTATGCTTAGTGTTCATTGAAAAAAATGTTCATTCTCCGTCTAAAATTCAAAGACAACCGGCATCATATATTAATTGATTAGAATGCCGGCACCTATCTGCTTATGAACTCATGTTAAGTTCGATTTCTATGCCGGTTGTCATTATATAACTCGGTTTACATATTGGCACATAGGTCTAGAGCACCACAAAAGAGCAAAGGAAAAGGCAAAGTTGTTTTAGAAGCAAAACGTAAGTCTTCTCGACATAGCCGTCCCGATCCTGGCTCTTTGCTAAGGTCACAATTCGGGATCAACCTATAAGCTACCCAACCAGCGAGTTATGATGATGATGAGTGGGAAACATATCCTGTACACGAACGAGCGGTGGCTCATCCTCACAAGCGGTGGCTTAGGACAGACCGATGTCGGAGTAGAAGCCCCTAAGATCATTGTAAAGGCACCCCCACCCACTTTCCCGATAAGTATGACATGATTCCAGGACCGCGATGATGGCAAACATTGGGGTGAACCGATAAACCCGCAACTCTTATTTGCCTACAAATACTCTTGGGCTCGCTCAGGATATATCAAACTTATGTAAGACGTTTGCATCTTGTTATTATATTATTTATCTCGTGATCAAGTGAATGTAATTTACTTCGGTGTGTTTTTATAGGACCACAAGAATGCCTTCCGTGTTAGCCGCCATCAACAATCGGATGTATGGCCTTTGAAGCTTGAGTGTGACGTTGTTAAAGCTGTAGTCAAAGCATCTGGGTTGTATCCTGCGATAAAAAATTATGTGGCCACTGATACCGTCACGGCAAACTGCTTTTTGGAGAGGTTTTATGGTGAAATTGATACCATGCATTTTCCTTTTGGCGAGATGACCATCATCCCTGAAGATGTCCAAAGGATAATAGGTCTTGAGGTTCTCGGGAAACCCGTTAAGGTAAGAGATGACTCTAAGGACTTGGAATGGGACAAGATCTACGAACTGACTAAAAAGTTGTTTGGATGGGACAAGGAAACCACTTTGGAAAATATGTACAAGACTAGTCGTTCCCAGACAAAGACTATCACATTCGTCAAACTCGTTGAATTGTTTGGGAACACGAAGAACAAGGAATTGAATCCCGAACAAGTCCAAAAACTGCGCGGCTTATATGTTGTTCATCTTGGGCACAGCTATATTCCCTGACGCCAATGGTAATAGGGTGCATATGAACAACCTACAATACTTGGATCCTTTGGAAAAGGTTCATGAGTATTCATGGGGCACTGCTTTCTTGGCACATTTTTTGGCGCGAAATGCGTCGAGCATCTAAGGCGAACGCCCGTCAATTTAATGGGAATTTCACTTGTACTCAGGTATAGTCAACTACTTTTTTTTTTATTGTTGTGATTAAATTTGTTAGTTTCCAATTATTAATTTTCTTATACATATCATTGGAACGATCTTTCATTGGCGTAGGTGTGGGCTTATGAACACTTCAAAAAATTGTTCAAACAGTACAAAGGATTGAAGATTTTCACTGAATATCAAGAGAATAGGCCTCTAGGTCGAAATACTTCTTCGACAATACCCCAAGGCCCAATAACAAAAAACGGTTATTAGCAATGAGATTGGCTTTGGACTCGGTGGATGTCCAAGATGTTGTGTTTGATCCATATAGGAATGCCAGGGGAGTTTGGTTTTCACGGTGTGACAATGTTTCATTTTACAACGGACCGTTATTTCATCCAAAAGGATTTGTTATGCACAACCCTCGCCGTGTAATGCGCCAACTTGGGTACAAGCAGAAAGATCTCACGGATACATCTTATCAGAAATTCTCTCATGACTTTCCTCAATGACAATCAAGTGAGAACCATACTCTCATGGTTTACGACCCAAAACCTATTCTTGCACATTGGAGTGAAAGGGAAGAAAAAGGACTTGTGTTGGATAGGGCTGATTGGGAATTGGCTGAGAACGGTTATGAGAGTGAACCAACCTTCCTAAGAGGCCATCGGAAGTTCACGCATCCTTATGTTGTACGCCCGGATATAGTAGTTGTTCCTCCACCACCAGCACATGCCTCCACAACTCCGGAAACTGTACCCGCACTTGTACAGCTCGTTACGTTGTTGGTACGTACGTCTTGTTCATTGTCATTCTTTTAATCTATGTCTATGAACTTATACAATCGAACATACTAAGTACATGTTTAAAATTTCCTTAACAGGCGTCGGCGATTGGAAATTTGACAAAGTTCTTTAAGAAAAAGAACAAGAAAGGAGAGGTGCTGACCCAGAAAGAAATGGAGAACGTCGAGCAAAAGATGGACAAAATTGAAGATCCGAAGGCAAAAGACTTGTGGGGCGAAAGGAAGAAGAGGGTACAAAAGAAGCCAAGAACCGAGTGATCGTGTGTTTATTCTATAGTATTAGTTTGGTTTGAACAATCTAGTGTTGGTTTATGTTTGTTTGTGAGTCTTGAACAATGTGTTTGCTTGATTTGTTTTCGGTTTGGAACCACAAAACTTAGGAGTTTGTTCTTTTATACATTCTAGTATTTTTATTATATTTTTTATGTTGTTAAATTTGTGTCAAATCACCTAAATTTCTGAGTTTTTTTTCATAACCGGCATGCTCGAGAACAGTAAACACAATGCCGGTTCTCTAAATGACAGAGTTCCGGCATTTATTTGTGTTTGGATACTATGCCGGTATCTGTAATCTCCATGATAAATACGATTTTGACAGAAAACCGGCACAGTACTGAGGTTAATGTCAATGCCGGAAATGTCACTGATTTCTCTGGAAGTTTTTTCATCATATCCGGCATTGTTTCAAACAAGATTCTACGCCGGTACACATGTTCCGGAGTAGCCAATATAAAACACAACTATGCCGGCACTGGCATCAAAATATGATTTAATGTTTACAATTCACACTTCCAAAAAAAAAAAGAAAATTTTGCGTACTAGTGAACAACATACATCAAAATTATTCATCGTCGCTTCCACACGTATGAAGTTGCATCTTCTCCTCTTGGAGAGGTTTTTTTGATAAGGCCAACGCATCCCAAAATTGGTGATTCTCCTCATACAATGCCATCCATCCCTTCCAGATATTGGGATCTAGAGCCTTGTTTTTAATCATCCCACAAACAGGTGGCAATGGACAATTTTCTTTGAGTTTAAGAATAACGAAATGATTACCGTTCACGAACGCCAAAACAACTCTTCTCTTCTTAAGGGATCCTTCGCATTTTTGCCACTTTGGGGTAAATGTACATTCTACGGTGGGGTAAAATAATGAACAACACATCTAAATGTATCCGCCACCGATGCCCACAAAGCGGCATTCTCATCCAATATTCGAAGGAAGAAAGTTCATCTGTTGTTCGGGCCCCAATACTTGAGCATGCATATCATCAAACCCCTCGCCTTCACCAAGCAATTGCTCATAAAATCTCCTCTTGTTCACAAGTTGTTCGGCCATCCTCGTTCTAGCATATTTGCATGGTGTCATACCTTTACTAACCGCCGTGTCAAAGATTCCTAATTGTTCGATCACAAAGATGATAGCCACAATTTCCATCTCCGTCGACATCATCCGTATATAAAATATACTCGCGAATAACCTCGGGAAGTTGGTCTATGTAAGACTCGTATCTTGGTATGATAACTTCTAATTGTCCTACCTTTATGGGATCCTTATACATCTTCATATTACCCTTTTGTAACAATAATATATCCAAACCATCCTCTGCAATCTCTACACTTGCAATGTCTTCGATATGTGATGGGAGTCCGTACTTCCTTGGCCTACCCCTTCTCCTTCGAACTAAAACTACGTCAACTTTGCTATCACTTTGGTTTGTCACCTCCTTAGCCTCGTCACCTCGTTGTTCTTTGTCACTTGATGATGATACCTTTGGCGGCCTACCCCTGTTCCTTGGAACCTCCGCTAGATCGACTATGGGTATGGCTTCGGAATGCTCACCTTGTTGTTCTTTGTCACAAGATGATGTTACCTTTGGCGGCCTACCCCTTTTCCTTGGAACCTCCGCTAGATCGACTATGGGTATGGCTTCGGAATGCTCACCTTGTTGTTCTTTGTCACAAGATGATGTTACCATTGGCGGCCTACCCCTTTTCCTTGGAACCTCCGCTAGATAGACTATGGGTATGGCTTCGGAATGCTCACCTTGTTGTTCTTTGTCACAAGATGATGTTACCTTTGGTGGCCTACCCCTTTTCCTTGGAACCTCCGCTAGATCGACTATGGGTATGGCTTCGGAATGCTCACCTTGTTGTTCTTTGTCACTAGATGATGTTACCTTCGGCGGCCTACCCCTTTTCCTTGGAACCTCCGCTAGATCGACTATGGGTATGGCTTCGGAATGCTCACCTTGTTGCTCTATTTCACTGGATGATGATACCTTTGGCGGCCTACCCCTCTTCTTTGGAACCTCCGATGAGTTGGCTTTTGGTGTGGATACGGATTCCTGGGTTAGTTGTTGACTTAGCGGTTCCTTCCGCGGCCTACCTCTTTTGTTTGGAACCTGCGCTTCCACGAACCTTTGTTCCGAAATCTCACATGCGGTTAGATCTCGTTTCTTACTTGCCGCGAGTTCTTCTTCACGTTGAGTCATTTCTTTCAATTCTACCCTTCGTTTTTTCCTTGTTGTTTTAGTTTGTGGTCTTCCTGTTGGATCTCCCTTTCTTGGCTCTTCGCTTTGTGCGATCCATGGACGAGCAATTAGCCTTAGTTGGCTCAACAAGACTTGTCGGCTTACCGAGGTGCCACGAGAGTAAGCTTCGAAGAATTCCTTTGCTTCGTTCGTATCCCATGGAGATTGCCCGGGATCTCCCGAAGGGGGAGGGTCGAAAGATAGTTGCTTCCAAAACGGATCAATAACCTCCAAAGGTATCAGTTTTTCATACTTCACAAGCATATGACGACATGGAAGCCCCAATGAAGACATGTCGGGACAAATACACACATCACCCGGTTTTCCGTAATTTTTCTCATATTCCATTTGTCTCATCATATGTTTTATTGCCCAATGAGAGACGTTGAATTCTATTCCTTGGAGAAAGTTACCATAACGAAGAAATGGAGTCAACCTTTCCATTGAGCTTTTCTCAAAAGCCTCCTTGATCCTATTGATATCTTGCTTAAAGTATTGCTCCATTGCCACGGTGACCGTAACCACATTGCCTTGACCGGACTGGATGAGATCTTTAAATCTCCCATGAGCGGCCTCAGCTGCACTAGTTGCTTCCGTCTTGAAGTGTCTATACCGGCTTGTCCATGCACGTACAAATTTTTCCTTGAACTTATCCAACCATTGAGTCCGACAATACCAGACGGCGGTCGGATAAACTTCGTTCCAATCGGCAATAAACTTCTCCAATCTCTTTTCGTACATAACCTCGATGAGAGACCAATAAACTTTCTCCCAATCTCTTAGAAATTCCAACCACTTTTTATGATTTTCCGCATGTTCTTTGTCCACTCGCTCCTTTATCTTGCCTCTCTCATCTTCTTCTTCTTCGGGGGATAGTTTGTCCTTTCGAACATCTTCCTCTAGTTGTACCATCATTCTCTTCTTAATATCCGCCTTTGCGGGTTCAAACAAGGCATGGCAAGTTTTTATCACATTATTACGTATATGATATGTACATAGGAAATTTTGTGCGTCCGGGAAGACGTCGGATATTGCTCTCATTAATGCGGCATCGTTATCGATTCACGATGACCCTCGGAAGTTGATTTTCCCGGAAGAACAACTTCAATTGTCGTAATGCCCAATGATAATTATGGTCCCTCTCGTTTTCCATTAAACACCAAGCCAATGTGAATGTTACCTTGTCCGAGGTTTGCCCCACGATGTTGAACAACGACATATTGTATTTGTTTGTCTTGTAGGTGCAATCCATCAAAAGAACACCACAACATGTATTTGCCAACTGTGAAAGCAACGGATGCGAAATGAATATTTGAAGGGGCTTGTTGTCGGGCCCTCTTTTAATGATACGCGTGTAGTTGTGATCCCAAGCTATCTTCTCAAATTCTTGCATAACGGACCTCCCTTCCCATTCCACCCTTCTAATAGTTGCTTGTGCACTATAAATTGTACGTAGAGAAGACACGTTAGTCTCGTCCTTTTCCTTGAAGCCTCTTAGAATTTGTCTCGGTTTGATAAATGCTTTGGTCAATCTCTTTACATCCTCGAACTCGTCAGGTTTTAGCTTCGCAACTAAGGAGTGACCAACAAAATCTTTCGGATCCCGATGGTTATGACAGCCACACAAAACCTCACAGTCCCAATTGTTCATGTCATTTAAACGGAATACAAGCTTAAAAGGGCAATCATTCTTCCTCGTACGAGTCTTGTATACCCTATTAGTCTTCTTTGGATATACATAATCCTTTCTCTTGTGGCTATTCTTCTCCTTGTATTTCCCACTTCTCTCGCAAGCCATCTCAAAACGCCTATTCGAACCTTCGGTGTTCCTCACCAACACACACATGTTCTTAAGAGCCGTCTCTTTAGCCCAAGCGATTGCTTCCTTTCGATCGTTATTCCCTACATAAGAACAATTTCGCATTCATTAGAAGGTTCACTACTAGCAATCCATTAGTAATGTTCAAGATACTAGGTGAAAAGTATTATTTGGTCACATACCGGAGGGATTTTATAGTATTCCGACGTATCCCGATAAACCGGCTTTGCATTTGTTGGATCAATATATGGCACCACCTAAGGATCGAATGAAAATTAGTTCCAAACAACATTAAAACACTATGCCGGAAACCTCGTACCATGCTCGACAATTGTTCCTAAGCATAGTCTAAGTTTACCAAAACGGAAGACCAAATTTGAAACCTATTCCGGCATATGTGTTTCGTAAGACTACAACGCCGGAAGCAAGGATGCCGGCATTATCGTAACATATTGTTCCAAGCCGGTACACAATTCCGGCATTGAAAAATAATCGATATTGAATGCCGGAATTTAGCTTTGGAAAACATTTATTCCTGCATGTTTTTTTGTAGGTACCGGCATTGAAAAGTTGTAACTTAACAACGCCTTCGTTTCGTTGCCAACATTATCGATAGTGATGGTACCACGCCGATACTAAATTCCGGCGTTAATGTTTATTAAGTTTCAATGCTAGGTTTTTGGTTTGGGATGGAATTGTTTCTGTATGTTTTTCATTCAATACCGGCATGGTAGACGATCAATGAAACCATGCCGGTTGAATATTCCGTAGTATATTCCTTGTTAGGTAAAAAGGTTAACTCTTACTCGGGCATAGTTTTTGGTAGAATTCTATGCTTTTTGATAATTCAAATTGGGGGATATAAGTGTACCATGCATGGTCGTAATATGAATACTATGCCGGTACCTTGACTACCGGCATGGTTTTCATACAACTACCATGCCGGCATCGAGGTTTTTCATTGCAAAATGGCGGGTTTAAAGAAAAAATTGGATTTTTCGACATCTTAGCAGCTTTACCTGTGTATTGGGGATGCTAGTATGTTGTGCAAGTTTACTTTCTTGTGTTGGTTCTTCATGAAACTCTTCATACTCGTCAAAATCATCATTCAAGGGTGTTGGCTCAACAATGAGTTGCAATTGAGAGTTGTTGTCGTTAGCTGAAGATTCAAGATATGCTCCTTGTTGTAGTTGAGCTAAAGATTCTAAGCGTGAAGAGTCCTCTCTTCACAATCATCCTCCATTTTCCACAAAAAAATTTCTCTCTCAAAATATTTTTCCCTCCTTCTACTCTCACCTCACTCACCCAAAAACAAATAAAACACACACTAATCATTTAACAAAATCTTAAGATTTTACTAATTATTATTAACCACTAAACCTGATTAGTGAGGGGTAGATTAGGATTTAAAAAAATACTTGGATAAGGGGTGACCCCGAATTGATATCTGGATCCAGTTTTTGTCCTTTTCTTGTATCCCCAATTACTTTTTATATCCCCCAATTGCGCGTTCTTTGCAAAGGTCTGTAGAAATTTCAAAATAGCAAACAAATACTCCAGGCTATAAACAAGAGACTTAAAATGATCTTTCCATTTTCTAAGGAAAATTCTTACAACTGCTATGAATCAAAACACCAAGTAGTATATAGCATGGTAGATTAAGATTTTTGTAACAAAAGTTTGATAGAAAAACACCATCAAAGGAGTCCGAGAGTAATTTTCAAAGGAATGGGATTTTTAATAAAATAAATGGAATTAATACTAATTGTCAGGAACCAAAATTTCGTAAACCAAATCATATAACAATGACATTGATATGGAAGGAATTCATTTTTATTTTTATTTATTTTTGGCGCTCTCGACAACTACAATAAAATCGAGTAGTAATTAGGGATTTAGTTGTGAAATTCGGCTATAAGCACAACTAAACACAAACTGAATACCCATTCTTCCGTTTGCAGAAATTGCATTCAACAAACAAAATTAAATTAAACATCCGCCAACAGATTGATTAACACAAATCGAAACTCATAGAAAAAAATGAAAGAAGTAAAAAGAAAGAACCCCTACCTCCGTAGATTAGATTGTTCCTTGGACAGATACGGATGGTAGATTATGCTCGAAATTGAATCTCAAGATCAAAACAGTTCATTTGCTGGAAATAATTTTTGAGTAGAAAACAGTGGTAGGAGAACGGGGGAGGAAGAAGGGTATAGGAAAAACCAATAGAGATTTGCAATTTAGAGTTAACCTTTATAAAAAGGTCGATCAAGTCCCTAGCTGCTCATGTCAAAAACGTGGCGCGCATGCGTCAATTCCCATGACACCTACTAATTAAACTCATTAATTTCACTAAGGGATAGCCATTTAGTTAAGAAAACCTAAACTTGGTTTAGGGCACTCTCTGCTACTATAAGCATCCAGTACTAGGATCCCACGCGCTCACTACACAGTTCTAGCCAAATAGGTTAGGCTCGGCTCAAAGTCCACTAAAAATTTTAGCAACGTTACACCATTACCCACTAAAAAAAAGGATTTGGTCCTCAAATCCAAAAACTAAACAAAAGAGCTATGAATGTTACCTTAAAGTAGCTCCGGGAACTTTTCTCTCACCTCGTATTCGAGGGGTGATGCATCCATACTCCTTTCACCATCTTGTTGGTTCTAGTTCGAAGAGCATGTTCTCTTGTACCAGCAATCCGCAAAGATTTTTCCACGTAAGTTACATCAGCAAGTCTATCACACGAGATGGTTCTGCATTATACCACGGCAGGATAGATATATAGAATGTGTTGTGCACATCAACTAACTGTGGTGGCAATGATAGTTGATACACGACCTCCGTAACCTTTTAAGAATCACAAAATGATCAATGTAGCATGGAGAAATTTTTCCTTTCTTCCCAAATATCTTGATGATGAACTAACTTTCAGGCAGACATTTTCTCTATATTTGAAACTCTAGCGGTATCCTCCTCGAGTCGGCATAACCGTTTTGGTCGGTTCTGTGCTGTTATCAATCATCCATGAATGATAACAACCTTCGTAGTAGTTTTTCCAAACCACTTCGGGACCCAATATGATACGTTCGCTCACTGCTGCCTAACACAAAGGTGTCCTACATAGTCTTAGTACGGTAACATAACCGTGCTAGATTGTAAGTTGTTGTCATAAAAGAACTTGACAGATGGTAGATGCTCACTGTAGTTGTATTTGAAGTCGATCACGTACGCGTGATATATGTTTTCCTAAATCCCTAAAGTGTATTCTGAATGGCTATCTACTGAGGGTGGAAAACGGTAATTGTATCCACCTTGAGGCCCATAGCTTGTTCGAAGCTCTAGCAATGCTTGCTATAACAATCCATAAAATACCGAAACCGATGAATCTAACTGTTAAGAAATGAAAACTAACTGTCCAGAGAAAGCATGGTCATACAAAACTTATAGCAAGAGCTGGAACCACTGAACAATGTATAAATTTCCATTTTGAATAACACATATCGTTTAACTTGAGGGAAGTACATGGTTTCTAAATCAGATATACAACTTCAAGTAGAAAAATAAATAAATAATAATAATACAATTAACGGTTTTGGGCAAAAGTCATTAGCTAAAGATGTCAACAATTATATAAAAAGACAACCTTATCAAGTCTGACATAAAAATAAGAAAGTCTTGCATTTGCAAAAGTCTGGAAATCCAACCAAATCAAACTAGTTCCAACTGCCGAGAGGTTAACAACAAAAAGGTACCCATTCCTTCTTTTTTGCAAAAGTCTGTGCTAGGATTAGAAATAGCAAATAAATACTCAAAGCTACAACACAAGAGAGTTAAAATGGCATTTCCGTACTCTAGGTAAAACTTTATGATTACTATGAAAGAAAATACCAAATAAGATATTGTATAGTGGATTAAGATTTGTATCACAAAGATTTAATAGAAAAGCACTATCTAAGAAGTTAGACCTTTTTTTTTTTTTTGGTGAAGGAATGAGGTTTTCGTTCAAATTTTCAGCTACCGGTGAAGTTTGGTCATTTTAACAAACAGTTGGCAAGCTACTTTAGAAATTCAATACCAGACTTGGTTATTGATGGAAATCAAAACTTGGGGGCTGTGTACACTTCTAAATCTTAGTAAAACAATTTGTGACAATCAAAATTCTCCACAGTTTGCATGCAAGGATTTAATACCAGAAAGCATAAGGTTTAAACCAAATTCTTAGTTGTACAAAAATCATTAAAACCAACAGAGATAATTTGAAAGAAATTCATGAACTAAAGATAAAACTTAAAAAATATCAAATACCCATTTGTAAATTCGTATGGATCATCATAAACATGGAGGCATTAATCATGTTCCGTTGCATTAAAATGAAGAAAACACCAAATGAAAAATTGAGAGAATACCCCTACCTCAATGCAAGCCTAACCTTCTTCTCCTCAACTATTTGCAAAACATCCCACTCTCTATCAAATCTCATCAACCACTTCTTTGCTTGGAGAGGAACCTGCATCCCACTGACTTTTTATCGTTTCCCACAACCCTATTGAATTCCCTCAAGTCTATATCGTTTCCCACAACCCTATTGAATTCCCTCAAGTCTAGTAGGTAAACTGGTACTAGATGACTTTTTATCTAAAGATTTTTTATGAACAAAAACATGGTCAAAATACTAAATTATGTAGTAATTTGCAGTATTGATGGTATACCTACTTCTGTGTTGGTAAACCAACTCTTAAAGACAATACCCGTAGACTTCCAATTATGAACATATAATACACGAGTAATAGGGCGAAGGACACTGGTAGCGACGAATCAGTTACCAGTTTTGTTTAGAGGTTTCAATAGATAACACGGAACCACAAGAATGTTGTTGTTCACCCTTACGATAATTTTCCTAAGTTTCAAAATGACGAGGTACGAGCTATTCTTGATTATCCTCTCCAAAAAGTTATTTTTTACACTCCGCAAATGGACAAAGGTGTTTGGTACCTGGGAGAAAGACTATTGTTCTAGTTACAGAATATTTATGCAATTGTAATTAACCCGGACCCCACAATAGATGCAACCTCCGCATAAGATTTCGATCGGTTGCGACTGACGCCATGGGTGAGTTGTGAACTAAACACACAAGTGAATATTACTGAAGCGCAGTATGTTAGCTGGTACCAGTCGATTTCGAAGCCTGTAATTGGTGTTCACAACATGCAAATCTATGGGTTTGATTCCCCATGATTATCACGTATGGGTCGAGATACAAACATCATTCCTAACCAGCCGCCTCCAGAAGAACCATGCTTCATGACTTAACCCACCACAGATGTAAGTTCTTCATCATCTTCGTCAAATTTTCCCGAAATACGTTGGGAGATGCGAAATATTACTTTATAAGGTGAGACAACCACGATCCACATTGTATCCCAAGATATGGTACGTGATTATCCTTACTACAGTGTGGATGTCACTAATGATGAGTTGAAGAGACAACTTAACGATATGTATTGGTTGATTCAACAAATGGGTTATATACACTTGAGTGTGTGTCGAAGATCAGAAACGAACACAATGTTTGGATTGAGTCCAACTGTAAATGCTGATGGACGTTCACAATCTTACGGTTCTACCAGGAGCAGCTGATAATGGCACGAGAATGATACATTAGTGGGAGAAACACAAACACTGGGTACTTCACTACAAACTGTGTGACTATTTCTCAACCTCAAGTATTTCAGACGCATTTCATCATCATTCTCTCCCTACAACCCAAATGAACCTTAATGCACTGCTACACCACCACAACAAATTTCTTATATGTTTGGAGCACCGAGTACTTTCCAACAATCACCTAGTGGTGTTCAAAAATCTCCTTCCGCCTTTCACCAATTCTCAAGTTTGTTAGCAAGTGTGCAAATCCCGAATTTTGGAGAATGAAATCATAGCCAAGAAGATAATAATGGACGACATTGGAGAAATTATAACTTTTAATTCTACTACGTTTGTAATTCTTTTAATTAATTAAAAGTATTGCTTTGAGTTGAAATCGAATTACATATAAATTAAGCATTACATTAAATTTACTGAGATGTACTAGGTGGAACAACAACTAACAAGAAGGGGTTGAAATTGTTCAACACCTTAAGGATTTCGAAACAATTTTCGAAATGAAAAACCATATTTTTTCCATCTTCGCCATTCCTCTTTGGATCTTGTTACCAACTCGTCATCCGTTTCACCCCATAGTCTAGATCGATTGACTTGCATGCTTAAAGCTACAAATTCACTTCCTTCTTTCTTAATTGTGTATGAAAATGATTTTTCATGTCACATATAACACGACGACTCGGGCTACGGGTGTTGTTGCAGAACCCCTCGTGAATAACTGTACAGAAATTTACACTCGGATAGTGTGCTAAAGCAAGCTGTTGTAAAAAAATATAGTTTCTGCAAATAGCTCCATCTTCTTCTCCAGTATACGGAGCTCGCCGAACTAACAAGGGTCGAGACATCTTTCGACAAATTTGTTGAAGTGAAGAGTTTTTTTTTTTTTTTTTTTTTTTAACAAAGAAGAGTAAAGATATTTAGAGGTGTAGAATGTGTGAATTTGGAGTTCAAATCAGGAGTATTTATTGGGATAAAAAAATCAGTCATCGGATGATGAGAGGTTTCAACCGTTCAGATTTAACCGTTGGCACTTGAAGTTTATCCGCTGACGGGTTAACATGTACTGCCAGCAGACTATATTTATCCGCGCGTTTTATTTTATCTGCAAATGGGTTTTGTTTGTCAACGAGGTTTTAGTTTAGATTCGCGGTTCTTGTTCGTCCGCAGTCAACAAACCAATAAAATTGTCCATTTCCTCACTTGTTTTTCATGTTTGTGAGTCCATAGTGGGACCAAAATGAATAAATCTCTTGTTTGTTCACTCCATAGGAATTGCCTTAAGAGTGCTAGAAACTCAACTGGGTAGATTAATTATATACCCTTACTTTTGACACCCGATAAATATACCCTTCTCCAAAATAAGTATATCCATACTCCTTTTGGAAGCCAGAAATACAAATTATTGGATTACGAAAATGCCTCCATATATATTTCACATCATAACCTTTCCCGACACAGTAATTTCATTTACATTTGTCTTTCTACTCTCACTAAATTTCTGAAAACCAGATCTGGAAAATCGAGAAAAATAAAAACTGAAGAATTTAATCAACGAGTCGTCGCTCATAATTTCATTTCTTTCTCTCTAATAACCTCTCCTGAAAACAGATCTGAAACCACAATCTCAAAAAAAAAAAAAAAAAAAAAAATCGAAAAAGAAACTGAAAAACAACCTTTGAAATTAGGTTTTATCAACATAAAATAATAATCGAGTTTCATCTTCTTCAAATAAGATTACATATTCATCAAAAATAGATCTACAGAGTTTGAAGATTGCAAAAACGAACAGGTAAAACACGTATGATTTTGATATCAGATTTAACTGATGCATGTATAAAATTGACACCAGTTGTGTATGTTTTAGGTTTGATTTTGTTAATGTACTGATTATATGTTATTATTTGCTTGATTTTTACTCTGTGATTTACTGATTAAGTGTGATTTTGGTCTTGTTTTGTGAGTTTTGATTTTGTACTTGGGATTTATGTGAGAGGAAATGATTTCTCGTCAAATCTGAGTATGTTGAGTTTATTTTCCTCTAATTTTCACATTTTGTACGACTGAACAAGCATGATTTGGTGATTTTGAGTGTTATCTAGTATGTTTACATGAGAAATTGTTGTTTTGAATTTGATTTTCCTTCAAATATGGATATGTCTTATTTGTATGTACTAGTTATGTTGGCACTGAGTGTGTTGAGTATGTCTACATGTTTTATTGTGTGTGAAATTTATTTACCCTAACTTGTGTGAAAATTTGCTCATGTGGTGGTCATGGTTGAAATATGTTTCTGGAGGATTTTGTTGGTTTAGATTTTTTTTTTATCAACAACAGTAATTGATCCCATAAAAATGACGTCCACAACAGTAGTTGATCCCATAAGTAGGGTCCACAATAGAAGTTGATCATATAAATGGGACCAACAACAGTAGTGAATACCATGAAACTTAAATGCTGACACAAATAACTGGGATAAACAACCCAAATTGATACAAATAATTACTTGCTAATGTGAAATTATGAATGTTAACTATCATTGTTGTTGAACCCAGGTTGAGAAAAGATAATGCTGAGGAGATCACCAAGGACAAAAAGAAGAATCAAGAAGAAGATGTACCGAAAAAATAGACCAACAAATTACTGAATATGTTCAATATACAATTTCCAGACTCAGTAGAACCATTAGAATATTGTAGGTTTGTAAGTGGTAGCTAACGTAGTTTGTTCATGGTATGTGAAAAAGCAGGGGCACAACAACCACACCTAATATTTCGCTTAGCAATCTGTATGGACTAACTCCAATATACTTTTAAGAGAATCAACTAGACTCAATCTTATTAACAGTATATCAAAGAGTTATGATATCTCGATCTCTCGATTTAATTCTTACTCAAGCAAATAGAAATCTGCGATCTAATTAAATTACAAGAGAGATAACTTGGATGGTACCAAAGACCAATATCCAAGTGTCAATCAATGTAAATCAACAACCAAAGGTTGGATATTCTAATTGATTGATCTAACGCACAACCGAAAGAGCCATGAAAAAACTAAAGAGCTCTGAAAAACTCTAAAAAGCTCTAAAAACCTCTAAAAAGCTCTGAAAAGCTTTAATTTAAGTATATCACGTAGAAGTCGGATTTACCAGCTAGAGGATTGGAAAAAAAAAAAAGTTGCTCTGGCGATTTTTAGGGTTTTGAAAAAATTTCATTTTTTTCCTTTAATCATTCGGTTTTTCCCTTTGTTTTGATCATCTTTGGATGATTCGAAATGGGGGAAAACATTGAGCCGAGTTCAACTTCAACTAGTGCTATATCATCCTCTTATGCGGACAAGGTTAAGGGCAAGAAAACCCTAACTTCTGAATGTGAAAAGAACATACATGTTAATACTTCCGTGGATTTGAGTTCTCTCCCAAATCCTACTAGTAAAGATGGAAAACCATCCATTGAAATACCTTAAGATTTTTTCAATGAAGGTTGTGAGATTTGGCGTTTCAGCCTTATAGGTCGTATTGATTTCAAGGGAACTGATTTTAACTCTATCAAAATCTCCCTTGAAAAGAAATGGAACCTAGGTCAGGAGCGAGTTCAGTTTGTTCCTTTGAGATGGAAAACCAGCCATTAATGGTGACCTGCGGAAGATCGTCCGGGACGATAGGTTAGTTTTCTGATAAACTACGACAATGGTTATTTGGACCCTCATAGTAGATTATTACAAACTCAATGGTTTTAGATGGTTTCGATTGTGTATTGGCTAAAGGCCTTTGATACTTCGATTTGGATGTGCTCAACAACTTAACGCATTGTTGATGCTTTATTCGATTTGATATCTTATCATTATCGTATTTGAGAGTTTTTGTACTCGTGTTATCATACCGTTAACTCTCTATTGGGCTGTGGCTCACCCTTTTGTTTTGTTTTGTTTTCTACAGAGGTTGAGGTCGGCTTGAGGCAGTAAGCTTGCTTAAGCTTGGTGCATTGAGCTTTGGGGGTCAAGTGAGTACGCTCGCTTTGTGTTCATGTGTATCTGGGTTGGTTTGTGAAAAAGGATATTGTATTTTTCCTTTTGTTTTAGTTTGTGAAAACTGATACTATCGTTTCTTATTGAAGTTGTTGTTTGTAAAAAGAGTATTATTATTAGTAAGTGTGGGTCATGTTTAAATGGTTTCATGTCTCATATCTTGTATTCCACACTTTTTTGGCTAACTGGTTTATGTAAATGAAACTTCTTTTGGTATGTCTAATAATAACATGACTTTTACTCTTGTTTACAAACTGGTTTTCAATCCGTGCATCTCAAATGGCAGCTCGGAGAATTTGGAACTTGCCAGTTGACCGAACTCCACGGCCGACTGGAAGCGAAATTTTTTCCGGGCCGTCACATTCCATCCACATTATAAATCATGATTAATGACATTAGACATTCCATTCGACACTGTAATAGGATGACATTAGACATTCCATCACAAATGTCATCCTCTCCAAATCATGATTAATGACATTAGACATTCCATATACACTGTAACCAAAAATTATGAGGCCTTCAGGAATATAAGGCCAATTTTCTTTGACCAAACTTATCATCTCGTTGACAATAGTTGATGCCCAAACAAGATGCGAGACTCTCAGGTTGCAAAATCAGACTTTGCAAACCATCTTTGCCCTGCACACAACCATAACATATTAAGAACTCACAAAAAACAACAAATAACACAACCCAAAAAATAACACTGGAATACATCCAAAAACATGTGGTGCTCAGAATTTGGGATCTACAACCAAAGCTGACACAATAATCTGAAAATCATCCCAGTTTTTAGTGTCAACAATAAATGTTGATCCAAGAAACCTGTGTCAACAACCAAAGTTGACACAATAATTTGAAAATCATCCTAGTTTTTTGCGTGAACAATAAAAGTTGATCCAAGAACTGATTCATCAACATAGTTCATATCATCAGCGATTTATCAAATTCAGCATTTAACCTTATCATATGTCTATATTCATCAAAAAATAAGTATAAAATCATACAACAACTAATTCATCAACATTAAGCTAAAATTCCAGAATCATTAACCTAATTTTTGATTGATGAGTTGAGCTAAGCAAAAAATAAAATAAAATAAAAAAATCAAATCAAAACTTAAAAGCGTTTTTAAGAGATGAATCACATTCTCGAGTTCAAATAATATCAAAATCAACCAATCAATCTAACCGAATAAACACAAATTCAAGTTTCCCCAGAATTCATGATCTCTGCAACAACAAAATGAACAAAAATAAACTGAAAACCATTTTGAAGATACAAAATATGAATCGAACATGCAAATATCATCAACATACATATGAATCTTCAATTACGAATCAACATTACCAATTAATTTCAGAAAACAGATATTGTCGATTTTGTTGATTAATACAGATGAAGAAACAAAAAACGGATCTCGCCGATTCTGTTGTTGAATACAGATGAAGAAGAAGAAGAAGAATTTCACGAATCCAAACC
Organism: Papaver armeniacum; assembly: GCA_023531295.1. Lineage (NCBI taxonomy): Eukaryota > Viridiplantae > Streptophyta > Magnoliopsida > Ranunculales > Papaveraceae > Papaver > Papaver armeniacum. Next base: position 141,288 of record JAJJWW010010057.1, on the reverse strand, counting down.
CTAGATATACAGAAGTTTTCTTTCAAAAAAATTTTCCATGATCTGAGATATGCAGATCGAAATCTCTTTCTCTCTCTATTTCTGTTTTATCTTCGTCAGTAACTGTGTTTTGATTTAGATGTTAATATATGTGGGGGTAAATTTGGAAGTTTTCTTTCAATTTTTTTTTTCCACAATCTGAGCTTTGCAGATCGAAATCTCTTTCTCTCCCTATTTCTGTTTTTATCTTCATCAGTAACTGTGTTTTGATTTAGATGTTAATATATGTGGGGGTAAATTTGGAATAAGCAAAAACGTTAATGGATCTCTGATGGGCCTATAGATGGAGAGGAATATATTTATTATATGATAAGAGTATTTGTGAAGCACATTAATACAAGCAAATTTGTGCACCCCCACCAAACCGGGGTGCACGTTACAGACGCAATTATTGGCCGATAAAATTCCCCAAAACCGCTGTCTTTTTACTTTGTGTTTCATTTCTTTTTTTTATTTGACTGTTAATTTGCCTATTATCTCTCCTCCCAAAACACAATCTTCTTTCCTTGTTCTCTGCCCTCTGCTTGGATTGGGATTAACATATCAGTTTTCTTATTTTCATAGTTAGGATCCCGTTCCACAAAAATTATTAACAAAATTCTCATAGCAGGGTTCCAGAAAAAAGCCCTTTTAAATTTCAACCCTAAATATCCCGACTTATTTGGGTTTGAGAAATTTTTTGATCAAATCAATTATGATGCTTTAGAATTCAGTAAGTAAAGGAAACGTAAACTTCCCAAATGTTGACACCATGGTCATATTGATGTGAAGGTGAAATTCTATTTTTTTTTCTTGATGCAAATCAGTTGATTCAATTCAGTAATGCACACGTAAAGCTTCGGCAAGTTCAAAGTATATGATCAATGTTATTAAAACCCCTTTCTTGTTTTTACAATTCAGATTAAATCCCCAAATCTTATTTTTGTTGATCTTTCTTTTTGATTCATTGACGCTGTGGTGGAGGGAGGCGATGGGTAGAGATAGGTGGAGATAATTAGTATTGAGAGAAAATGTGTGAAGGGAAGAATGCAATTTTAAATAAAGCAGAAATAAAATGTAAAATAAAAGGTAAACCAAAACCGGGATACAAGGTGCTTTTAGGAGAAAAAGGTGAAGCGATTGGACGAATAATTGCGTCCTTAACGTGCACCCCGGTTTCTTGGGGGTGCACAAATTTGGACTCAGGAATATTTATTCAATTTCCACAACTTAATTTCATAAAAAATGATTAGTTTTCCTCTCTCTCTTTTCTCTCTCATGCGAAACTGAGGCGATTTTCACGCCACCACTAAATACACCTCAAGTTACCAGTAAACACCTCTCACCACCATAAAATAGCCAGTAACCACCGCCGGCGACGACGATGATAGTCGAAATCCACCATTAACTCTCACAAATATTTACTGAAGGAACCTTTTCCAGATCTATTATCACAAACACCCAAGACAACAGTTATATTTTTGATCTCATCTGTTCCCTAACCTGAGATCTACAAGTTACAAGCAACTAAAGACACCAAGATTCCATGTTTCTGAGACACTAAGACACTAAGTTTCAATCACTAAAAACCTATTTAAGACTCCAAGACCTATCTCTTTTTTATCGGCTACAAAGACCCTAATTTCTTTTTGTTTTTATGAACTCTTCTCTGGGATCGGTTCTTAAAACCCAAAGTCCGGCGTCAATCAATCGAAAAGAAGACACTGAAATTCCAAAATTTCTCCTCTCAATCCTCTTTGATACCCTATCTATTTTTTCAGTTAACCATTAATTACTAAGTGTTTCTTTTCTTGTATTCATTCATTGGGTGCTACATCAGTCTCTGAATTTTCTAACCCCTCTAAGTTATCTCTTGATTTCTTCTATTGGTTTGCTTGAATCTCTTATTTTTACCTTCTGATTCTGATTAATTCTGTCTCTTTTCCTTTTCTGGTTTGCCCATATACAATCCCTATTTCTTAAATTGATTTTCCCCTAGTTGTCTTTAATTGATTGTTTCATTAACAATTTGTTTGTCTCTTTTCTGTTTACCCTTAACAACACTATGAAATTCCTTAAGTATTGCAAAGGAAAATCCAAATCTATCTCAAGTCTGATGCTTAATTGTTTTATCTCAGGTACCATTTGCTACAATTGGAAAAAAAGAAAACAACAAAGAAAAACAGGGACTCAAAGACACACTCAAACCATTCTGCTGACTCTTGCTGAGGTAGAAGAGGGAAATCAGTCAGTGGCTAAAGGTCTGTTTGTGCCAGAAAATTCAATTGACTATATCTCAGAGGTAGAGGGACTTCTTTCTCTAAGCAGATGTAATTTCCTGAGAAGTTTTGTTGGGGTTAATTTGGAACTCAATCTACAAGTAATTGAGGTATTTATAACCTCAACGCTTTATTCTCCTAAAATTAACATCTCAGTTTATCAATTATATACTCATACTTTTAATTATATTCCCATAATATGCTTGACAACTAACTTCACTGGTAAAACTTCTTTACTTCCTTATGAAAAAATTCTTGCTGATAAATCTGCTGTCACTACTTGCTTAAGAATTTACACTTTTTGCGACCCATACTTGCGCACTGTTGAATACCCAATTGTCTCATATTTTGGGGAATTTATTAGTGTCTTAGCTTGGAATTTCCAAGGGTTAGGTAGTAATGAAACTAGGAATAGCTTGATAGATACTCTAAATGGAAAAAATCCTGACATTTTGTTCATTTTTGAGAATAAACAACAAAATAAAGCAATGCATAACATCATGAGGAGTGTGGATGTGTATAATTATTGGTTAGTCCCTCCTAGAGGAACTGTTGGAGGTCTTTTCCTGATTTGGAAAAACAACATCAAACTAACAATCTCAGCTTATATATGCTCATAATTACATAAATGTTGTTGTGCTTCCACATAATAATAATGTTGAATGGATCCTCACCTGTTTTTATGGGAGCCCTTACTCTCAGTTGAAACTTGAATCTTGGAATATTATTAAACATCTAGCTAGTAGTATGAACAAACCTTGGGTAATTATAGGTGACTTGAATGTGGTTTTGCATGCTGAAGAGAAAAAGAGTAGATTTCCTTTTAATGATAGTGAAGCTGTTGTTTTTAATAATCTTATTAATCTATGTGGGATGATTGACCTTGGTTTCTCTGGCTACACTTTTACTTGGAATAACCACAAAAAGAATATTGATGTTATAGAACAGAGACTAGACAGGGCTTTATGTAATCCCCTATGGATTACTAGTTTTCCTAACTCTAGTATCAAACATCTCGGGCCTCTTGCATCTGACCATGCACCCATAGTTCTTAATACCCATAATACTTGGAATGATAGGGCCACCCCATTTAAGTATTTTGGAGACTGGATGAAACATGATGAATGTAAGCCTTTAATACAGACTTGCTGGGAAAATGAGATTAGGGGTTCACATGCTCATACCATGAATAAGAAACTTACTTTTGTCAAACATATTCTTAGGGACTGGAACAAATACACTTTTGGTAACATAAGAACAAACATCGAAAAAACTAAGACAGACCTCAAAAGAGTCAATAGTAGAAATAGTTATCCTAATAAAAACAAGGATATTGCTCTACTTAGAAAAAATCTTACTGAATGGTATACTATACATGAAAAATTTTGGAAGGTCAAAAGTAGAGATCAAAATATTCTATTAGGAGATAGAAACACTAGATATTTTCATACTAGGGCTAAACAAAGGTTTATAAGAAACAGGATAGAACGTTAAAAGACAAAAACGATGTTTGGATTAACAGTAGACCCGAAATTGTTTCTTGTATTACTAACCATTTTCATGAAATAGAAACTACAGTAAATCCTTGTTTAGACCAAAACATGATTGATATGATCCATGTTAGCATTGACTCTGTGGATAATGATATGATATGCATGCACCATCCCTTCTATAACTGAAATAAAACAAACCCTCTTCTCTATGGAGCCAGATAAAAGTCGAGGGCCTGATGGATTCCCGCCAATTTTCTTTCAACAGAATTGGGAAATAATAGGCCCTGACTTAACAAAAATGATCCAAGCTTTTTTCGAAACAGGTTACATATCTAAAGAGATGAATGCTTCGTTCATTTTTCTCATCCCTAAAACTTTAAACCCTATAACCCCAGCAGAATTTAGACCTATAGCCTTAGCTAACACAACCTATAAAGTTATCTCTAAACTTATGGAAATTAGAATGAAAGGTCTTCTTAGTAAAATCATATCCCTGTTTCAGTCTGCCTTCATTCCAGCAGATATCTGAAAATATCACTTTAGCCCATGAATTAATTCATAAAATGAGAAACAACAAAAGTAAGAAAGGTTTTATGGGACTAAAAATAGACATGTCGAAATCTTTCGACAGAGTGGAATGGGATTTTCTGATCCGTATCATGCAAAGGATGGGTTTTAATGAAAAATGGTGTAATCTTGTTTACCAATGTATCTCTACCACCACTCTAGCAATTCTCATAAATGGTTCCCCAACAAATTTTTTTAAACCAACTAGGGGGCTGAGACAGGGAGATCCTATATCTCCATACTTATTTCTGTTTTGCATGGAGGCCCTTTCTAGAACCTTAATACATGCTGAATACCAAGACTTAATAAAAGGAATACAAATTACCAACAATGCCCCTTCAATTAGCCACTTAATGTTTGAAGATGATTGTATTTATTTTGTGATGCTGACAATCTCTCTAGTATCAATCTTGTTAAATTGTTTAAGGATTATGGGGAAACCTCGGGTCAGTTAATCAATCTGACAAAATCGGGGGTTTTCTTTAGCTCCAAAACGGATCCTACTATGAGAAATAGTGTGAAGAAAATATTAGGAGTAAATGAAATACCTATAAATGACAAATATTTAGGATCCCCTTTATTTACATACACTTTGAAAATAAAATGTTTTGAACCCTTGGTGGAAAAAATGAAAAATAGATTGATAGGATGGAAAGGTGAGCTTCTAAACCCTGAAGGAAGGGCAGTTATGATTAGAAATGTTTCTTCTTCCATTTGTGTTTACCAAATGAATTGTTTTAGAATACTGTTAAGACTTGTGATGACATAACTAAACTTCAAAGAAACTTTTGGTGGGGGAAAGATGAAAATGGATTGAAAGAGAAAGGTAAAAAAGGCATTTGTCTAATGGGTTGGGATAACATGTGTAAATCTCTGGAGGAAGGAGGCTTAGGTTTTCAAAACATGAAATTTTTTAATATTGCTATGTTGGCTAAGACAGGTTGGAGACTGTACAAAAATCCTCACTCTCTAATGGCTAAAAGTCTTAAAGCTAAGTATTATCCTTTGTGTGATATTCTTCATATAAACATTGTTCCAAACCAAAGTGATAATTAGATATGGAAATGTATACTTCTAAGAATAGATTACTTAAAGAAACATTGTTTTGGGAGTTGGGAAATGGAGAAAACATAGATATGGGATGATTACTGGATTCCAGATGTTAAACCAACCGAAAACATTACTAGGACAGGGAATGTAGGTATTACTAAAGTCTGTCATTTGATTACAGCTAATAAAACATGGGATTTAACAAACCTAGCAGGTTGTTTCGACTGTACTACTGTAGACAAGATAAGGAAGATACAAATTCCTAACAATGGTTTAGAAGATGCACCTCATTGGACTTTAGGCAACACATGTATTTTTACTGTTAAATCTTTATATAAAAATATAAAATGTACAGGAGGAACTAACATGCAGTGGATAAAAATATGGAAAATGAAAATAACTCCCTCAATCAAAAACTTTATCTGGAAGGCGGCACATTCTATACTTCCAAATAGTGTGAGAGTTGCTGCCATAATACCAGAAATAGGTGTCTGCTGCAAACTTTGTAGTATCGAGGAGGAATCTCTTACTCATTTATTTATGAAATGTAATTTCACAAAACAGGTATGGATGCATCTTAACTTTGATATTGATAATGTAATGCAAAATGCTCACACTTTTCATGATTGGTTAAAAGGTTGGTTTACTCCAAGAGATCGAGGAAATAATGGAATGGAATGGAAGGTTTTCTGTAGCATTGTAACATGGCATGTTTGGAAGGCAAGATGTGATAGGGTGTTCAAAAAGGAAATTCAAAATAGTGTTGTAACAGCAGGGAGGATAGTAAAATTCATAAATAGTTTTATGTGGGTTAACAGAAAAAACTATAATATCATGCAAACTTTATATTACAACCCACTTAATGATGACTGTTTGATTATTACTAGCACACAACCTCAGGATACTTTGGGATACATGGCAATAACGATAAATGTAGCTTTATCAATGCATGATCCTATAACTAGTTCGGGGGTTGGACTAACAATGACTGATTTTGCAGGAAGAACCATTGAAGCTAGAGGTAGCTGGAGAAGTTGTACTACCAGAGAACAGTTAGAAGTGGCAGGAGCTGAGGCGGCTTTTCAATGGGCAGTTGAAATGAGTGGTTACCATATCATTTTCCAAAGTGATTCGCAACCCACTCTAAAGTTCCTAATAGGAATATATGCTAAATCTAGAGAAAGAAGATTCAAACAAAGCTCGGACTTTGGAAACAATTCACACTTTGATATAAATTTTAAAGTTATGGCTTTTATCTTAACAAGTAGATACAATATCATTTGGGCAGCAAATCTGTCAGTTTTTTGTAATCGATTCACCATCCGAAATAATTGGAAAGGTGAAAGTCTTTTAGCCATTATGAACTATCTAGATATTCAAAACTGGAACGTACAAGTTATGAACACAAACAACTTCATCAGAAGACGTTTTTTATCTCCGTAAGTTTGAGGTTTTATCCTCTTTTAGCATCTTCACTACTTCAAACAAAAAAAAAAAGTTCGGAGCTTCATGGGTGAAAGTTAATATCTCACTGCCGACAAACTTATTGATGATGTAAAATATCTGATCTTTAATTGGTCTATTAGTTTTAGGGTTTTTGAACATTTTTATTTGGATATGGTGCTTAGAATTGGCATGCTGCTCTAATGTAAACACCTGTATCACAAATTCATTTATAACTTCATCTGTATCACAAATTCATTTATCTATCAACAACTCTAAACTAATAGCTTAACAACACTATTAAAAGTAGAATCTCTTGAATCAAACTACATTATCATGTAATTTCAAAAAAAATCATTTCATGTAAAAATTAAAGTACTTGTGTAATTTTCAATCACGAATCCATGTCACCAACAACAAGAATGGCAGAGAAAAAACAAAATCCAATGAGAGAAAAAACAAAATCAAAACACTCAAATGAAGAAAATACTAAAAACGATACAACATCGTTAGTATAAAGAAATGAATGAAAATAAATTTCAAATGATAAGCTGTCTCTTTCATTTTTGTACACGATATATGATTCAGGAAACCTGCCCAAGATACCATCCAAAAGAAGAAGAAAAAAAATGAAAAATCATGTAATATGGAGCCACGAATAACGTGTATCGAGGGTATTAAATAAATATTCCCAAAAATGATTTGTGACTCCCAAAATCTCTACAAATGATAACAAACTTCCTTGAAAATAACTAAAACCATGTCATCCAAAAGTGAGAGAGATAATTGTTGAATTTTATTTGCTTTTACACTAGATATATGATCTAATGATGGTTATTATGTATGAAACATTGTGACCCAACGATGGTACACAATCCTATGATACTCTTTTATTTAGAGTTTGTTATGTTTGGTATTCAAAAGAAGAAGAAAAAAAATGAAAAATCATGTAATATGGAGCCACGAATAACGTGTATCGAGGGTATTAAATAAATATTCCCAAAAATGATTTGTGACTCCCAAAATCTCTACTCCCATTACTCCCAACATTAGGTGGTGTCGTCATCTGGCAACAAACTTCCGAAAATAACTAAAACCATGTCATCCAAAAGTGAGAGAGATAATTGTTGAATTTTATTGCTTTTATCGGCTCTAGAGTAGTGTTAGCACAATATCTGGTATGTGTACATTGTGACCCAACGATGGTACACGGTGTTTCTCTTTTTAGAGTTTGTTATGTTTGGTATTCACTGTGTATTAGGAAATATGTTAGCTTGAAGTACACGGTGTTTATGTATATATATGTGTCGAGATTTTATGCATTGTAATATAGTTAAAAATCAATAAGAAAAGTTCTGTTTAAACTCTATTCTTCTTCTCTTCTGTTAACCCTAAAACCCTAGTAAATCCAACTTAGTAAACCCTAGGGTTCTGTTTAAACCCTAGTAATTTCCAACTGAGTACACTGGTCCTGATCAAATTCATATGGGTAATGGTTCTTCAATTCCAATTTCTAATGTTGGATCCTCTATTTTGGGAACTCCCAACCGTAAGTTGAAGCTTCGTAATGTTCTTTTTGCACCAAAAATATCTCACAATCTTTTATCTGTCTCTCGTCTCACCACTGATAATAATGTTCTGTTTGAATTTCATCCAAATTTTTGTCTTGTGAAGGATCGATGTACCGGGAAGGTTCTTCTCCGCGGCAGTAGGAAGGGTGGTCTCTATCAACTTGATGATTCGTCTACATCTCCTAAAGTTTTCATAGGAGAACGTGCTAGCTTACAAGACTGGCACTCTAGATTGGGACATCCAATGATGCGCACAGTTCGTAAAGTCATCTCCCAGTTTTCTCTTCCAGTTTCACGTCAGACTATTAGTTTTTGTTCATCCTGTCATGAACATAGGAGTCATAAGTTACCTTTTCATCCTAGTAAAACTACTTATTCCAATCCATTAGATTTAATTGTCTCAGATGTATGGGGACCTTCTCATATTTTATCTAATGAAGGATACATATATTATATCATTTTTATTGATGCGTTTAGTCGTTTTACTTGGATGTTTCCTATGTCTCAAAAATCTGATGTCTTTTCTATATTCTTTTTGTTTTAAAAGCATGTTGAAAATCTTTTTAGTCGAAAAATCAAAATATTTCAATCTGATAATGCACTTGAGTATCGTAAACTTACTCCGCATCTTCAACAACTTGGTATTTTTCATAGATTTTCATGTCCACATACTTCTGAACAAAATATTTTAGTGGAACGTCGTCATCGTCATATTCGTGAAACTGGTCTTACAATTCTAAACATGGCTTCTGTACCGTCCTCGTATTGGTATGATTCTTTTTACACTGCATGTTATCTAATGAATCGTGTTCCTTCCACTTCCATTAATAATTCATCTCCATATGAAGCTCTTTTCGGTCTTCCACCGGATTATACCTCTCTTCGTGTATTTGGGTGTTTATGCTATCCTCACCTACGTCCGTATAGATCTCACAAAATGGAGCCTCTTTCCTCTCCATGTGTGTTTATTGGCTATAGTCCGTCTCAAAAGGGCTACAAGTGTCTTCACATTCCTACGGGTCGTATATATGTAAGTCGCCATGTCGTTTTTGATGAGACTACCTTTCCCTTTGCGTCTGCATCATCACCTTCACCGGCATAGACTCCTTCTGAGGTAAATTCTACTTCACCCTTGAATGTTTCATTACCACCAGTCTCTATTACCAGTTCTACTTCTCCGTTACTGCCAGCCTGCATGGTTCCACCTTGCTCACGTGATGCACACAGTCTGCAACTATTCGGAAGTTACCATCGTTGATCGACCAATCTCCACCTGTTCAGCCAATGTCATCTCCTATAGCACCTCGGTCTTCACCAAATCAACGCACAACCTCCACTGAAATAGCTAGTGCTACCCCAGATGACGTACCTGCTTCAAATCCCAATTTGCTGTCAGTTCCAGCATCAGAACCTGCCTCTTCAACTGACGTGTTGGGCTCCACTGCTTCAAATCCCAATTTGTTGTCAGTTCCAGCATCAGAAACTCTGTCTTCAACTGATGTGTTCGGCTCCACAGGACAGACAAGTTCAACCTCAACTTCCACTGTTGCTGTAGATTCCACTGACCCTGTGTCGACTATAACACCTATTTTAGGGACACATCCAATGGTTACTAGGGCTAAAGATGGATTATTTAAGTCTAAAGCTCTTGGTGCTTCCAAATATGCGCTGGTATGTGACTCACTTCGTGAACCAACTTGTATTTCACAGGCTCATAAAGATCCACAATGGCGTCGATCATCCGATGACGAGATCAATGCATTAATTCGAAATGGTACTTGGTCACTAGTACCATATGATCCTTCTATGAATGTTATTGGATGTAAATGGGTATTTCGTATTAGACGAAAGGCAGATGGTACGATTGAACGCTGTAAATCTCTCTTGGTTGCCAAAGGCTATAATCAACAAGAGGGAATAGATTATTCCGAAACGTTTAGTCCAGTTGTTAAACCATGCACTATTCGTATTATTCTAACTTTAGCCTTGTCTTCCAATTGTCCTATTCATCAACTTGATGTGCAGAATGCTTTCTTACATGGACAACTTCAAGAAGAGGTATACATGAAACATCCTCCAGGCTATGTGGATTCTCGATTTCCTACACATGTTTGCAAACTTCATCGTTCTCTCTACGGACTTAAACAAGCTCCTCGTGCGTGGTACCACCGACTTAGTACTTTCTTGCTACAGATTGGGTTTATTACTTCGAAGTGTGACTCGTCTCTGTTTATTTACAATGGTACTATTTACTTGTTGGTTTACGTGGATGACATCATCGTTACTGGTTCCAGTACCACAGGTATCACTTCTATCCTCACTCGTTTACAACAAGAATTTGCAATTAAGGATCTTGGTTCCTTGTCTTATTTTCTTGGCATTGAGGCGACTCGTACTTCTTCGGGTTTATTTCTTTCTCAACAACGTTATGCTCATGATCTTCTTATTCGAGCAAAAATGGATGGAGTTAAACCAATTCAAACTCCACTTAGTACTTCTGGTGATATTTCTTCTGATCGAAGCACTTTATTATCTGATGCTACTGAATACCGTAGTATTGTTGGAGCTTTGCAATATTTGACATTTACTCGCCCAGATCTTGCATATGCTGTCAATAAAGTCTGTCAGTTTATGCATGCTCCAACCGAGTTTCACTGGAGTTTAGTTAAGCGAATACTTCGTTATCTCAAGAATACTCCTAGTTTTGGTATATTTCTAAGACCGTCGCCTTCTCTACAATTATCCTTCAGTGCATATACTGATTCTGATTGGGCTGGTTCTCTTGATGATCGTCGTTCTACTAGTGGGTATTGTGTTTATTTGGGTGGAAATATTATCTCCTGGAGTGCTCGTAAACAGAAAACAGTATCTCGTTCTAGTACTGAAGCTGAATATAGAGGACTTGCCATTGCAACTGCGGAAATTATGGGGATTCAGTCACTCATTCGGAACTTCGTATATCTACTCGTTCTCCTCCTATTTTATGGTGTGACAATCTTGGTGCAACTTATCTCGCTGTTAATCCTATATTTCATGCACGGACGAAGCATATTGAAATTGACTATCATTTTGTTCGTGATCAAGTTGCTTCCAAACTTCTTGATATTCGTTTTATATCCTCTAAAGATAAAGTTGCGGATATATTCACAAAACCACTTTCTAAAGATAGGTTTTGTCTTTTACGGTTCAAGCTTACGGTTCAAGATAACCCGTTACGCTTGCGGGAGGGTGTTAGCACAACATCTGGTATGTGTACATTGTGACCCAACGATGGTACACGGTGTTTCTCTTTTTAGAGTTTGTTATGTTTGGTATTCACTGTGTATTAGGAAATATGTTAGCTTGAAGTACACGGTGTTTATGTATATATATGTGTCGAGATTTTATGCATTGTAATATAGTTAAAAATCAATAAGAAAAGTTCTGTTTAAACTCTATTCTTCTTCTCTTCTGTTAACCCTAAAACCCTAGTAAATCCAACTAGTAGTATTATCGGTTAAGATCTAACAATCTGAGCATTAAAACTCTTGCGATATGGTTAATAAAAAAAATCTAATCAATTCCAGGACAAGATGCAGCGAAAAGACAAGTTGCAAGATGTTACCTTTTTTTCCTGCGAAAGATAAATGGCTAATAAGGATTGCTTTAGCTTGGTTGCCGTAAGTTTGGCTTAGAAGCTGTGTTAACATGGTGATCCCTTGTATATTGGTATTGCATATTCATGGAATTCAGTGGGGATAAGACGTGCTAAAGAAATTGCTGTTTCATCCGGTTTGCACTTGATTGATATTATGGACTAATAATATTTCCATCCCCTTGATTCGTTAAGCAGCACATTAGATGCCAAATGAATGAGAATTGGTCGTTACTGGCATATATTTTTCTTTGATATGAGAAGTACAAGGTAGAGCTGAATCAAACAACTAGATAATGGAGAAATAGAAATTAAGTGAATGAGAATTATTTGATATCTCTGAAGCTTTTGAGCAGAATTATTACCATTGTTGTTGTTTGACTACAAGTTCAATTAGAGCCTGTCATACCCATACTTATTTATCTCTCATACTGTGACTGATCAAAACAAAGTCTGTCCCTATTCTCATTGTCACTAGAGGTTTTTTCCATTCACGTCCATCTACAGAATTAGGTTCACTCAAAACTTATCTAAGTGATCAATGGTAATAAACACGTTATCACCGCTATGCTGATTTACATGTTATATGTATAGTTACTAACTTCATCAAAAGGGTTTTGAAGGTGGAGATATTCCAGAGAGGAAATAAGAAAAGAAAGCCAAAGACTCGCTTGGCTTGAATAATGGCACTGCATGTCCAGCTTCTCTGAATGTTGCAAACGTTACTCCCTTGTATTCTTGCACCCACCCGCTTACCTGCACAACATATATTGAAACATTAGGAAGCAAAATTTGGCATCTTGTCGAATAGCATATATGCGAGCTTCCTCGGAGAATGTTATTTGGAATTCTCCAAATGTAGCATTGATTCAACCATTACCTGTTTCTGGTGATACCAAGGTCTCCACGGATTAGTGATTGGTAGACCCAGAGTATCTAAACTGTATCTTGTCGACAATACTGGAACTCTCCCATCCGTATCTCCACTGAAATAGTTCATCACAAATAATACACGTCAAGTTGACTACCAATTTTAATTGTTATGGATACATTAATAATGACTCCAGTTACCTGTAAACCCAAATTCTGAGCCCTGATTCAATAAGCTTCTTATATATGGGAAGAACTGAAGGTCTTGAATCTGGCCAGTTGTTGAATATTGTATCACTGTGCAGCCATATTAAAATTGCTAAGAATTCAATTACAGTACTACCTAATCTATAACTTTTCTTTAGCTAATATACTAGTCGTCGTCTGAAACTTTGAGTGAGCACTAATTTTTACTAAGCTTTATTTATCAACTACTATTTCAAGTCAGTTAGTTTTAAGGATTGCAGATAAATTTCAAGTCAGTTAGTTTTAAGGATTGCAGGGAAAAGAGGTAAATAGTAAATTACTTGCATATGCTCCATTTCTTTAATTGACGGCCATCACTAACATGCAGGGCCTTCTGAACATCAGCTCTATTGTAGAATACTGTTGCATAATTATCAAGGCATGGATCATAACCACCTATAGTCCTCGGCATCTACGTAAAAGAGATTTTTTATATAAAAATCATCATAGATATAATCAAATTCAAATTGTAATAGCATTAGCCAAGTAGCACTCACCATGTTAGCAGACTTGGATTTGTACATGGCTTGTGCCATTGATTTGAACTCAGGTACAACCGGTACAGTGGTACAAGCTGGAGTATATATACTGTATATATCAATCACTTTATACTGAGTGAATACTTCGTCTACAGCATTAGTACATTTTTCATTATCCCACGTATCATTTCGTTGAAAATCACAGTTTTGAAGTATAGTTTTGTGGGTTTCTTCAGAAACTATAGCATGACTCCAAGCATAATCCACCAGACCTTGCCAATCTTCAGCATTTGATGTTTCAGGGTTTCCCAACTACATTTGTTTCATGATGTTTAAAAAGAAAAGTAAGAAATACACATACCTCATATGACCAATTAACAAATAAAGTGAGAGATTGTTTATTACCAAGAAACCTTTAAGATCAATATACACCAGAGGATTTTTCTTGTTCATGTCGTAAATTAACTCGGCCAGTTCAGGAACATACTTTCCTGCCAATTCATAATCATGTGCATTAGTACTCCCGAATGCGAAAATATTGCAGGCTGAAACACCAAATTTGCAGCCACTTGGTTTGGCCAACTTTTGCTGCGAATTTTTACAGCCATTCCAAAAGGCAAGAAAAACAGGCTAATTTTGCTGTGAAAATTTGCAATCATTCTGCAATGACGCAAAACTTGGCATCATATGAAGCAAACTATCTGGAAAATTAACTTGCAGTTCAAACCTGCATAACTTTCTCCAGCAATGTAGAAACTCCGGTTTAGATATGATGGGAACTTGAGGAACCATTTTTGGAGGAAGTTATATGAATCATTGGCTAGTAGAAAAGCAAAGAAAAAACAAACATGTGTTAATTGTAGAAGTGGTTTGTTGTCGAAACATGCATTGTCAAAAGAACATAAACAATACTCCCTCTGTTTTTGGAAAAGAGATACTTTCACTTTTTCATTTGGCCTAAAAATAGGCCAAATTAAAAAAGTGAAAGTATCTCTTTCCCAGAAACGGAGGGAGTAGTATTACTATGATTGACCGCGCGCTCACTAACCTGTGAAATCATCTCCAAGCTGGCTATAATCCGAAGATGTATTGGAGTACGAAAAACCAACTCCAATTGGGGATTCTAGAAACAACATGTTTGCTTCTGCAAAGATCAAAAAATTGTTAAATTGTTTTTAGTGGGCAAAGAGAATAAGTGTGGAAGTTCTAGATATTCATTAGCTGAATCAAAACCTCTATTCCATGAGTAAGGATTGAACTTGATTCCAGTTCCATCTTTATCCACAATGAAAGGACCAATCTCTTGTGTTGCTCCATATCCAACAGAAGAACAACCAGGACCTGATACAGAAATTATAAATTGAACTTAGGAATTAGAGTAAATCAGTTTCTGGACACACTGTGTAGAGTCAGTGCGGAAAGTCCCTGTCAGGCTTCCTCAAAAAACAAGGTGCGAGGCCTACACCCAATGGGTAGAATATTCTTTGGGAAGGCACAGTACTATAGCTAACCGAAAAACGGAGTTGTTTTCCTTACCCTAGTAAAACAACTACTCCGTTTTGTAAGGTGTGACGTCCCAGGCTAAAGTAAATACACAATCAAAGACAAGTAGTAGTACTACTGAGAAAATCATAATTAAATTTGTACCTCCGTTTAACCAAAGGACCAAAGGTTTCTTCTCAGGTTGGCTTGAAGCCTCGTAAAACCAGTAAAAAAGAGCCCTGCCATTCTTTTCCTCGACCGTGACATAACCAGCATAATGTCTGAAATCAGCAAAGGCTTGAGTTGGTAAATCTGTAACAAGATCATTATGATACGCAGTGTATTCTACTCTTGAACGCGACCAAGGTCCATGACTTGCTGCTGCCTCAATCGCTAATGAATGGACAAGACAAGAAACTAAAACTAGTTTCGCCAACTTAAATACAAAACTCATGTCTTCAAAAGATGATGATATACATTGAACACACACATAGAGTCTCATCCATATTTAAAGGAAAAAATCATCCACTAATATGGTCAAGAAACAATATAAGGTAAATTTTGATTTGTTATTCAAGTTTGTTAATATATATGGTGTTTCTTAATATATCTGGTCATCATTAAGGGAGCATGTATGCTGGATTAATTTGGTAAGATGTGTGTGATATCTGACGTGGGTTATAAGGGTAGTAGAAGATTAATTGAAGATGATTTTTTCTTTTCTTTGCATGGGTTGTCATAGTGGTCAGTGGAGACTCCATTTCTATCTGTGGGTTGTTGAATTCACATGCATGTATCATAAACAGTATGAATCATTGAGGCCGCGAGATAGAGTTCCCGACATAAGACCAAGATCTGGACCCTGGAGGGAGTACTTGTAGGACTATCATCTTGGGGTGCAAGAAGTAGTCGAGTGAAGCCGTGTTCGGTTTGAGCTTCTTTTCTTTTCTTCTTTTATAATATACAACTAGCAACTGGGATTAGTGTCATCATTAATTTCCAGTCTTATTTGCATTACTTATTTCGCAAATTAATCTTGCAAAACACTAGTAACTAAATTATTTAATAAATTTGCTATTGGTGCGGTAAAGCTAACTGGGTACCTATAGGATTTCAACTTCTAATACTAATACTTCTTGTGAATTTTTAGTCCCTTTTGCGGTCCCAAAAGTGTCGTTACTTTTTTTGCCGTATCAAAATCCCATTAGCAGAATCCAAATATATATTCTCATGATATTCTTTCAACATCACAAAGAGCCATATAATAGCTTTTTGCTGAATTCCGTTAACTCTGAATAGAGTTAGCATGTTGTAGTAGTTTCTTAGGTTGTTGTATAAGGGGCCAAGGCAAGTTTAACACTAGAAACTGAATATAATGGTTCCTTTTCTTCTTCTAATATAGTTAATTAGGTATGCACATCAATTGGCCTAAGCTAAATGTGGAAGTTTCAAAAAAGGTTAATGTGACATCAACAGACGGAGCTTCCGTATGCGTCATTTGTTACAGTGTCAAATCATCATTATCATTGTCGTTAATAGAAGTAGGTTTTATGTTGTGGTTTAATTCTTGTGGATTCTGACTGGCGATAATGTTATAGAACTAATGAAGATGATGGGTGGTATTGGTGGTGGCAAGGAAACGCAACAGCAATCAGAAAATCAGGTTATTGAACAATGACATGGATTCAACTTTCAGTTCATAGTTGAGAAATGAAAGTGACAAGATAAATTCATCTCTTTGATGGTCCTAACTATTGCACTATATTAATAAACATCCATCAAAAATACCAATAAATCCCACATATTATGTTGTTTTATGAGCATTCACACCAATTAATAATCACCTATTGGAGTAGAATCTGATTAGTGAATAATTAGGTTGTACTCATTGATATTATTAAGGATCACCTATTGGAGTAGAATCTGTGATTCAGGGTAAAAGGTTGTACTCATGGAAATATTTATAGATCGTGGGGGGCCGACCAAGAAGCAAAAGCTAGACCAAAAGCAAAAATCCACCAACAGTAAAGATACATTGACAAAGGACAAAAAATCGTCTGGTCTTCAGTCTCGTTACGATTTTTTTTCTGGTTTTGATCTTCGAAACCTATTTTTTCAGGTTTTAATCAGTCTACTTCCGGCACAGTTATCTGATTTTCGAGCATGCCGGAACTACTTCCGGCATGGTTTTTGCTTAAATTTCTATGCCGGAACATGATGAAAAGTATCCAGGAAACTTCATTTTTTTTTTCACTTGACTACCGGCATTGATAGATTTCTATCGAGCATGCCGGCACCATTTTCCGGCGTGGTTCTTCACCAATTCCGGCATGGTCTTCATCACTTCCCTATTGATGTAAAAAAATATTCCGTTTTGAGTTTTTTTCTCGGTTTTAATCACCCACTTCCTAAGACAAGTAGTTAATTCTCGAGCATGCCGGCACCGGTTTCCAAGATAGTATTTTGCTTAAATTTCTATGCCGGCACATGATGAAAAGTATCCAGGAAACTTCAATTTTTTTTTCACTTGACTACCGGCATTGATAGATTTCTATTGAGCATGCCTAATTTGCTTAGTTACTGACATTGAATATTAGTTACCAACCATGCCTAGCACCGAGTTTCCAGCATGGTCTTCATCAATTCCGGCATGGTCTTCATCACTTGCGGCATGATCTTCATCACTTCCGAATTAAAAAAAAAAAAAAAATCGTTTCCAAAGTGAGGAGCCGGCAGAGAAGGAGAAGAGAATTTGAAAGAGAGTGGGGAGAGTTTAGAATTTGAAAGGGAATGGGGAATATTTGGGTTTCAAAGTTCTAACCCTGAAAGTGATTAATAAGAAGTGGAGATGGAAATGGGGGATATGATTTTGTTTTTTGATTTTAAGTTTTTTGATTTTAAGTTTTTTAATTTTTATTTTGAGGGAAGGGTATTTTAGTATTTTCATACCCAAAAGTCACCCCTTAGCAGACACCATGGGTTGGGAGAAGTAATCAATATCCCCCAATTCCTTTTTATATCCCCCAATTAAAAGTCTTCAACGTTTTAGTCCGAACAAATGTAGTCCATAAACCAAAGTATATGAAAAAGAAAAAATAGCGTTTTTTTTTTTTTTTGACGGGAAAATATCATATATTAACTAGCAAAAATATAGTACAAAAGATTTACAAGATTATTTTTATCAAAAATATTAGAATCTATGCTAGATTTATGAACTTTTTGGTGTAGGTTATCTGACATGTGTTATAGCTTTTTAATCCTTGCCTCCTTAGCAATGAAGTCCGCTGCTGAGTTATTCTTCCTCTTAATATATTTCACTTTAGCTCGAGGTAGATCGCCCAAGATTATCCTTATTTCTTGCAAGGTGTTTTCCGCTGTCCACGAAAAAATAGCGTATCATTCCCATCAAGTAATCAAGTTATTTATTTATTTTATTTTTATTTTTTTTGAAAGAACAGGTCCTTATTATTATTAACAAAGAACTGTTCTGGGTAAGCAAACCCCATAGCATCATTCATTACAATTACATTTAGAAGTTCCGGGCAAGAGTTGTCCCAAATACATGTACGAATGCTTTCTCCTACATGTAATTGTGGTTGGGTTACCAGGTTTGCCAAGCCATCCGCCGCTTGATTTGCCCATCTGTACATGTGTACTATAGAGAAGGTTCCAATATGTTGGAGATGGTTTCGTATTTCTATCATACTATAAATGATTCATGGTGTTTCATCACCGTCCAACACAAGAAGAAATCTCTTGTACCCCATCCCTAGAGATGTAAAATTAACGTGCTAGCCCAGCACATCCCGACCCATGAAGCCATGTGCTTACTGTGCTGCGTGCCGTGTTGTGTCTGATATTTCGGCATGTTGTGTCGTGTTGTGTTAGAAGGCGTGTTGTGTTCTGCTATGTCAGAAAAATAACCATTAGTGCTACGCCGGGAAATTTATTTTATGACACCTAAAAACAAAAATCAGACATTTTGGATATTATATGTATTATTATAGAAATTGAAAACGCGACAGGTACCAAAATACACCACCACTTTTTTCTTAGGAAATCTGTATGGACAAGCTCAATACAACTCCGAGAGTTAAACTCAATCAAGGAATAATATCTAGAGTTATATCTCTCTTGCGATTAGAACGGACCAATGTCCAAGAATCAATCAAGTCGTATTCAACAAACTAGGTCGAATGTCTCTATTATGATTGATCAACGCACAACCTGTGATATTTCAATTATAAAAATAAAAAATATAATGCGGAACAAGAAATAACACAGACACCGGAAGTTTTGTTAACGAGGAAACCGCAAATGCAGAAAAAACCAAGGACCTAGTCCAGATTGAACACCAAACTGTATTAAGCCGCTACAGACACTAGCCTACTACCAATTAATTTCGGGCTGGAATGTAGTTGGGTCGTAAAAGGTATCACACCGATTAAGGTACAATCGCGCTCCTTACGCCTCTTGAATCCCAGCAGGACACCGCGCAATTGATTCCCTTAGATGACGTCACACCAACTAAGAGTTGCTTCAACTCAATTGAAGACTTTGAACCAATATGCCTCCCACAGATTAATTTTATATATGATTTCCTTTTACAAACAAATAGTTTGATCAAAGGTGTGGAAATCAATAGCAACAGACAAAGTCTAGCTAACCTCAAAATCCGGACTTATGCAACCCCAAGTGCAGCCTAGTTTATTATTCACCTCACAAGTATAAAACCTATGGAATCAACAAAGTTTGAGACGAAGAGAAACCTGGTTTTACGAATCCCTATGAAGTCTTTGTAGTCGCTAAACCCTAAAAGGGTTAGGAAGAGGACGACTCTAGATACAACTAAGACATACCAAAAGTAGTGTCGGATTCAAAGATCCCAGTTGCTTGAAGTTCCCCTTTTATAGACATTCAAAGCGTAGGTTGCTTTAGGTTTAATCTAAGATAGATTTGGAACCAAGCAAACAATATCCACCGTTAGATGAATCTTTGAATCTGATTTACATAAACAAGATATACACTCTGGTTAGCTGAAACTGTAACCGAACCGTGTATAAAGACTATGTTCAACATGGTTAGCTGAAACTAGCCGATTTGAACTTAAAAGCTTAATATTCATTTTCATAAACACATAAGACATTAACTCTGAGTCACAAACATGTGATCAAATAAGTCTAGTGTTTTTAGAGAATTAATCAAATGCAAATTATCCCGTAGAAATAATTTAATCGCACTTGAAAATACAATCGACATGGTTAGTAGGTGTACAGGGTACAAATACCATTGCCGAGCGTGAGTCGGTTCAGTCACAATACGTGTATCGGTTTGTAAACATTTAACCAAACCAAGTTCCGGAGTTAAGGTTTGCGTGCCGGTTTGGAAACCTTAAGACTGTCACCAGTTCCGGAGTTCACAGAGCTAATTTGTTTTGCGTACCGATTTGGATACACAGTCGAGTTCGGGAACAAAAAATTGTTTTAGTTTGCGTACCAGTTTGGATACTAATCCTGGTTCCGTAACCACAGTTCCAAAATGGTTTGCATAAAAGTATGCCAACCGATCTGGTTCACGAGTTAAACAGATTTTTCATATGATATACATAAGAATATGCGTACCACAAATTTGTAAGTCAATATATAGCTACTCTGTTACGTGTACGAGTACATGTACTATGGGTTCAGACTTATAACAGTTTTTCCAGTTTGTAAGACTGATAACACTGTCTTATATCCAAATCTATAGTAGTTCTATATTTCTCTCTCAATCAATTCAAATCATTGTCGAATAACATCAATGACACATATCACTGTTCCAGGCTATTAGGATAAAACTTAAATCATGATTTTAATTCCAAGCAATAAATTGTGCTTAACCGAAATTCATCAAGTATGAACAAATGTTCATTAATCTTAGTCATTATATTTCGAGAATTAATTATCAAGATAAACTTGACTCAAAATTCTTGCCTGTGCATAATAGTCTAATTAGTTATGCGACATCGTCTCAAATGATAGAAAAGTGAATATAACTTGAGATATAGGTGGTTCATCCTTCACTTACCTTTTTTTGATGAAGTTCTCCAAAAGCTTCGATTGATCTTCGCCCTCAAACAGTAGAACGCAACGATGAATGTCGTGATCTATAGTTTCTCAACTATATTTTTATCCTAGTCTGAGACTTAACTAATTGTAAACTAGAAATCAAGATATAGTTTTGACGACTAAATTTGACAACAAGCTTGAGATAGCAACACTTGTGAGTTCGACCGAGTAATGCTCTGACAGTAATAAATCAACATAACAAAAATAAAATATCTAAAATAGGCTAAAACAAAGATTCTTTTGTGAAATATACATGAAATGTGATATATTGTACCATATTTTGTAGTGTTTTATGCATGTTGTGGTGGGTTTTTTCCGCATGCCGACGTTTTATTGTGACGCATGTTGTGTCATGACGATGTGCCTATTAGCGTGGCACATCATAACACAACTAAGATAACGTTATGTGCCCACCTGCTAGATCACGTGTTGTTTTGTGTTGTACTCGAATTTTACCATGTTGTGATGTGCCATAAACATGCTGGCACGGCACATTTTACACCTCTACCCGTGCTCTCTTACAAGCATTGTCAAGCCTTGGATAAAATCACAAGTAATGCCTATCATTTCCATCAATATAATTGTATAGCATCCTTGGATAAATGAGTTCTGACGATATATTACCAAGTTAAAGACAGAACAATATTCTTATCTTATGAATTTTTTTGATATTGGGTAACTATGGGTTACATGTTCACATCCATAAAGAAAGAGGGAAAAATAAAACCTAGCCATCTTTCTGCTTGGTTATCATTTTTCTTTGATTAGATCCGAGCAAGGATTTCCATGCTGATCATCAAGTTATTGTTTCAATGGATTTTCACCATATTCCTACTTTTATAGGATAGTCGATTTAAAGATTTGAAGTTTACTCACGGCGGATTGAGATATTGCAATAGAATTTCTTCTTCTTTGAACATAAATATATATGATTCATTAATATGTATGACTGATGCGATTCAAAACAATCGGTTGGTGGCGGTGACGATTCATTTTGAGGTTATGTTATTTCCACTGCTAAACCTTGCATCAAAGTTTTCAAGTACATCCATTAAATCTTCTACCGATGAATACCAAAGAGATTTAGATGCTTATAAGTAGATCGGTTTTGCTAAAATCCTATTTTCTACAAAAAATTTTTGAAGATTTATGCTAAAACTTTTTGAAGCTACAACCTTTGCGGTCCACCTGCAATCTATAATCAGTCTCAATATTGATGGTGTGATTGATTTTCTTCAGTCTTGGTCAATGTGTAGAAGGGTTAAACTAGGTCTCCATGGTTGTTCAATTACCTAGATAATCGATTTCAAGTCAAATTGTATGTACACATATTTATGTATGCGCCTTTATAATCTTAGTCTAGTATATTTAATTTGTCATTCCGAGAATGTTTTTATCTTGACATATAGGTTTTCTATATTCAATAAATTTGTATCTTCTTATGTTTTTTTTTTATATTAAAAAAAAAGTAATGCTCCCTAAAGGGACTAAAAACGCTCTAAACAAAATTGTGATTTCCAATAAAAAACAAAAAACATGACCACGTTCACATGAAACTGTTTTTAAGCCTCGAATGCATTACATACTTATGAATTAACTAGAAATGAGACATTAGAAGTATAATGCACTCTTATTTCCCTAAAACAATTGAACATGAGAAAAGAACTAACAATTCATAACCTAATTATAAAAAAAAAAAAAAAAAAAAAAAAAACGATAAACACGCCCACTTTTCAAAATCACCAGTTCGCTAAAAATTAACTACAAATATTATCCATGGCTATTCATAAGAGCATAACTAATACTAGGAGTCAATATTACCATAGGTGGAGGTCCTAATTACTTTTTGTTGTGGGTAACTCTCGAATAAATAAAAATACAAACATTCTTCTTAGACCATGAAAACAATCGTCCAAAAAAAAGCAACTACTCAAATCAAAGCTTTTGTATTCTGATGCATGTCGTAAGTGCAACAAATTACTCGATATATTTCCCACTAATTAACTAGTAATATAGCGGTAGTAAGGATCGTTCCCACAGAGAGCTGTGTAATTGATAAGTTATTTAGTTCAGCAAAATAAGATAACAGACAAATGGGGGATTGGTTTTAAGATAAATAAAAAGATAATAAGAAAGCAAAGATGATTAAGGAATCATTCGCCGCCACTGGACAAAAACTTAGTAAAATTAGTTGTTTATTTCTTGTAAAATTTATATTGTCACCAACCGTAGAATAGCAATAAGCTCTGTTATCCCCGGAATTCCTGTTGTCACAGGATACGGAAGCGCACGACTACCAGATTCTATCCATCTGATCCACCATGAATAAGCTCTCAAGGTGTAACCCAGTCGAATGCATTACGTTTTGTGAATTAGGTTGATCCTAGCATCGGACGCATCAGCTCGGTCTGCTTACTAGTGTCATCTCCATACACAATTGCTTAACAGAATCCCTCTGTCAGCTTTTGCGATGTACTACTTGTGTGAGGAATTGAGTGACAATTACACGTATCACCAACCCCAATACTAGTAGAAGAAATATTATTAGGTATATTCAAATGGCCGATTGAATAACCCAATAATGATCTTAGACACTAAAAATAATAGAGACAAACGACAAGAAAATTAAACTAAAAATAAACTTGTGAAAAGAATTAAAGTTCCATTAATCAGGACTTTGAAATCATCCCTAATCAGTAAAATTTAGCTATACATGGATTTACTAAAACCCATGAAAAATATATGAAATAAGAAGAAGAATAAAATAACTTGGTTTCCCCCTAAAGGGGTGAACCCTAAGATACGGAATAAAACCTATCCTCTCTTCTTTTCTCTGTATTTTTCTCTCCCTAAAAGTTGTCTCTAAAGTGTGGTTGTAACAAGACTATTTATAGGCATTGAAATACCCTAGTCGATCCAAAATTCTCGTGCAAGATAGAGAAGAGAGTCGGTGGAGTTTATCCCAAAACAGGTGTTGATAATCCGGTGTAGCGGACCGCGTTTTATTAGCGTATGCACAGCTTCTGATTCGTTCGATCCTCTGAGGAACCCTTGTGTCTTCATCTGCACCATCAATCTATCCAGCTTCGATGAGCCGCCTTGCACCAATTAACCCTTTTCTCCAAAACGCGTAAAGCCTGTGTTTTCTCTTCTGAGAATTACTGCGACCTGGCCCCCACCACGCGTTATTTTCCTCTTTCCCATTATCTGCACGTGAATGCAGAAGCTTGAAGGGTCCCACCATGATGTTATCGATCCTCATCAGAAAATGGCAGAAGCCCTACCCTGTTTTCTTCCGCCCAGCGGCTTGAGTACGATCGATCAAATGATCAAAGCAAACTCCATCTCTATTTCCTGCTGTGACTGATCTCAAACTCGAGTTCTTCTCCATTTTCACCTCTCAGTGTTCTTCCAATCTTGAATTGAGATTCATCCTCATTATCGACTGCAACTTCATCTTTGATCATCACTGACTCGATCACCATCACTGCCAAGGCTCTCATTTCTAAGCAGCATCACCATCATTCTTCACTGTATCTTCCTGGCCTTTCTTCTCGATCATGTTTCTGATCACATCAAAACTTCTCG
Source organism: Papaver armeniacum (assembly GCA_023531295.1). Lineage (NCBI taxonomy): Eukaryota > Viridiplantae > Streptophyta > Magnoliopsida > Ranunculales > Papaveraceae > Papaver > Papaver armeniacum. The sequence continues at coordinate 116,461 of JAJJWW010010057.1, read as the reverse complement.
AGCTCCAAATGTGTAGCAACGACTGATCACAACACCATCTCCATCGAGCAAAGCATCCATCAATGTTAATGGTAGCGGCAACATCGAGTTTTTAAACTCCATTTCCAAGTACGACCCATCTCTTCCAACACATTCATAAACACAATGATTCTTCCCTACTCAGGTTTTAGACAGAACCAAAAATCCATCATCGTATGATCGTGATCATCAGCAACATCGGTGATTCACTGATTCTGTTCTTGTAAGGAAATATGGAAGATGAGTGCCCTGAGTAGATAGGCCGGGTGCCTTTAATAGCATTTGAATTATGGCTTCCCCAGTAAATGAATCGACTGCCTTTTAGCAGTTCCTTTGAAACATTCACCCCTTAACAGAACTACTCCACCTTAACGTACGGTGGGGTGCCAATAGCACTGTCCTTTGAAATGACCATTTTGCCCTTTTTGTCTTCCAAGTTCTTTGTTTTGATCCTGACTTCTTCATACGAACTCAGAATGACTTCGTTCTTTTGCCACTGGCTTTGTCTTTTCGTCCTCTACGAAATGATGACTAGAAATCCTCCATTTGAACGAGTTGCATTGGGTGTTTGGCCCTTCTTCACTTGTGACTTCACTTTTGTAGCTATTTCCACTTCTTTTGGATGATTCATCTAATAAAAGACATAAACTAGAAAACAATCATAATACAAGGTAATATGCAAGAAATATAATTAAAACCAGTACGGAATTGACACTCTAAACATGTAAATTAAGCACTTATCAAATTCCCCCACACTTGGCTTTTGCTTGTCCTCGAGCAAACTACCCTAAACAAATACAAAAACTCCCTGTCGTTGAGGAAACAGTTGTACTTAGCATGTGCAACAGGCCTTTAAACCCCTAGGTGTCCCTTGTGGACGAGTTATAGTCTCGTGAGGGCTTACAAGAGGTATACCCACAAAACCTACTCCAACTTCAAAGCGTTCCAGCTTCCCAAGCATCCAAAGAGCTATGAGGACATAGAATTTCTGCATGCTAGTAATAAGAAGTTAGAAATACCAAAGAACATATTCTCATTCTTAAATTTTGAGTGAGAAATAACCACACCATAATGAGAGAACGCGTGTTTGAGAGCGATCAATAAGCATTTCGCCTTGACTTCTGCCTCACTTAAAAGGATTTTATGATAATTGCACTCAATAAGATGGCTTTTTTATGGGTCTCACATGTGTGCAGGTAGGAATGAAGAGAGAAATCCTACACACGTTGAATGGTGGAAAGGAAACCTTCCGAATTATTTCTGGAGACCCCACAAAATCCTGGGAAATAAAAGACTTTTCTGATGATCTCTAAGAAAGAAAATCAACCAATATCGCAAGGATGGGAGTACTTACCACTTTCACATACGATCGACAGTAATGATGGCACCACTCTCACAGCATCCAATAGAAACGTCTTCGATCGGCTCGTATTCTTCATCTTCACGGTCTTCGTCTTCGGTCTTCAACTATTGATGATAAACCCTTGAACTTCGTAGAACTCTGACAATTTGTAACTCGTTTCCTCAATTTCCTTGTTGCTTGAAACTTCTTTATATATTTTTCTTCCCCATGGCCTTATTGAACAAATAACAACCTAAATGCAAATCTTTTTGTGTTTTTGTGTTTTTTTTTTTTTTTTTTTTTTTTTTTTGTATTTTGTATTTTGTATTTTTTTTTTAAACAAAAAGATTGCAACTACAAAAATAATAACAAAATTAAAATAACATGGCCATGAAAGAAGTAGTTTACCACTTTGATCTTCACAACTTGTATTGTCTTTGTGTCCTAAACTTTAATAACTCTCATCTTTTGATAATTTTCGCTCTTGTAAATAAGTCTTCAACTTGGATATAGAATTCCGCTCATTGTATTGTTAGTCTTCAACATGTATATAAAAATATGCTCATTGTATGTTACTTTACTTAGATATGTTGCTTCCTTGTATTGTTGCTTGTAAACCTCAAACGTATTCAACTTTCCTTGTAGATTTTGATGTCGCTCCGCTTGTTGATAATGATGTGTTTTTATGGACCTATTGTTTGCGAGAGAGAATGGTGCTAACTGCAAATCAAACTACAAGAAGGAGGCTTTCATCTATAGACTTCACCCTCATGATTGACAAAATTAGCACTCAAGAGATCAAAGAGTATTGCTTCTATTGGTGGGAGGTTGGGTAGCTCACCATTCTACCCGGAATTAACGTACGGTGACACACACTCAAAAGAAAGCTCTTTAGTAAGCTACTAACAAATTGGTTTGGTGCCTCTGTTGATTTGAAAATAGGTAGTCTCCACTAATGATTGATCAGCAACTCTAATAATGCATTTCTCCCTGTTCCTCATTTGCATCACCGGCATGATTAAATCCATTATTTAACACTCTAACAAGCAATAAATCCGAACGTAGTTCTCTAACACTTCCAAGTTCAGTTATGTCGGTCAGAATTCTCTATGTAAACATACCTAGAAGTATGCTAGTGACTCTAAAATCTCTACAATTTGGAGGTTTTATTCAAATATATATACAAAAAATTTGAAAATTTTGACTCAAAGGGGCTAAAAACTTTATATACAAAATATCCAAACACTCCCCCACACTTAAACTTTACATTGTCCTCAATGTAATTGACTCGTCCTAAGTAAAGTCAAGGTGGGAAATCCTAATATGATATGCAAAAGAAGAAAAATAAAACAAAAAGGATAGAAAATACAAAACCTATGGGTTGCCTCCCATGCAACGCTTGGTTTAACGTCGTCAGCCCGACATTCTTGTTATCGTCCATACACCAACAATCTGAAAATCTGGTAATCCTCCCAGACAACAATTTGCAATACTAGGAACAACTTCATGAAAATATTAGCATAATATATAAATATTGAAGCTATCGCTTTATTGAAGTTTCCCCCACACTTAGTCCTTTTTACACTCGAAAGTGGATATAGAACAAAGAATTCGGGAACTTCAAAAGGTTTTTCAGCTTGGTGAACCTGCACAATTCTGGAATCAAATACATCAAGTGGTGGATACTTAGAAGCAAAATAATCCGTTAAAACTTTAGAAGCACACAACTCCAATCCTAAGTGAGGTATTTTCCTAAAAGTTGGGTTAACAACTCTTTGAGAAGTTACTTCAATTGGATGTAAAGGATCAATAGATATATAATTATGTAAAGGTGTAGACAAACCTTGTTCGAGATCCTCATCTTTTATCTCTAGTAAATTATTTACCTCAAGTATATCGTGGTCCTCTATAGAACTCTTAATTTCTGCATCAACCGAAATCTCAGCATCATTATACTCCTTGGTAAGTTCAACTGGGTCTTCCACAACTTTAATCAATTTTGTTTCTTTCTCAATCTCAACATCTTCAACAACCTCGTAATCAGAATCAGAATCATCTCCTAAAAAGTCTAGTTCATTGGTGCAAATCCTAAAATCCTCGTTTGAGTACGTTACACCATTTATAACAATAGATATGTCATACCCAATCTCCTCCTTTTGAATAGGTGAAGGATCTTTATTATGATCCGGAGTTGGAATAATCGTATCATTGTTGCAAGGACTTTCGAGAGGTTGTTCATCTTCATCAGAATCATTGTCAACCTCAAAATCGTCAACATCCCAACGACGTTCGAATTCCATGTCTATGGCCTTTTTAATTTCGTCAAGAGTCTCTTGTGATGCACCAGCTTCTTCCAATTTGTTGTATCGTGTATATAGTTTTCTGATGTTAATACGCTTTCCACCGTTATGCACAATCTCCTCTTTTGGAAAGAGTGAAGGAAAAACACGACAAAGAGGAGTAGGTCTTGATTCAGGATCATAACATTTTAGTTCCAAACTCTCTGTCATCTGCACATTACTAGAAAACAATTGATCAAAAGCATAACTATCAATCCATCCTCGTGATTGTTCACTTACATGCCTATCATAAGGTTGCTGACATGTATGATAATATTCGTAAGGTTCCGTGGGATATTTGATCGTAGCCAAAAGATTGGTTTTGATTATACCCATAAGATGGTTGGTAGTTGTCATAAGAATGAGATTGAAAACCATATTGATTACCACTGTTGTGTGTGTAATCTTGTGCTCCATACATGTTATTTCCGTAAGGAAACATGACGACTCACAAGAAAAGATAAAATCAAACAAAAACAAAAACAAGCTAAACAAATAACAAATAACAAATCAAATAGCAACCGATCCCCGGCAGCGGCGCCAAAATTTGATGCGTGTCGTAAGTGCAAAAAATTACTCGATATATTTCCCACTAATTAACTAGTAATATAGCGGTAGTAAGGATCGTTCCCACAGAGAGCTGTGTGATTGATAGGTTATTTGGTTCAGCAAAATAAGATAACAGACAAATGGGTGATTGGTTTTAAGATAAATAAAAAGATAATAAGAAAGCATAGATGATTAAGGAATCATTCGCCGCCACTGAATAGAAACTTAGTAAAAGTAGTTGTTTATTTCTTGTAAAATTTATATTGTCACCAACCGTAGAATAGCAATAAGCTCTGTTATCCCCAGAATTCCTGTTGCCACTGGATACGGAAGCGCTCAACTACCAGATTCTATCCATCTGAGCCTCCATGAATAAGTTCTCAAGGTGTAACCCAGTCGAATGCATTATGTTTTGTGAATTAGGTTTATCATAGCATCAGACACATAATCTCGGTCAGCTTACTATTGTCATCTCCATACACAATTGCTTAACAGAATCCCTCTGTCAGCTTTTGCGATGTACTACTTGTGTGAGGAATTAAGTGACAATTACACATATCACCAACCCCAATACTAGTAGAAGAAATATTATTAGGTATATTTGGTCGGTTGTCAGCCGACACAAAAATAAATTACACTTTCTTACTACTCAAAATATATAATGAAGCAAGGGCAAGGAAGGATCATTCCCACAGAGAGGTCTTGGTTGTCAAATTGTTTCGGTTTCCTATAAATAACACCGGGGGGTTTTCTGATTTTTATATACTAAAATAAAATAAAAGCAAAACAATAAAAAGTAAACACGCAAATCAAATCAAGGATGAGAAAGTATTGGTCATGGATTTCGTCTTCAATCACAAACATGTTTTCAACACAATAACTAGAATTGATATTTTAATCTCAACTTTTATCAAAGGCCCTAGAATACCTTGATCGCAAGAATATCCCGCTAATCTCCTCTTGTCATCAACAAACACATTAAAAGATGCGAATATGAATTCTATCTAAAAGAACAACCCAACGTGTAAAAGCACTAATCAAGTTTAATTCCCTAGATGCAATAGGTTCTATGAAATCAGGCCAATCAAAGCAATCGAACGTTTAAAAGCACTAATCCGATTTAACAAAGGTTATGGTTCACATAAGATCATAAGAATATATCACTACAAACTATAATCTTATTTATGCTACTTGCAATCAGGAATTATCACTTTTGCGTATAATAACCCTAATCTAGCAATAAAGATGAAAGCAAACTCAATCGATTCGCGACTCGACTAAACACGCATTCAAATCATGTAACAATATTAATAGTAAATCATAATCGATAATATGGAGACAAAACTAATTTATCATATTAAAACCCATATTTGGAAATCCAACTTATTCCATAACCAATAATAAAAACTAGGTACTCATATTCATGGAGTTCATAACAAGAAGGAAGACAAAACCTATCATGTTTCTAAACCCTAGAAAACAAAAGTAGAGGCAAAGATTAAATATATCTCCCTATTGTATCTAAGCTTCCCTATATATAGAGTTTTGTAACCTCCTCTTGAAGAAAACTAGGAAACCTAGATAAAATAGGTAAGTGCACCTCCTTAAAATTGTGTCCCGTGCATCATACCCCGTGCAAAGTAGGTTGCCAAATTCTGGCCAAAATCACAAATATCCTTCACAAGTCTTGGCTGGAAAAAGGTCGCATGAACATCCAAGTGGGCTTGCGTCTGAATAGTCCAGCCCAAGTCTTCATAAGCTTTGTTATGTAAACTGTTCTTGTCAGTCCCGTAAAACTGACAGCATACTCTTTCTCTCGGCACCATCAGCCAACTAACCATGGCAGAAACCACAGCTCAACTCCATCTCGTCCGCAGCACCTTTATCGATCATGGCAGCAGCTTTCAATCTCCATCATCGTCATCTCTGCCTTTACTTCCAGCATCGCCATCTCCGACTTCATTAACTCCGCTCACAACATCTCAAACCCCTTCTTCTTACAGCCCTTGTAAGCCATTCGCAGCAGCATTACTATCCTGTATTTGTCTTCAACTCCAACAGAAACCATGCAAACTCCTCACTCACCACAGTTCGGCAGCCAGCCACTCTTCTTCTCAAACTCTGACCCAGACAAATACCCACACTCTGCTCGTTCGGCATCTCTCTCTCAGTTCAATCATCACAATGACTTTGTCCCATCCAAAGAACACCGTGATTCACAACTCTGTCATCCGTCTTAGTTTATCACTTCCAATCATCCATCTTCGAGTTTATCATTTAGTCACTGCCAAGTCATATCACTGCCAATAATCGAGTTTACAACTCTTCTTTCTCATCGTCTCTGTTGTACTTGATCTTCATTAGTTCGAACACCACTTCTCTGTTGTTTGGGCCCTTTTGAACAACATCGATGGTCATCATCACCATCTCCATCTCTAACGGCACGAGTATCACCACCAGCATCTAAAACTCTTCCCTGAACTGGTCGTGATATGGAAGTGAAAGACGACGGCAGCCTTGAGTAATTAAGCCGGGTGCCTTAACAGTATTCAAATTCCAGCTTCCCCCATTAAATGACATGACTGCCTTTAGCAGTTCCTTTGTAATATTCCACCCCTTAACAGGATGACTGCCCCTTAACGTACAGTGGGGTGCCAATAGCACTTTCCCTACAAATTACCATTGTGCCCTTTTGGTCTTCCAAGTCCTTCTTTTGCTCGTAACTTCTTCATACGAACTCAGCATGACTCCGTTCTTTCGCCATTGACTCCGTCTTCTCGTCCTCTACAAAATGATGAGAAGGAATCCAAGATTTGGGCGAGTTCCGCTTCTTTTTGCTCCAAATGACTCCATTGCACCTAATAAACTCAAAAGCACACATAAGATACATAATTCACAAGAAACTCGCAAAGAAAGCATAAACAATAGATATAAAATTAGGTGTTTTACAACACCTATCAATATTCAAATGGTCGATTGAATAACCAAATAATGATCTTAGACACTAAAAATAATAGAGACAAACGACAAGAAAATTAAACTAAAAATAAACTTGTGAAAAGAATTAAAGTTCCGTTAATCAGGACTTTGAAATCATCCCTAATTAGTAAAATTTAGCTATACATGGATTTACTAAAACCCATGAAAATATATATGAAATAAGAAGAAGAATAAAATAACTTGGTTTCCCCCTAAAGGGGTAAACCCTAAGATACGGAATAAAACCTTTCCTCTGTTCTTTTCTCTGTATTTTTCTCTCCCAAAAAGTTGTCTCTAAAGTGTGGTTGTAACAAGACTATTTATAGGCATTGAAATACCCTAGTCGATCCAAAATTCTCGTGCAAGATAGAGAAGAAAGTCGGTGGAGTTTATCCCAAAACAGGTGTTGATAATCCGGTGTAGCGGACCGCATTTTATTCGCGTATGCATAGCTTCCGATTCGTTCGATCCTCTAAGGAACCCTTGTGTCTTCATATGCACCATCAATCTATCCAGCTTCGATGAGCCGCCTTGCACCAAATCAACCCTTTTCTCCAAAATGCGTAAAGCCTGTGTTTTCTCTTCTGAGAATTACTGCGACCTGGCCCCCACCACGCGTTATTTTCCTCTTTCCCATTCTATGCACGTGAATGCAGAAGCTTGAAGGGTCCCACCGTGATGTTATCGATCCTCATCAGCAAATGGCAGAAGCCCTTCCCTGTTTTCTTCCGCCCAGCGGCTTGAGCACGATCGATCAAATGATCAAAGCCAACTCCATCTCTATTTCCTGCTGTAACTGATCTCAAACTCGAGTTCTTCTCCATTTTCACCTCTCAGTGTTCTTCCAATCTTGAACTGAGATTCATCCTCATTATCGACTGCAGCTTCATCTTTGATCATCACTGACTCGATCACCATCACTGCCAAGGCTCTCATTCTAAGCAGCATCACCATCATTCTTCACTGTATCTTCCTGGCCTTTCTTCTCAATCATGTTTCTGATCACATCAAGACTTCTCGAGCTCCAACTGTGTAGCAACGACTGATCACAGCACCATCTCCATCGAGCATAGCATCCATCAATGTTAATGGTAGCAGCAGCGCCGAGTTGTTAAACTCCATTTCCAAGCACGACCTATCTCTTCCAACATATTCATAGACACAATGATTCTGCCCTACTTAGGTTTTAGACAGAACCAAAAATCCATCATCGTATGATCGTGATCATCAGCAACATCGGTGATTCACTGATTCTGTTCTTGTAAGGAAATATGGAAGATGAGTGCCCTGAGTAGATAAGCCGAGTGCCTTTAATAGCATTTGAATTATGGCTTCCCCAGTAAATGAATCGACTGCCTTTTAGCAGTTCCTTTGAAACATTCACCCCTTAACATAACTACTCCCCCTTAATGTACGGTGGGGTGCCAATAGCACTGCCCTTTGAAATGACCATTTTGCCCTTTTAGTTTTCCAAGTTCTTTGTTTTGCTCCTAACTTCATCATACGAACACAGAATGACTTCGTTCTTTCGCCACTGGCTTTGTGTTTTCGTCTTCTACAAAATGATGACTAGAAATCCTCCATTTGAACGAGTTCCACTGGGTCTTTGGTCCTTCTTCACTTGTGACTTCACTTTTGTAGCTATTTCCACTTCTTTTGGATGATTCATCTAATAAAAGACATAAACTAGAAAACAATCATAATACAAGGTAATATGCAAGAAATATAATTAAAACCAGTACGGAATTGACACTCTAAACATGTAAATTAAGCACTTATCATATTGGGTTCAACAATTTATTGAAAATGACCCATAAAAATAAGGCTTTCAACCTTAAAATATATCTCAAATGCTAAGGATCAAGGTGATTGTAAAAGGAGAGAATATACTGATATAAACTTAAAATCAGGGTCATGGAGAAGGTCTGGATATGAATTTCTCCTTACTCCCCTCTCACGATACGAGATCCATTTCATTTTTTTATATTGACGTTGACCCTTACAAAAGGTCTTGACCTCGATGTGCTCTTATTACGATTTTGACCCTTGCATTGGATGCTCTAACAATGGATTTCAAAAAAGAAATTACTTAACACCATAGTACCTTGACAATTCGAATATCGCCAAAGTTTCAACCTTCAAAAAATAAATTATTAGTTTTGTGTCGAAGAAGAATTTAAAACTGGTCAATTCACAGTTTCAACAAAAATCAATTTCTTTTAGGTTTTCAAAGTTTTACAAGTGGATATATTTGGGTGAAAATAACATGATATTGTACATGGGTTCGGACCTAACTATCGTCCGGAGAAAACTATGCTCAGGCACTCACTCATGAATTATCTATGTTTGACAAGTCCCTAATTAAAAGAAAATTAAATCTAGGACCTGAAATATTAAAATATACTATAGTGACGTCCGTAACCATGAATAAATATTAAACACTTTTAAAATCTTGTATATCTAAATGGGATTCGTATTTTCTTATTAGGTTTAAAAGCCTTGTGTATTCACCGAGCACACATCAAAAAATAGGTGTGTACTCACTAGATACGCAACAAAAAATAAATGTGTGCCCACCAGGTATACATATCTTAAAAAAATAATTATAGACTATGTATTTAGCATGTATGAAGTCTGGCAAAGAAAATAGCTTGCATGTACATATCCTATAGCTTGTGTACTTAGCAAGTACAAAGTCTGAAGAAAAAACTGGCTTGTAGGTACACATCATGTGGATACGTATTCTGTATGTCCTCCCAAATCCAATGGTATAGGATTATCTAAAGGCGTCAAGCCCAAGTCCAAGTCTAGGATATATGTAATTTAGCGAACACTGAATCATTTAAGAGATGCTCCCTCAAGCGCAAATATGTAATCTTAGCCTCAAAGACTAGGAGATTATTCCCACCTTAACTCTCTCAACGACCCCAACTTGAAGATTTTATCAATCAAGTGCAAGTTGCCTTTATAGTGTGTCTTTACTTATGCTCTCAGCTTAGTAGTGAGTTTATCTCACTACTTGGTATAGTGGTTAGCTTTTAAGCAACTTACGTTGTAAAACATAATAATAATGTCTCTATCATGATAAACATGACATAAATGTCCAAGATGATGCTTAGTATATAAAAAAGAACGCCAATAGATGATAGAAGAAGAGAAGGAAAAAAAGTTGCATCTAATATACATTAATTCAGCTGTGAAAACAATTGAACATCAAAATGGTCATTCAAGGTATCTAAGAAAATCAAAATAGTCATTTCGTATCATATAAACATATACTAAATGAACCAACCTCAAATTATTAATCGAATTAAAGAGCACCATCAACAGAAAAAACAAAACAACAACGAACCTGCGAAAAGACAATTAATATTGATTTTTAGACAAAGCAAAAACATATACACGGGATATAGATGGTACACATCTTACAGATAGACAAAAATCATGCTACCTTTGATCCTTCATATATGTACTATTTTTTTTTTCAAATCATGAAGGTAAATTACAGAACTATAATGCATGGGTACCTGGTACCGAAATAGTCATTTAATATAATCAGGTAAGAAAAGGTAGGTTTTCTGGTACCATACTATAATTGAGAGGTTTGTCGGCTTGGTTTCCATCCGATGTATAGTTTGCTAGAGCATTTGCCTCTTGATTCCCTTCTCTATAATTGTGTTATATATATATATAACACTTATTTGAAATGCGGTTGATTTTTGGATTAGAATCAACAATATATAATCAAAAAATCGACCGCATTTCAAATAAGCGATGAACTACGAATATAACAAAATCAGCAGTAAAAAATAGTAAACTGGATTTTCAATTTGGGAAGAACACGGAGGTGTTGCCAAAGTGAAGGTTATTATAGCAAATTCGAATAATAATTTCCTTTTATTTTTAAATTTTCTTTTGTTTATTTATTATTTTAATAATTTCTAAACAGAAATAAATATTTAACCTGGTCAACGCGGGTCAACGTTAAGTCTAGGTACCAAGCCCTAAGTTGGAAAAAAAATTATACCAAACACCGACACTGGACAAAGTGTGAGTACCAAATGTCAATTAACCCTTTTTTTTCTCTCAGTACGCCATATATGTACTGTTGGATTATACAATATATAAAAATGATGAATCTATGAGTATAATAAAATAGGAAGATACATGATTTTCAGTATGCCACATATGTGCCACTGGATCATATATACAATCTCAACTAACAAAAAAACATAATTTAGAAGAAAAAAAATGAAACAATGAAACAAAGACAAATCAAACAAAGGGTAAAATAAGCTAAACATGTGATAATCTAACCAATCAAATAGCATGAATTACAAAAAAAGTTTCAAAAACAAAAATAAACAAAAACACGAACAAGTTATTAAACACCGATATAAATTACATAAAATATGCATCATACAGATAAATAAAAAGAGAGTACATCATAAATCGATCTATCAAAAACAATTACAAACTGAAAACATAATGCAAATCGATCTTATCTTCATGATTTAGTTGAAAACAAAATAAATAGAAACTGCAAATGTGACGGACCGGAAAATTACGCCTTTGGCGCATTGCCCCGCAGGCCATAACTTCCCCGATGCGCCATGATGAAGCTACGATCCGGGCCTTAAAGCTAGGCAAATGCACGCTCATTTTCCCTGGCAGGCATGCTCGATGAGCCTGATGCGACAAACTTAGCTTCCACACCATTCCAACTTACCCTTATTCCGCAGAGGGTTTATCAAGAAAATAAAAGCTTTCTCAATACGGAAAACAACCTTTTGAGGCCCTAAACGATGGAAGTTGGCTAAATTCTGGTGACCAGATGGATCTATAGATCAACATGTCTTGATCTTTGAGCCGTTTCCCATCAAAATGGACTCCTCTTCATCTAAATTACGACACTCGGGTTTTTAGCCTTTGTCGAACGCCTTGATACGAAGTATGAGCATCCAGTGAATGGAATGCAACTTGCCTCATCAAGTTTGGCCACAATCATCTCTTGCGTCGAGCTACAAAGCCAGATGATATGAGAGGCAAGTATGTCGTAATCATCCCTCAATTAGATGACATGAGCGACAACGTGCTGAACCGGCAATGCTGCAACTCATTGCGGATGCCTACGTACAATTCCCTACTCTAAAGGGATCAAGCACAGACCGTAGTTCATCCTCGAAGGGACAAGCAACTTAAACCAACTCGTTTGCGAAGCCGTGGCTAAGCAATAATAGTAATAGCCTGGTCCGCATAGGCCGTTTCGTCAAAATGCACAAAGACTACGCACTATTGGGTCCGCGATATGGCATAGTGATGCCTAAGTATCAAATGCCCTCTTCGCAAGGCTACGCAACTATAAATGAGCCTTAGGCATCGTTTATACTCTTTCGGCTAGACTGTGAAGCTTACTTGGTACATAGTCCGCATATGCACCTTCAACCAACTACCCCTCCCTATATATGTCTTAATGAAATTTCTACAAGTATGGAAAAGGGACCAAATTGACATGCCTGCTTCATTGTTCATTCGCAATGATTGCGTTCCTACGCAATGATTATGTTCATCCGCAATGATTGCGTTCCTTCGCAGTGATTTCTTTCCTTCGCAATGATTGTGTTCGTTCGTAATGATTGCGTGTGATGATTGCGTAACACTCGTTCGGCCAACCCTCTCTGGACTGATGCACAATGATTGTGCGATATTGGCTCTAGGCCAATAGCCTTCATAATGCGCAATGATTACGCTACAATCTCGAGGCCACCTACCCAACTTGCCTAATGTATCATGATGATGCAACATTGGACCTTGGCCAAACGCATCTTACTATGCAAAGGAAACTTTGAATGAAGCTTCATCACAAGCAAATGGCGCATCTTTTAACATGCGCCATGCTAAAAACACGGGGTGGTACAGCAAAAGAAAACAAACAAAAACTGCAAAACAAAACAAACAAAGGAATCAGAGAACATGGTTACAGAACATACCTGGAAAAACAAAAAATCTTCATATAACCCTGCTCGAAATACAGAAGCCACAACAGCAGCGAGAGGAAATAAAGAAAAAAATAACTCGGAAAAAAATAAGAAGGTTCAAATTTGGTGGTTATATATTTGTTAATGTAGTGGATAATTTGAGGATTTTAAAAATATACATAAGAAGTCTCGCACGTATATGGACCAGGGATTAAAAATTTGGAAACATTAAGAAAATGACCACCGGTTGATACTTTCCTAATGTATGGAATTTCCACTAAACAGGCCCATAAATTTAGTACCTAATGGTAATCTTTATAAATTAGTTTAGGAAACAGTTGACTTCTGCCGAAGCAAATTAATTAAACGTCATTGAAGGGAAAATTAAAAAAATCAACATGATTTGTCTCTCACCTTTGTTTTGGAAGCCACATTTGGGGATACCCTTATAAATTTTGGGATACTCACGGTTAAATGGAGCTGAATTTTGGCATAAAGAGGGGTTTTGAATGCTCATTATCATCCCCCATTGTCATCTTCTTCTCTGCCGACTACTCATATCCTTGTATATCTTCTTGTTTTCGTCCATCACTTCCTCACTTCGTCGCTTGATTTGATTCCTACAGTCAACTCCGTTAGGTTAGACTAAGAATATAGAAATATTGAGACTTGGTCTTGTTACTCATGAAGAATCTGATGACGTATCGACATCAACGAACACATCATCCTTCAGTTCAAGGTTAGTAACAACATACTTGACTTGACTTGTTTCATTTCTATTTTTGTTCTTTCAAGTTAGTGTTTATTGAAAACATAACATACAAAGTAAATTTTGTTTATAATGACTTTAGTATTGGTGGCTTGGTCATTATACTATAATCAAAGTATCAAGGAATGATAAATTAGTTGTTTTTGTAACTTGAGTATATGGAGTTACAAAGTATAATTTTTTTATGGAATTGTTAAATAGACAATACACTTGTAACTTGTTATTATTTAGTGTATTGAACTTCTGGATGAATTCAAACCTTGAGATTATATTTGAAAACAACTTAATAAACATTGTTTAAGGAAGTAGACTTGAGAAACATATTTCATAGTTGAAAGTTGATTCCAGGATACATCCCTTGTTGAAATGACTGATCTGGTTTTACATTTTTGATATTTTTTTATATCTTCGGTTTTCTGCAAACATTGGGATGTATACGAATTAAACTTAGAATATTGATAAGAAGTCGACATAGTGATTTGAACTCTAATATTTTTAATGTTCAAGTATTTTCCTTTGATACTCAAGGAAAGATCCTGAGAAGCCTGAATTCATAACTACCTCTCAAATAAATCGTAAACTATAAAATTAATATAGTTTTCATATATCTATCTTGAGGAATCACAAAGTCTGAGACGAAGAGAACTTTGTGATTCCTATCTATCTCATTCCTGAAAGATATTAACTCGATAACATGAGGAACAAGATCGGGATACACGAACTATCAAGGTAAAGATAGTCGGACCTGCTTCACGAATCCCTAAGTGAAGTATTTCATTCGTAGACCTAATTATGTTTCTCGAGGAAACATAGGTCAATAGAGGACGGCTTTATCAATCAAATAGGACACAGAAGTGTCATGGGTTGAATTTCCCAGTTGAATGAGTCTCTCTATTTAGGTTTACAAGACTGAGGGTTGCTTAGATTTCAAGCCCTGATAACGTGAGAATCAAGCAAACACTCTGTTTGTATGAAACTCTAGTTAGGGTTTCAATTAAGCATGTGAGAAACTTTTCTTAAAATCACATAGAAGAATATATACACTATGGTACGGGTTTCGGAACCGTTTACAATGATAGTTCTTGGAAAATATGCCTTTCGAACTTGTAAGCAATATTGTGTTCATTTAAACACAAAAGACTTGAATCATGATGCACATACATAAGGTGTTTTAGTGATCATAGATGTCTTAGAGGTGTTTATGAAAGTCATAGCACTGCTGAACATATTTATGAAAATAGTCTTTGAGCATCTGCTCTTACTGGGACTGTTTATGAAACCGTTTGTTAACCGTTAGCTTGTTCGTGAATTCATAGCGATGTTGTTCGTGAACCGTCCAGCTATTCCCGAACTCAGATATCTACGGTTCGTGAACCATTGGCTATTTCACAAATTCAGATCACCACAGTTGGTGAACTGGTTTTGTGAACTTTTCCATTCAGAACTCTGATGTTCGCGAATTTGGTTCGTGAACCTACCTATATTCGGTAACTTCAGATACGCATGGTTTGTGAGATATTTTTCCCACCTACCATGTGTCCAGATTTCAGTAAATCTGATACTCTCTTTTAATGTTGAAACATTCCCATTGGCATAGACATAAAATATCATTGCTTGGGAAAGTTTCAAACGATCCATATGACACAAAATAGTTCTTGAACAATAAATTGTTTCAAACTAAGATTGCTAAGGACCAATGAACATATTGCTTAAATTATATTTCGAGATGTTCAACGAGATAACCTTGGCTCAAAATTTCTTCTTTGTAATATTAAATCTACTAGAAGTCATACCACATAGTCTCATAAAGATAAAATGATAATGCATGTGAGTAAATAGAATGGTTCAGTTTTCACATACCTCTTTGTTGATGAAGATTTTGCAAGTTTTTCTATTTCAAGCTTGTTGTCAATTTTATATGAACAAAACTATATCTTGATTTATAGTCTACAAAAGTCAAGTCTCGGAATAGGTATAGAGGATGGTAGTTGCAGGGCCGTCTCTGAAGTTTCGATGGCCTTGTGTGAAAGAGATCGGAACGCCTTTCTATCCAAAAAAAAATTCACACATAAATAAAATCTACTTACTAACATTGAAACGAAGTAATTTATGCCGCACAACTTAAGAAAAACGTATGGTAAAAAGTACTAGGAAGTTAGGAACTTTCCATCAAAAATGAAAACAAACACATAACTACTTGGGACTAAACTACGTTGATTAACAGATTGAAACAGAAATAAAATTTGAGGACTAAACTACATCCAAAAGCAGACTGAAGAAAATAGCCATTAGCCAAATACTCTTTCACTTTAAAACTTGCAACATTGTTTCCGCGCTCTAGGTAGTTCTTGACATACCTGCATTAAAGGAAGAACATAGCTCAAACAAGGAAACTAAAACAAAAAATATTGATGTCGACAAGTAAACTATAGTAGAACGTAGTAGTATAAATGCACGATGTAAGCAAAATTCAAATTACTAAGCAATGCGCTAAACATTATAAAGACCTGAATGTATTATGTACGGTGTTAGCAAAATTTTACAACTATAATAATAAATTGGTGTTGTAGGGGATAGACATATGCACGGTGTAAGCAAAATTGTACAACTATAATAATAAATTGGTGTTGTAGGGGATAAACATATAAACATTATTCTGCAGTGAAAAATTGAAATGATATTGCTAACAGAGAAGAACATGTAGCATTAAATACTGACCTCTTATTAATTGTGTGTCCATCGTCATTTAAACTTCGCTCGCCTTGCGTTTTTTCTAGCAAATTATTTTCTCTTGTCTCTCCGGTTTCAATTTTATTTTAAGATGCATGTTGATTGCCTTCTAGGGTTTTCGTTAGATTTAAGAAAAGTTAAATTATCCAAAATGGGCTATTTTTAGTTCGATTCCAACCAAAATAAATAGTGAATCAGTTGGGCCCAATACCGAATACTGCATAAAAATACGCCTTCACAAATGGTACGCCTTGTGCGGGAGCACACCTTGCTCCCCTTCAGAACCGGCCCTGGGTAGTTGAGTATCAAACATCATTGAATAACCCTCGAAGACTGAAGATTGATGAAGGCATTTAGAGAACTTCATCAATCTCCTCCTTGTCAATTTTAGTGACAAAACTATTACTCCCTCCATTTCAAAAAGACTGTCATCTATTCCATTTTTGCCGGTGTCAAAATTGTGTCTAGTTTCTGTTTATAGTATATTTTCCCGATAAACTCTCTAATATACCCTTAAAGTTTTATATTCATAAATTTATTTTCGATGAGACCCAATTTAAAGCATTAAAGAAATTTATCCAATTAAGGAAACAAATATATTCTTCATTCCTTTTAAAAGAAAATACATTTGACTCCAAAAAAATAAATTCCTTAAACATTTTATACTCCATAAGTATATAATCTTTTCATCCCTATAATTTTAGGTAGTTTTTATTATTAACAATTTTATTAAAATAAAATAGGCAAGAAATTAAGGGTGGTTAAGTAATACATTACGGTCTCTTTAATATTTTGACAAAGTCAAAACGGACAGTTTTTTTAAAACAGAGGGAGTAATACATATGGGTTCAAAATTAATTGATCTTTCATACCAAATTCTATCATGCTTGATTTCCTTAGTTCTTTAACATCGTCTTGATGTGTTTGTTAAGCACTTTTGTTGTTGAAGATCCATAGCGATAACAACTTATGAGAATACTCAATTAGAGATGTATTAGAATGGAAAATCACTCTACTCAACGGCTATTAATCAGAAACATAGTATTATTACCTCAGTTTCACCACAACTTTGAAGCAATACTACGGTTATATGTTTTCCCCCTTATTCAATACTTACTTCTTTTTCATAATAGGTAAAACCTATACTTCATAATCCACTCCCCCTTACATAGTGCTCCGAAAAGCCATATGTACGTAGTAAGATACTACTTAATAATTTCTCCCCATTTTTGTCAACAAAATTGGCGAAGGTGAAAAATAAGGATTATAATGAATTAAACAAAATATTTATCAAGACTAGAGAACACATAAAAGCTTTTATTTAAACGATTTCACCAATTAACCTTAGCGTTTTCGTCAAGGAGATATATAGGTACAAACATCTTCTACAATTCCACGGTCGCACTCCCCCACAAAGATATGACAATTAAGCACAAGTTCAAATTAAACTCTCCCTCATTTGATGACATTCCTGAAAAAACAACATGGACGACCTTTTCTAATCACAAAATAAGGATTTTCTTGGACGTTAACAAATTTACTCGCCAGTTCCGAACAAAGTAGATTTGTATCCCTAATATTTTTCTCTCTTCTCGCCAATAACGAACAAAGAAGGTAGAAATAGCGATCTTAATGTTAGAAACACTAAGATACAAGATTTTTGTGAGAAAAACAATCATCGACAAAAACTATTCTCTATACCACTTACCAACAAAGAGGATAATTTATGCGATATTACTCAACATAAGAATTATATCTTCCCTAGCCATGTACGGACGTAGAGATTAAAGTTCACGAACTTATTCCTTAGAAGTTACGCAATCAAGGAGGAAATACGATTCCTATAGAGCATCTAACAGAGTTCTTAGCATTATATTCACAAAGTGTAATCGTGGAGAGATCAATACTACAATTCTCAAAATAGTTTACTCCTCTTTAAGTCAGTGACAAACACAAAGAGTACTTAAGAGCTTAACCTATGAGAAGATGTGAGATGTATGTTCTAATTAATCACCATAAATATAATAGCAAAGAAAAAATATCATAAAATAAGCAGTACATATATATAATCCATAAAGATTAGGTATTGCGAGTCATCTTCCAAAAACAAAACATGCAAGATGATATTTGTTCATATTAGTGTAATCACATAATATGCTACCTCAAAATATGGTTGTCCCCCTTAAACAATAAGAATAAATCCTTACAAGGAGTTACCTAGTAATGATATAATAAAATAATACTAAAGCCAAAAGAAACATCTAATTAGATATCATTGGTAACGTCATTGGTTTTTAGGCCTTTGAGTTTTTCTTCTACCACATCCACGATATCTGCATGGAATATCTTTTCATTGAGAAGATCATTGACATGTGATTTCATGAGGACAAGGTCAGAGGATACCTTTTTCAACTTAGCTCTCAATATATCTTGATCCTTCAAAGCTTCAAGAAGTTGAATCTTTGCCTCCTCAGTAGTGTCAGACTCATCGGAAAGATGCTATGGATAACAATTGTCAATACTGGACTGTTTTATGAGAATAGAATGTTTAACTATTCTCGGGATAGAATAAGTTCCGATCTCATTAATAGAATCCATAAATATATGGCTTTCAATAACTAGTGATACATTATTAAAGATTTGTACTCTTGTCCATAAATTCAGATCACCACAAACACAGACTTATTAGCGCTGAAGGTTTTTGCCTGCTCTGATACCAATTGAAAAGAAGAGGGTACCAAGTACACCACCAAGTTTTTTTTCGGAAACATGTATGGACAAAACCTAATACAATTGCAAGTAGACCACTTAATAATCCTTGAAAATGTTTATGTAGAGTTTATATCTCTATCTATTCGCATCAAAAAATCTATACTTTCTGTGGAGCTAATTGTTAAGAAGAGTACTTGGACGATCTCAAAAATCAATATCCAAGATCAATCTAGTCGTATTCAAATAACTAGATCGGAATTCTGCCAAGTATGAAACTTGTTATCTATCTTTGAAGATACGAATTCTATAAGAACGAGTCTCCTAATCAATCACAATTAATATGGACTTATCTACTAAAATTGAATACCATTACTTGTGTTATTCCTATTATAAAGATAAACAATATAATGCAGAAAAGGAAAACACACAAGATCCTAGAAATTTTGTTAACGAGGAAACTACATATGCAGAAAAACCCTGGGACCTCGTCCAGATTTGAATACCGAACTATATTAAGTCGCTACAAACACTAGCCTACTATCAGATTTCGGAATGGAATGTAATTAAGACCGAATTCAACCTCCAATAAATTCAGCTGAAGTTGTGCTCCTTACGTCTCTTGAACCTCGCAATGATGTATGCAATTAATTCCATTAGCTGGCGTCCTTTATAGCCTAAGAATTGCTTCATCCTAAGTGAAGACTTTTGATACCAATCTGCCTCTAGCAGGTAAGCTTATTTGATTTCTCTTTAGATCTAATAGATCAAGGCTTGGAAATTTGTTTGCAATAGACAAATCTAGCAAACCTCACAAATCTGAAATACTTATCTTAGTTGGCTGAGAACCCTAGATTCTTAACCACCTCTCAAGAACAATCGTGAACTAATCAATTAAGAATATTTTTCATATATATATCTTGAGGAATCACAAAGTCTGAGACAAATAGAGCTTTGCGATATACATCTATCTCGTTCCTTATCGGAGATTGACGAAAACCTTAATGTTCAATAAGAATAAGATCATGATACACGAACTATCAGTTAAAATATAGTCGTTTTGGCTTCACAAATAGCTAAGTGAATTCTTTAAGCCGTAAACATAACAATTCCAGGAATAGCTAAGTGAAGTCTCAAGAACTATCAGTTAAGATCAGGATAAATAAGTGCCAGGAATTAACAATTCCAGTTGCAAGAACATCTTTATTTATATATTTTCAAGACTATAAGTAGCTTTGGATTCAAGCTAAGATAACTTGATATTCATGAAAATTTCTCAATTTAGATGAAATTCTTATTAAGAATTCATGTAAGCATGTAACAAGTGTGTCTTCAAATTACACTGAAGAATATACACCATGGTCTAGAGTTTTGGAACCTGTACAATGATAGTTCTTGGAAAATATGCCTTATGAACTTATAAGCATAATCATTTTCATTAACACCGGAGAATTAAACCATGATTCACAAACACAGAGTGCTTTAGTGAAAAAAGTTGTCGCAGAAGTGTTTATGAGAGTCGTAGCAATTCCAAACATATTTATGAAAATAGTTTATGAGAATCTGCTTAGTTTGTATTGGGTGGGTATGTACAAAGGTATGCATATCTATAAACTAGTACGTAAACTCAGGATGATGGGGTACGCGTATTGGGTATGCATACATCTAGCCATTCACGAACTCATGCCCTTGCGAAGCGCTACTGGGTATGCGTACCTCCCTCCCTCTCATTCGCGAACTTAGAACCTTAGGGTACGCGTACTTGGTATGCATACCTACCTTGTTCCGGAGGTCGGATATCTAGGGTACATGTCCTGGGTATGCGTACTTACCATCTCTCCATAATTTATGTAGTTCTGAAAACTCTCTATTAACAATTTAAAACTTTCCCAGTCGTCATAGAAAATGAATATAATTGCTTGGCAGTTTCCAAATGATCAAAAAACAAAAATTGTTCATGAAGAATAAATTTTTCTCAACCAAGATTGTTAAGGATCTATGAACATCCATTGTTTTTTCGAGAGATTTAACAAGACAGGCTTGACTCGAAATTTCTTCTTTACAATATTAAATCTACTAAAATCATAGAGCATAGTCTCATAAAGATAGAATGGTAAATATTGTGAGTGATAGGATGGTTCAGACTTCACAAACCTCTTTGTCAATGAAGTTCTCAAAATTTCTTCGTTTGGTCTTCAATCTTTGATGGTTATTCAGTGAAGTTAGATACTCAACTACCATACTCTAATCCTAGTATGAGACTTGACTTTACTAGACTATAAATCAAAATATAGTTTTACGCATCTAATATTTACAACAAGTTTGAGGTTACAAAACTTGCGAGTTCGACCGAGCACTGCTCTAAGTACATGCTTCCTTGACACTTTGCCTATAATGAGATGATCAATTCACTAAAATTTAAAATACATAAATATACTTTGTATGTTATGTTTCAATCTAAACGACTTGAAAGAAACGTAGATAGAAATGGAACAAATCAAGTCTGTATTACTAACATCGAACATAAGGATAATATGCTTGTTGATGTTGATATGTCTTCAGGTTCTTCGGAGTAACACGAGAAAGTATCAACATTTCTAATGTTCTTAATCAACCAGCTTCGAGTTTTGGAGCTAAAATATGACAACCAAACTTGACATACCAACGCTTGGTGTGTTCATCCGGGGAATGCTTTCACAAAAACCGAATGATTTTTTTTGTTTTGTTTTGTATGTGTTTGCAAACATTGGATTTGTGAGAAATTACAAGGTATTTGGCTGATGTAAAAACTCCACACACATATATAATGATTATGGCACAAACGATTATGGTCATTGTTAGGGGATGCTGGTGCATTAACCATTGGAGGAATTGTGGGACCTGTGTTGTCTTTTAAAAGTTTTAGACTTTGGATAAGATCAGGGAGGAATTAAGGGCTCCCAAATTACTTATAGCGCTACAACAACGACTACAGCCTAAAAAAAATCCTAATAACAATATGATTCAAAACAAACACCAGATTGGAACTGACATCATACAAGAAAAACATCCCAAGGATTCAATGTAAGTAAGAGACTAAAGGATAGTGGATTGTCACCTGGGAAAAAAATCATGGAAATTAAATTTAACGTGGGTTACCATAGATATGGTGTATGCCTCATCTACTTACAATTATATTGGTGTCCACCATTACTTTATATAGTGAACATGAATCAACCGATATTACACATGCAATGTACGAATATTTTTTTTTTTCAATGTCTGCAAGAGATTCCATTTTGTGGCAGTGTAACCGTGTTAAGCACGCTCAATATTACCTGTTGGTTGTACCCATTAATGGCTTGAATCAATGCCTTGTTCCAAGACAATTTCGTGAAGTTATTTGTTACCGACTTGGAATCCCTTTGTTCGCTGAAGGTGGCTGGTGTTCCAGCTGAAACATACCCATGGATATTTTTTGGGACCATGCTCTTCATTGTGCCAAGGATGTTGGGATCAAATTTTGACATGACCAAGTACGTGACGTAGTCGTTGACATTTGTCACAAAGCTGATGTGCCTGTGCGTAAAGAAGCGGCCCTTGGGCTTCTGTCTGATGATAATAGAGACTTACGCCCTGCGGACATCCTTGTTCTTAACTGGGAGAATGGCCAAGATGTTTGTATGGATGTTACAGGTGTCTCTCCCTTCACGGGTAAGGGTATTCGTAATTTTGTCCCAGGTCAGGCTATCTCTAATGATGTTTTGCGCAAAAGAAACAAGTACTTGGATCAATGTACTTCACATGGTTATGGTTTGGGTGTCCTAGCCTTTACCACGCTGGGGGAATTTGGTGATGATACTTTATGTTTTTTTAAGAGATTGAAGAATTATATTGTCAGTAACGATGTCAGTATTGGTGTTGGAAAATTTCTTTTTTATAGGCTATGTGTCGAAATTCAGAAAGGGGTTGGTGCTCAGCTTATTGCTAGGCTACCAACTAAAGTTTTGTATGATTCTATATGATGTACTCTTTTTATATTCAATTGAAATTAATATATTTTTAATTTTTTTTCAAAAAAAAAATGTACGAATATATGTGGACGTTTCAGCTATTTTCCAACCCATTTCAGTTCTTTTTTTTTTCTTCTCCCGGCCAATACATCTTAATTAACTTCCAACCAAGAGTTATCAACAATGGCGAAATAAAAGGGTAGAAGGATACTTTTCGACATATATCTACGACCCGTGCCATGAAGAACAAAGTCAACTATAAGAAGGTAGCTATGAATTTGGTCAATGATTAACAACAACTAATATCTCCAACACAACTCACCAACACTACCCAACCACCCCTAATCTATATTGATAATAATTATTAACAAATTTATTATCTAGTGATGGAAGTATATTAATTATGGTGACTAATGAGATATTTATCAAGAGAAATTAATAATACATTTGTTAAGAGAAACTTGATTTGCTCCCATGTAACGCACCGGCCGGGCGTAACAATCTTGCCTTAGCATATTCTTTGAAACATTAGGATTGTCCAGTCCCGAACATCAGTATTCCACCTGGAAAGTGTAAGAGCGTTAGGCATAATTGTGCCCGCTTTAGCTTGTAAACCTACCCAAATTAAAAAACATGGAGAAAAAAAGATAGAAAAAAATATATCTACTTCTAACACTTTCGTAGCTTCTACTTCTCCCAAATATAGGTACCAAGGAGGTGGTTGGTCGCACTAGGGTACGGTGATGATGATAGTGATAATTAATTGAAAGAAAAAAAAGTGTTGTTTATGTCTAGTCGAGGGATATCGAAGGGCCTAGAAAGGAAAATAATGTATTTAGGATATAATTAAAAATTAAAGAATGTTATGTTTCGTTTCAGTAACACAAAATTAAGTTTTGTTAATATAAACAAATTGTGTATTAGATGTAAGTTTGGTACTTCCTATTCTGTGAAAAGTTTAAAAGTCAATACACAACCTGATGTTTAGGAATGATGCTCGACAAGATGTTCGATAACTTCGCCAACAGGTTTTATATCTTGTGTCAACTGAAGAATTCTGCAAAAAATAAGGTATTACTCATAAGACTGAGTGGTATTGTTCAAATCCAACGGTGGCTACATCGAGAGAATAGGAGAAATACATCGGTGGATTCTTGTATCATGTGCTCTTGGAATGGCCATCGTATTTATTACATTAATCATGTAAGTGCCATATTCTAGAATAGTATGAGTACGCCGATTAATGGAATGACATATACAATTCAAATAAGATCATAACTCATGCCTTAAAGTGTAGTATACTTGGTTTGAATTTTACAATATTATAGAGAAGGCGTAGGAATGTTACAAACAATAAATAGTAATTTGACGGACTAATATACTTTTTCGTATTTTCATTTCAACTTTTTTGCTAAAGAGGGCAGCATATAACAATGTGGCATTGCCTTAGTGTTTAAAAAGAACAATAAAAAAATGAGCATTTAGAAGTAAGAACCATATAATAACCATTAGAAAAGAAAAACAAATTACATTTTGAAAAGATGAGGGTACCCAAATACACCACAATCTTTAAATTATCCACCTACAAGTCCTCTTACCGAAAGTGATTGTTTATGGACAAAGTTGAGACAATACTACAAATCGGTATTCACACTTGGTGTGATCGTCTATGGATACGAGATCGAGACAATACAGCAATCAAAGTGTGATTACTTGATAATAGGTTCGGACTTAACCAAACTCTATAGGATCACTATCAAGTAATACGGAGTTAGCGTTTGTGTAATTTACTTTAAATTATAATAATAACAATTATAATTGCGGAAAGGAAAAGTAAATGACACAGCAAGATTTTGTTAACGAGGAAACCGCAAATGCAGAAAAACCCCGGGACCTAGTCCAGAATTGAATACTCTCAGAATTAAGACGCTATACAAAATCTAAACCACAACTTCGTATAGTTGAGACCAAGCAACTAAACCTAGTTCACTTAGTTTCTTCAGTATCCATGCGCTTCCGACATTCAATAAGTGCACGCACTGAAACAATTCCTTTGGATCGTATTCCAAACAGTAAAGGAACAACAAATCTGTTTGGTAACAACTCTCTTGATTCTTTCAGATGAAGATATCTCAAGTCATATGCAAAGACTCTTCCGTTTAAACTAATAAACTCCTTTGCCTAGTTAGATCAATCTATCCAACAACTACCAAGGTAGCAGGGTTTAGATTTGCAATCAACCATTATAGATTTCAACAAGAAACTATAAGGTGATGCCGATCTCACGCAACTAATCAATCGAATAAATCTGATTCTAGTTGGATCCCAGCCGATCAAGGTTTGTGCACACCCAAAGATACAAAAACCAAATAAAAAATCTTCTTTGTCTTCAAATCTTCTTTAATCTTCAATAAACACCTGCACAACACCACTTGAATTTCTTGTGATCAATCACGACAATTGATTATCAAAAGATAAATTCTAAAGATCTCGTCGAGTCTTATATCGAAGAGAATATTCTCAAGAATAAACAAACTAGGTAACAATTGATTATCAAAAGATGTCTTTAAATCTACAAACAAACGACACACAAAAATAGCCGAAAGGCTAAAGATCTTGAATAGTTGTACACTGGCGACACTTCGCGAGACATTTCGACACTTGATCTAGTTTGAGTGAATCTTATATCGAAGAGAATATTCTCAAGAATAAACAAACTAGGTGCAATCGTAAATTCAACAACCGTTAGTCAATCAAATCAATCAAAAACTAAAATAAACTTGGAGATCTCGATTCTCGCAATTATCTAGTTTTCTACCAACGGTACTCAAGTTCAAGGTCGAGAGCTTCTTGATCCCAAAATGAGCGAAGTCTTTAAACGAGCGGTCATGCATCAAACAAACGACTGCAGAAACGTAAAGAGAATTATTCTCAGGATGATTGATCAAGGGAAGTTGAATCACTTTCTAAAAGGAGGAGAAAAAGGCCAAACATTACCACCACCACCCGAAATGCAACAAAAAGGAAACATTTGTGATAGAAATCGGAGGCGAAAGCTAAAAATTTGAATTGCAACTCTATCGTCCACTCTTATCGTACAATCGAAGATTTCATGACAACGTGCTCGGTACTTTGCGAGAGATTCGCGATAAAGAAATAATGAGTCTCGGCGAAACGACGCAAGAAAAGTGGCAAACAAGACTATTTCTTTCTGCAGAAAGTGCCAAAAGGAAGAGAAACACATGATAGCCCGTTGGTTGTGAAACTAGAGATTAACCCGAAACCGGTTGATAGAGAAGATGATGAGGCGTAAGCTTGTGGGCGATCAACCGAGATCTTAATCGACACCCTAAGTTCGGTGAATATTCTTTTCTACCATACTTACAAGACGATGGGAGGAAAAGATGAGGATTTGATCTCTCTACATACAAGATATATGGCTTTAATGGCACCAAACAAACCAAAGGGAGAGGTTCACATGAGAATACCTCTACAAGGATTATCAACCGATATTTTATTCGTGTGGTTGACGTGGAATCTCCATACAATGCGGCCGATAGGGGAGGCCATGGCTTCATGAAATCTTGGGAGTCGCGTCAACATATCATCAATGTATTAAATTCCCGCATCCAAATGGCATTGGTATTATACAGGGAGATTGGAAGGAGTCGCAACAATGTCATGAAGTAGATATAGAAAGTCACAAGAAAGGAATGCCAAAAGAAAAGGTTGGAAACAACATGAGAGATGAGCGGAGAAAGGAGAAATTGATGGTGGATGCCATAGAAGTAAGGACTGCCTCGCGAGTGAATGCCTAGAGACAAGCGAATCAAAGAAGTAAAGGATATGAGGAACAAAAAGGCATAAGAAGTGAATAATCAACAAAAACAAAGAGAAAAAATAGTAATTGAAGTAATGATGTGCGAGAATCTACAAAGAGTATATGGGAATTCAGTTAAGAAAGAAAAATGAAAATACTGCGAATACTTCGAAACAAGTATCAAGAAATAATGAAACATGAATGATTGAATGATTTAACAAATATAAATGCGCAAATGAATGGGACGAACCTTTATGGCGACACCCTAGTTCGCGAATAACATTTCGAAGAGGCAAATGTAAGACCTAAAAGTGCGTCATATAAGGGGGTATCTCTCGCCGTGGTTCAAAGTCAGTACAAGACCATGAAAATTTGGGGCCCATGAAAGCCTATCCGGAAGAGGTACCTTGGATTCCCAACTATATATGTAGGTTATACCCTGGTTGGGCGACCGAGGGTCTCTTCCTAGAGTCAGTGTATGCTCAAGGCGCCGAGGTACACGGTTGAGCTACCCTGCCCATTCTTGGTATAGTCTTGGCATGCGTTGCACTCGCCCGAAGAAAACTCCACTTAGGGTGCAGTCTCGTAACCATAAACCCTATAGGTATAAGGGATAAGAGACAAAACAATCGGTTGTTGTTAAGACCGGATGGGAGGAGCTAGTCTTGTATGGCCGATGTTTCGCCTCCTTGAAGGGGCAACCGGAGATGATAAGGCGGTGCTCTCCAATAGGGGGAGTGCCAAAACAGACGCAAATGTCATGAGGCTTTGTTTTCGCAAGGAGACTTAGGCTTGTCATATTTGTGCAATGATCCTCAACAGAGGCAATAATACTAACGCGAGGGTAAGGCGAGATCAATGGATCTTTGCACGTTTCCCCGCGATTTCGTCGCAAGGCCGGCAATGTCATAGACTTTATATTCGCAAGGATATCTAGGCCTGTCATATTGTTACAACCAAAACATCCTGCAGAGGCAAAAATACTTGAAAAAATGATAAGGCAAGATCAATGGGTCTTTACATACAAGTGTAAAGACGTCCTGCGATTTTGTCGCAATGAAAGGGCGGCTCTAACTTCTGACTTGGAAGACCACACAAAATGATAAGGCAAGGTCAATGGGCCTTTGCATGAAAGTGTAGAGCGTCGCGACCTTCGCAGAAAAAGAGATAGCATTCTCAATTCATAAAGATATCTCCCGACCTTCGCAGCCATACATTTCAACAACATTAAAATTATTATCCAACAAAATACATGAGGATAACTAACTTTTCCATCAAAGATAAATATCAGAGGCAAGTATGGGAATGGAAAAAGATGGAATATTGTTATTCATCTTCTGACGAAAGAGTTATACATTAATAATGTTAGCCAATTATATTACAAGGAAGAACTACCAAAAAAGGGGAGTGAAGATTGAATTCATGAAAAAAGAGTTCACTATAACAAAGATACAGCAATGTACGAGATATTACACGGATTATATCTTTGGTGATTCTTCTTCTTCATCCGATTCATAAAGTTCGGTGTTTAACTTTTGAATTCTCTCGTCTTTATCGCGAGATGACTTCCCTCTCTAATTCTTGAATCTTCTTTTCAATTGCAAATTCTTTTTTCAAGATTGTTGCTCTTCTCTCAAGAGTCTTACTTCACTCATGATCGAAGCAATGTCGAGTATCCTCCGAATCCTTTTTGTAGCTCCAAATCGAAAGATTTCACAAACTCAAGAATTATAGAAAGAAATTACGAAAGCCAAATTTGAAGTCGGAAACATACCTCTTTCTTCTTCTCAGTTAACAATTGATTATCAAAAGATGTCTTTAAATCTACAAACTCGAGAGTTCTAAAGATCTAAAACTACACTTCGATCTAGTTTGAGTGAATCTTATATCGAAGAGAAATATTCTCAAGAATAAACAAACTAGGTGCAATCGAAATTCAACAACCGTTAGTCAATCAAATCAATCAAAAACTAAAATAAACTGCAATTATCTAGTTTTCTACCAACGGTACTCGTGCCCACGAAGTCTTTAAACGAGCGGTCGTAAGAGATTTCGCCTAATTAGGGTACTTTCCTCTTCGGATAGACGACTCCACCGGAAACAACAAAAATATGAAGTTTGCCTGGCTCTTAGGATAGTTTGCTAGAAATGCAAACTTGGGTATTTATAGACCAAGGATGTTTGGACACCAAGGAATTTTCAAAACCGAATATTCTCAAGATATGCAATAAATGCCCAAATCGGTTTTCATATTTCCTAGAAATGCTTTGTCCAATATTTTCCGAAATCTCTCAATAGAAAATCTCCAATTAGTAAATGCACATTACCAATTTTTATTTCTAGAGATATGCATTTAATTGCTGGTAATTAAAGCATATAAAACTAACAACCTTAATTAAAAGATTCTTAATTTATTTCGGACCGGGATCTTCTTGAGTTATTAAGGAATATCTTTGAACAATAAAAGATAAGAGTTAATGTTCATGTTCAAAGTATGTTGACATCTTTTCTTTGTAAATCCTCTTTCATATTTACAATCTTGGAATTGATTATACCACACTTCCAAACAAGTTTAGAATTGGTTCATCTGTATTCCAAGACAACTATGTGATTGATCAAATATCAAATCATTAACATGGGTTCACGGTTCTACCAAACACAAGGATCTATTCTACCTCAATATGGTTTGCTTGTAATCGAACACACAAGTTACCTGGTCCGGTTACGTCAGTTACCAGGATCAGTAACGTCAATTACCAGGACCGGTTACCATATACTCATGGTATTACTTGTGATCGATTACACAAGTCACTAGGATCGGTTACACCAATTACAAGGATCGATTACACAACTCTTTTGTGATCGGTCACACCAATTACTAGGATCGGTCACACCAATTATAAATATCGATCATACCATCTCAAGTGATTACGTAGGATCGGTTACACTAATTAAGTCATACCAAATCATAAGTCAGGCACTGTGATTAGTTATACCAAGATACATAACAAGTTATGATTGGTTCTACTAACTCACACATATTGGTAATCCAAAGATATGCAATGAATAACAATACCAATAAGCCTAGTGATTTCTCTTTCGATTCATAAAACAAGTTCATGAATGTACTTCCTTTAAATAAATGTAAACATTGTTTCCTAGGATGAAATCTTCACCTTTACCCATACACATAATCACAATAACATTCATACGATTATGTCGATGTCATATATACGAAGTTCAAAAGATAAGCGTTATACTTAGTATTCTAATTCCTTAATACTATGATCATGTGATCATGTCTCACTACTAGAGTATAATCATTCACAGCTTCGCAGTTATGTTTTCAATATAGCACGACTTGAAAGATACGTTAGTAATGAAACAGTTCAAGTCAATATTACTAACCTCAAGAGGAAGGATGATGTCGTTGTTGTAGCTTGTTACTTCTTCACATTCTTCAGGTCTTCGAGTAATACTTGTATGTCTCATAATCCTAGACTTTCAAGTCTAACCTATACGAAGTTGTCTCTAGTACATAATCAAGTGACTCTTAGATGAGTTTTGATTCACTAAAATATGACAACCAAACTTGACATACCAACGCTTGGTGGGTTCAACCGAGATATGCTCTAACACATTTACAAAAATAATGATAATGGTACCGAGGTTAGAGACAAAATTACAAATACTTACACACACAACTGCCAATTAAAACTTAGATATTCCCTTTTCATTAAGCACATCATGAGGTACTACTCATAAAAGCTAGCAAGTAAATTATTTTTCGATGTAGAGTAAAACATCACGATGAAGAAACCAACATTAAAAAATATATATATATCTCATCGCGGGATAGCCAGTTTTGTACTTTCTTATTTGTTTGAAAGCTTGCAATCATGTAATTTGTGTAATAATCTTGTAGACATGTAACACTAAGTTTAGTTCTATGAGGCCCCTTAAACCCCTTCCACTCTTTGCTGACGCATAATTAATCACCATATTTTGATACAATAAATAAATGCATGAACCTAATTCCAAGTGCAAAAGAATCAATGTATTTTACCTTTCTTCCATCTCGACTACGAGACTAATTAAAAGGGAGTTACTCCTACATCATGGAATCCCATGTTTTCCACAATCTTGGGAATATTAATCTTCTGTTTGATGGAGATATTTATGTGTTCGAAATAATTTGATGATGACCCAAATATCTTTATAAAACAAAGATGCAATCTTTATATGAAAGTCATTATTTTAAGCTATATTAATTCTTAAGTGCAAGCCCATATGGGGAAAAAAGAGTAGAATTTATAGATAATAAATATTAAAAGTTACATAACGTTATTTGCTTCTTCTATTATGTACCTTTATAGATACAATAAATAATAAATGAACCTAAATCCAAGTACAAAAGGATCAATGTATTTTACCTTTATTCCATCTCGACTATAGGACTAAAAGAGAGTACTCCTACATCATGGAAGTTCATATTTTCAATAATCTTATGAACATATGAATCTTCTGTTTGATGGAGATATTCGCATGTTTGATAATGACCCAAATACCTCCATAAAACACAAATGCAATCTTTATACGAAGGTCATTGTTTTAAGCTATAATAATTCTTAAGTGCTAGCCCCTATGAAAAAAAAGAAAAAAAAGGAATTGATAGATAATCAAAATCAAAAGTCACATAACGTTATCTGCATTTTTTGTTATGTACGTCACTATCTAGTGCAACCAATATGGCGAAGCAAGTATCCTCTGTCACTTCAATGAAAAAAGGTACATGCATCAAGATAATCCTTTCATGGTAATTATTTGTTCATATCCTGTAGAAATTGAACCAAGAGGAAACTAATTCCCCTCAGAACATACATGGTCATTGGAGGAACTAAAGGGCGGCTAACCACCACCACCTTTTTTTCTTATAAGATCTTATTATGTTAGTAATTACTCCTTAGTCAGGTAAAATTCATTAGCTAGTTCACCAGGTCCATTAAGTTAGTCCACCATGTCTAAGTAATTTAGTCCACCAAAGACCACCTTTCTGAACATTTGGTTCCATTTGAAGAATAAGAAAAGAGAGAATAAGAGAGGACAAGATAGAAAGTTGAAGGTCTGAAATATTTAGTCCACTATCTTCATTACTTTAGTTCTACTAGTCTTTTGCATTTTGTCACCATAAAAACAACATTATTAAGGAGTATTTTACTTCTTCTGCACTCCAAGATCTTTCTCTTACAACTAGTCCATAGTAGTTGTTCATTTAATGATGACTTCTATTCTTCGCCAAAAACAAAAAAAACAAAAAAAAAAAAAAAAAAAAAAAAAAAAAAAAAATTGTTCATTTGATACAGGAATGGACCACATTTGCGCACTAATTATGCGATTCCTTAAGAAGAAAAAAAGTGTCGCGGCCTTCGGCCGCCTTGTTTACTATTAGTGCTTCCCTGTTAATTTTTTTTTTTTGACCCCACCCCCTAATTGGAAATCCTGGCTCCGCCACTGACCATGGTACCGGTTCCTCGACCTAACATGCAGAATGAATCTTACTATGATTTATTAAACCTATGAAATTCTTCAATAAACAATGTGGTTCTTTTATTCTGCTTCTTAAATTTCTTAGCTTCATTAACAGATTATCTTAATATAGGTGTTAAATGCCACAAAATACTATTTGGATTATAAGGCTGGCGGATGCAAAATCGTGAAAAAACAATAATCAAAATTGTTGGCAGAATCAATTTTATTCAAAACACATAATATAAAAAATTACCATGGTAATACATATAATTGATTATCACTCATAGACAGCATCGTCAGCGCCTTTGATACTTATGTCTGTCGACATAACAAAAAATTAATCATAAGAAGATATTAGACATTGGAACAGGGTGATGAGATCAAAATAAGCATTTAAAATATGAATTAAATTTATTTAAAAAATGCTTGAAGAAGATATTGTTAAGATTATGGAGCATATGAGAGCAGAGAAGAAGAAGAAGGAGAATGGGAAGAAATGAGGCTAGATACGAATGCTTGGTTTAGGATTCTGTAGAAATAGTTTAGGAATACCCTGTACAATTAAGTATGGGGTGTAAACTAAGTGTAATAATTTTTTAATATAAAAACCAATCGAAGAGTGGGTTTCTATCACCATGGAGAATTTAGAGCAATCAAGATTTGCTAAGTGTTCCTCCCAGAAGAGTTAATGCCCAGACTCCCTTTTTTAGACAATAAGAATCGAGGATTCCATCATCGATCAATGTGAGAACTCACATAGTTTAGAGTATAAAGGGGGAGATTAATGAGACAATAATTAGGTAAACAACACGGGCGTGTATTCTATGGTTCTGCATGAATCTCCATGGCATCCAACCTTTATATGGTTTGACTGCTACTCTCGAATTCATACAATGGTACCTTAATAGACTTCTCATGTTTTATATAACAAATAATCTCAAGAAGTGTATGATAAACTATTCAATGCAAGTCAATTAATAAACTTGATTGAGAGGAACTTCATAAAATAGGAGCTTATGAGGTTTATGGAAACCGTGAAAGTCAAATAAAATAGTAATAGCAACGCCCAGCTTTCATTTGCAACTTAGAATGTACGGCTGTGTCATCATTAGGTCCAACCTGTATATTGTCTGACTGCTACTCTTGAAGTCATACAATGGCAACTTAACAGATTTCTCATGTTTTGTACAATGGATATTCTCAAGAAGTGTATCATACACCGTTAAACGCGGATTTGTTTCATACACGAAAACCTTTAGGCACGTATTGTCAAGAATACCACATGTGGAAAAAATATTTTTTACCTTGATGTTTTATGTTTCGATTGTGAAAAACAAAATGATTGTTTTTATTGCACTTTTCATTGAATGGTAAATATGGCGTCCACTTGTAAACCATACCTTGACATTTGATCAGAATTTTCAGCACGACTTTATAAGTTTAAATATAGATTAAAGGTCTAATTTAGTCGGATTTGTGTCATCTTCATAATTGGTTAGTCACGTTCTTGTCGTTTATAACGAAGTTCAAGATAACTTGAGATCATATAAGATAGTTGTCGTTTATAACGAAGTTCAAGATAACTTGAGATCATAAAAGAAAGTGAAAGACAAAACTTCTTCTTAAATGGTTGAAATTTCGTATTTGATTAACAAAATATTTTATCATACAAAGACCTTGTAATGTAAATTAGTGATACATATCAGTCATGTAATTCATAAATATAACCCTTACCAAAGATTTGGAGAAGGTGGTTAATAGTGATTTAAGGGACCGTTCATGGGCCACGCAGTTTTTCCTTCCTTCAGCAAGGCTGAGTTAAACCCATCATTAAGTGCATTCATGTCAAGCACATTCCTAAGGGAGAGGTTGGGTCCTCGTCACCCTGTATTTTTGGTTGGTCTGAGAATATAAGCAGGGAGAGCATGGACCAACAATTAGGTATTGTTGAATTCCAAATTAATCCATCTTCGGAAAAAATTCTAAACACACACCCGATAAACATAAAAGTCAACTCGTAGTTGTAATTTTGTTATGGAAACGGAGGAATTAGGGATGCAAGAATATCCTGGTGAAGAATTCTCGAAATCATTAATTTTCTACACAGAAGAAAAAAAGAGTTATTATTTTTGTAGAAAATTTTATTTATTAATTTTTTTGATAAATAATTAACTTATTTAATAATTATATGACCTTAGTCGTACAATACTTTAGGTGGCGGCCTAGCAATAAGATGGGCGCCAACACCCTTTTGAATAGCAACCCCTAGTCCATGAAAAAGAACTTAAAATCGGCATATAACAAAGTTCTCTCCCAAGAAAAAGGATGATGTCTTCTTCCTGATTATTTATGTTATGATTGTACGATGTTTCCTGGAATAGTTCATGCAAAGTGAAAATTCATTTTTCTACCAATTGGGGCTCTCTTCTTTCACCACTCCTATGGATGATCTACAGGATTCACAACTACCCCTCTTACTACAGGTTCTCTTGAAAGTCTTAAAGCGATAGATAATTAATCATCAAAATACTTTTAACTATAAGCAACGTTGTGAAAAAGTAAATCAGAGATAGAGGTTTAAACAAGGTACTTGAAACCATCATTAAACGTGGATCGTCGATTTGAGATATTGTCCACCCACTGTCGGTAACGCTGACCGGGTATAATTAAATATGGGTGTAAAGAAAGTGTAATAAATTCTAAACATAATAGCCAGTAGGAGAGTGGGTTTCGATGACCACAAAATATTTGCACCAATTACATTTTGCTAAGTGTCCTCACTATAACTCATGCTTCTATTTCAGCCAATAGGAACCGATGGTTCCATCACTATTAAATTTGGGAGCTTATTTGTTTAGGTCTTTCAGTGTTAGATGAGTTGATACCCTTGACCATTTATTTTCGTCGTTTTGCGAAGAATTTTGCAGAAAGGAAAAACATTATACTTTAATTAAATCTGTGATCTGTTTGCTGCGTTGGCATTGCTTTCCCCCTCTATCAAGAAAATTCACCATACCATCTCGAGAACTTATTACGGTAATACTTGTCTCTTGTTATAATTGATTTACCCCTTTATGGTCGATGATGGGAAAGAAATGTGTATCATGATCATAAACAAACTAGACTAGAATAAAAGAATTTACAGTGTTTTGCTTGATTGTCAAGGAGAAAGAGATCATATTTCTAGTCCGAAAAAAATATTAAACTTGACTTAGTATCGGAATCAACTGAGTTAGCAGGTAGACAACGAATTTCCCTCTCTTCGGATCACTTTTTGCTTTTCTTCTAACAAAAGTCTTTAAAAGTATCCATGGGATGGTAGACAACGAATTTCCCTCTCTTCGGATCACTTTTTGCCTTCCTTCTAAAAAAAATCTTATCCATGGGTAAACACTAATGAGTAGAATTTACAACGTGTAAACGTCCAATTTTATAAAAATATTTAATCCCTAAACATTCCCACCAAGTAATACGGACACATAACTCACAAAGCTACTAATTTATCGAGGTTTCACTTTATTTAGAAATATTAGGACTTACATTATTTCAGGTTGCAAAAAAAAAAAAAAAAAAAAAAAAACTTTATTTCAGGTTACCAGAAAACTATTACATTGCTAACAAGGTATGAGAATTGTGGAATCATATGCCACGAGCATCTTCTCCACCAATTACTATTTACTTTGTTGATTATTTCATCTGCAGCTACCAAATTGCTGGCAAGAGGTGCATTGCTGGCAAGAGGTGCAATACTTGATTACACAAGTGGCAGGAGTCATACTGCTCAGTGCTCCACGAACGATGAGAAATCAAACTAGGCATCAGTTTTTACCTCTTTAATTAGAAACCTATTATAGGGGCTCCAAATATTTGGTTTTGAGGCTCACAAGATGATAAAATCGGGTTATGAAATAGTAATCAACAAAACCCCCATATCTAACTATTTTTCATAATGGCAAAAATACCCTCCATGAATTATAAAATTAAATTTATTATCTTCTCCTTCTCTTTTCATTCATAAATCATGATGAAGATGATGATCATATACAAAAAACTAAATCTATTATCTTCTCCTTCTCTTTTCATTCATCAATTATGACGAAGATAATGATCATAAAAAAAAACCTATTATTCTTCTTTCTCTCTTCTTCTTCTCCGTCGTGATGAGATGACGATCTTAAAAAGAAAAAACTAAGAAAACCCATCACTTATTTTTGCAAATCCTATTCAATTTCAGTAGTGTCTACGGTTGGGAAAATTCATATTTCCCAACCCTAGACAGTCTACGGTTGGAAAAATTCATATTTCCCAACCCTAGACAGTCTACGGTTGGGAAAATTCATACTTCCCAACCGTGGACAAATCAGTCTACGGTTGGGAAATATGAATTTTCCCCACCGTAGACAGTTCTGAAACTGTTTTTCCAAAAACCCAATTCGATGGATTCCGCTTATCCATGCATTGAAACCAATTAAATAAGATGGGTTTTTTATTTTGATTTTTGTTAAAGGGAGAGCAAAACAGGATATGAGGAGTGCAAAAATCGTAATTGACTCATCAATTAGCACCGATTCAATAGATTTTTCTAACTCGGACAAATATGTCCCCGCAAAATATACCTGCTAATTCAAACAGGTGTGTTGTTACCCCTTTGGTGATCACAATCCCGCACAATTAGAGAACTTCGCATCTTCCGACTTTATGCAACAGAAAAGAATCCCCTTTTACATATGATACATCCTAGATTAAGTTTATGTATAATCCATTACCGAAGGAATTAAGTTTGATTTGATAGAATAGATTATAAATTGTTAGGGATTGATTATGTGCGATTTAACTTATAATTGTTTGATTATGATATGGCGTTAACTTATAATCTCTTAACAGAAGAATCAAGTGCGATTTTCTAAAAAAGCTTTTTATAAATTATTATATTAGGGTTTGATTATCCAAAGGCGTTTTGTGTTTACACTTGGTCATGGAATTAAAGGTAAATCGAGGTTTGCTCGTAATGGGACTTTGCCTCAATTGGAGCGAAAAGCAAGTCGTTCCTTTTATCCTGTTATTGTTCAAGTTCACTTTGGAATTTTTAGTCACTCATCTCAGGAAAGAAAGTACTCCATGTCTCCATATTGATGGGTGCGTGTTATTTTAGTTAGTGGTGTGTTTAGCAGGTGTGAACACGGGAATCACGTAAGCATCTCCCTGTTCACAAACAATCTCCGCATGAATTGAATACACGCATTAGGTTATGAATATCAAATACATAGATAGGTGTTGATTCATTGATTCCAAACCCCGCGGGTTTGTCATGATCTCATCAACATCTCTCAATAATAGATCTAAAGAGTGAACATATAAATGAGGATATACGAGTGCTAAATGTAAAGGAGACAATGATTTACGTGGTTCAGCACTAAGGCCTACATCCACGGATCTGGGGGTATTCACTATGTAGTCAATGATTACAAGAATAGTCGCAAGACTTTGTGTTTATCGAACCCATAGGTTGATGTTCATACTTACTTCTCTATGATCTCACCTATTCTCTAGTTCTCTCCTATTCTCTAGTTCTCTCCTCGTGTCCCCCCATTCATGTTTGGAAGGGACGTATATATACAGCTAATTTAGGTGGGTCCCTTGGAAAAGAGTTGTTGAGGTCTTATCTTCTTGTGTTTTGTGCATAGTCCGCGGACTTCCTTGTCATTCCGCGCCTTCTAATGTTTCTACGTTCATTACGCTGACCAGCCCATGCTCTCTCCGTTGGTTATCTGACACGTGCCCCCTGAGCAGCATTAAATGCGGGTGGTTGGGGCGGTCCAGTCTGCGCCAGGCGGTGTCAGTCTTCCCTTGTCACGTCCGTGTCAGTTGGACCTTCCCAGCCGTTGATTATGCCTCACCTCGTGATGAGGTAAAGTGTAGCAGAGTAGCTCTTTGGTGTTACGTGGGGATACCTCCCTCTGATGCTCCTTCATCTTCGACCGTTGAACTTGACAGATGACACGCCGTCTAGATCCTATGGATGCCCCTACGTGTCATCTACTTTTATGACATGGCCTCCGCGTGGGCTTTGCTAGTACACGTGGTGAGGGAGATAAATAAGTGTACTTACAATTTGCCCCTCTTCTTGTGACTGGGCGCCAGCCTTAGTTGGGAGAAGAATCGTGTGGCACGTTTTTATCTCTCTCTTCATAACTTCTCCTAAAAAGGAGTTACTTGCATTTATTGTGCACGTTTCCCATATCCGGCCATAACTGCCCCTTGGGTAGTGGACGGTTTCTCTTGGTCCTATAAAAAAGAGAAGGATGAGGGAATGTGAATTAAATTCACATTCTCTGTTTATTCTCTGCTCCACCTTCTTCTTCGTCTTCTTAACTTCTTCTGCCACCATTCTTGTTACTCGTTGTTGCTTTATTGCTTTGGTGTGTTTTGTTTTTTCTTTGTTTCTTCTTTATTCTTTCTTTGCTCTTCTTGTTGTTGTTGTTTTCTTTGTTGCTTATTGAAATTCAAGTAGGATTTTTTACTTGGTTTACTCGCCATTTATACCCTTATTGAGTTCTTGATTTTCTGGTGATGAATCATGATGAGTTTAATCTTATGCATGTCATGGAGTTTGAGAATGGTCGCCGCTGGACCGTGTGTTTTACCGGCCACATTTGATTCTCTGTTTCTTCTTTTGTGTTTGAGTAATAGCTTGAGAGCTTGAATGGTTGTAGATGAAATCTAGGGTTTTTCTCACGTTCGCTGCTGTTCTTGAGATTTTTTCATTTTTCGATCTTCCTTGACTCTGATTTGTACTTCTATTTGCGTTTGTGTCCGCAGATATATCCGATCGTTCGCGGGTTCCTTATCAAACTCCTCCGTCAAGTCCTCATAGATCTCCTCGGAGGGATTCTAACATTATGGGCGGAACTTCGGCTCCTATTACGCGGGGTAATCCTCGGGATAGACGAACATC
This sequence comes from Papaver armeniacum, assembly GCA_023531295.1. NCBI lineage: Eukaryota > Viridiplantae > Streptophyta > Magnoliopsida > Ranunculales > Papaveraceae > Papaver > Papaver armeniacum. The sequence continues at coordinate 76,752 of JAJJWW010010057.1, read as the reverse complement.
CTCATCCTCTGGTCAGAGGCCTTCGCTCAAAAAAGGTGATCCGCCGCAGGGGTCTAAGTATGTCGTGAATCGTCCTAGGGATGGGTCTCCTAAGAGACAGCAGAATCCGAGCGATGAACTTCTAGATGTGCAGCCTCTTCGCGCCATGCCTCCACCGCGGACTAATCTTCCTTTGACTCCATCTGTGCCTAATTCAGGCAAGTCAACTAAGAATCAACCTCCGAAGAGGAAGGCTTCAGAGATAGGATCTTCGGGAGATGTAGTTCCTCCTAAGAAGAAGGTAGCGGGTTCTGCAGAGGACGTTGCGGGAAACGTTTACGAGGATGACTCTTCTGTTACCTTTCGTCCTTTACCTTTGGGTAACAAGAAGTTCACTTTCAGACACATCGATCTTGAAGCCTTCAAATTGAAGCATGGTCTTCAGCACTTCCAAGTGCGCTTTTATGCCCCTGATAAAGATATAACCTATGAGATGGTTACCAATTATCGCATACGATGCCTTTCATTTATTGACGACCGTGGGTGCTTTGAGGCTGGTTTGATGTTGCCTTTGTATAAGGCTGGTGACGATTTCTACTACCGGGTTTTGTCTAGCCGCGATCTTCGCTAAGAAGATTCATAACCGTGGGGTGCAGCGGTTGACAGGAAATTATCTTCGCCATCTCCGAGAATGCTATCTTCGTAGCAAAGGGCAAACGATGATGACCTGCTATACCCCCAAGTTAGAGGAGGAGAAAGGGTGGTATACTCCTGAAAATTTCAACAAGTCCTTTGGAGATTATGTTAACAGGAATACACGTAAGCCGTGGTCTGTGAGTCTGCGGAATATTGTTGTTGGTAAGGGGGAAATTTGCCTTTTGAGCGAGGTAAGTGATTCCAAAATGGCGAGGGTTCCTGGTGTTGAAGGTCTTCCTATTCCGCCGATGAGAGAATTAAGCGTGATCATGACTATGAGTGGTCTCACTCTTGTTCTTGAAGTTGTTGGTCCGTGGGCCTATGGTTGGGTCCCCGGACCCCATGGTTGGCGACCTACTGTTGATGATCCTTATCGCGAAGCCTCTCCTTCTCGTTATGCCCATTACGCCCTTGGCGAATGAGTTTTGGAGGTATGGATTTTGCTTACAATCGTGATGTTGATGATGCGGAAGATGAAGATATCTCCGATTCTAACCCTCCTACGCAGAGTGCTAACATTGCTAAGGTGTGTTGTTTGTTTTCTACGTACATATGCCCCTTCGTTTTCTTAAGTAATGTTGATTATGCTAAGGAAAGGAAATACAAATGGCTCTTTTAGCATCGTCTCTTTATCATTATGTTTCATTGTCATTATGTCTCGCAGTGCTTAGAAAGAAAAAGATCAATCCCAAGCAATCGTCGAATTCTCCCACCGAAGATTCTACGCACTTCGAGGAAGTGAACAGTCCAGTGGATGGTGACGAGGATGTTTCCGATAAGGAAGAGCGGATTGGGACTTCTCCACCCTTTCAAGAAGGAAACAATGTTGTTGGTGGGGGCGTCGGTGGAGGTGATGGTGATCAGACCACCGGTGGTGGTAGTGGTGATCGGGCCCCTGGTGGTGGTAGTGGTGATCAGGCACTTGGTGTTGGTAGTGGTGATCAGGCCCCTGGTGGTGGTAGTGGTGATCAGGCCCTGGTGGGGCTGTTAAGTCAAGTGGGGCCGCGGATATTGAGGTTGGTGAAAATCTGATCACAGAGGACAGTGGCTTTGGCCTGCAGCGGGCCGTTGTAGACAAGGGCAAGGGAGTTGCTCTTGGTAGTAGTGATAAGGATGGGGATACTTACTGAGAGTTCTCCTTTGGTAAGGTTTTATCCGGGGGACAATCTTTTGACATGGCCGCAGCTATAAAGCTTGCCTCGGATTTCAATTTGCTTTCCGCCGGTGATGACTGGGATGTTCTTCAAGATAGCCGCGGAGATGGGTTAGTACGCGGATCTGATGCTGAGGTTCTGGTGGTTCATCCAGAGGGTTTTGTTGGCGCTTCTTCCTCTGCTGGCGGGGCTTTGGTGCAAGGTAATACTGGTGCTTTACTTGGTGGGAAGTCCTCAGATTCTTCCTCAGATGATTTCTCGCTGTCTTTAACCGCGGATGGCGATGATGCTATTTTGGCTTGGCTTAAAAAGAAAGATTTGCTTGTCGTGTCACATCCTGCCCCTGTGATTGAAGGGGAAAAGAGTTCGGACTCTTTTACTCGCAGGCATATGGAGCTAACCTCCGAGGAGGTGGTAGATGGAGAGTGGGACAAGAATCTTGTGGCCAGGCGGGGATTGATCTCGTGGTGAATCCTCCCTCTCTCATTGCGGGCATGATGGCTATTGCCGATGGGTACCAAGACTGATTATCCCCAGCAAGAGCGTTATTGGAGGTTTGCCCTGCTCTCTCTATCCCTGATTTTACTAAGGTGTGTTATGTGAACTAATGTCCCTTTTTGATTGATAGATGATGAGGAGTGAGTACTGCAACCATAATCTTTACCGGCTCTTCAAGGCTAAGTCTCTCAAGCTTGAAGCGAAACTCCGCCATCGTGAAGAGGTGCTTTCGAGTGTTGAAGCTGCGGCCTCTGCTAAAGATAAGGAAATAGCAGAGTTGAAGGGTCTGCAGCAAGCGCAAGGAGCGAGCAGGACGTGGAAGAGGCAAAGCTGCGTTCTGAGCTAGCTTCGGTCAAGGACAAGTTAAAGGTGGCTGAGAAGAATTCTTCATCTATTTCAGGTCTACATCTCATTCTCTTTGATTATTAGATGTTCCTTATATGTTCTGAGTTATCTTCTTCTTCCCCCCTCCCGCTGTACTATCTTCAGTGGGTGGAATCCCGAGTTGATGTGGCTTCGGGGTGAGAGAATTCGTCAAAAGGTCGTATTCTTTGAGTTAGTTGAAAAACTCAAGAGTGAATCGGAAATGGAACGCTCGCGCGGATGTCCATAATGCTATGGCCGAAGAATGGCGTAAGAAAAAGTTTTGCTTGGTAGATCTGCAAAACCAAAATAACCATGACCGTCATTTATTCAACGGGGCTCTTTTATGGACGCGGGATAATCTTGAGAAAGCCCGTGGTCAGATTTCCGCTCTAGAAGTTAAGCTCAATGTCATGGAAGAAGAACTGCGGCAAGCGCGCTCTTCTCATCCCTCAGATGTGCGGGCTTATATGCAACGTCTTGCCAAGGAAAGAGATGACGCTAGGGGCGTAATCGGCGCTCTTAGTAATGCTCTATCCGCGTCTCGAGCTGATGTGGCCCGTCAGGTTGAGTATGAGAAAAACTTAGAGGTGACTATGTATCGTCTTAACAAGGGCTTGGAATCGAAGAATGATGAGGTTAATCGATATCATCATTCGAACTCGATGCTTCGAGATGACCTAAGCGTGAGTCAGCATGCTCATAATCTTCTGCAGATAGATTATGATAAGTTATCAAATGAATATGATTATGTCGCAGAAGCACGGGACTCCGCGGTTTATCATTGTGAAGGTATACGTCTTTGTCATCGAGTGTGCTTTGTGTTGTATTTGTTATAATTGTTCTTTTCTACTATCCGCAGAGCTCCAAGGACAGCTTCGAGCTGCGGATGACAAGTTTGCCGAAGCTCAGGCTAAGGTAGTTCAATTGGATGGCCAAGTCAATTACCATCGTGGTCTGGCCTTGTCTCAGGAGGAAACGCTGAAACAAGCCAATCAAAAGGTGGACCATCTTTCCACTTCCCTAAATAAAGCTGAGATGAAGAGTGTAGCCATAGGCTTCGTGGCTCGTAAGCAGTTGGCAGAAGAGATTAACAGGACTCTTGGTGAGATTGAGTTGGATCTCAGGAAGAACCATGGGCTAAACAAGAATTATACTCGGCGTCCCGTACCCGCGCTCCCTTCAGGTTCTTCTGGCCCCTCCTCTGGTGGTAGTGTTCCTTCGTCGCTGAAGGACAAACCCGCGGATAATGCTCCTTCTCAGTAGATCATAGCTAGTATGCTAGGGATTGATCTCAGTTGCTTATCCTTTTTGGCGTTTTTGCTACTTTTCTTGCTAGGCTTGTAATCAACTGCTGTGTACTAGATCAAACTTTAGCGTTTAAATCTGACTTTGAATTTTGTTGAATTCGCATCTATTGGTTTTTCAAATCAAGTTAATATAATGATTAATTTCATAGTGTTTGTAATCTAAGGATGTTGAACCTCGGAATTTGAGAAAGTGTATTGTTCGTGCAATTCCGTAGGTTGATATCCCCGGAATTGTCTTGTGACCTTGCACCCCGTCCAGCTAATTCCTTGGCCAGAGGATTTCTGAACGGTGGGGGTCTGGCCGACGTTCAAGGATATACTCCATTGAGTTCGCGGCTTGTAGTATTGCTCGGGTATCCCGTTCTGCGGGAAGTCACCCCCTGGTCGTACACTTATAGACGCTTACGGGGGAGTTCCGAGAGATTGCATGTGTATGCTTTGCGCAGGATATTCCCCGATGTATTGCAGTGGGTATGATCCACGCTTTGTCCGGGATATTCCTTTTGTTAAAGTATAATGCCAGTTCGTAATAATTGTAACTGCACAATGATTTACGTGGTTCGGCCCTAAGGCCTACATCCACGGGGTAACGATAGTGTCGATATTTTATTAAGATGTGACATGGTTTTCAATGTACATTCATACTACGTTCCTTGGTTGATCTTCCTATGTACATATGGGTGTGTAAGTAGTATATACATGTGTCTCATATGGTATAGGTTGTGGGTTTTGAATAAATTGAAATGTGTGTGGGTAATGAATAGAATATGACACTTGAAGACGAAAGCTTGGATTGATTGAAAAGTTAAGGCGCGTTACTCCTTCATCAGAGATAGAAACATGTGGACTTGTAAGTCAATTTTCTTCTTCTGAAATGCATACGCAGGTGGTAGATTACGGGTAGTATGGCTTGAGATATTTAGCATTCCACGGATACATGAGGATTTCCCCTTTCAGATTACGCAGATAGTAAGAGCCATTTCCCGCGATGTCGTGTATTACGTAGGGTCCTCCCCAAGTTGGTGCTAATTTTCCCCACTTCTTTTCTCGCTGGTATTGGGGAATGGTCCTTAACACATACTGCCCTTCTACGAAATTCCTAAGCTTCACTTTTTGTTATATTCCCCGGCAAGCTGCTGCTGGTAGTTTTCCATTTTTTGCAGTGCCGCTTCTCTCCTTTCTTCGAGATCGTCAAGCTTTTCCAACATCATGTCCGTGGTGAGGTTCTTCTCCCATGCTTCTGTCTTTGTTGTTGGTAGTAGAATTTCCGTGGGGATTACTGCTTCTGCTCCATACGTGAGTAAAAACGGAAATTCTCCTGTAGCTGATCTTCGAGTTGTTCTGTATGCCCACAGAACGTTATGTAATTGTTCACACCACCGCCCCTTGTACTCGTCTAGTTGTTTTTTAAGGATAAGTGCCAAAGTTTTGTTCGTGGCTTCTGCTTGTCCATTGCTCTGTGGGTATATGGGGGTGGATTTGTTTTTTCGAATTTTGAAAGTGTCGAACAGCAAGTCGATATTCTTTCCTTGCAGCTGTTTACCGTTGTCGGAAACTATCTCTGCGGGGATGCCAAACCTGCAAATGATATTTTGAAAAATAAAAGTAAAGACGTCTGAATCACGAATTCTTGCCAGTGCCTTGGCTTCTACCCACTTGCTGAAGTAATCCGTTGCCACTATTAGGAATCTTCTTTTCCTGGTCCCCCGATACGAACGGGCCCACTATGTCGATACCCCATTTTGCAAAGGGCCACGGACTATCCACAGAGTTTAATTTTATAGCTGGGGCGTGGATTCGTCTGCCAAATCTTTGACATTCCTCGCACCTTTGCGCCATTCTGGCCGCGTCTCGGATCATGGTTGGCCAGTAGTAGCCATGTGTCTTTACCTTATCTGCAAGGGACCTCATTCCGCTGTGATTCCCCGCGTCTCCTCTATGGATGTCTTTCAAGATGGCATGTCCCTCGGATCTGGACAGCGGCGGCGAAGTGGCCCGAGGAATGACTTTACGTATAAGGTTCCGTCTCTTAGCTCGTACATCCATGCTCTGGATTGTACTTTTCTAGCTTTGTTTGGTGTCCTGGGGAGTTTCCTTCCTCAAGGAAGGAATGGATTTCGATTCTCCAATCTTCTTCCCCGATCCGTAATCGTCGTCCTCATCTCGCTTGTCGCATGATGTCATCGTTAAAAGTCGTCGATTATGTGCTCTCCAATATCATCATCAGAGATATCTTCCTCCCTAGGCTTGCGTTGGTTAGCCGCGCACATCTCTTGGGGTTTGACGGATGGTTCGTACACCCTTGTTATCTTGATTGCTTTGACATTCTCGTTCTTGAGCATGGCTGATATGTATGCCAAGGCATCCGCGTGCCCGAGCTCCTTCCTACGCAGATGTCGGAACTTGATTTTTGGTATCTGGGAAACCAACGTTTGCACTAGAGCCATGTATGCCATTAGTGTCGCGTCGTACACGTTGTATTCGTAGCCTATCTGCTGTATGATTAGTTGTGAGTCACTTGTCAACCGCACTTCTTGTATCCCCATTTCAATTATCAAGCGGAGAGCATGGACCACTCCTTCGTATTCTACGATGTTATTTGTATGGCCTTCAAATTCCAATCTGAATGCGTGCACGATCCTATCCCCAGTGGGTGTGGTGATGACAATGCCTATCCCCGCGCCCTCTTTATTTTTGGAGCCGTCGACAAAGACCTCCCTTTGTCGTGGGTTTACTTAGGTTCAAGAATATTATTTGGTTCTTTTTGATTTTCTATTTCGGAGCTCCCGCGCCCTCCATCCTTGTATGCGCACCTCTTCTTCGTTGTCCGTGAGGTAGGTCTGATAGGAAGTCTGCTAACACTTGCGATTTCTGAGAGTGTTGAAGCTCATAGTGGATGTTGAATTGGTCGAGGTACGTGCTCCATTTTGCTATACGTCCTACCTTTCCTTCCCCTTTGAGGATTGCTTCTAAGGGTGCTCGACATGGGATACGTATGTCATGTGTTAAGAAGTACGTCCTCAGCTTTAAGGTAGACCATACGATGGCTAAAATCAGTTGTTCGATTCTTGTGTAGTTTCTTTCCGCGGAATTCAGGGTCTTGCTGACATAGTAGATTGGCTGCTCCTCCTTTGTGTGGGTCCGGACCAGTACGGCGCTTACCGCATGGTCTGTTGCTGCGATGTATAATGCCAAGACTTCGTCAAGGTCTGGTTTCTGAAGGATAGGGATCTCCGCTAGATATTGTTTGATTCCTAGGAAGGCGTCTTCGCATTCTGCAGTCCACTCAAATTTCGTCCCCTTCTTTAGTATGTTAAAAAAGAGTTTGCATTTATCCGAGGATCTCGATATGAACCTTCCTAGAGCTACTAGGGATCCATTGAGTTTTTGTACTTCTTTTAGGTTCTTTGGGGATGGCATGTCTACTCTGGCTCGGATTTTTGCGGGGTCTACTTCAATGCCCCTTTTTGTCACCAGATACCCAAGGAATTTTCCGGATGTTACTCCGAAGGTGCACTTTTCCGGATTTACCTTCATATTGTGTTCTCTCATGGCTTCGAAGATGTCACTCAGGTCTTGGTGATGGTTCTTCTTCAATCTGCTTTTTACGAGCATATCATCAACGTAGACCTCCAAGGTCCTGCCAATCCATGGCTTAAAAATAGCATCGACCATCCTTTGGTATGTTGCTCCCGCGTTCCGGAGTCCGAAAGGCATCCTCACATAGCAATATAGGCCGTGGGGTGTGTAAAATGCCGTATGTTGTTGATCTTCTTCCGCTAAAAATAGTTGATTGTACCCGGAGTATCCGTCCATGAATGATAGCTCTTCGTATCCTTCTCTGCGTCGACTAGTTGATCAATGCTTTGGGTAGTGGATAACCGTCCTTGGGGCACGCTTTGTTCAAGTTGGTGAAGTCGATGCAGATTCTCTGACCCCACCACTCTTCTTTGGTACTATTACCATGTTAGAGATCCAAGTAGGATATTTGACTTCTTTTATGAAACCAGCCTCCAATAGCTTTCGCAGCTCCGTTTCTACGGATTTGTGATATTCCGTAGCCACCTTTCGTATCTTTTGTCTTACCGGGGTGTGTCGGGTTTAATGCGCAGCTCATGTTGTACGATTTCGGGTCTATTCCCGGCATGTCGGATAGTTTCCACGCGAAGATGTCCGCGTATTCTTTTAGTAGTTTCACCAGCGAGGGCTTCGCGTTCTTCGTTCATTAGAGTTCCTATCTTGATCTTCTTTGGATTCTCCTCCGTTCCTATGTTAACTTCCTTCACCGCTTCCAAGGATGTGAATGTGGGTTTTGGTTCCCCTGGTGAGGAACTTTCTTTAATTGCTATTTGGTAGGCTCGGATTCTTTGTTCGCGAGAGTATCCTGTTAGCGATTGATGTTGATGCTTCCGTTTCCTATGGAGTTCCCCTTGGACAAGCTCTTCCCTGAGGTTCCGTCCAAGTATTCATTGATGGCTTTGTCTTTGGATGTTGCCTTGTTCCGAGCCCTGCGGGTTCTTCTTTTCTCATCTTCTTCATTGTTGAGTTGTATTTGCATTGCCTGGCATTCCTTTGCGGAAACTTGATCACCCCTGATCTCCATTACCCCTAAAGGAGTAGGAAACCTAAGGTATTGATGGTAGGTGGATGCGACTCCCTTAAGCTTGTGGACCCATTTTCGTCCAATAATGGCATTGTAGGGTGAAGGCGTGTTCACCACACTGAAGCGAGCGTCAACTTTCATGGGACCTGCGTCTACCTGTAAAATAATATCCCCGAGAGGCTTCGTAGCCGTACCATTGAACCCATAGATGGTATAGTGCGAGGTCAAGAGTTGCTCGTCATTAAGTTCCATACGTTTGAAGGTATCGTAAAACAGGACATTTACGGAGCTCCCTCCATCAATGAGGATTTTCTTTATGTTGCATCCTGCGATTGGCAAAGTGAGGATCAAAGGATCGTTGTGATCTTCCATGTCATCCTCAATGTCCTCGGCCTCGAAGGTTAGAGGTGCGTCCATCCATTCTTCGTGCTCTTCCACTTTTTTCCGTCTAAATTGTAAAGCTCACAATAGTCTTCAAATTGCTTCCTCAATCTTTTCCCTATTTGTGCGATTAGGGTTGGTTCTTTGTTTTCCGAAGCGGGATATAGTATTCGTGTGCGATTACCCTCCGGAAATTGGACCTGTTTCTTGCGTTTGGCTCTGTCTTCCGCCTTCACCTTCTCTACGTAGTTTTTGAAATCCCCCGCATCTATCGGCTTTTGTATCATTATCTTGAGATTTTTGCACTTCTCTCGTTGGATGCCCGTAGAAGCGGTGGAAATCACAAGTACTCTTTGGACTCCTCCGAGGCCGGTGGTTGCTTCCCCTTAGACCAGGGCCAGTCTAAGTTTTCGCGGTCCTTGATTTCCTTTAAGATGCGTGCGTAGCTGGTATTGAGTTTCGTGTAGACCCGGTCTTCAAATTTTCTACCACTCCATTTGTGGTCATCTTTCTGATCCTTTTCGTGTCTGCTGGATCTGTTAGCTTGTTCCGCGGAGTTTGTCCGTGGAGGTCGTTGAGCTTGTGCTCTTGGGTTCTCTCTTTGAATTTCTTCCAATCTCACGTGTTTTTCGATGATTATCCTCAAATCTCCCTCTGTGGTTGGGGTGGTGCCGTGGATTTCGACAAACAATGGGCTCATCCTGTCAAGTCCCCATTTGTAACAGTTAATACTCACCACGGGGTCCACATGTCCTATGGCTTGACATATCTTGTGCCATCTATCCGTGTATTCTCGAATGGACTCCTTATATTTGATTGCAAGCGAGAAGAGCTTGTCCATCCCTGTGTTCACAACCTTGTTATACATGTAGGTGGCCAAGAATTTTTCAGTGAGCTGATCATACGAATTGATGCATCCTGGCTTGAGGTTATCAAACCAAGATAACGCGGATCCTTTCAGGCTTGAAGGAAAGTATCTGCAAAGTATAGCTTCGTCATGGTCCCATCTGGCCATTACCCTGTTGTAATATCGTAGATGGGCAGCGGGATCCGTGGATCCGTCGTAACACTCAAAGGATGGGACCGGACACTTCTGCGATATGGTAGCCGTAGCCAACTGCTGTGCTAGTAGGGTAGTGTTGGCCTCCTTCATGACCTGTTCTAGTCTTCCACCTCCTTGCCTGGTCTTGATTTGATTGATCTCTGCTAGCATTTCTGCGCGAAGACTCTCCATTGCCAAATAGTGCTCTTCCTGAATGGGAGACCGCGTCTTCCTTGTAGGTTGTGACGTCGTCGCCTCCTCTTCATCATAGTAGTCTGAAGTGTCCGGATGGTAGTCTGGGTCAGACCTTCTATTATTCCGCGCACCTCTTTGGGGTATTCCTCTTTGATTGATTACCGCAGGTATGTTTTCGAGGATCATCCTCCGGTCTCTATTCTGTACCGCCGAGTTAGCCTCGTCCTGCTGATTCTCTAGCTCCGCGCTTTGGAGGATCTTCTCTCTTAATTGCTGGTTCTCTTGGGCTAGTAAGGCCACCGCATCCGCGTATGTCTGCTGATTCCTTTTTAGCTCTTCTAATTGCGCCAAAATATGCGCAGACTGGTTTGATTCCTGATTTGTTCCTATCTGTACCTGAGCTTGTCCCTCGGGGGCCGCGGTGTTGATTTCCTCTGCTAGCCGTCTACCCGGCTCGATCATTCCGTAGGATCCTGCGTGCAGTTGTACGTTTTGTTCATTAGTCTGCGGCATCCCGTAAGGAGGGTTACGGATTACGGATTCTCTTCGCTTCTCGAGGTTCGGTAGGCACAGTTGTAGCCGTCACTTTGGAGGCGACCACTTGAGAAGTTCCTTCGGTAGGTGTAGCACTTTTGCCGCCGCGGCCTTCTTTGCTTCCATTGCAATGATGCCCGCATCCCCGAAAGGAATGTGCTTTCCGCTCCATTCTGCGTCTTGTCCCCGGCTGTGAGTCCCGCGCCCTTCTGTTTGCTCCTTGTTACTACTGGCGTAGTCCTAGGTGCCTCTTTTGAAGGTACCTTTGTCTTCCCTGTATCTTTGTTCTTTTCCATTGTAATATTTTCTGTAGATAGAGCATGGAAGTAAACCGAGACAAAGAGTGCACGGGTTAGCTGTTAGTTCGAACCTTATTTCATGAATTCGACTTCTAGTGGCAAAGAGTGTATTCAGGCTATTGGTTTAGCGAAAAGTACGAAAAACCTAGACGGATGTGTGGAATTAATTGGGATAAGGCTCATGGGTTGCTTTTCACCAAAAAAAAAAACCCAGATCTATTGGTGTAAATTATCTGCGAGATACTAGTTAAAACATAGATCCGTTGGTTAGAAGTTGCCTAACGCCTTGATCATTGGTGGAAAATACATTGGACATAAATATGTGCGAAAAATAGCCCAAAACCACAGATCTGCTAGTTTAAAGGTTGTAAAAGACCCAGATCTGCAGGTAGAAAGTACAAAGGATACAGATATGTGCGGAAAATGAGTTTAAACATAGATCTGTCTGTGCTATAAGTAAAATTTTTGAGGTAGAGGCTATAAAGTCACAAGAATAAATAAATCTGTTTCTAGCGCCATATTGTGAACACGGAAATCACGTAAGCATCTCCCTGTTCACAAACAATCTCTGCATGAATTGAATACACGCATTAGGTTATGAATATCAAATACATAGATAGGTGTTGATTCATTGATTCCAAACCCCGCGGGTTTGTCATGATCTCATCAACATCTCTCAATAATAGATCTAAAGAGTGAACATATAAATGAGGATATACGAGTGCTAAATGTAAAGGAGACAATGATTTACGTGGTTCGAAGACTAAGGCCTACATCCACGGATGCTGGGGTATTCACTATGTAGTCAATGATTACAAGAATAGTCGCAAGACTTTGTGTTTATCGAACCCATAGGTTGATGTTCATACTTACTTCTCTCTGATCTCACCTATTCTCTAGTTCTCTCCTATTCTCTAGTTCTCTCCTCGTGTCCCCCCATTCATGTTTGGAAGGGACGTATATATACAGCTAATTTAGGTGGGTCCCTTGGAAAAGAGTTGTTGAGGTCTTATCTTCTTGTGTTTTGTGCATAGTCCGCGGACTTCCTTGTCATTCCGCGCCTTCTAATGTTTCTACGTTCATTACGCTGACCAGTCCCTGCTCTCTCCGTTGGTTATCTGACACGTGCCCCCTGAGCAGCATTAAATGCGGGTGGTTGGGGCGGTCCAGTCTGCGCCAGGCGGTGTCAGTCTTCCCTTGTCACGTCCGTGTCAGTTGGACCTTCCCCAGTCGTTGATTATGCCTCACCTCGTGATGAGGTAAAGTGTAGCAGAGTAGCTCTTTGGTGTTACGTGGGGATACCTCCCTCTGATGCTCCTTCATCTTCGACCGTTGAACTTGACAGATGGCACGCCGTCTAGATCCTATGGATGCCCCTACATGTCATCTACTTTTATGACATGGCCTCCACGTGGGCTTTGCTAGTACACGTGGTGAGGGAGATAAATAAGTGTACTTACAGCAGGGATAAATGTGTCCGAGTTAAGAAAATATATTGAACTCGCCCTAATTAACGAGTCAACTACGATTTTTGCACTCCTCGGATCCATTTTCGCTCTCCCTTCAACAAAAATCTTTTATTTTTACCTTGTTGAAGTCATTACGGGTGGATTAAATGGTGTTAATCGATAATGAATTATTTTGAGAATCGACGATTAAACGAAAAAAAAAGCGATGGATGTGATGGGGAAGAAGAAAAGAGAAGAATTAAAGGAGAAGAATGAAAACAAATTAGTTTTAGGTTTCAATATTTAATAGGTTAAGGGTATTTTTAGTATTTTTCTTATGAACTAGGTCCCCTTATCTTCATTGTAGGATATTTGAATCCCTAGGAGCCCTCAAAACTCTTTTCTTGGAGCCCCTATAATAGGTTTCTTTAATAAAGAAAATCAGCAAAGTAAAGCACTGTTGAGCACGTTGACAGAATCACACAAGGAAAATTAAAAATATATTCAAGGTAATAACAAGTTTGGGTACTGGGTAGAACAACAAAGATAGACAAGTAGTGCTGAACTGCTAATTACAGAATTAAAAGGTTAGGTTTGTGTACAAAAAGGATTATGCTAATCTTTGTAACTAATAACATGGACATACATATAGATACAGGTGTTGTCATGACTTCCCTCACAAAAAAGGAGATATGGATGCGACCTCTACAAAAAACAAATGCCGATATGCTGTCCATCTTCAATTACAAAAAAAAAAATAAGGGCAGCTGGTCTGATCTTCAAGCTCCTATAAGACAAGCCTTGTGTGGAAGATCCTATAATTTCTAGTTGACCAGGGATTTGATTTGTCAAGATAATAAGATTTCAAACAACATTGTACCCAAGGTGGATTTCTAAGAGTGGCCCCGTCATCTGTTTCACTGACCCCGAGAAGTCGGTTACATGCATTTGTAAGTACTTCCGTTGAGTGAAAACCATCAAAAAAATTCTCCTGTCATGGTTGAAACAAATACAGAAACAATGAACAGTCCTATAAAAAAAAGTGGGCTATTTAGTGATGCATAAATTCTGGAGTAATTATTTAGTTCATGCAGAGCAGACAGGGTAGTGAGCGATGGATAAAAGTTTTTAAGTGAAAAGAAAAATGAACCTTACCCCATCTTCAGCATAGATATAAGCGTGAATTCTTGCAGTTGGATCCTCCAGTGTGAACCTAATCATATACCTGTCTGAATCTTCTGGGGACCGGAATTTCTCGACCTGCCCAGGGCACATTGCCACAACCCGAACCACACATTTGAATTTTGATGTTACCTACAATGTAAAGTCTTGCTAAATTTAAAAACTAGGCAAATTTGTATGTGGTGCATGAAAATGAAAAAATCAGAACAAACAACCTCAAACTTGATGAAAATCTATTTTTGTGTAAAATACTTATAGAAAAGTAAATAGATCACCTCCTTGTAGGTGAGAACATCCATTAGTGTACAGTTTGGCACATTTTCGTGATTTATCTCTACAAAAAGAAACAGTAAATCTGAGTTTAACGTATCAAGTCATCAGAAAATAGAGTGCCGCTGTTGTAGTTACAATAGAAGTTGAGACTGAATCTAATCACTTCCTATGTGATCATGGATGGATGGCGTCTAACAGTGTGTCCTTCCAATAGGCACAGGTTACACGTAGTTAATGTATAGAGCACCAAAATCCAACAATAAAATGTAATAAGCAAAGAAAGAAAGTAGTGATTACCACACAATGATACTAGATAAACTAAGAGTAATACCAGTGATATGAGATGGCCAAGGAAAAGCTGAATAGGGCATGCGACCCGAAACAGAAGATAAACGCTCCTCATAAATCCTGTTGCATCAATAAATGAAACATCTAACACATTATATCTCCACAAGTAGCACAGCATATAAAAATTACACATTCTGACTACATTGATTACCGCTGCAGTTGTGTTACAGTGCTGTCTTCATTGGACAAAATCCAGAGCTTTGTGGAAGATGTGCACTCACCATACCACAATCCCAATCGCGCTTTACAGACAATGCAAAGAATCTTTACCCAAGTACCACTGTTTGGTACCAGAGGACCACCTTCACCTTTTGTTTTAGCAGCCATCACCCTCATGATAGTTCCCACAGATGGAAACGTGCACAAGACCTCTCTTGGTAAAGGTAATTCTTCAAATTGCAGTGGAAGCGGATTTTCCACTTCAGTACTCAGCCTGTGGTACATAAATATTATTTATGTTTGGAGATGATAATAGTCAACCAAAAATAACACTGTAACTAACATAACAAACTCAATTACTCCTTCAGTTTCTGGCCCTCATTTACTATTATGAATAACGATGTAACTAACATAACATACGTAGATAACTTACCACTAATGTCTGACTTGCAATACCTATGACTTAATAGGAATAAATTAGCAGTCAATTAACAAAAACAAGATAACCTTGATATATACTTACACTGACTGACAAATTAACGGAGGAACATCAGTACCATCCCACACATAGAGCATCTTCACACCTTCCGATAGTTCAGAAACATGAAGAATCTTTTCACCAGGAAAATAAAGAAACTTTATAAATGAAGTACCATAAACTAAAAAAGAAGAAAGGCAAAAAGAAATCCATCTTGACAATAAACCGTAGCTTTGACACAGGTGCAAGATACCAAATACTGGTTGGAGAACTACCTTACATACTAAGTCAGAAGTCTGGTTTTCGCTGATCTCCCTCAACAACAATGGTTCTTTCAATCCTGAATCAAAAGTCGTTTTGTTCTTCATCTTCCCCAACAGTAATGATTCTCTTAATCCTGAATCAAAAGTCGCGTTGTTCTTCATCCCCCTCATCAGTAATGGTTTGTTCGACCCTAAATCAAATTCTTTTTCCTTGATCTCCCTCAACGGTAATGAATCTAATGATTCATCCAATCCTAAAGCACGTAAAGTTTTTGAGTTTGACTAGTAATACAAAATAGAACTAACCACAAACTGGAAGTCAGTTTAGATATTATTCCCATAAAAGAAGCTGAAGGAAAAAATGATAGCTGTTAGTATAACTTAGTACATTCATACCTGAATCAAGTTGAAAATCGAGCATCCACGTTCTAAGTCGTGATAAGGATTTCCTAAGATCACTAAGGCGAAAATTCGAAGATGATTGATATGAAGTTAAGCTTCTAGACTTTCCTGTAAACAAGGCGAATGAAGACCCCTTTTTTGAATACGATGCAAGAGTTATTCCATCATGAGTTTTCATCTGTACAAGACATATTGTTGTTTTCAAAACATATTAAGGACAAATGTAGATAGATTCAAATGTACATTAGGTAAATTTTTAATACTTAAATACCACCACCAACAATGACAGTCTAGTGTGTGCTTCAACATCTCAACACCATCGCGAATATCAACCAATTGAATATATATAATATCGTCCATAACTATTTCTCTAACTTAACAAATAAAGGGATAACTTAACAAATAAAGGGATGATTTAGATGATTTCTATTGTCACATTCGCTCAAATGCATCATTAGGTAGAAGCAGAAGATATGCAACCAAAACATGAAGCAAATACCATTGCCGCATTGCATTGGAAAAAAATTTCCCTACAAGAGCATATTTAATCGAACAATATGGGACTAAAAATAAAAGGCTAGGAAAATACCAAAACTTGAGAAAAACATATGATATCTCCAACTGAGTTGATCTGCGGCAGGTCTACTATGCTTGTAGCAAACATATTCACCACAAGACCGTAAAACTTTCTTGTCTTAGCCGAATCATAAATGTGATAAGACTCATCCATAATTTTGAGTGTGCAGAAATAATCTGAGTCAAAATGAAATAAAATGGTCGTTAACTCGTTATCAACAATGGTAATAGAATTAGGTATCTATTTACCCTTATACTAAGACATGTTACTGATCTCAACCCTCCTCTTAGTCTATTGATCAGCCAACATGTTGTTATACACCAAAAACAAGAATGACCTAAATATACATTTATTAAAAAAAAAAATCAATCAAAATTTGGGTTTGTGTAGAAGTTTTACCAGTTCCTTTACTTTTTTGAGGAGTTCCAAACTCAGAAATCATACCGATGAGATTAACTTTTTGATTAATGGCTAATATTGCATCTCTAATAGGAAGAAAACATTTATCATCTTCAAAACTAGTCATAGTGTATATCTCTCTTCCTCTCTCTCTCTGTGAAAGTGAAACGCAGTTAGTATAGACAGGTTGGAGACTCAGTGTTGACTGTTCTTGGTTAATTACACTAGCTACCCCTATTAGGTTCCTAAAACGGGGGCAAAAACTAAGGGGCTTACTAGTCAATTAAGTAGGTTGAAAGACCCTCGGTGTTCCGCATTATTACGATACGATTGTAGGGTCCTGTATTTTCCCGCCAGTTCTGTACTTTTTTTAACCCTTTTTTGCGTTTTTTTTTTTTTTTTTTTTTTTGTCGATTACGTGGAAGAGTGGCCTTGCATTTTTTTTTTTTTTTTGACTCGTAAAGGGCAAAATAGATTAAAAAAATCTATACTCCTCACCAAGATGGTAAAGAGCAGACACTAGAAAATACAGGAAACACAAGCTCAATTATAACAGAGCTCATAAAATAAAAGAAAAAAAAAAAAAAAACTCAGTAAAAAACTAGAAGCCTAATTAGTGCATCACTGCTTCCCAATCGTTCAATACAGAATTCAGATGGATTCCGTGAAAGATTTTTTTACCTAAACACCAGTTATATATAAAAACCTTAACCGTATTGAGAATTTCCTCCAAAGTTTTGTAACGCCCATTGAAAAGCCTCTCATTCCTCTCTGTCCACACAGCCCACCATATCGCGAAAGGAATGATGTCCCAGATGTGATTTATAATACTTGAGTTTGTAGTTTTTCTTCTCTTCCATTCCCATATGGTATCTCTGACTGAACTTGAAAGACCCATTGCAATCCATAACAATTCAAAAAAAAAAAAAAAAAACACACACGTTCCTAGTTGTTTCGCAATGCAAAAATAAATGCTGATTTGACTCCGCTGCTTTCTTGCAAAGTAAACACCCATTCACCATAATAGAATTCCGATGGGTATCCAAAGTAGGAGTTGCACTGTAACATAGAGTCCACACGAAAAAAATTTACCTTTTGTGGATTTTTGGGTTCCATAAGCTTTCATGTGGAAAGAGCAGCAAACCGTCCATCTCCATAGCCTTATAACATTCAGCAACAGAGAACACACTCCTTCCTTGCTGCCAAACTCTTTGATCTTCACCACGATTTCCAAAGTTGAAAGTTGAAATCAAATTTAGAAGATGTGCGACCTCCGTAATTTCTTCTTCTTTTAGTAATCTGCAGAAAGCCAGGTTCCAATTTATATCCCCACTATTGATGTTCACCAAATCATTAATGGTAGCATCTTGCATTCTACTTATCTTGTAAATACTAGGAAAGAAAGACTGTAAAGATTGCCCATTCAACCACTGATCTTTCCAAAATAGTACCCTGTCACCCGAGTTAACCTGTAAACTAGAATTATGCACCTCTTCGCTGCACTCTAAGATACCAGCCCATAGACTCTTCCCGACTGCACCCTTTGTTTGATTAGGAAAAAAAGCTCTAATGTTACCACCGAATTTTTGGTTTATAATTTTCCTCCACAAAGAATTCTCTTCATTTCCGTATCTCCAAACCCACTTGGCATGCATGGCTCTATTCATAATTCTTAGTTTCTTTATTCCTACTCCACCTCCTTCCTAAGTCAGACAAAGTTTCTTAAACTTGACCCAACCTTTTTTAGCCTTCCCATTCAAGGTACCCCAAAGAATCTTTCATTTTATGAGTGGGCTTGCAATATCTCCTGAATCTTTCATTTTCTTTTTTCTGCGGTAATTACTCGGTGGTAATTACATGTTGGAACCCCCGTATTGCAGTAGACTTATTAAACTTCTAAAGTAGTTTTTGGCCGTTTGCATCGACTAGAATGAGGATACTAAAGAATCTGCGCATCACCATTTCCTTTGATTTTATGAGATGAAGATCAAACAACCAATCAACTTAGTTTTTCCTCTTTGATTAGCTCTAAGCTTTTTGCTATTTGGGAAACACAATTTGGTTAAATCTATTCAAACCAAGACACCAAGACACAGTAGTGGCTGTATTTTCTATAAAAAAAAAATTATTCCTCCGTCTATGTTGCAACCTCCTATTCAACCAATGAGTTCGCATCCACCACCCCAAACTAACAATCTGTTTATCAACACACCTAAGAAAACAAATATCACTCCACTGAGACACTCTATCTCATCTGAAAAGAACCAACAATATAATTGTCCAAACCTGCAACACACCCACTCAGAAAGTTCGAATTCAAAGATAAACAAAGAAAGAGTTAAAAGCAAAACTTTACATCAAGAATCATCTCAAACTTTCTTCTCTACAATATCCACTTCGAGTTCTGATTCACCCATTTTAAACAAATCTTACCCAAATCAAAGACCTTTCCAAAAGCAATCTTTAGTTCATTATTACTAGAAGATTAAAAATCAAATAGCCACTTCAAATCCCTGAACCAACCAAACCCCTCAAGCAGTTTTACTCAAACAACAGAAAGAGGTTGAAACTCTGATTTTTCAACTAACTGAAAGAATGCAGAACCTCATGCAAGACCACAATGAACACTGCTTAGCGATCAAGGTGTTGGGAAGAAATTTGAGGTTTTACACCCTCAAGCAAGCTCTAAAGAGAAGACGGTTCCCAATTTGTTTTCATCACATAGATACAACTTCAACCCATCAGGTATTAAGGTAGCTATGAAACACAAAGAAGATAAGATGCATATTCTTAACAACCATCCATGGACGACTGTAAACCAAGTTATTTTGGTAGAGACTAGAATATTTTTGAAGACAACCCTCTGTTTAAAGTTTGCACCGTTCTGGATGCAACTACTCAACTTACCTGGTTGTTTTGCTGATGAGAAAACAATATATGAGTTGATAGAAATGTCAGAAACCGGAACGGTTCTGCAACTGGACCTAACAAGTCCACCACCAAGAGCATATATCATGGTGGACTTATCCAAACCATTTATGCCTGGTGTGATGCTTAATATTTGCAAAGGAGTTTGGATTTAATTATCTTATGAAAGTATACCATTACTATGTTTCTTGTGTGTTTTTCCAGGTCATGTCTTCAACGACTGCACAAACTTCCTTGGTATTGAACAAGATATGAAGAACATCACCTTCACCGACTATCATTATGGGAGATTGAATTCAAAAATGAAAGCTTTCATCACAAAGTCACAAAGAATATCACACATGCAAGCAATCAACAATTCAAACTTTCATGAAGGGGAAGCTTCAACAAAAAAACTCAGGGAATATAGAGAAACAAGAGAAGCAAGTTCTACATCAACTAAGCTCGAAACAACCGGTAGGAAAATCTCAAGCAACTAGACACGCCACAATCAGGGTTTCCGATCCAGCACCCATCAACTCGGTACCAACCTACCTGGCTGAGGAAATGACTCGTCGAGGATTATCTTGGAACTCTATTAAAGAACAGAGCAGGACTGACAAATAAACCAAAGCAAGGCAGACACCACATCCGATAAAACAGAACACTAAAGAGAGTGCCCATGCAACCGCTTCAAAAACAGCCACAAACCTTGTCAGGAATGTCAGAAAAAAGTAATCTACTATGATACCTCAACATGACACATCAGCAACACCACGTGATACCAAGGTTTGAAAAACGGGTCACGCCTCAAGTCACTGGCACTAGGCGTGGCCGTTATAATGCGTTTTGACAGGTGTGAGCACGTTTTTTGGACGTTTTTTAAAAATAACGGGCGTTGTAACAGTTAAACAGAAAATAAAAAAAAAATTATGATCTGAAATTCCTATGTAACGGTTATAACGTGTGTGAAAACGTTTTAACGAGTCTAAAAAACGTTGTTACTAGTTTTTTTTCTTTTTTAATACTCCCTCCGTCCCTAAATAGATGACCTATTAAATTTTAAATTTTGTCCCACTAATAGATGACCTATATCATTAAGAAGTGAGATATATTTAATCGTACCATTTTAATTGATTATTGTTAGTATAAGAAATATGTATAATTCGATAGTCATGTTTATATTCCTTACATAGGTGTTTTAAAATGCTTTTCACTATACAATTTACGAAAGTTTGATAAAATTCGGTTTAGCTTTTGTTAGGAAACCTGATCCTAAAAGACATAAGTTAGAAAGTAGAGCTTATGAATGTGTTTTTATTGGTTATGCTCAAAACAGTAAAGCTTATAGGTTCTTTGATATTAATAATAAGGTTATTATTGAATCTATTGATGTTGATTTCTTTGAAGAGAGATTTCCTTTTAAATCTAGAAATAGTGGGGGTAATAGTGGGGTTCAATACCTAGTACTTTACCTAGTGCTGATTCTAACCTAGATTAGAAGAACCTAGAAGTGAAGAAACTAGGATCACCGATTTTGAACCTAGATGCAAAGTAAAAGAGCTAGGATCGAGACAAAAGATAAAAATCCCGATTTTGAATTTTACGTTATAGAGGAAGAACCTTCTAATTTACAAGAGGCGTTTAGTTACAGAGAGTCTAGTTTCGGCAAGAAGTCGTAGATAATGAATGGGATTCTCATATGTCTAATGGAACTTGGAGAATGGTAGATTTACCACCTGGTAGTAAGCCTATAGGTTGTAAATGGGTTTTGAAAAGGAAACTCAAACCTGATGGAACAATAGATAAGTACAAGGCTAGATCAAGTTGTTAAAGGATTTAGGCAACGAGAGAACGTAGACTTTTTTGATACTTATTCTCCTGTTACTAGATTAACTTCTATACGTGTTTTGATTGTTTATTCTTCTTTGCTCATAATCTTGTTATTCACCAAATGGATGTTAAAACTGCTTTTTGAATGGTGAACTAGAAGAGGAAATTTACATGGAACAACCTGAAGGTTTTGTAATTCCTGGACAAGAAAAGAAAGTATGTAAGCTAGAAAAATCTCTTTATGGTTTGAAACAAGCTCCTAAACAATGGCATGAGAAATTTGATAATTTAATGATTTCAAATAACTTCAGAATAAATGAGGGTGACAAATGCATCTACTATAAATCTGAGAATGATGTGTGTGTGATTGTTTGCTTGTATGTAGATGATTTGTTGATATTTGGTTCCAATTTATCTGTTGTCAATGAAACTAAAAGCATGCTTAGTTCGAATTTTGACATGAAAGATTTGGGTGAAGCTAGTGTAATCTTGGGAATCAAAATAGCTAGAACTAATAGTGGTATTTGTTTGGATCAATCTCACTACATTGAAAAAATTTTGAAGAAGTATGAATATTTTGATTATAACTGAAGAAGTATGAATATTTTGATTATAACCTGTTTGTACTCCTTTTGATCCTAGTGTGAAATTGTTTAAGAACACTGGAGAAAGTGTTAGACAATCGGAATATGCTAGTATAATAGGCAGTCTGCGTTATGCAACTGGCTGATTGTACTAGACCGGACTTTCATCGCATATCTCCTCCGTCTAAATGTCGACACCATCTCGAGTCCTTCACCAGAGTTCTACTTCTAGCACTCCTAGGTGTTCCCTAACAGAGAATGATTAGACAAGAGAGCTAGTTTTCGATTATTTTTCATTTTAATTTTTATTTTTAATTGATTTACACATGTATAAATTGAAGACATGGGTTTGTGTATGCGATTAGAGTTTTGAGATGAAACCTAATTCACGTATTCTTGAAATAATATTAGATAACTACAAACCTTTTCTCACGAGATTATGCCTTGTACTTTCTTGGTGATGATTCGGCTCTTGCATTAGACAGTATTCCTTTGATTAGTTATACTTGATTAGATAACTAATGCTCAAAGGATTTTAAGTGAAATTGACACGCATGCTAATTGAGTTGAAAGAACAATTTAGTGGTGGAATTGAGAACCCAAACATCTTTGTCTCTGTTTATACCTTAGTTTTATCACAGAAAAGCAGGCCCGTCCACAAAATATCTGGTTACCATCTTGTTGTCACTTGTTACTTTTTAGAACTCGTGGATATCATTTCGGGGCACCTGTTCTACCCGCACTTGCTCGTTCTGACCAAGACCACCGTGCACTTGTATAACCCGTTTTATTTATCTATTTTCGGGCCTACCAAGTTTTTGGCGCATTGGGTGTGCCACAGATTTTGTGCTTGTCTTTGCGAAATATATTCACCTTGCATTGCTATTAGCTGTGTTAGTGTAGTGTACAATTATCATCCACTGTTTAAATTGCTTTTCATCCTTTGTTAGTGTAGTATAGTGGTACTTTAATTTAACTTAGGTTAATCACCTTGTTTTATAGTTTGAATCTTTTTAAAAAAAAAAAAAAAAAAACCACTTGTCAATCTTAGTATCATTGCTTTTGCAATTGTGCTATTGGTAAATCTTGATCCTGAAAGAACTTACCCTTATCACCTCATAGTCCCGATCTAACTTTCGGTTGCATTTGCGAAGTATTCAATTTCTTCCCATGACACTTTTGGCGAAAATCTTCATTGAGTTAGATTTGTGCTTGTGTTAAAATTCTCAAGAAGTATGAATATTTTGATTATAACCTGTTTGTACTCCTTTTGATCCTAGTGTGAAATTGTTTAAGAACACTCGGAGAAAGTGTTAGACAATCGGAATATGCTAGTATAATAGGCGATCTGCGTATGCAACCGATTGTACTAGACCCAGACATTGCATATGCAAAGTGGGAGTTCTGCAGGTTTTACCAAGAATCCTAGTTTGGAACACTTTCGGATGCGATTGAGAGGGTTATGCGGTATCTCGAAAAGAACCACAAACCTAGGATTACACTATCGAGGTATCCCGATTAGTTATACTTGATTAGATAACTAATGCAGCCCCTTGAAGGATTTAGAGATGCTAATTGGAACACTCTTTCGTAGATGATTCCAAGGCCACCGGTGGATATGTTTTTACTATTGTTGGGGGTGTATCTTGGAGATCAAAGAAACAGACAATTATAGCTCAATCTACGATGGAGGCTGAATTGATGGCACTAGCAGCATCTAGTGAAGAGGCAGGATGGCTGAAAAGTATGTTGTCAGACATTCCAGTATGGGAAAAACCAATACCAGCCACTTTGATCCACTGCGATAGTACCGCGGCTATCGGAGTAGTAGAGAATTGTTATAATAACAATAAGAATCGACAGAATACGTCGAAAGCACGACACGCTTAGAGAATTTCTCACAACTGGTGTAGTCAGAGTAGATCATGTAAGGTCTGAAGGAAATATAGCTGATACTTTGACGAAAGGATTAGCAAGAGAAAAGGTATGGAATATCTCTAAAAGTATGAGACTTTTGCCCGTGAGAAGTTGAGTCATTTTTAATGGATACCCAACCTAGAAATAGGTTCAAAGGGACTAGACGAAGTTACAAATGATATGATAGAGTCATGCATTCCCATAGCATGATATCCTGAAGTGGGAAACAGGTTGAGTGTTTAAACTCTTAATGATGTCTATAGCTCTTAAGTTAGAGTGGGATACACAGGGTATTCTTGATAGACTCACCTATACGGATGTGAAGGTGTGGCCGCCTTCTATGAGAACTTGGGCACTTCTCTAGACCGTTCGTTAAAAAAGGGATAAGCACATGGCCTTAATGTGCGAACTTAAGGACTTTACTCTAGATATAGTTGTGTGTGTTAAATAATCTAATATTAGTTAGAGTTCAAGACGCAAGTCACTCTAGTCACCTAGTACTTAGAAAATTTAAAACTATGCAGAGGTTCAAGTCGAAAGGCACCTTTGCAGATGCACAACTATACAACACTTGCTCAATGTTTTTAAAATATAAGTGGGGGATTGTTGGGAGATATATATATTTAAAAACATAGTTTTGTAATATTATATCAAACTTAGAGAAATAGTGTGGTGGTATTATTTTGGGCTCCCATACTATAGACTTGGGTTCAAGTGTCACCCCATGCATTTGTGTAGGTATATTATATATATCTATATTATTTATCAAAATCCGGGAGAGCGGGGCCTTGGGGTCTTGGGAGGTCTGGTGATTCAGAAACTGATTTTTGCAGGTTTTAACTCTTGATTTCCAAAAATGTTTTTTCTACTTAATATTCTCTAATTAACTCTATTAATTTTTGGTAATTATATTGTTACCGTTTTATGACTGTTATGGAGGATTTTCAGTGAGCACTAATTACGAAATTTATTTTCATTAAAAACCGTATTGATTTCTTTTGATTTATAAAAGAACAGTTTCTGGAGAAGATGAAAAACAATTTGTTTTTATCTATTTTTGAGTTCTGAGTAAGTGAAAAAAGTGTAGTTGTTGGTTCGATTTCTCATAGTGCAGAGAAATCGAACAAGAGAGTATCAGCTGTTTTATCCCATAGGGTTTTCGACAAAGAATTGACTGCTAGCACAATCAAGAGGCAGAGTCGCGAAACACCTTAAAGATAGCGACCTAGTCCGCGACTCAGCTGTTTGAGATTCATTATTCTGTAATCTGTCTTTGTGCTTTGTTTCCAACAATTTTAAGGTGTTTGATTTTGCTATGGAGGTTGAAAAGAAGCGCGTTGATGATACCAACAAGCCTTTCAAATTTAAAGGGCTGCATTTCAGAAGATGGAAACTGAAGATGTTCTTTTATCTCAAACTCATGAAGCTGCATATGATTGTGTCGAGTGTTCATCCTGGAACCCCGGAACCTGCTGGCGATAAGACCGATGCTTTCTGCGATCTTGTTGTCTTTGGTGCTAGTGATCCACCTCCTACCGGTGGTGCCAAAGAAGTTGTTTCTCAAACTCCTGAGGAGAAACAGAAGGCCATTGACAAATGGGTCGATGATGACTTTGATTGAAAAAACTACATTCTTAATGCATTATCTGATGATTTATATGAGTATTATTCAACTTTTGAAACTGCTAAAGATGTATGGGATGCATTACAGAAAAAATATGACACCGAGGAAGCTGGTTCAAAGAAGTATGATGTGAGCCGGTATTTGAGATACCAAATGGTGGATGATAGATCAGTTGTTGCACAGGCTCATGAACTTCAAAAAATTGCCCATGAAATTCTAACCGAAGGTATGAAAACTGATGAACAATTTCAAGTTTCTGTAATGATTGACAAGTTAGCACCTAGCTGGAAAGATTTTCGTAATTCCTTGCGTCACAAGACTAAAGAATTTTCTCTTGAAAGTTTGATTGTTAAGCTCAGGGTTGTGGAAGAAGCTCGGAAACAAGATAAGAAGGAAGAGATTCTCATTGATTCTAACAATAAGACTCATCCGAGTTTGAAACCTAAGAAAAGGGATATGAAACCTAACCCGAACCAAAAGAAAGGAGGAAGGCCTAATCAAAATAAGAACCAACACCCATCGAAAAATGGACAGAATTCCAATTCTGAGTTTCTTTGTTATACCTGTGGTAAACCAAACCACATGGCTAGGAATTGCAGGTTTAACAAGGAAAAGAATAACGCACAAGCTAATGCTGTGGGTGACATTGTAATTGCCATGGTCTCGATCCGAGTTCTACATGGTTGGTGGATCCGATGGGTGGTGGATAGACAAAGTGGTGCTTCGCGTCATTGTTGTTTTGATAGGTCCATGTTTAAGACTTATGCTTTGAAACTAAGGATAAGAAAGTGTTGTTGGGAGACTCTCACAGCACTATGGTGAAAGGTTCTGGTACGGTAGAGTTGAACTTTACTTCTGGGAAGATACTCATGCTTTGAAAGATGTCCTTCACACTCCAGAAATGAGAAAGAACCTTGTTTCCGGCTATCTTCTCAACAAGGTCAGGTTGTATCAAACTATTGGGTCCGATATTTACACCATAACTAAGATTAAGAATTTTGTAGGAAAGGGTTATGCTACGATGGAATGTTTAAGCTTAATGTTGATGCTATGAATAAAATTGATTCTTCTGCTTATATGGTTTGCAATTTTAATGTTTGGCATGGTAGGCTTTGTCATGTGGGTAAAAAGTTAGTAAATAACATGAGCAAGTTAGGTGTCCTCCCTGAATTTTCTGAAAATGAATTTGAAAAATGTGAATATTGTAGTCAAGCAAAAATAACCAAGACCTCACATAAATCTGTCGTAAGAGAATCCAAACCTCTAGATTTAATACATTCTGATTTGTGTGAATATGAAGGTATCCTAACTATAAATGGCAAGAGATATATTATGACATTCATTGATGATTGTTCTAATTATACGTATGTTTATTTGTTGAGCCATAAGAATGAAGCTATTGAAAAGTTTAAAATCTTTATTCTTTGAAATTGAAAATCAATTTGGTAGAAAAATTAAGAGGTTTCGTAGTGATAGAGGCACTGAATATGATTCTGCTCCTTTTACTGAAATTTACCAAACTAATGGCATTATACATGAAAGAACTGCTCCATATAATCCTCAAATGAACGGTAAAGCTGAAAGAAAGAACCGTACTCTTACTGAATTGATTGTTGCTTGTTTGCTTAGTTCTGGTGCTGCTTCTCATTGGTGGGGTGAATGTTTGTTGACTGTTTGCCATGTTTTGAACCGCATTCCCAATAATAAAACCATGATATCTCCTTATGAACTTTGGAGAAATAGAAAACCTAATGTCTCTTATTTTAGAGTTTGGGGTTGTTTAGCTTTTGTTAGGAAACCTGATCTTAAAAGTAAAAGACATAAGTTAGAAAGTAGAGCTTATGAATGTGTTTTTATTAGTTATGCTCAAAACAGTAAAGCTTATAGGTTCTTTGATATTAATAATAAGGTTATTATTGAATCTATTGATGTTGATTTCTTTGAAGAGAGATTTCCTTTTAAATCTAGAAATAGTGGGGGTAATAGTGGGGGTTCAATACCTAGTACTTTACCTAGTGCTGATTCTGAACCTAGATTAGAAGAACCTAGAAGTGAAGAAACTAGGATCACTGATTTTGAACCTAGATGCAGTAAAAGAGCTAGGACTGAGACAAAAGATAAAAATCCCGATTTTGAATTTTACGCTATAGAGGAAGAACCTTCTAATTTACAAGAGGCGTTTAGTTCTGTAGAGTCTAGTTTCTGGCAAGAAGTTGTAGATAATGAATGGGATTCTCATATGTCTAATGGAACTTGGAGAATGGTAGATTTACCACCTGGTAGTAAGCCTATAGGTTGTAAATGGGTTTTGAAAAGGAAACTCAAACCTGATGGAACAATAGATAAGTACAAGGCTAGAGGTTGTTAAAGGATTTAGGCAACGAGAGAACGTAGACTTTTTTGATACTTATTCTCCTGTTACTAGATTAACTTCTATATGTGTTTTGATTGCTGTTGCTGCTGCTCATAATCTTGTTATTCACCAAATGGATGTTAAAACTGCTTTTTTGAATGGTGAACTAGAAGAGGAAATTTACATGGAACAACCTGAAGGTTTTGTAATTCCTGGACAAGAAAAGAAAGTATGTAAGCTAGAAAAATCTCTTTATGGTTTGAAACAAGCTCCTAAACAATGGCATGAGAAATTTGATAATTTAATGATTTCAAATAACTTCAGAATAAATGAGGGTGACAAATGCATCTACTATAAATCGAGAATGATGTGTGTGTGATTGTTTGCTTGTATGTAGATGATTTGCTTTGATATTTGGTTCCAATTTATCTGTTGTCAATGAAACTAAAAGCATGCTTAGTTCGAATTTTGACATGAAAGATTTGGGTGAAGCTAGTGTAATCTTGGGAATCAAAATAACTAGAACTAATAGTGGTATTTGTTTGGATCAATCTCACTACATTGAAAAAATTAGAAGAAGTATGAATATTTTGATTATACACTGTTTGTACTCCTTTTGATCCTAGTGTGAAATTGTTTAAGAACACTGGAGAAAGTGTTAGACAATCGGAATATGCTAGTATAATAGGCAGTCTGCGTTATGCAACTGATTGTACTAGACCGGACATTGCATATGTAGTGGGAGTTCTGTGCAGGTTTACCAGTAATCCTAGTTTGGAACACTGGGATGCGATTGAGAGGGTTATGCGGTATCTGAAAAGAACCACAAACCTAGGATTACACTATCAGAGGTATCCCGCAGTCCTTGAAGGATTTAGCGATGCTAATTGGAACACTCTTTCAGATGATTCCAAGGCCACCAGTGGATATGTTTTTACTATTGCTGGGGGTGTTGTATCTTGGAGATCAAAGAAACAGACAATTATAGCCCAATCTACGATGGAGGCTGAATTGATGGCACTAGCAGCAGCTAGTGAAGAGGCAGGATGGCTGAAAAGTATGTTGTCAGACATTCCAGTATGGGAAAAACCGATACCAGCCACTTTGATCCACTGCGATAGTACCGCGGCTATCGGAGTAGTAGAGAATTGTTATAATAACAATAAGAATCGACAGATACGTCGAAAGCACGACACAGTTAGAGAATTTCTCACAACTGGTGTTGTCAGAGTAGATCATGTAAGGTCTGAAGGAAATATAGCTGATACTTTGACGAAAGGATTAGCAAGAGAAAAGGTATGGAATATCTCTAAAAGTATGGGACTTTTGCCCGTGAGAAGTTGAGTCATTTGTAATGGATACCCAACCTAGAAATAGGTTCAAAGGGACTAGACGAAGTTACAAATGATATGATAGAGTCATGCATTCCCATAGCATGATATCCTGAAGTGGGAAACAAAGTTGAGTGTTTAAACTCTTAATGATGTCTATAGCTCTTAAGTTAGAGTGGGATACACAGGAGTATTCTTGATAGACTCACCTATACGGATGTGAAGGTGTGGCCGCCTTCTATGAGAACTTGGGCACTTCTCTAGACCGTTCGTTAAAAAAGGGATAAGCACATGGCCTTAATGTGCGAACTTAAGGACTTTACTCTAGATATAGTTGTGTGTGTTAAATAATCTAATATTAGTTAGAGTTCAAGACGCAAGTCACTCTAGTCACCTGGTACTTAGAAAATTTAACACTATGTAGAGGTTCAAGTCGAAAGGCACCTTTGCAGATGCACAACTATACAACACTTGCTCAATGTTTTTAAAATATAAGTGGGGGATTGTTGGGAGATATATATATTTAAAAACATAGTTTTGTAATATTATATCAAACTTAGAGAAATAGTGTGGTGGTATTATTTTGGGCTCCCATACTATAGACTTGGGTTCAAGTCTCACCCCATGCATTTGTGTAGGTATATTATATATATATATCTATATTATTTATCAAAATCCGGGAGAGCGGGGCCTTGGGGTCTTGGGAGGTCTGGTGATTCATAAACTGATTTTTTGCAGGTTTTAACTCTTGATTTCCAAAAAACGTTTTTTCTACTTAATATTCTCTAATTAACTCTATTAATTTTTGGTAATTATATTGTTACCGTTTTATGACTGTTATGGAGGATTTTCAGTGAGCACTAATTACGAAATTTATTTTCATTAAAAACCGTATTGATTTCTTTTGAGTTATAAAAGAACAGTTTCTGGAGAAGATGAAAAACAATTTGTTTTTATCTATTTTTGAGTTCTGAGCAAGTGAAAAAAGAGTAGTTGTTGGTTCGATTTCTCATAGTGCAGAGAAATCGAACAAGAGAGTATCATTGTTTTATCCCATAGGGTTTTCGACAAAGAATTGACTTGCTAGCACAATCAAGAGGCGAGTCGCGAAACACCTTAAAGATAGCGACCTAGTCCGCGACTCACTGTTTGAGATTCATTATTCTCGTAATGTCTGTCTTTTTGTGCTTTGTTTCCAACAATTTTAAGGTGTTTGATTTTGCTATGGAGGTTGAAAAGAAGCGCGTTGATGATACCAACAAGCCTTTCAAATTTGAAGGGCTGCATTTCAGAAGATGGAAACTGAAGATGTTCTTTTATCTCAAACTCATGAAGCTTCATATGATTGTGTCGAGTGTTCATCCTGGAACCCTGGAACCTGCTGCTGATAAGACTGATGCTGCTGCTGGTGCTGGTGCTAGTGATCCACCTCCTACCGGTGGTGCCAAAGAAGTTGTTTCTCAAACTCCCGAGGAGAAACAGAAGGCCATTGACAAATGGGTCGATGATGACTTTGATTGCAAAAACTA
This sequence comes from Papaver armeniacum, assembly GCA_023531295.1. Lineage (NCBI taxonomy): Eukaryota > Viridiplantae > Streptophyta > Magnoliopsida > Ranunculales > Papaveraceae > Papaver > Papaver armeniacum. The sequence continues at coordinate 46,091 of JAJJWW010010057.1, read as the reverse complement.
CATTCTTAATGCATTATCTAATGATTTATATGAGTATTATTCAACTTTTGAAACTGCTAAAGATGTATGGGATGCATTACAGAAAAAATATGACACCGAGGAAGCTGGTTCAAAGAAGTATGCTGTGAGCCGGTATTTGAGATACCAAATGGTGGATGATAGATCAGTTGTTGCACAGGCTCATGAACTTCAAAAAATTGCCCATGAAATTCTAACCGAAGGTATGAAAACTGATGAACAATTTCAAGTTTCTTTAATGATTGACAAGTTACCACCTAGCTGGAAAGATTTTCGTAATTCCTTGCGTCACAAGACTAAAGAATTTTCTCTTGAAAGTTTGATTGTTAAGCTCAGGGTTGAGGAAGAAGCTCGGAAACAAGATAAGAAGGAAGAGATTCTCATTGTTTCTAACAATAAGACTCATCCGAGTTTGAAACCTAAGAAAAGGGATATGAAACCTAACCCGAACCAAAAGAAAGGAGGAAGGCCTAATCAAAATAAGAACCAACACCCATCGAAAAATGGACAGAATTCCAATTCTGAGTTTCTTTGTTATACCTGTGGTAAACCAAACCACATGGCTAGGAATTGCAGGTTTAACAAGGAAAAGAATAACGCACAAGCTAATGTTGTGGGTGACGTTATAATTGCCATGGTCTCTGATCCAGAGTTCTACATGGTTGGTGGATCCGATGGGTGGTGGATAGACAGTGGTGCTTCGCGTCATTGTTGTTTTGATAGGTCCATGTTTAAGACTTATGCTGAAACCAAGGATAAGAAAGTGTTGTTGGGAGACTCTCACAGCACTATGGTGAAAGGTTCTGGTACGGTAGAGTTGAACTTTACTTCTGGGAAGATACTCATGCTGAAAGATGTCCTTCACACTCCAGAAATGAGAAAGAACCTTGTTTCCTATATCTTCTCAACAAGGTTGGGTTGTATCAAACTATTGGGTCTGATATTTACACCATAACTAAGAATAAGAATTTTGTAGGAAAGGGTTATGCTACTGATGGAATGTTTAAGCTTAATGTTGATGCTATGAATAAAATTGATTCTTCTGCTTATATGGTTTGCAATTTTAATGTTTGGCATGGTAGGCTTTGTCATGTGGGTAAAAAGTTAGTAAATAACATGAGCAAGTTAGGTGTCCTCCCTGAATTTTCTGAAAATGAATTTGAAAAATGTGAATATTGTAGTCAAGCAAAAATAACCAAGACCTCACATAAATCTATCGTAAGAGAATCCAAACCTCTAGATTTAATACATTCTGATTTGTGTGAATATGAAGGTATCCTAACTAGAAATGGCAAGAGATATATTATGACATTCATTGATGATTGTTCTAATTATACGTATGTTTATTTGTTGAGCCATAAGAATGAAGCTATTGAAAAGTTTAAAATCTTTATTGCTGAAATTGAAAATCAATTTGGTAGAAAAATTAAGAGGTTTCGTAGTGATAGAGGCACTGATATGATTCTGCTCCTTTTACTGAAATTTACCAAACTAATGGCATTATACATGAAAGAACTGCTCCATATAATCCTCAAATGAACGGTAAAGCTGAAAGAAAGAACCGTACTCTTACTGAATTGACTGTTGCTTGTTTGCTTAGTTCTGGTGCTGCTTCTCATTGGTGGGGTGAATGTTTGTTGACTGTTTGCCATGTTTTGAACCGCATTCCCAATAATAAAACCATGATATCTCCTTATGAACTTTGGAGAAATAGAAAACCTAATGTCTCTTATTTTAGAGTTTGGGGTTGTTTAGCTTTTGTTAGGAAACCTGATCCTAAAAGACATAAGTTAGAAAGTAGAGCTTATGAATGTGTTTTTATTGGTTATGCTCAAAACAGTAAAGCTTATAGGTTCTTTGATATTAATAATAAGGTTATTATTGAATCTATTGATGTTGATTTCTTTGAAGAGAGATTTCCTTTTAAATCTAGAAATAGTGGGGGTAATAGTGGGGGTTCAATACCTAGTACTTTACCTAGTGTTGATTCTGAACCTAGATTAGAAGAACCTAGAAGTGAAGAAACTAGGATCACTGATTTTGAACCTAGATGCAGTAAAAGAGCTAGGACTGAGACAAAAGATAAAAATCCCGATTTTGAATTTTACGCTATAGAGGAAGAACCTTCTAATTTACAAGAGGCGTTTAGTTCTGTAGAGTCTAGTTTCTGGCAAGAAGCTGTAGATAATGAATGGGATTCTCATATGTCTAATGGAACTTGGAGAATGGTAGATTTACCACCTGGTAGTAAGCCTATAGGTTGTAAATGGGTTTTGAAAAGGAAACTCAAACCTGATGGAACAATAGATAAGTACAAGGCTAGACTGGTTGTTAAAGGATTTAGGCAACGAGAGAACGTAGACTTTTTTGATACTTATTCTCCTGTTACTAGATTAACTTCTATACGTGTTTTGATTGCTTTTGCTCATAATCTTGTTATTCACCAAATGGATGTTAAAACTGCTTTTTGAATGGTGAACTAGAAGAGGAAATTTACATGGAACAACCTGAAGGTTTTGTAATTCCTGGACAAGAAAAGAAAGTATGTAAGCTAGAAAAATCTCTTTATGGTTTGAAACAAGCTCCTAAACAATGGCATGAGAAATTTGATAATTTAATGATTTCAAATAACTTCAGAATAAATGAGGGTGACAAATGCATCTACTATAAATCTGAGAATGATGTGTGTGTGATTGTTTGCTTGTATGTAGATGATTTGCTGATATTTGGTTCCAATTTATCTGTTGTCAATGAAACTAAAAGCATGCTTAGTTCGAATTTTGACATGAAAGATTTGGGTGAAGCTAGTGTAATCTTGGGAATCAAAATAACTAGAACTAATAGTGGTATTTGTTTGGATCAATCTCACTACATTGAAAAAATTCTGAAGAAGTATGAATATTTTGATTATACACCTGTTTGTACTCCTTTTGATCCTAGTGTGAAATTGTTTAAGAACACTGGAGAAAGTGTTAGACAATCGGAATATGCTAGTATAATAGGCGATTACAAGTTATGCAACTGATTGTACTAGACCAGACATTGCATATGCAGTGGGAGTTCTGTGCAGGTTTACCAGTAATCCTAGTTTGGAACACTGGGATGCGATTGAGAGGGTTATGCGGTATCTGAAAAGAACCACAAACCTAGGATTACACTATCAGAGGTATCCCGCAGTCCTTGAAGGATTTAGCGATGCTAATTGGAACACTCTTTCAGATGATTCCAAGGCCACCAGTGGATATGTTTTTACTATTGCTGGGGGTGTTGTATCTTGGAGATCAAAGAAACAGACAATTATAGCCCAATCTACGATGGAGGCTGAATTGATGGCACTAGCAGCAGCTAGTGAAGAGGCAGGATGGCTGAAAAGTATGTTGTCAGACATTCCAGTATGGGAAAAACCGATACCAGCCACTTTGATCCACTGCGATAGTACCGCGGCTATCGGAGTAGTAGAGAATTGTTATAATAACAATAAGAATCGACAGATACGTCGAAAGCACGACACGCTTAGAGAATTTCTCACAACCGGTGTTGTCGAGTAGATCATGTAAGGTCTCGAAGGAAATATAGCTGATACTTTGACGAAAGGATTAGCAAGAGAAAAGGTATGGAATATCTCTAAAAGTATGGGACTTTTGCCCGTGAGAAGTTGAGTCATTTGTAATGGATACCCAACCTAGAAATAGGTTCAAAGGGACTAGACGAAGTTACAAATGATATGATAGAGTCATGCATTCCCATAGCATGATATCCTGAAGTGGGAAACAGGTTGAGTGTTTAAACTCTTAATGATGTCTATAGCTCTTAAGTTAGAGTGGGATACACAGGAGTATTCTTGATAGACTCACCTATACGGATGTGAAGGTGTGGCCGCCTTCTATGAGAACTTGGGCACTTCTCTAGACCGTTCGTTAAAAAAGGATAAGCACATGGCCTTAATGTGCGAACTTAAGGACTTTACTCTAGATATAGTTGTGTGTGTTAAATAATCTAATATTAGTTAGAGTTCAAGACGCAAGTCACTCTAGTCACCAGGTACTTAGAAAATTTAACACTATGCAGAGGTTCAAGTCGAAAGGCACCTTTGCGGATGCACAACTATACAACACTTGCTCAATGTTTTTAAAATATAAGTGGGGATTGTTGGGAGATATATATATTTAAAAACATAGTTTTGTAATATTATATCAAACTTAGAGAAATAGTGTGGTGGTATTATTTTGGGCTCCCATGCTATAGACTTGGGTTCAAGTCTCACCCCATGCATTTGTGTAGGTATATTATATATATATCTATATTATTTATCAAAATCCGGGAGAGCGGGGCCTTGAGGGTCTTGGGAGGTCTGGTGATTCAGAAACTGATTTTTTGCAGGTTTTAACTCTTGATTTCCAAAAACGTTTTTTCTACTTAATATTCTCTAATTAACTCTATTAATTTTTGGTAATTATATTGTTACCGTTTTATGACTGTTATGGAGGATTTTCAGTGAGCACTAATTACGAAAATTTATTTTCATTAAAAACCGTATTGATTTCTTTTGAGTTATAAAAGAACAGTTTTACGGAGAAGATGAAAAACAATTTGTTTTTATCTATTTTTGAGTTCGAGCAAGTGAAAAAGAGTAGTTGTTGGTTCGATTTCTCATAGTGCAGAGAAATCGAACAAGAGAGTATCAGCTGTTTTATCCCATAGGGTTTTCGACAAAGAATTGACTGCTAGCACAATCAAGAGGCAGAGTCGCGAAACACCTTAAAGATAGCGACCTAGTCCGCGACTCAGCTGTTTGAGATTCATTATTCTATAATCTGTTTTGTGCTTTGTTTCCAACAATTTTAAGGTGTTTGATTTTGCTATGGAGGTTGAAAAGAAGCGCGTTGATGATACCAACAAGCCTTTCAAATTTGAAGGGCTGCATTTCAGAAGATGGAAACTGAAGATGTTCTTTTATCTCAAACTCATGAAGCTGCATATGATTGTGTCGAGTGTTCATCCTGGAACCCTGATAAGACTAATGCTGCTGCTGATGCTGCTGCTGCTGCTGGTGCTGGTGATCCACCTCCTACCGGTGGTGCCAAAGAAGTTGTTTCTCAAACTCCTGAGGAGAAATAGAAGGCCATTGACAAATGGGTCGATGATGACTTTGATTGAAAAACTACATTCTTAATGCATTATCTCGATGATTTATATGAGTATTATTCAACTTTTGAAACTGCTAAAGATGTATGGGATGCATTACAGAAAAAATATGACACCGAGGAAGCTGGTTCAAAGAAGTATGCTGTGAGCCGGTATTTGAGATACCAAATGGTGGATGATAGATCAGTTGTTGCACAGGCTCATGAACTTCAAAAAATTGCCCATGAAATTCTAACCGAAGGTATGAAAACTGATGAACAATTTCAAGTTTCTGTAATGATTGACAAGTTACCACCTAGCTGGAAAGATTTTCGTAATTCCTTGCGTCACAAGACTAAAGAATTTTCTCTTGAAAGTTTGATTGTTAAGCTCAGGGTTGAGGAAGAAGCTCGGAAACAAGATAAGAAGGAAGTGATTCTCATTGTTTCTAACAATAAGACTCATCCGAGTTTGAAACCTAAGAAAAGGGATATGAAACCTAACCCGAACCAAAAGAAAGGAGGAAGGCCTAATCAAAATAAGAACCAACACCCATCGAAAAATGGACAGAATTCCAATTCTGAGTTTCTTTGTTATACCCGTGGTAAACCAAACCACATGGCTAGGAATTGCAGGTTTAACAAGGAAAAGAATAACGCACAAGCTAATGTTGTGGGTGACGTTATAATTGCCATGGTCTCGATCCAGTTCTACATGGTTGGTGGATCCGATGGGTGGTGGATAGACAGTGGTGATTCGCGTCATTGTTGTTTTGATAGGTCCATGTTTAAGACTTATGCTGAAACCAAGGATAAGAAAGTGTTGTTGGGAGACTCTCACAGCACTATGGTGAAAGGTTCTGGTACGGTAGAGTTGAACTTTACTTCTGGGAAGACACTCATGCTGAAAGATGTCCTTCACACTCCAGAAATGAGAAAGAACCTTGATTCTGGCTATCTTCTCAACAAGGCTGGGTTGTATCAAAATATTGGGTTTGATATTTACACCATAACTAAGAATAAGAATTTTGTAGGAAAGGGTTATGCTACTGATGGAATGTTTAAGCTTAATGTTGATGCTATGAATAAAATTGATTCTTCTGCTTATATGGTTTGCAATTTTAATGTTTGGCATGGTAGGCTTTGTCATGTGGGTAAAAAGTTAGTAAATAACATGAGCAAGTTAGGTGTCCTCCCTGAATTTTCTGAAAATGAATTTGAAAAATGTGAATATTGTAGTCAAGCAAAAATAAACAAGACCTCACATAAATCTGTCGTAAGAGAATCCAAACCTCTAGATTTAATACATTCTGATTTGTGTGAATATGAAGGTATCCTAACTATAAATGGCAAGAGATATATTATGACATTCATTGATGATTGTTCTAATTATACGTATGTTTATTTGTTGAGCCATAACAATGAAGCTATTGAAAAGTTTAAAATCTTTATTGCTGAAATTGAAAATCAATTTGGTAGAAAAATTAAGAGGTTTCGTAGTGATAGAGGCACTGAATATGATTCTGCTCCTTTTACTGAAATTTACCAAACTAATGGCATTATACATGAAAGAACTTCTCCATATAATCCTCAAATGAACGGTAAAGCTGAAAGAAAGAACCATACTCTTACTGAATTGATTGACTTGCTTGTTTGCTTAGTTCGTGCTTTGCTTCTCATTGGTGGGGTGAATGTTTGTTGACTTGTTTACCCATGTTTTGAACCGCATTCCCGATAATAAAACCATGATATCTCCTTATGAACTTTGGAGAAATAGAAAACCTAATGTCTCTTATTTTAGAGTTTGGGGTTGTTTAGCTTTTGTTAGGAAACCTGATCCTAAAAGACATAAGTTAGAAAGTAGAGCTTATGAATGTGTTTTTATTGGTTATGCTCAAAACATTAAAGCTTATAGGTTCTTTGATATTAATAATAAGGTTATTATTGAATCTATTGATGTTGATTTCTTTGAAGAGAGATTTCCTTTTAAATCTAGAAATAGTGGGGGTAATAGTGGGGGTTCAATACCTAGTACTTTACCTAGTGCCGATTCTAACCTAGATTAGAAGAACCTAGAAGTGAAGAAACTAGGATCACCGATTTTGAACCTAGATGCAGAAAAGAGCTAGGACTCGAGACAAAAGATAAAAATCCCGATTTTGAATTTTACGCTATAGAGGAAGAACCTTCTAATTTACAAGAGGCGTTTAGTTCTCAGAGAGTCTAGTTTCTCGGCAAGAAGTCAGTAGATAATGAATGGGATTCTCATATGTCTAATGGAACTTGGAGAATGGTAGATTTACCACCCGGTAGTAAGCCTATAGGTTGTAAATGGGTTTTGAAAAGGAAACTCAAACCTGATGGAACAATAGATAAGTACAAGGCTAGACTGGTTGTTAAAGGATTTAGGCAACGAGAGAACGTAGACTTTTTTGATACTTATTCTCCTGTTACTAGATTAACTTCTATACGTGTTTTGATTGTTGTTGTTGTTGCTCATAATCTTGTTATTCACCAAATGGATGTTAAAACTGCTTTTTGAATGGTGAACTAGAAGAGGAAATTTACATGGAACAACCAAGGTTTTGTAATTCCTGGACAAGAAAAGAAAGTATGTAAGCTAGAAAAATCTCTTTATGGTTTGAAACAAGCTCCTAAACAATGGCATGAGAAATTTGATAATTTAATGATTTCAAATAACTTCAGAATAAATGAGGGTGACAAATGCATCTACTATAAATCTGAGAATGATGTGTGTGTGATTGTTTGCTTGTATGTAGATGATTTGCTGATATTTGGTTCCAATTTATCTGTTGTCAATGAAACTAAAAGCATGCTTAGTTCGAATTTTGACATGAAAGATTTGGGTGAAGCTAGTGTAATCTTGGGAATCAAAATAACTAGAACTAATAGTGGTATTTGTTTGGATCAATCTCACTACATTGAAAAAATTCTGAAGAAGTATGAATATTTTGATTATACACCTGTTTGTACTACTTTTGATCCTAGTGTGAAATTGTTTAAGAACACTGGAGAAAGTGTTAGACAATCGGAATATGCTAGTATAATAGGCAGTCTGCGTTATGCAACTGATTGTACTAGACCGGACATTGCATATGTAGTGGGAGTTCTATGCAGGTTTACCAGTAATCCTAGTTTGGAACACTGGGATGCGATTGAGAGGGTTATGCGGTATCCGAAAGAACCACAAACCTAGGATTACACTATCGAGAGGTATCCCGAGTCCTTGAAGGATTTAGCGATGCTAATTGGAACACTCTTTCGGATGATTCCAAGGCCACCAAAGGGATATGTTTTTACTATTGCTGGGGGTGCTGTATCTTGGAGATCAAAGAAACAGACAATTATAGCCCAATCTATGATGGAGGCTGAATTGATGGCACTAGCAGCAGCTAGTGAAGAGGCAGGATGGCTGAAAAGTATGTTGTCAGACATTCCAGTATGGGAAAAACCAATACCAGCCACTTTGATCCACTGCGATAGTACCGCGGCTATCGGAGTAGTAGAGAATTGTTATAATAACAATAAGAATCGACAGATACGTCGAAAGCACAACACGCTTAGAGAATTTCTCACAAACCGGTGTGTTGTCGAGTAGATCATGTAAGGTCCGAAGGAAATATAGCCGATACTTTGACGAAAGGATTAGCAAGAGAAAAGGTATGGAATATCTCTAAAAGTATGGGACTTTTGCCCGTGAGAAGTTGAGTCATTTGTAATGGATACCCAACCTAGAAATAGGTTCAAAGGGACTAGACGGTTACAAATGATATGATAGAGTCATGCATTCCCATAGCATGATATCCTGAAGTGGGAAACAAGGTTGAGTGTTTAAACTCTTAATGATGTCTATAGCTCTTAAGTTAGAGTGGGATACACAGGAGTATTCTTGATAGACTCACCTATACGGATGTGAAGGTGTGGCCGCCTTCTATGAGAACTTGGGCACTTCTCTAGACCGTTCGTTAAAAAAAGGGATAAGCACATGGCCTTAATGTGCGAACTTAAGGACTTTACTCTAGATATAGTTGTGTGTGTTAAATAATCTAATATTAGTTAGAGTTCAAGACGCAAGTCACTCTAGTGATCACCTGGTACTTAGAAAATTTAACACTATGCAGAGGTTCAAGTCGAAAGGCACCTTTGCAGATGCACAACTATACAACACTTGCTCAATGTTTTTAAAATATAAGTGGGGGATTGTTGGGAGATATATATATTTAAAAACATAGTTTTGTAATATTATATCAAACTTAGAGAAATAGTGTGGTGGTATTATTTTGGGCTCCCATACTATAGACTTGGGTTCAAGTCTCACCCCATGCATTTGTGTAGGTATATTATATATATATCTATATTATTTATCAAAATCCGGGAGAGCGGGGCCTTGGGGTCTTGGGAGGTCTGGTGATTCAGAAACTGATTTTTGCAGGTTTTAACTCTTGATTTCCAAAAACGTTTTTTCTACTTAATATTCTCTAATTAACTCTATTAATTTTTGGTAATTATATTGTTACCGTTTTATGACTGTTATGGAGGATTTTCAGTGAGCACTAATTACGAAATTTATTTTCATTAAAAACCATATTGATTTCTTTTGAGTTATAAAAGAACAGTTTCTGGAGAAGATGAAAAACAATTTGTTTTTATCTATTTTTGAGTTCTGAGCAAGTGAAAAAAGAGTAGTTGTTGGTTCGATTTCTCATAGTGCAGAGAAATCGAACAAGAGAGTATCAGCTGTTTTATCCCATAGGGTTTTCGACAAAGAATTGACTGCTAGCACAATCAAGAGGCAGAGTCGCGAAACACCTTAAAGATAGCGACCTAGTCCGCGACTCAGCTGTTTGAGATTCATTATTCTTTAATCTGTCTTTGTGCTTTGTTTCCAACAAAAATTAACATCTAGAGTCTAATCATCATTAATGTTGAGTGCATTCCTTGATGTTTCTGACGTAATTTTCTTCGTGTAGTCTGCCACTAGTTAGCATTGCAACCATGCCCTTTATCAAATTTTCCGGGCTAAGGCACTCAAGTTGGAAGCAAAGCTTCGTCAGCGGGACGATGAACTTCTTTGTGCTCAGTTGGCAGCTGGTGAAAAGGGCAAAGAGATATCGTCGCTGAAGGAGCAATTAAACGAGATCGGTCAATCCAATCAAGACGATGAGACTCCTCGTCCAGGAGGTGGTCACTCTTCGTCAAGAACTGGAGAAGGCTCGTGCTGATGTTTCTTCGGAGGGTATTTCAAACAAAGGTTTGCCCCTTTCCTTTCTTCATATCTTTGATTATTGAGTGTTCTTTCTGAGTTAGTCGCCCCTGTCTTTAGCGGGTGGTGCCGAAGAATTGGTATGACTTCGGAACGAAAGGACTCGCAAAGCTTCTCGTATTAAGGAGCTGGTTTCAAAAGTAATAGAAGTATCCAATATATGGAATTCTCGCGTTGATCAGTATAACCGATTATTAGCAAGTTATCAAAAACAGCGAGAACAAATGGTTGAGATGCAGAACTCTGGTGCCACTGATCGTTGCCAGTTGAGTGGTACTTTGCAATGGACCCATCAGTCTCTTTATGAGGCGCGTGACGCCGTTTTTCAGCTAGAGTCCGAGGACCGAAGTAGTGGATTTATAAATTGAGTTTCGTGAAGCCCGCTCATCTCATGATCCTGAGGTACAGGATTATATACAACAACTTGTTCGTGAGTGGGATGATGCGAGGGTGAAAGCCCATGCTCTTAGTCAGGCCTTAACTGCCTCTCGTGCGGATGTTGCACGTTTAGTTGAATCAGAAAAAGATCTCGAGTTTAACATGTATAGGTTTCAAAAGGGGATTGAGGGAATCACCGATGAAGTCAATCACCTTCGTCATTTGGATTCAATGAAGCAGGTAGAGTTAGATCAATGCCAATTTGATCTCGAAAACTCTCGTCTTGATTATAAGAAAGCAAATATGGTTTTCTTGACGAAGCCCGGGACGCAGTAGTAAATGAGTTTGAAATAGCTTCGGCTAATGTCGAAGGTATACGTTCGTTTGGTCGTGAGTAATTGTTCATTTTCCTTTTCTGATAAGTTCGTCTTTTCTTTGTAGAGCTCGAGGGACAGCTTCGCCTTGCAGATGAAAATTTTGAAAAGGCTCAATCCTAATTAGTTAAGCAACAAGGGAAGACCAGCTACTTCAAAGGGTTGGCCGGCACGCTTGATATGAATGTCAAAGAATCTGCAAAAGAAGTAGAACATTTGAAGTCACTGCTGACGAAGTCTGAGCTCAAGGTAACTGCTATCACCATTGAGGCTCGTCACCAATTGTCCTTGGAAGTGAATAAAAAGCTGACTCGGATAGAGAAAGGTCTTTTAAAGTATGGCATCGTCAAGAAATACAAATGCCGCCCCGTTCCCGAGCCCTTTGTTACTTCGTCTGGACCGTCGTCTGGTGGGAGTGTTCCTTCGTCTTAGATTGAACGTCTTGATGATCGTCCCGAGACAGGACCTTCGGAGAAGAAGTAAAGGTCTCCATGGCTTCGTTGTGGAGTAGAAATTTGATCGCTGGTGATTATGTAGCTTTGGGTCATTTTTTATGTTTTTTCTTGTATTTCTTGTTTATCTCCCAAAGCTTGTAATCAACTTTCATGAAATGGATCATCAATCATTTGGTATTTACAGTGTTGATTTACCTGCATCGTTAAATCACATGTTTTTCAGAAAAATAAATATGTTAAGTGTTTGTGTGTTAATAATGAAGGTTTATACCTTTCCTTAACATTTTTGAACTTGTCACCTTGTCGGCCAATCCTGGGCCAAAGGATTACCGAACGGTGGGGGTTGTGTGGTATCCTCGGATACATGGTGCGTTGATTAATATTTACATGCACCCGTTCCGTCGAAATGGCACTTTGAGTCATGTTGGGTAACTCTTTCTGCTGGAAGCCTTCCCCCTGGTCATACACTCATAGACGGTGATAGGGGAGTCCTGAGAGATTGCACGCAAGTGCTTTCCCCAGTATGAATGTACAAGGTAAGGGATCGTAAATAGATGCCCCGGTATTATGAGATGCTAATGCTTGTGTGACAAAAATGGTTTCCCATTTGATTGATGTAGGGAGTTTCACTACACTATTTTGGCCGATTAGAAACAGATTTTGCATGTTACAAAACATTGTTGTAACATGCAGGTTCTGTTTCAAAAGGTGGCGTGAATTTTTTTTGTAACGGACCAGAATCGTTACGAATTTTGGGTTGTAACATGGGTTGTAACAGGCGGTGGCTGTTATTACGTGTTATTTTGAAACAACTTGGCCTTGTTATGATTTTTTGTAACTATGACGTCGTAACAGAGCTCAGCCGTTACTATATGTCATTTTGAAACAGCTTAGAGTTGTTACTACAGGACAGGTTGAAACATCTTGGAGCAGTTACGAATTTTTTTGTAACATCAGAAAAAAATTACTGCCTGTCAAATATTCCCTCTTTGACGTGGTCAATATTGACCATGGTCAGTATCACATTCAGCCGGAAATATGTCGGAATTCAAAATAACCTGCAAATCTTTCATTCCATCCATCTCATAGATTCAATCACACATTCAACAATAACTTCCTTTATTAATAATAACTTTTGTTCTTTCTACATTCGAATTGGTTCGGAACTTAAAATACAATCCCTAAGTTTCATTATATTGCATAATTCCTAAGTTTTATTCCTAGGGTATATGAGATAAGAATCAACCAACAAAAACAGGACTCACATAATCAATATTTGCCTTCACATTCGAAGAAGAATCGGTGAAGCTGGTGGAATCCAATGCCGCAGCAGCTATGCAATAACTTCAGTGCCTATTGCTCTTGCATGAGACATCTCTTCCAATAATAAAGCATTATCAAACCATCATCACATTCCATCCATCCCACAGATCCTTCATCAAACCTTTAAGTCACGACGAGAAGTACAAATAATTAATGAAACATGTTCAGAAAACAGGATGCCATGTCAAATAATTGATTCTTTTGAGTAAGTAATTCAAAATTAAAAAAAAATCTACTAAGACCAGCAAAAACCCTAATCCTAAGACCAGAGTCTAACTGTTGTTCCCCGATGTTCAGTATCATGAAATTACAAAGTTCAAACATATATTGAATACACCATACAATAAAATGTATTGATTACCTAAATAAAATTGTAACTAACATTCTCTTGTCCACGGCCATACAATCTGACATTAGTTTGCTAAGGATTTCCTTGAAAATGTATAAAATTTCACTCAATAGGGAAATGCCACAATACATGTATGATGTCGCATAAGAATGTCAAAGTTTACTGGGATAACAGTTACACGACAAGGTGAATCTTGTTGCTAAGAAAAAATTAAGTTACCTCTGAGGCAAGGGGCGCTCTTAAAAAGTGTAAGAACGATGTTAGCCTGTCAGTCAATCTCATAGAACCACGAAGACCACCCCAAAGTAAAGCAAGCTTCCCAACCAGTCTTAACATTGCTACCAGACTGTACATAGAAATGAAGTGATTTTAGGTATATACAAAATGAGAAAAAAAAAATTTGGAGTTGTTGAAAATACAAGTATCCGGACCTATCCTGATCCACATATTACATGGTTCAGATTGATACAACAACAACACAAGGGTCCCAAGGATATCAATAAAGTACCTTAGTTGCACCTTCCACCTCTCCAATTACACTGCAGTTCCCACTAGCGTAATACCTCGCAAGTACAAACTCAAGGTCAAAATCCATAATTTAAACTTAATATAATAATAAAAGTATATAACCAAGTGAATTGCTTACCATGATTGACATTTCCCCGGCTAGATACTACTGCTTCAACTGACTTTTTGTGAAGTCGCCTACATTCACTTATAACATAAAAAAAAAAACACCAATGTATATACACAAACAAATGATAAACTGAAAATGAAAATCTATTCAAAAGCCGGTTTATGTTCACATTACACCAAAAAAAGCTATATTAAACCAAAAAAGGTTGATTCGCGTAGTGCAGAACTGCACCAAAGTGTGAACTGCACAAAAAGAACAAAAAAACCCATATAAGTTAGGACAGCTGTTACGCGAAGCAAGATGGCTGAGATATCCATAAACTTTAAGCCATATCTTTGTACTGGACCTCTTTGGATGAAGCACGACTTCTCCAATTCCAACTTCTCTGAAGGTACACACATACTTGTTAGCCTTCACAGTTACTTCATCTGGCATGAGAATATCATCGAGACACACCTTGGCAAGATTTTCAAGTATGACTTCTCCGTGAAACATACGTCCTAAAGCACCAGTAAAAATCTTACCAACTGCAATTAGTTCATCCTCTATGTTCAACAATGAGCATTTTGGCATTTCACGAATTGCTGATGAAGCTGGTGATACCATATTTCCAACAGGTGAACTTGTCGCAGCATGTGAATCTGATTGAGATGAACTATTTTGCCCTTGATGACAGTTGATGGATAATTCTCTTGAGGTGCTAGCCATGTTTGAGGCAACTGATGTTGGCATTGAAGATTGCATTTCCTTCACTATGTTGCACAATGACCCAAGGCATGTGATAAGAACCCCCACCTTGCCGCCTAACTCTTCCACCATCTGATGAACACCACCCTCCTTCGCTTTTGATTCATATACCTTGGCATGTACATGAGCAGAAAGCATGATTTGCGTACGAGATATAGGACCAACAGAACAAACCCTTCCTCTAGAGTCTTTCCCAAAAGCTGCAGACATCGCACAATGATCTTCAACTGGAAGACCCGTGTTTTTCCTTGATTTCTTCTTGGGTCTTCTTAAGCTTATCCTATAGTGTTGACCATAACATTTCAGTAAATTATAACTATATTAAATAACAAGTAATCTAGCAAATTTGGTTGATAGATAGTATAGTACGCAAGCTAGTACATAGTTTTAGAAGACATATTTCAATAACCGAAAAGATGGTCTGACTCACAGCGTATGGCTTGGCGCTATGTAAAATAGCCCCACCCTCTTGTGTATGAGCTCTAAGCCACACATCCTCAGTAGTGATCTCTACGCAAGGATTCGCGGCCTCCTAAATTTACAAATACAAAGAGGATCAGTCATTGTGCATATATAAGAGTTTTGAAGTAAGCTGCATTGTTGAAATTATACATACCCGTTCAGCTTTCACTAAACAATGAGGTTTGCGACCAGAACAGTGAGCGTAGTCGTACTTCTCTCTTTTCCTCTTGTTGTCAATTCTACTTTTCGTTGTCTTTTCCTCACTTTCCCTTTTACAAAACACCTTTCAGTCCACTACACCATTTTAAGGAATTTGCAACCCAGTTTTGCAATGACATTAGTGCCGTTGCGAAATTTCTGTTGCTAATCCTCGTTGCTATTTGTTCGCAACAGAGAATTGCCGTTGCGAATTTTGCAACCTCACAACCAAGGTTGCGAATTGCAATTGCGTTGGGTTCAAGCGTGTGAACCACATGCGTGGTCGGGAACACTAGGACTACTAAATATGCCCAAGTCAAACTTCGGTCAAGTATTCTTCTTTTTTTTTCCACCCTTCAACCATATCTACACTATATCCTGCCTTATCGAGTTTTCCTTGTTATTTTTTCTCCGCCACAGACCTTATCTCTCTCTCCTCTCTTCTCCTCTCTGAAGAACTGAAGCTCTCATTTCTTCATCTCCCTTTCATGTCAGAAACTCTTTGGAGAATCATCACTATCATCAGCAGCACCATCAATAACATCATCTTTTCGCGATTTCTTTCTCTCTCTCTCTACCGAAAACTCGGAATCTTCCAACAGAGGAGGTAATAATCAGATATTGTTTTAGATTTTTTCTCCAGATTTATCTGATTCGTCTATTATTTTTGTGATTGATGGATGATACTCATTTCTGTATGATTTATTTGATTCATTTATGACTACGGATCTAGGGTTTTGATAGATTTTAAAAAAAAATGTTTCACTAATTTCTAGGGTTTCTGGTTTCTGAAATTAAAGTTTCGATTGGGTTTAGAAATGGCTTAATTTGTTTTTACCAAACTCGAACTTCACTCAAAAGGGAAAACTAGAATTTCAATTGAGGTGTTAATTTCTAGGGTTAGTGTTAATACCAATTGAGGTGGTGATGCTGTAATCTGAACTTTATTTTTTCTTTTAGAGACAATGTTAGAGTTCTTTTTCATTGGTTTGGTTTTGATTTCAGTTTGTGATCAAGTTTATGTTTAGTTTCTAGGCAATGCTTTTCTTCTATACAGTTGAACATCTCTGTTTATAATGAGTTTGGTTGTGTTTTTTCAGGTACTGGGAGAAGTAGTCCAAAACAGAAGCAATAAGAAAGACTCCTGGGTACAAAAGGTCAGTTTTTCGGGTAGAAAATTGATTATCCTTTACGTTCATTGGGCTTAGAATGGTTGTATTTCTTACTTGGAAATTTTAACACATTATTAGAAGGGTTGGTACGTGTGTATCATCATTGGTTATTGTGATGGTGGATACATGTAAGTTGCTCTTCTTGTTCAATAAAAATTGTAATATAATGTGTCAATCAGCGGGCCTCAGCATGATTTCTCCATGATTCGTCTGCTCCTGTTAAACATTGGTACTACTTCCTTTGATTATGCAGGGGTGAAGCTATAAAAAGAGTTAATGGTGTTCACTTTTCTGAAGAGGTGCATTACCTTTCCTCTACATGAGCTGTACTATGGAATATCTGCAATTGCAAGGTTCTGTTTGTTAGTTCATATTGTGTACAGAAACTCTGTAAGTGGATTGTGCAACTCCTAATGGATCTGGATTACTTACACAGAAATCATGTTCTTCGTCGTGATGTCAAGGTCAGTTGCAAAATCTTCATACTATTGCATAGTGATTCGTGTTATGTATCTCCTATATGTAATATCAAACGCTTCTTAACAGGTCCATAACCACATAGCATAGAATGCTGCCGTTATTTTTGCTTCAACCTTTTGGTTGATGAGATGATTCTCAGTACACAGTTCAATTGAAAAAATGAATGCAAAGCTGATGTTGTTATCACCAGGTTGAGCCTGGACGAGGAGTTTTGAGATAATGGATGAGGCCAATACTGCTTTAAAATAATATGATTCGTTGATGTTATAATACTTTTATGTTCTAATATTCTATGTGTCTTGTTTTGCATATTTTTGGCTTATTTTTATCTGTTGTTTTGCATCTTCCAGAGTAGTATGCTTATCATAGTACTGTTTGCTCAACTCAGTCTTGAATCTCCTCCATGGACCAGCCGCTAAATTCAGAACAGTTTTCTTGGATGTCTCAGGTAGACTAAATTCTTCCTGGAAAGTCACAACCAATTAATAGCTTACTGATTTCAGGACACACCTAAAAGAAGTAACTAAGGAGGCACAAGAGTTTTGTACCTTGAGGGAATTCCATACATCATCCTTATACTTTTGAGGCACAATGTTCCAGCTTCGTATGAAACATGCACATGTGTACGAACCAAGTGCCCATCAGGTGACCAAGTTGTGTAGCGTTCTTGGAAATTGGTTGTCCATACTCATTGACCTCAACTGGTTCTGCCATGACCTGTAAAATAGAAAACATCAGAATAAGAAATGTTGCAAAAGAGAAAATAGAACACAATTACCTAACACCTCAAAAATAAACAATCTGAAGAAAAAACATTTCATTGATGGATATGAAAATGCAGGGGTCTAACAACCATACCCAACAATTCGTTTGGCAATCTGAGAGGACTTACTCCAATATACTTTCTAGAGAATCAACTAGACAATCAGACTCAATCTAGATTAAAGTATATCAAATAGTTTAATATCTCTAACTCTTAATTCAATCCGCAATCAGCAAATAGAAATCTGTGAGCCCGATTGAATATAAGAGGAGTTACTTGAACTAGTACCAAAGACCAATGTTCAAGTGTCAATCAATGTAAATCAACAACCAAAGGTTGGATATTCTAATTGATTGATCTTAATGCACAACCTGTGATATTTCAATTATATAACAAAATATAATGCGGAAAAGAAATAACACAGACACCAGAATTTTGTTAATGAGGAAACCGCAAATGCAGAAAAACCCCGGGACCTAGTACAGATTGAACACCACACTGTATTAAGCCGCTATAGACACTAGCCTACTACCAATTAACTTCAGACTGGACTGTAGTTGAACCCTAATCAATCTCACACTGATTCAAGGTACAGTTGCGCTCCTTACGTCTTTGATCCCAGCAGGATACTATGCACTTGATTCCATTAGCTGATCTCACCCACAACTATTAGTTGCTACGACCCAAAGTCGAAGACTTGATAGACAAATCTGTCTCACACAGAAAAGTCTATAGGATTGAATAATCTGTCTCCCATAGAAATACCCAAGAGTTTGTGTTCCGTCTTTTGATAAATCAAGGTGAACAGGAACCAATCGATAAACCAGACCTATATTCCCAAAAAACAGCCTAGTATTATCAATCACCTCATAATAAACTTAATCAATTAGCGAAACAAGTTATTGTGGAATCACAAACGATGAGACGAAGTTTGTTTGTGATTACTTTTCTATCTTGCCTATCGGAGATATAAAATCTCGAGCCAATTATTTCAATTGCACTCAAAACAATAGAAACAGCAAGATCAGATCACGCAACTACAAATATAATAGTTGGGTCTGGCTTCACAATCCCAATGAAGTCTTCAAGTCGTTAACCTACAGGGTCTCAAGAAGAAACCTAAGGTTAAAGGAGAATCGACTCTAGTTATGAAACTAGTAACACACGGGAGGTGTGGAGATTAGGTTTCCCAATTGTTAGAGTATTCCTTTATATAGTTTTCAAATCAGGGTTTGGAATCCAAGTTACCTTGGTAACAAAGCATTCAATATTCACCATTAGATGAAAAACCTTATTCAACCAAGCTAATATCTTTCAACCGTTAGATCGAACTTAGCTTGTTACACACAAATGAAATGTACCCTCATTTAGGTTTATGCAGCCGTATCTAAACGCGTACACCAGGTTGGTTCACAAATAGTTAACCGAGGTTAGCCATATGATTACTCTCATATCAACCTTATTCATCTTAACCATAACTAGTTCAAATGACTCAAATGAAACTAGTTAAGAGTTGTTCAATTGTTTAGAAAACACAATTGAAATCAAATCGGTTTGATTCACTTGAATCAATAATGAACATTATAGCCACGGTTTGCAAAGATTGCATTCCTTAGTTTAAATGTTTAAGTTCATGGACTTGACCGATTTGACAAAGTAACCAGCTTAAGTATGAGTACAGGTATGCGTACTAAGCAACCGGTTTTTGAGTTTGTAAAGTTTCCAAACTCAGCAGAAATTTTCGGTTAAAAAACTTCCGCCAGTATGCGTACATGTATGCATACTTAATCTGTCTCCTTCACCAATTCCGTATACACACATATGCATACTCTTGCCTTCCGGTTTATGAACTTATACACTAATGTGCGAACACACTATATATGCGTATATCTAAAGATGGTTACATCATCAACTCTTTATTTCAATCATTGAAATATTCTTCTATAATGTCAATAGCCGTTTTCACACACTATTAGCATCAAAGCAATTTTCAAGATATTGAAATAATCATTATTGAAACCTTCCAAGTCTTACACCAAATGATTATATCACACAAACCATGTAAGATGTTACTCGGCAATTTTCTCATGATATAAGATGAACTTGGTCGAAACGAAAGCTTACCAACACATATTTCGAGAAATATGTAAGTGAGATATACTCAGCTCGAAATCTCAAATGTGTATAAAGAAAACTATATCGTAACACGACTTATGTCTAAATATAGGAGATAGTATAAATAGACTTTCCAAGTGATAGATAAGTTCAAGTCTCCACATACCTTTTGTCGAAGAAGTTCCACAAGCTTCCCTTAGTAGTTCTTCGTCTTCAAGAGATGAACGTCGAGAGATTTAAGCTCAACTACACTATCTATGTCCTAGTCCGAGACATCTACAAATGATCAAGACTTATAGTTTTGATCACTAACATTGACAAACATGCTTGAGATAACAACACATGCGAGTTTGACCGAGCAATGCTCTAATAGGATAACAAACAAAACATATCACAATGGTAGCATCCCTTTCAGTTCAAACTACAGAATCTGTAGGAGCAGAATCTCGCACAACACATCTTCTTACCAAGCGAAATTCATTTCCTTAGCACGCCTGCGAGAATGTAGCAAGAGCCTGCGAAATTATGAGTTGTACTCCACTATGTATGAGTTGTCATCCACTATGTAAACACCTATATAAAGAGAAGAGCAGGAGAGAGAAAAGGAGGAATAGATATTTTTTGGTAACAGAGAGAGGAGAGACACAATTTTGTAGAGAGAGATTATCATATTTTTTTTATCATCTTCTTCCCCAAAAACTAGATCTAGAGCTCTACAAAATACTCATTAATGGAGATTCTAAATGTAATATTAATGTAACCTCAACAATCATAGTGAAGAACCATGGATGTAGATCACATTGATCGAACCATCTAAAAAATCTTGTGTGTCTATTTAAATTTCTAGCACTTATATTTTGAGATTTAGATGATTAATATGTTAGATCTAGAAATTAGTATCAAGATATGATAAGGGGTGTGTTGTGGGAAATCCTGCAACTACATTTTGGCACTAGAAACAGGGAGGAGTAAAGGATTTATCCTTCCTGTAATTTATTGGTTCAAGAAGTTTCCATGAAGATTAACTACTGTTCATATTTTTCTAGATCTACAAAGTTTAGGTTCAAAAATGGAAATTTCATGGAAGAAATCACACTCTCAGGGAGTAAACATCATCAACAATTCAAAGACATGAAAAGAGTAAGAGAAAAAATTAGTTGATGTGGTGAAATTCAGGGAAGAAAACTAAAGTTTCAATTGAATATTTCCATGTTCAGGAGAAAAGGCAAGAGGGAAATTGTTGAAGGAAATAAAAGAAGGCGAAGAGAAGATAAGAGGCAGACGCTGCGATTTCTATCACAACAAAAATTCGCACAGATGGTTTGAGTTGGAGCGAATAAGCAATAGGTCACGGGTTCGAATTCGCACACATGCATATTTTTCATTTTTCTTCTCCAAGGGAGAATCGAATAGTAGGAGAAAAATGTTGTGCGTTAATTTCGCACAAAGGTGGTGTAACAGTTGGTCAAGAGAACAGTATGTACGAGCATAGTTTTCTTCTTTTTACAGAGGGTGAAAAAATGAATAATTTCGCAATATTGTTTCATTATTTCGCAAACAAGAGGCAGCATAGTTGGTCATCTGCGAAGTTAATGAGTTCATGGTCGCGTGTTCAAATCCCAACGAACGTGTGTTTTTCGCATGGATATTTCGCAAAGGAATTTCGCACAGAAGAAAGTAAGTGATTATTTCGCAAAGATATTTCACAAACAGAAGCCAGCAAAGTTGGTTAGAGGTGGAGACAATGAGCTTGAGGATGCAGGTTCAATTCCTATCTCCTGCGAAATTTTCGCATCTTTTTAGACTACCAGAGGAAGACAAGTTTTAACAAGTGTGCGATAATTTCGCATAAGAAGAAGCTTGCACAGTTGGTCAGGAGGCGTGAATGCAAGTAGCAGGTCGCAGGATCAATTCTTACTTCTCGCAAATTTATTTTTGTTACGCGAAATTTCGCATGGACTTTGATTATTTCGCAAAGAAGAAAGTTGATGATTATTTCGCAAATTAATTTCGCAAGAGAGGGTTAGAACAGTTGGTATGGTGCGAGAATATGCAAGAGGCAGGCCAAGGGTTCAAATCTCATTTCTCACACTTCTTTTTGTTGCACGAAATTCATACATTTCAAGGCATTTATTCACTTCCTTAATAACAAAGTCGACTCACATGAAAGATAAGTACCACTTCCTTGAACACTTTACTTTATACTAAGAACGAATAAAAAGATTTTTGATTTGATTTACAAAAAGCGATTCAATCGCAAGATTACAAAGATTACTAAAATTTCAAGATTACAAAGACTTCAAAATTACAAAGATTTCGAGATTTCAAAATTACAGAAAACCGAGAAAATTCAATTTATATATTTCTCTAAAATATCTCTTTTACAGAAAATAAAAGATTTTTGATTTGATTTACAAAACGCGTTACAATCGCAGAATTACAAAGATTTCACAACAACAAAGATTTCAGAATTACAATGTATTAGAACTTCTCTTGAATATTTACTTTGCTTCAAATGATATGAGAATGAATGAAAGAAATGACAGAAATGAAAGAATGAATGAAAGAAATGGCAGAAATGAAAGAATGAATGAAAGAATAAAGAAACGCGAAAATTTCGCAAGAGACAATCTAAGATCCATAAAAATCTAAGATTAGAATGGGGCGAACCTTTATGGCGTACACCCTAGTTCGCGAATAAAATTTCGCAAGAGGCAAATGTAAGACCTAAAGTACGTCATAGAAGGGGGTACCTGTTGCATGGCTCAGCAAAAAGGTTACACCGCCCCTGGAACCTGAGTCATGGAGATTTGGGGTCAATAAAGCCCATCCAGGAGAGGTACCTTGGATTTTCAACCTAAGCTTATGACTTAGGTTTGACGACCGAGGGTCTCTTCTAAGGAGTGCGACATCTGATCAAGGCACCGAGGTACACGGTTGATCCAAGAGTGCCTGGGGCATTTGAAGTGTCTCAGCCATTCTTGGCAAGTATTGACGTATGATGCACTCGGCCCGAAGAAAACCCCACTTAGGGTGCAGTCTCGTAACCATAAGCCCTATAGGCAAAAGGGATAAGAGGCTGCGAAAACAACTGGTTGTTGTTAAGACCGGATGGGAGGAGCCAACCTTGTATGGTAGAGGTAAGCCTCCTTGAAGGGGCAACCAGGAGGAAGATAAGGGCGGCACCCTCCATTAGGGAGCTGATAAGTGTCTTAAGACGCAAATGTCATGAGGCTTTATTTTCGCAAGAAAATTTAGGCTTGTCATATTTGTGCGACAATCCTGAAGAGGCAATAATACAAAAGATAAAGATAAGACGAGATCAATGGGTCAATACATGAAAGTGTAAAGACGTCCTGCGATTTCGTCGCAAGACGGCAATGTCACGGGGCTTTATGTTCGCAAGAATATTTAGGCCTGTCATATTATCGCATGAAAAACATCCTGCAGAGGCAATAATTCTAGAGAAATGATAAGACAAGCTCAATGGGTCATTACATGAAAGTGTAAAGACGGCCTGCGATTTTGTCGCAATGACAAGAGGTGGCAAAATAAGACCTTTAACTAGGAAGGCAAAATAAGACCACATAAGAAAGTAAGCAAATAAGCTTGCAAAAATGAGTAAGCAAATAAGTTGCAAAAATGAGTAAGCAAATAAGATTGCGAAAATGATTATATGTAAGCAAATAAGCTTGCGAATATGTACAAGGAAATGAAAATGAGATAGTGAAACTGACGCACACTTGATATTATGATCATATTATTATGCGATACTAATAGTGCAGGAATAAGGAAAGACGAAGCACAAGTAAGAACTTGCGAGAAACAATAAATATACGAAGATGAATGCATATACTAAAGAAAAAGCCAGAGAATGGAAGCAACTTAAAGCTACATCAATTTTAGAGTGGCAAAATGAGCTAAGTAACATAACAATTAACTATACATTGCAATAGATAAGCATTCTCATCATATAAGCATCACACTTGCATCATGAAAGCATCGCATACGCATTTCATGGCATAAACATCGCATACACATTTCATAACATAATTATTACATAAGCATTAGATTCTCATAAGTATTTTACAAAATTTTACGGAATAATTTCGCAGAATTATTCAGAATTTCGCAGGATTCTTCTGAATTTCGCAGGGTTATTCAGAATTTCGCAAGATTATTCAAGATTTTGGAGAATTATCCAGGATTTTGCAGAATTATCCAGAATTTCGCAGAATGTGTTAGAATTTCGCAGAATAAGATTATTTCACAGGATGTGATTATTTCGCTCAAATATTTCGCACAATTATAAGCAGCTTGAAGAAATTATACTATCGCATGAGCACAAAACATGAGACAGAGGCAAAATAAGAATGAAAAAACAATTTGCCCATTCAACACTTTCTTAAAGATTCTACCCTCATAGATAAAGAACAGAGGCAACTATGGATAACCAAGAAAATATTTTATGTTCTTTATCTTCTCGGCAAGAATCATTTTCAAAGAAGGCGTTCATTAATGAATAACACGAATCTTCACCAATGAGAGAGTAATAATTTCGCAATACTTCTTATTCGCAATCAAGGACGGATATATACTTCTTATACTTCTCAAAGGATACTTCATACTTCTTATATATTTCGAGGATTAAGTACTTCTTATACTTCTTCAAGGATACTTCATACTTCGCATACTTCAAGAGATGATACTTCTTATTTACTTCGCAAAGCTCCGGAACTTCACAAAAGAATAGAGGCAAGTACGTACTTTTCAAGTCCAGTATTCTTTCGCTCGTTCCTTCATCAACAAAGATTAAATACTACTACAACAAAGGATTTTTTCTTAAAGATCGCTCTTCAAGCAATATTCAAGAAAAAAGAGGCAAAATGTAGGAGCAGAATCTCGCACAACACATATTCTTACCAAGCGAAATTCATTTCCTTAGCACGCCTGCGAGAATGTAGCAAGAGCCTGCGAAATTATGAGTTGTACTCCACTATGTATGAGCTGTCATCCACTATGTAAACACCTATATAAAGAGAAGAGCAGGAGAGAGAAAAGGATGAATAAATATTTTTTGGTAACAAAGAGAGGAGAGACACAATTTTGTAGAGAGAGATTATTATTTTCTTTATCATCTTCTTCCCCAAAAACTAGATCTAGAGCTCTACAAAATACTCATTAATGGAGATTTTAAACGTAATATTAATGTAACCTCAACAATCATAGTGAAGAACCATGGATGTAGATCACATTGATCGAACCATGTAAAAAATCTTGTGTGTCTATTTAAATTTCTAGCACTTATATTTTGAGATTTAGATGATTAATATGTTAGATCTAGAAATTAGTATCAAGATATGATAAGGGGTGTGTTGTGGGAATTCCTGCAACTACAGAATCAATACACATAAGCTTTTCAAAATTCTCATTGTCAGTAAGAATTGACTGATAAGTCATAGGAACTTCAAGTTTATCTAATG
Organism: Papaver armeniacum; assembly: GCA_023531295.1. Taxonomy (NCBI): domain Eukaryota; kingdom Viridiplantae; phylum Streptophyta; class Magnoliopsida; order Ranunculales; family Papaveraceae; genus Papaver; species Papaver armeniacum. The sequence goes on along the minus strand of JAJJWW010010057.1, from coordinate 20,730 downwards.
AGGATGTTATTAATCCATGATTTCCATGCAACACCACCCACCATCCCTCTTCATATATATCCTTCGAGTAGAAAACTTGAATCGCTTCAGATCCAAGGATAAACGGCTCATCTACAACACTACTTCTGCTTTTCATCTTAGACAAGTTGACCTTTATAACCTTTGAAATTGTATCAACTTTGTACGCATTCTTATCATCAACCCTAACCCAATCACAATAAAAAATAGTTTCTTCAAATTCAATGTAATTCAAGTTGATAATCTCTTTGATATTCCTCGGCCAGAGATAGAAACATGTCGAGCGGGTACGCTCCCTTCTTATTCTGGTGTTCTTCACACAGATGCAGAGTTGCGTTGCTTCATGGATAGTATGGATTGAGGTATTTCGCGTTTCTTGGGTGCCTTAATATTTCTCCTTTTAAATTGCGCAGGTAGTAGGTGTTAGAGCACTGCTCGGTCGAACTCACAAGCGTTGTTATCTCAAGCTTGTTTGTCAAGTTTAGTTATCAAAACTATAAGTCTTGATTTCTAGTCTACTTATAGCTATGTCTCGGATTAGGATAGAATGTGTAGTTGAGATTTAGACTTCACGGCGTTTATCGATTGAAGACGAAGAACTACTAAGGGGAGATTGTGGAACTTCATCAACAAAAGGTATGTGGAGACTTAAACTCATCTATCACTCAGAAGTCTATTTCTATTCTATCTCATACTGAGACAAAGTCGTATAGCTATATAGACTTCGTTATTATACACATTTGATATTTCGGGATGAGTTTAACTCGCTTATATCTTTCTCGAAATATGTGTTGGGAAGCTTTTTGCTTTAACCACGTTCATCATTATTCTTGATGAAAGTCAAAAGATGATCATGTGGAAATTTCCTTGTAATATCTTACATGATTTATGTGAAGCAGTCATTTGATGTAGACTCGGAATGTTTCGTATTGATCATTCGATCACTTGAAAATTGATTATAAGCTAATAGTTTGTGTGAGACACCTATTGTCGTCTTCTGAGAATATTTCAATGATTGAAATGAGAGTTTAGAACAAAACCCATGTATGGATATATTACAGTTTGTGTACTTAGTGTGCGAACTGTTGTGATAGAATTCAGGAACCGGAAAATAATTTTGCGTACCCGTTCGCAAAAGTTTTTAAATATTAAAGTCTGGGAACCAAGTTTGCGTACCCGTTCGCATACGGCTTCAACTGAGTTCGGTCCGGAGCTAAAGTTTGCGTACCCATTTGCAAACTGTCGGCTTGTGCCCAGTGTCCGGAACTTAAGTTTGCGTACCCGTTTGCATACAAGTGGTTCAAGTTCTAAAATCGGTTAAGTAAGATTTCATACTCATGAACAAATACATTTATATAATAAGGAATGCAATCTTTGCAAACCGTGGCTAAATGTTCATGAATTGATTTTATTGAATCAAAACCGATTTTGCTTCAATTGTGTCTTGTATACTTCTATGAGAATATAAACAATTGAACAACTATATGAGTAACACAATTAGATTCATTTGATTATCATTCTTGTTTAATTTATCATCATATGTGATCTAGAAGTGTTAGATGAACAAGGTTAATACTTAATACAAAAGTGTTCATATGGCTAACTTCGGTTAACTATTGTTGAGCCAACTCAATACACACGTTTAGGTACGGTTACCCATGTCTAAATGAAGGTATATTTCATTTGTGTGTAACAAGCTAAGACCATCTAAGGGTGGAAATATATTGGCTTGAATCTAATCAGGTTTTCATCTAACGGTGAATATTGATTGCTTTGTCCCAAAGTATCAAACCCTGATTTGAAGACTATATAAGGGAGAACTCTAGCAACTGGGAAACTTAATCCCCACACCTCATGCGTGATACTAGTTGCGACTAGAGTCGATTCTCCTTTAAACTATGTTTTTCCTAAAACCATTATAGGTTAACGACTTAAAGACTTCATTGGGATTCTGAAGACAGTCCCTGTAGTTGCGTGTTCTGATCTTACTTGTTCTATCGTATTGAGTACTATCTTCTCTAAGATTTTATCGAGATTTAATCTCCGATAGGTAAGATAAAAAGTAATCACAAAGTTCTTCGTCTCATTCGTTGTGATTCCACAATAACTTGTTCCACTACCATACGGTTAAGTTATTGTGAGGTGATTGATATTACTTGGTTGTTCTTCGGGAATATAAGACCGGTGTATCAATTGGTTCCTGTTCACCTTGATTTATCAAAAGACAGAACAAAAACTCGTAGGTATTTCTGTGGGAGACATATTTATCTATTCAATAGACTTTTCTATGTGAGACAGATTTGTTTATCAAGTCTTCGACTGTGGGTCTTAGAAAATCTTAGTTGTGGGTGAGATCAACTAAGGGAATCAAGTGCGTAGAGTCCTGCTGGGATTCAGAGGCGTAAGGAATGCGGTTGTACCTTGATCAGTGCTAGATTAGTTAGGTCTCAACTACATTCCAGTCCCAAGTTAACTTGTAGTAGACTAGTGCCTGTAGCAGCTTAATACAGTTGTTGATGGTGGTTTTTAGCTTAGGGTTGAAATCGTAAAACCTTACATCTGATGTGACGTCACTCTGTAAGGAAACGGTGTCGTGAGTGCTAACCTCTCCACCGGCATATTTATTGAGCCGTTCAATATACTTACATGAAATTTATCCAGTCTGGCGAATGTAGCAACCATCCCAGATGTTCTGTAAATTTCGGCGCCTCGCCTATATTCACTTAATATAAGTTCCTTTGAATGCCTTCTATGCTATGTTCTTCGGCTGAACCCTTAATATTGATATGGCATGACGATTTGTGTTCGCTCGCAGCAGAGTAGCACGAATTTCCAAATATCAAGGATAAGGTCTTTGCATAAGGTATTCAATCAGAAAAGCATGCTGCTCTCTGGCAATGAACTTAAAAGAACTCTGTGTCAACACATAGAGTTCAATCAATTGCCCTGACTAACTTGCAGAAGTTAGGGTTTTGCACCTCGCGCAGTATATCAGACCTTGCTTGTCGAAATTAAGCCTAGGCAAACTAGGTAATCAATCCGCCATGGATTGATTACCTAGGAACTCTTCCTGCCAGAAAATATTATATTTGGAGGTCGTCACCGGTTTTCTTTCTGGGAGCAGAAAAGGGAGACTTTTATGAGACGCAAGGACACGGCTATTGAAAACGGCTGGCAACATTCACCTACTAGTGTTGATTTCTACATATAGGTACTTCTTTTGAAGCCATGAATGGACGGAGAACGGAACGGAATCCCCGATCAAAACCCATATGACGAGCGTCCATCTCCAAGAAGTCCCAAGCCCATAAGTCGATGTTGTAAGGAACCACTTCACAAGACCCTCTGAAAAAAGATGGCACATATCCAGGAATACAACTTCGCATGAACACGGTTTCTCCAATGCTCATATTCTCTTAAGTAGAATGTAACATCATGTTTGAGGCAGAAGCAAAAGTGTTTGGCTGAACTATGGAGGTGTGGACCGGAGCCCGGGGACGAAAGTTAATGATAACACAAGGCCTTCCTTTAATGCCAACTCTTCTCGCATGCGCGTTGTCAAGAAAATCAATGAGCTTCGAACCAGGGCTTTGGTTGTTCACGCCTATCCAACCAACGGGGTATCCTGGAGCCGCCATATGTATCAGGAAATGAGGTCCTCGGTTTAGGAGCGTAATCTTTGAAATGGTCCCACAACCATGCTTTGAGAAAGGCGACATGGACGTACGAGTCTACTTTCATATACCCATTAGAGACATACATATCTGATGTTAAGTGATCCAGGTGGGTGTACAAAGATCCAAGGAACAAACTGCCGATGGGAAGAGCAACGCCTTTCGCTAATTTGATGGCGAATTTGATGAGTTCTTGCCTTATCTCCTTCTTGCCAGAGCCATCATCAAAAATGTCCCTGGATAACCACAAAGCTAAAAATGCAGCAACATGGAGTGTATCATCCAACATCTGATTCGGCTCCGGCTCATCAGGGAACCATTCAGACACCCACCAGTTATAGAAGCACTTTTCCTCATGATGCTTCCGGACATATCCTGCTGATTTCGTAACCAAAATGGCATGCATTTCTTATTCTTCCTCAGACACGACGACGTCAAGATTCCCCATTATTGGAAGACTCAACAGAATGACTACGCTTTCCAAAGAAATAGTCATCTCACCCCATCTACATATAGCCGTGTGAGTTTTCGGACACCATCTGGAGATGAAAGTAATAAAGTCTGCAATGTCTTTTCTGATTTGAAGTGCCGCAGACACCATGACATCATGCATGAGTTGCGCCTCAATTAAGTTGGCCTTTACGTGGTCGCGGCTCATCATAAATTTTATCCACCTATCATAAGAGCGCAATGGACTATGACAGATTTTGAAGTCAATTGGAGAAGCTGAGTACTCTTTCTTCTGAAGACAAAACCTAATTATACGCTCGGGCAGACTGATTGGACTTCTCCATCATTCTCCGAATCAGTCAGAAGAGTTGCCACAAATTTGGGATGGGTCCTTGTAATTGTAGCGGATTTCGTAAAGAACTCATCATCTGTGTTTGGCTTGGAGTTGTTAACATTTCTCGATGCGGCGGCAGAACTGCTTTCAGGTGACATCTTAACAAAATTCCTTATGCTTTTGAAGTAACTACAACGAAGCAAAACAGAAAAATTACTACTTTGAAGGAAAGCATGAAGTCAACGACACATTTTCTACGGAAATTTCCCCTTTGGCCGCATTTTATAGCACTCACGTAAAAAAAGAAGAAGAATAGGGACTGATGCTTGCTCAAAGAGATATATATGTGATGTCGCGGGAAAATATGCTCTTAGCCAAAACCCGACAACATCGTGAGGAATTTGTTTTTGGCCGAAATCGTACAAGGCCGCGGTAAGTATGCTCTCAGTCATATCACATTTTGCCGCGTGAGTTATGCTCACGAACAAAAGGAAACCCTACAGCTAGTTTTCATGGAAAAGGGAACATGTGGCGTTGTCCACACGTACATGCTTGCCTAACATGATGATTGTTTTCGTTGTGATTAACGCTAGTACAATAATATTAGCAAAGAAGAATTATTCATATTGAAGTGCTTTTACAAATTCATGGAGGTCATGCCTATGGCTAGGGTTTACACCAACACAGAAGAGCAAACAAAAGAAGAAACGTTAAGAAACATACCTAAAATACGCTCGCCTACTTTTGATGTTGTTCTCTCCACTGGTCCAATTATTTGCCGCTAGCACCAAGGTGTGGAAACAAAGCCAACGATACGAAAGTAAGGAAGATGAGTAACACCTTTTATAGGCATGGTGTTTTGGAGTTCAACTAGGGAAGGGTTTCCCTTTTGGGACACGCACAAAAGAAAGCAGCTGGGCCCGTGGTGTTGACGTTCCACGGCGCTAATCTCCATGGCCAAAGCATCCGCCACGCCAAGCTAGCCGCGCCATCCGCCACGCCAAGCTAGCCGCGCCCATCCGCCACGCCAAGCTAGCCGCGCCCATCCGTCATCCCAAGGTAGCCGCGCCCATCCGCCACTCCAAGCTAGCCGCGCCCATCCGCCATCCCAAGGTAGCCGCGCCATCCACCATTCCAAGGTAGCCGCGCCATCCACCGTTCCAAGGTAGCCGCGCCATCCACCATTCCAAGGTAGCCGCGCCATCTACCATTCCAAGGTAGCCACGCCATCTACCTTTCCTAGACAACCAGCGCCAATTCCGTGTGCCAAGTTGCAATGTCACCTCTGCTGATCAATAGCCAAAGCTGCAGCGCTGATGCCAATACCCCATGGCCAAACCGAATTTATGCAAAACCACCAATACAGGGATCACGGATTCCTCATGCCTTCCGCTAAAGGTTAGTTGAATTTCCTCGGCAATCTCTTCACGTCTTCTCCTTTCGATTTTACTCTTGTATGTCACCATCTCATGCTTACCCCGCAACAACGCCGCTGTTACGTGCTAAGCAGGGGACTTAATGTTGATGGTGGTTTTTAGCTTAGGGTTGAAATCGTAAAACCTTACATCTGATGTGACGTCACTCTGTAAGGAAACGGTGTCGTGAGTGCTAACCTCTCCACCGGCATATTTATTGAGCCGTTCAATATACTTACATGAAATTTATCCAGACTGGCGAATGTAGCAACCATCCCAGATGTTCTGTAAATTTCGGTGCCTCGCTTATATTCACTTAATATAAGTTCCTTTGAATGCCTTTTATGCTATGTTCTCCGGTTGAACCCTTAATGTTGATATGGCATGACGATTTGTGTTCGCTCGCTGCAGAGTAGCACGAATTTCCAAATATCAAGGATAAGGTCTTTGCATAAGGTATTCAATCAGAAAAGCATGCTGCTCTCTGGCAATGAACTTAAAAGAACTTTGTGTCAACACATAGAGTTTAATCAATTGCCCTGACTAACTTGCAGAAGTTAGGGTTTTGCGCCTCGCACAGTATATCAGACCTTGCTTGTCGAAATTAAGCCCATGCGAACTAGGTAATCAATCCGCCATGGATTAGCAAGTGCAAAAACTTGCCCAGAATCAGAAAACAGGGAGCCGCAACATCAAAGGGAGGTGTGGCCATGCCTTAGGCCAACTGGCGCCACCTGCCATTGGACACACCCCTTCCTAAACCAGCCCTATTTCTCTCGACCAATCGTGTCGCCTGAAATTATCCATGCGCACATAAGTTGTGGCTGGGCCCATACTTGCCGGCCCCACTTCTCATCGACCAATCAGGTCACTCTAAAGCCGTCACACTCTCACCAGAAGTGTAGCCACGCTCATGCTTGGTCGGCCCCTTTCCTCGGCCAATCAAGTCGCTCCAAACTTGCCACCATACATTAAAGGCCAAACGCACCCTGCCGCGCCACCATACTAACTGGAAAGCCAAACGCGCCTTACCACAACAAAATATTGATCGGCATGCCAACATGCCACTCTACCACGGCGCCAAATCCTAGCCTTGGCCACGCCAAGCCCTAATTCTTACCACGACGCCAAATCCTAGCCTTGGCCACGCCGCCAAGCCCTAATTCTTACCACGGCACCAAATCCTAGCCTTCGCCACGCCGCCAAGCCCTAATTCTTACCACGGCGCCAAATCCTAGCCTTGGCCATGCTGCCAAGCCCTAATTCTTACCACGACGCCAAATCCTAGCCTTGGCCACGCCGGCAAGCCCTAATTCTTACCACGACGCCAAATCCTAGCCTTGGCCACGCCGCCAAGCCCTAATTTTGGCCACGGAGCCAAACCTTAGCTTTGGCCATGCTACAATGCCACATGCGTGGCCATGCCACAACGCCACTGGCATGCCGCCATGCCACGGCTACTGGCATGCCGCTATGCCACGGCTACTAGCATACCGCTATGCCGCGGTTACGCCATTAACATGTCGCTATGCCATGGCTACGCCACTGGCATTCCATTAGCATGCCGCTATGCCATGGCTCCACCAGGCGCTACTATGCCAATGGCGCCACTTCGCTATACAACAAGATACGACCATAATCAATGTCCACTCTTCCTCATGAGATGCAATCTCAGCCATTCAAGTTCTCAACTGAACTGAAGGACTTGCGGCAAGTCCTAGGCAACCCGCTACGCCACGGCTGCGCCAGGCGCCACTATGCTAATGGCGCCACTTTGTTACACAACAAAGATGTGGCCATAATCAACGGATACCCTTCCTCACGAGATGTAATCTCATCCATTCAAGATCGCCACCAAACTGACGAACTTGTGGCAAGTTTTAGGCGGCCGACCAAGGCAAGCCTAATAGCATCACATGCTATTTTCCTATGGCAAAGTCTCTTGACTTTGACTTGCCACATATAGCAACCTGCTACACGTTTTCCACGAAAACACTCGAGACATCAAACATGTCACAAACTGGGGGATACTCATCAGGGTATTGGTCTCAGCGGTTTACAAATATGGCGTGCGGCGTGCAATGCGTCACATTACAAGAAAGTGTCATGAAGTGGGACAATTAGTGGTGGTGAAAAATAACGGTGTAAACAATTCATTTCCTTCATCATGGAAGCGTAATGACCGACGGTTACACGAATACACTTCCCTCATCATGGAAGCATAACGTCGTGATTTACACGTTACTCTATTATTCCACCACTCAATCGTTTCCACTTCTTACGAGATCAGGGTACGTTTCAATATGACTTGTATAAATAGGCTTCACCTATTTTCACCAAACAACAGGCTTTGGTCGGCAACAACACAGTATCTCGAAATCACCTGGTAGCTTTCCATTATGCTAACCAGTTCTACTTTCAGATACCAGTCATAAACTACCACACCTTCAGAATCAACAATTCTGGTCTCAACACTCTCTTCGCTTCCCTCCCTAAGACCAACCCTTCTCCTTCACTTTGTGTCCGAAGTAAGCCTGGAACGACCATTTCTTGGTTTAGGCCAGGATTGTACAGATTGATCTCTCGAATCAAAAGTACTCCCGTGCAGTGCATTGTTTAGGGTTTAGATTAGTTTCTCACCCACACACCCGAATTACCAAAACCAGCAGAAACGGTTTTCACCCAAAAATAACAGTGTGGTATTCAAATATGGACTAGGTCTTGGGGGTTTTCTGCATTTGCGGTTTCCTCGTTAACAAAATTTCTGGTATCTGTGTTATTTATTTTCCGCATTATATTTGTTCATATAATTGAAATATCACAGGTTTTGCGTAGTTCAATCAATTAGATAATCCAACCTTTGGTTGTTGATATAAATTGATTGACACTTGAACATTGGTCTTTGGTACTGTTCAAGTTATTTCTCATGTCAATCAGGCTCACAGAACTCTTTATGTTCGATTGCAGATTGTATTTAGAAATAGAGATATAACTCTTGGATATATTTTCCTTGATGGAGTCTGACTGTGTAGTTGATTCTCTTGGAATTATATTCGAGTTAGTCCATACAAATTGCCAAACAAATTATTGGGTGTGGTTGTTAGACCCCCGCTTTTTCAGTAGGAACCCTTCCCTGCAACATCGTGTATTACATATGGTCTTCCCCATGTTGGTGCGAATTTTTCCCATTTCTTTTCTCATTGATATTGCGGTATAGTCCGTAGCACATACTATCCTTCTACAAAGTTCCTAAGTCTAACCCTCTTGTTGTATTCCTTGCTAACTCAAGGTGGTAATTTTCCATCCTTTGTAATGCAGTTTCCCTTCTTTCCTCAAGGTCATCAAGCCTTTCCAACATCATGTCCGTTGTAAGGTTATTTTCCCATGCTTCAGTCTTCGTTGTTGACATGATTATCTCTATTGGGATCACTGCTTCTGCCCCGTAGGTAAGTAGGAACGGAGATTCTCCTGTTGCTGACCTTCGTGTGGTTCTGTACGCCCATAGACTATTGTGTAACTGTTCACACCATCGGTTCTTGTGTTCATCCAACGTTTTCTTGAGGGTAAGAACGATGGTCTTATTGGTGGCTTCAGCTTGTCCGTTTCTCTGAGGGTAGATGGGAGTGGATTTGTTCTTTCTGATTCGAAAGTATCGAAGAGCATGTCAATATTTTTTTCCTTGTAACTGATTGCCATTGTCAGAAACAATTTCTGCGGGTATGCCAAATCTGCATATGATTTTTTGAAAAATGAAAGTGAATACTTCCACATCTCTGATTCTCGCTAAAGCTTTTGCTTCTACCCATTTGCTGAAGTAATCTGTGGCCACTATTAGAAATCTTCTTTTTCCTATTCCTTTAACTAATAGTCTGAAGATATCAACCCCCCATTTTGCAAATGGCCAAGGGCTTCCAAAGGAATTCATCTCTGTCGCCGGTGCATGGATTCGTTTGGCAAAACACTTGCATTCTTCACATCTTATGGCCATCCTTGCAGCTTCATGTATCATTTGGGGCCAGTAGTATCCTTGCATTTTGGATTTGTCTACTAATGACCTCATTCCTCTATGGTTTCCAGCGTCTCCGTAGTGAATGTCCTTCAAGATACGATGACCCTCTTCTCTGGATAAGCAGCGTAGTGATGGCCCGAGGAATAATTTTCTGTATAAGATTTCGTCACGAAGCTGGTATCTCCCTGCCTTCGATTGTATTTTTCTTTCTAGCTTGACATCTGCGGGAAGCGCTCCTTCTTTGAGGAATAGGTGGATTTCGGTTCTCCAATCCTCTTCGTTCCTAAAGTCTTCATCCTTGCTGGCTCTCGTTAGGATATCATCTTCGGCGAAATCTTCCGCGATATCTTCTCGCACATCATCTTCGTGATCCACCATTGCAAGGACTCTCTGAGGTTGGACCGGGGGTTGGTACACTCTTCCTATCTTGATGGCCGTGATCTTCTCATCAATCATCATTGATAATATGTAAGCTAGGTCATCGACGTGCCTGTTGTCCTTTCTGCACAAATACCGAACGTGATGTTCGGTATTTGAGATGCTAGATTTTGAACCAGCGTCATGTATGCTGATAGAGTTTTGTCATAGGTGTTGTATTCTAGCTATATCTGTAGGATAACCATATGTGAGTCGCTCGTTAAGCAGACATCGGTTATCCCCAGTTCCAGTATCAGGCGGAGGGCATGCACGACGACCTCATACTCTACTACATTGTTGGTGTGCTATTCGAATTCCAACCTTAATGCGTGTACTATTCTGTCACCAGTAGGAGTTGTGATGACGATCTCAATTCCTGCACCTTCCATATTTCTTGAACCATCAACGAAGACATCCCATATCCGCTGGCTAATTGGTTCGAGCACGTCTGCGGGGTCCTCTTCGTCTTCCTTTGTTCCGGGTAGGCCTTTCACCTCTTCGTCATTATTCAAGGGTAAATCTGCTAAGAAATCTGCCAAGACTTGCGATTTTTGAGCGGTTTGGACCTCGTGTATGATGTTGAACTGTTCTAGATGTACGTTCCATTTGGATATTCTGCCAACCTTTCCCGTATTCTTCAGGACAGATTCTAATGGTGCTTTGCTTGGGACGCGAACATAGTGGGTTAGAAAGTAGGTTCTCAGCTTATGCGTTGTAAACAATAGTGCCAAGATGAGCTGCTCAATCTTCGTGTAATTTCTCTCTACTGGATTGAAGGTTTTGCTGACATAATACACCGGTTGTTCTACATTAGTGTTTGTTCTGACTAATACATCGCTTACTGCGTCTTCGGTCGATGCTATGTATAATGCCAATACTTCATCAGGTTCGGGTTTCTGGAGGACCGGAATCGCCGCTAAGTATTCTTTAATCTTTGGAAAGCTTCCTCATATTATGTAGTCCATGTGAATTTTTTCTTCTTCTTAAGAATGTTAAAGAAGTGTTTGCACTTGTCTGATGATATTGCAATGAATCTACCTAGGGCTGCTATGCATCCGTTGAGCTTTTGCACCTCTTTTACATTCCTTGGTGACGATATTTCCACAATAGCCTGGACCTTAGCGGGATCGAATTCGATGCCTTTCTTCGTTACCAAGTATCCGAGGAATTTTCCTGACGTAACACCAAAGGTACATTTCTCTGGGTTTACCTTCATGTTGTACTTCCTCATTGCATCGAAGATCTCCTTTAGGTCACGAAGATGATCCTTGCGTAAGTTGCTTTTTACGAGCATTTCGTCGACATAGACCTCTAGGGTTCGCCCTATCCATGGTTTAAAAATTGCTTCAACCATCCTTTGGTACGTTGCTCCTGAGTTTCTCAATCCGAAAGGCATGCGGGTGTAGCAATAGAGTCCGTTGTGGAGTGAAAAAAAGTTGTGTGTTGTTAGTCCTCCTCAGCGAGATCAATTTGGTTGTAACCGAGTAGCCGTCCATGAATGATAGTTCTTCGTGACCCTCTACTACTTCTACCAGTTGATCGATGCTCGGGAGCGGATAGCTATCATTCGGGAAAGCTTTGTTGAGATTGGTAAAATCAATACATATTTTTACTCCACCGATTTTCTTTGGAACGATGACCATATTGGAGATCCATGTGGGGTACCTGACTTCCTTTATGAATCATGCTTCCATGAGTTTGTTGAGATCCTTTTCTACGGCCTGATGATATTCTGGCACCACCTTACGTAATATCCGTCTGAACGGGTTCATGCCTGGCAGTATCCGAAGCTCGTGCTTTATAATCTTGGGGTCGATCCTTGGCATATCTCCTAGATTCCATGCGAAAATGTCCGAATAATCTTTGAGTAGTCCAATTAATGCTCCATCTTGATCCTTATCTAGCAATGTCCCAATTTTTATTATCTTGGGCTTTTCTTAGGTTCCTATATTTACTCCCTGGGTGGGTTCGACCGAAGTGAATGTTGGCTTGGGATCGCCTAGATGAGGAACATTCTTCAATTGCTATTTGGTGGGTTTTTGTGCCACGGGTTCCTCGGCATCCTTCGTACATGATGTATTGGCTTCGGTATTCATGACTGCGTTACCTTTCGCCTGGCTTTTTCCGAAGATTTCCTCGAGGTATTGATCGATTTCTCTATCTTTGGCTTCTGCTTTGTTCTTGCCCCTCCGGGCTCTTCGCTCTTCCTCTTGTTCAATGTTGAGCTGGTTTTGTTGGGCATGGCATTCCCGCGTGCTGACTTGATCTCCTTTGATTTCCATTTCTCCTTCGGGAGTTGGGAACCTTAGATATTGGTGGTATGTTGTCGCTACTCCTTTGAGCTGATGCACCCATCATCGTCTAATGATGGCGTTGTAAGGTGATGGTGCATCAACCACACTAAACCTGGTACTCACTTTCATCGGTCCTGTCTTGACTTCTAGAACGATGTCCCCCAAGGGCTTCTTGGCGGCTCCGTGGAATCCATAGATAGTGTAGTAAGAAGACATCAGCTACTCATCATTTAGCTTCATTCCTTTGAAGTTATCATAGAATATGACGTTGACAGAACTCCCTCCATCGATCAATATATTCTTCATATTCCACCCTAAGACGGGTAATGTGAGCACTAATGGGTCATTGTGATCTTCCATATCTTCTTCTACATCATCAGCGAAAAATGTTAGCGGTGCGTTCATCCACTCCTCATGCTCATCGACTTCCTTCCCATCGATTTTGTATAACTCACAGTAATACTCGAATTGTTTCCTCAATCTTTTGCCAATATATCCTGTCAACGATGGCCCTAGGTTCGGAGCGAGAAATGGTATTAATTTTTCTATCATCATTCTCAAGTAAGTCCACTTACTTGCTTCAGTTGTTCCTTTCTTGCGGTTCTGTATTTTGGAGGTACTCTTGGAGTTCTCCGACATCAATCAATTTCTGGATCATTATCTTCAAATTCTTGCACTTTTCTGTCTGGTGACCGTTGAAGCAATGGTACCAGCAATAGTCCCTTGATTTTTCAGATCTCGGCGGTTGCTTTCCCTTTAACCATGGCCATTCGAAGTTAGTCCTGCCCTTAATTTCTCGTAGGATACGAACATAGCTCGTTTTAAGCTTCGTATAGACTTGATCTTCAAATTTTTGGTCGTTGTGTCGATAGTCTTCTCTTCATCCTCGCTTATCTTCGTTGAGACGTTCGGTAGAGTTTGCCCTTTTTGATCCGCTGGCTTGCTCCGATGAGTTTGTCCGATGAGACCTCTGCATTTGCGCTCTTGGATTCTCTCGCTGGATCTCCTTTAACCTGGCGTGCTTTTCAATGATTACACGGAGATCTCCTTCGGTTATGGGGTTACCCCTTTGAATTTCAACAAATAACTGGCTCATCGTGTCCAATCCCCACTTGTAATAGTTGATGCTGACCACTGGGCTAACGTTCCCTTGCCCATGCCTGCGTTAACAGTCTTGTTGTACATGTAGGTTTCCAGGAATACCTCGGTGAGTCAGCTATAAGAATAGATGGAATTGGGAGGTAGGTTATCAAACCATGACACCGTCGATCCTTTCGGATTGGATGGAAAATATCTGCACAGAACTACATCATCTCTCTCCCATCGGGCCATTATTCGGTTATAATAATGAAGATGGGATGCAGGATCGTTGGAGCCATCATAGCATTCAAACGCTGGGATGGGGCACTTCAGGGGAATAGTCGATCTTGCCAGATGTGCGGTCAATGGTGTGGTGATTGTTTCTCTCATTACTTCTTCCAATCTTCCTCTACCCTGCTTCGCTTTTAATTTCTTGATTTCTGCCATCATTTAGTTACGTAGGCTTTCTATTGTAATAAAGTGCTCGTCCCATACCGTCGTTCGCCTGGTCTTCGGGATTCACTATCGAAATAATCGGAGTCCTTTGGCACGTAGTCCGGATCAGATTGTCTGTTTCTTTCTCCTCCGTGATGATCCAATGGTTCGGGATTATTGTTGTTTGCCACGATCATCCTTCAGTCTCGGTTTGGCTCTGGCGCCTTAGAGTTTGCTTCGTCATGTGGATTCGCTATCCCTGCTTCCAGTGCAATTCTTTCCTTGAGTTGTTGATTTTTGCGTGCGAGGAGTGCCAAAACGTCTGCGTATGCCTTCTGGTTTCTTCTCATCTCTTCTAGCTCCGCAACCAACTGGATAGATGGGTTTGATCCCTGGTTTTGGGTTCTCGGTGCCTGCCCAGTAGCAACTATGGTATGATCTTCATCTACGGTTTGGATCCGCGGTACTGGTGGGTCCATTTGTAGATTCTGGGGCTCCATTCATTGATGTATTCCCATGAATGCCTGGTTTGTTGGTAGGAGTGGCTGGTTATGTTCGTTAGTAAGTGGCAACCCATAGATGGGATGTTGTACCGCAGACTCTGCAACTAATTCTCTGTGATCTGTTGCTTGTGCTATAGCTGCTGCTTTTGCTGTATTTACTTTGAGCGCCGTTGAGGCTATGGCTGTTGCATCTACGGAAATGGTACTTTCCGCTACATCTTGATTCTTGCTTATAGATTTAAGTTTTTCACCCTTCTGTTTGCTTCGCGTGATGACTGGTGATGTTCTTGGTGCCTCTTTTGATGATGCTTTTGTCTTTCCAGTAATCTTCGATTTCTCCATGCTCTGCAAGGGCAAATAACCAGAAAAAGAACAAGGATCCACGATGGTTTTGTCAGTATTATTTGATTCGAGTTTAGTATTGACACAAAAAAAATACATTTTAAAATAGATCAGTGGGAAAACCAGATCTGTGGCGAAAAACACTTCGTTCTGTTCTAAAACACTCAGATCTGTAAGTTTTTAGAAATTTTTGGAAATTCTTGAAATGAGATCTGTAAGTCTTTAGAAATTTTTGGAAATTTTTCTGTTCACATTCTCTGAGGCACGCGTCTGATGTCAAATTAAGTTCTCTCGAAGTTGTGTTCTTACTTTCTGAAGGTGTAAAGGGATGTTCTTCTATAAATACATTGATGCATAACTAAAGAGTTGGATCGTGTGTAAATTAAAACGATCAGCATCCGTGGTTCGTAATAATACAGTTAGAGAATGAAAACAAGGGTATACATGAAAACATAAATATTTTACCGGGACAAAAATCCTTGTTTCTAGCGCCAAATTGTGAACACAGAAGTAACGATGATGGCTTCGTGTCCACAATCAATGTTCGCAATGTCGATGAAAACACGGTATTTGAAATATAAGGATGATCGGATGATAAAAAAAAAAGAGGAAAACTCTGGGCATAAGAGCTCGTCATCGTTTTACTTATACTACTCAACATAAATGCAATGATATCGAACATAAACAAATGCACAAGATAAATGTATGTAAAAATGGTAATTGCGGAATGTAAATGAGACAACAATTTACGTGGTTCAGCACTAAGGCCTACATCCACTGGGTGTTTGGGTTTTCACTATGGATTGATCGGAATTACAAAGCTCAGTCAAGTGACTTTGAGTAAAGAACGATGGTAAAGTAAATGGATCCTTCTCATACCTAGTGTTTACACTTTCTTTCTCTACTACAGTATAACTTCTATAAAATAATAAGCTTGGGACCATGAAAAATTATTATTTTAACGAAATATTATATTATCGATAATAAAATTATTATTTTATAATTAAATAATATATAATTATTTAAAAAAGTATTTCCTAGTTTGGAGGTTGAATAATACCGTAGGTTAAGTAAAATATCGACTAATTTTGTGAAAGTATTATATTATCTACTAATTGCAATACAAATACAGACACTCCAAGTATTAGTGACACTTCAAAATTACTTCTTGTTGTAGTATAACAACTTACTTTGATTGCATTACGAATTATTGGGAATAAACTACAACTTGATTTGAGGTTTAAAGAAAAAGAAACCAATATTAAATCATATTTTGAGAAAGTTTAATGTGTATACATTTAATTTTTTATTTTTCTAGTAGCATTATTATTTTATATATTATTTGGGACCTAATAATCATTAAGGGGAACTTTTGAAATGTATTATTTTATGATTTTATCGAATTTATTATTTTAGCACTAATGGCCCGATCCGGGACCAGGAAATTTTATTATTTTAACGAGAATATTATATTATCGAGTATTACTTTAAAGAAGTTATACTGTAATAGTTTTCTCTCTCCAATTGGTCGACCCCGTCTCCTTCAATGGAGATGGGTATTTATAGGTTCTTCTTATGGGCCCCTCCCTTTAGTACAGCTGTTACTTATTATCTTGATTCGTGTGCCGATACCCGATGAGGGTCTTCGTGATGGTCCGCTAACGTCCAAGGGTAATACTTTGTAACGATGATCCACCTCTGTCTTTGACATAAGAATTGCGACACACGTCCTATGTTCGTAGCATTTAATGCGGGTGGTTGGGCAGTTCGCACGCTTCAGGAAGCTGTAAATGCAGTTGTAATTTCGATGTCAGTTAGGCTAAATCATACCCGTCCAATTTGAATTCGTCTTGGAATGGAATAAAGTAAGTTCTTCGAGTTCGTACCGTGCTCCGCGGTTGTTCTCTTACCAGGTACTCCTTAGCTCTTCGGCCGTTGGATCTGCTTGCTGTCGACTACGTGGCGGATGATGACTTAAGGTTTTAGGTGTTGGAACGTGGCATCACTTTTTGATGCCCCATTGTCGTGTGGTTCCCACGTGTATTGTTTTTGACATGTATCTAATGTTGATTTGGTACACACATCATGTCTTTCGCCTTTAGTGTCGATGCTGATAGTGCATATTTTAGTTCTTTGATCATCTTTGGTACGTCAGCTACTCTCAGCATTTCTGTGCATCTTTTGGGGTCGTCGTTGTCTCTGTAATGTTCCTCCGTATTATGTGAGTCCGCGTGTGAAGAGTCTTCGCATGTGTCTCTCTACGATTCATTGATCTCCATCTCTCGTATCTGGGCTGCTTGGATTTCCATCTGTTGCGGTAGTTCGTCTAACTGCTCCATGACTGGATCTCTTTCCTATGGTATCGTATCTTCCTAGTGGATGGCTTGCTCTGCTATTGCGATTGTCCATTTTTGTTTTTGTTTCTTTCGTCCTGGTTCTTCTTCTTAGTTGGTTGTTTCTTTGCAACATCTGTTGTTTCCTTTGTTTTTTTTCTCTCCGTTATTCGTCGTCCAAGTTTTGGGTGGCGCGTCCAATCTATGTAGTACTGGTTGTTGGCTCTACTATTTGTTTCTACGTTTAGTGTGTTGATTCATATTGATGTTCTTTGTCTCTTAACCCTTGTTGGTCGGTTGTTAAACCTTGATTGCACTAGTTTTCTTATTCTTGAGAGCATTCTCTTCTGACATAAGGTCACTCAAACTAGATCAAGGAATTAACAGTTGTTCAGATATGTTTTTATATCTGATATTGACTTGTGATCATCCATTACTGACAAACTCCGTTCTGTGTGTGGTCAATCATAAGCTGGAATCAAGTTCGGTTGTGCAGGTATAGAAGAATACACTGAAAATTTGAAGACACGAAGATTTCTTATTGGTTTTGTATCTTTGCGATTTAACTTCGTGCACAAACTTGATCGGCTGGGATCCGGATAGTTCTTGTTTATCTTTGATAGACAATTGATTAATTATTCGTATTAAATCGGCAAGTTATCATTTGGTGGTATTCTTCAGTATCTGAATCTCATAGTTTGTATACTAGATTTGGTTATATCTTGATAATCTAGATCATGGTAGATCTTACCCAACAAAGGAGTTTATTAGATTAAATGGAAACGCATTTGTTGAACTCAACATATAATCTTAGTTTACTTCTTGAGATTTGAAGAGTGATTACTGAACATATTAGTTATTTACTATTTCAGAAGACGATCCAAAGGAGTTGAGTGCTTAAAGTCTTCACAGTGGCTGAAGCAACTTAAGATAGTGGACTCTATCTTAGGATTCGTGCCTATTGGACAGATTGGTTGTAGGCGTAGGGATACTAAGGAAACTAGGTAACTAGGGGTAGTTTACTTGGTATGAACTATACGAAGTTGGTAGTGTTCTTTGTATAGCGACTTAATTCTGAGAGTATTCAAAACTGAAATGTAGGTCCTAGGCTTTTCTGCATTTGCGGTTTCCTCATTAACAAAATTATTGTGTTTGTGTCGTTTTACTTTTTCGGCATTAAAAGTTATAACTGTTAAACCATTCATCTACTCTAATGCTCGAAGGACATTAGATTCGAAAAGATTGTGGTGTACGTGGTACCTCGTCATTTCAGTTTCAGATCCATGAGGTTTGGCAGACTTGTCTATTGCAAACAAATTTCCAAACCTTAAAAGATATCGAAAAGAAAATTAAATAGGATTGTCTGTTAGAGGCAGATATGCATCAAAAGTCTTCACTTAGGCTGACACAACTCTTAGGCTGTAAGGGACGTCAACTAAGATAATCAAGTGCGTAGAACCACGCTGGGTTCAGAGACGCACATGAGCATGACTTTCATCTCTAATAATAAGGACTTAAACTATCTAGATTGATTACGTACTACTTGTGTTATTCCTATTAGAAAGATAAACAATATAATGCGGAAAAAAAAATTGTTAACGAGGGAAACTGCACCTGCAAAAAGAACCTGAAAACCCCGAGACTTCGTCCATCTTTGAACACCAAGTCAGTATTAAACCGCTATAGACACTAGCCTCTCATCATACTTCTGACCGTGATGTAGTTGAGACTGAATAAACCCTCCAAGCAAGTAAGCTATAGTCGTGTTCCTTACGTTTCTTAAACCTCGCAAGATGCTACGCACTTGATTCCCTTAGTTGTCGTCCTTTATAGCCTAAGAGTTGCTTCGAAATCAATGAAGACTTTTGTTACTAACATTCCTCTAACAAACAAGCCTATTTGATTTCCCTTTGGTATGTTTCAATATAGGTTAGAAATATGCTTGCAGTAGACAAGGCTAACAAACCTCATGAATCCGGAACTTTTACATTCAATTACCTGAAAAGCATGGATTACGAACCACCTATCACGAACAATCCAAACAAATCAAAGAAGAGTTTAGAGATCTATCTTGAGGAATCACAAAGTTTGAGACGGAGGGAACTTTGTGATTTCTATCTATCTCATTCCTAATCCAAGATTACGAAAACCTCAAAGATCAATAAGAATAAGATCTGGATTCATGAACTACCAGGTAAAAAAATAGTCTGACCACGATTCACGAATCCCTAAGTGCAGTCTTCAAAGTCGTAGCCAAGAATATATTTATATGAAGAACCTATGTTATAGAGGATGACTCTAGCCTAGCAACTAGGGCACAATCGTGTTAGGTATTGAGAAATCTTGTTCCATGAGTTTCTATAGTTATAGTTTTTCAAGGCTCTGGGTAGCTTTGAATTCAAGGTAAGATAGTTTGAGATCCAAGCAAACACTTTATCAGTTTAGATGAAATTCTTATTAGAAATTCATGTAAGCACATGAAAAGGCCGCCCTAAATTTACACAGAAGAACATACATTATGGTCTAGTGTTCTGGATCCAACGCACAATAATAGGTCATTACGACAAGTATGCCTTTGAATTTACAAGCATAGTGGTGTTCAAAAGTACTCAAGACTAAACAAATATCCACAATCCCAAAGTTATTTTGTGGATAAAGTTGTGTTGGAAGTGTCTATGAGAGTTTTAGAAAAAGTGAACATAGTCGTATAAATGCTGGAACTGTATAGGTTTGAAAACCATTGGAAGTTCGCGAAGTTAGGCCATAATGGTCTATAAACCGGGTTTGCAGACCTTGGTAGTTCGCGAAGTAAGATTCAAGCGGTTTACAAACGGGTTCGGAGACCTAACCCCATTCCGTAACTCAGATGTAAAGGGTTCACAAACCGGGTTTTAAAACCTCTACAATTTGAGAAATTCAAACTGGCTTTAGATTTACATACAAGTATGTGTACCTTGTGCCAAGTAGTTTTAAATCTCTCATAATTAAATTTGAAACATTTCCAATAGCTATAGACAGTATGCACTGTTGCTTGGGAATTTCAAAATGATCAACTTAAAGAAAAATAGTTTGTGAATAATAAATCGTTCTAACTAACATTCCTAAGGATTTAGGAACATCCATTGCTTGAATCATGTTTCGAGAGTTTAACTAAGACAAGCTTGGAATCAAAATTTATTCTTTGCAATGTTAAATCTACTAAAAGCATACTACATAGTCTCATAAAATAGAATGGTGCCATGAGTAAATAGGATATGTCAGTCTTCACATACCTCTTTGTTGATGAAGTTCTCACAAATGTCTTCGTTTATTCTTCATTCTTCAATCTTCTAGGGTTATTCTATGATGACTGATACTCAATTACCACACTCTAATCTTAGTCTGAGACTTGACTTTAGTAGATTAGATATCAAGATATAGTTTCGT